>JAWRVZ010000074.1:147500-1347500 GCA_037043235.1 Rhodeus uyekii | reverse complement strand
TGGCCAAGGTAAGAATGGCAGAAAGTCGACCACCACTGAACAAGACACACAAGCTGAAACGTCAAGACTGGGCCAAGAAATATCTCAAGACTGATTTTTCTAAGGTTTTATGGACTGATGAAATGAGAGTGAGTCTTGATGGGCCCGTGGCTGGATTGGTAAAGGGCAGAGAGCTCCAGTCCGACTCAGACGCCAGCAAGGTGGAGGTGGAGTACTGGTTTGGGCTGGTATCATCAAAGATGAGCTTGTGGGGCCTTTTCGGGTTGAGGATGGAGTCAAGCTCAACTCCCAGTCCTACTGCCAGTTTCTGGAAGACACCTTCTTCAAGCAGTGGTACAGGAAGAAGTCTGCATCCTTCAAGAAAAACATGATTTTCATGCAGGACAATGCTCCATCACACGCGTCCAAGTACTCCACAGCGTGGCTGGCAAGAAAGGGTATAAAAGAAGAAAATCTAATGATATGGCCTCCTTGTTCACCTGATCTGAACCCCATTGAGAACCTGTGGTCCATCATCAAATGTGCGATTTACAAGGAGGGAAAACAGTACACCTCTCTGAACAGTGTCTGGGAGGCTGTGGTTGCTGCTGCACGCAATGTTGATGGTGAACAGATCAAAACACTGACAGAATCCATGGATGGCAGGCTTTTGAGTGTCCTTGCAAAGAAAGGTGGCTATATTGGTCACTGATTTGTTTTTGTTTGGTTTTTGAATGTCAGAAATGTATATTTGTGAATGTTGAGATGTTATATTGGTTTCACTGGTAAAAATAAATAATTGAAATGGGTATAAATTTGTTTTTTGTTAAGTTGCCTAATAATTATGCACAGTAATAGTCACCTGCACACACAGATATCCCCCTAAAATAGCTAAAACTAAAAACTACTTAAAATATTGATACAAAAATATTCAGCTTTGATATTAATGAGTTTTTTGTGTTCAGTGAGAACATGGTTGTTGTTCAATAATAAAATTAATCCTCAAAAATACAACTTGCCTAATAATTCTGCACTCCCTGTATTTTAGGGTGATATCTCTGTGTGTAGGTGACTATTACTGTGCATAATTATTAGGCAACTTAACAAAAAACAAATTTATACCCATTTCAATTATTTATTTTTACCAGTGAAACCAATATAACATCTCAACATTCACAAATATACATTTCTGACATTCAAAAACCAAACAAAAACAAATCAGTGACCAATATAGCCACCTTTCTTTGCAAGGACACTCAAAAGCCTGCCATCCATGGATTCTGTCAGTGTTTTGATCTGTTCACCATCAACATTGCGTGCAGCAGCAACCACAGCCTCCCAGACACTGTTCAGAGAGGTGTACTGTTTTCCCTCCTTGTAAATCGCACATTTGATGATGGACCACAGGTTCTCAATGGGGTTCAGATCAGGTGAACAAGGAGGCCATATCATTAGATTTTCTTCTTTTATACCCTTTCTTGCCAGCCACGCTGTGGAGTACTTGTACGCGTGTGATGGAGCATTGTCCTGCATGAAAATCATGTTTTTCTTGAAGGATGCAGACTTCTTCCTGTACCACTGCTTGAAGAAGGTGTCTTCCAGACACTGGCAGTAGGACTGGGAGTTGAGCTTGACTCCATCCTCAACCCGAAAAGGCCCCACAAGCTCATCTTTGATGATACCAGCCCAAACCAGTACTCCACCTCCACCTTGCTGGCGTCTGAGTCGGACTGGAGCTCTCTGCCCTTTACCAATCCAGCCACGGGCCCATCCATCTGGCCCATCAAGACTCACTCTCATTTCATCAGTCCATAAAACCTTAGAAAAATCAGTCTTGAGATATTTCTTGGCCCAGTCTTGACGTTTCAGCTTGTGTGTCTTGTTCAGTGGTGGTCGACTTTCTGCCTTTCTTACCTTGGCCATGTCTCTGAGTATTGCACACCTTGTGCTTTTGGGCACTCCAGTGATGTTGCAGCTCTGAAATATGGCCAAACTGGTGGCAAGTGGCATCTTGGCAGCTGCACGCTTGACTTTTCTCAGTTCACGGGCAGTTATTTTGCGCCTTGGTTTTTCCGCACGCTTCTTGTGACCCTGTTGACTATTTTGAATGAAACGCTTGATTGTTCGATGATCATGCTTCAGAAGCTTGGCTATTTTAAGACTGCTGCATCCCTCTGCAATATATCTCACTATTTTTGACTTTTCTGAGCCTGTCAAGTCCTTCTTTTGACCCATTTTGCCAAAGGAAAGGAAGTTGCCTAATAATTATGCACACCTGATATAGGGTGTTGATGTCATTTGACCACACCCCTTCTCATTACAGAGATGCACATCACCTAATATGCTTAATTGGTAGTAGGCTTTCCAGCCTACACAGCTTGGAGTAAGACAACATGCATAACGAGGATGATGTGGTCAAAATACTCATTTGCCTAATAATTCTGCACTCCCTGTAATGGCGGCAGCCCCTCACGGACAACTGCCGCCCACACAACACAAATCCAGGCCTGGTCCACTCTCCTCCTTCACTGTTGTCGCTCCTCGTTTTATGCCTCCGCTCCTCCATGAGATCCAAGATCGGTGGCTCACAGGTGATTCTCATTACCAATAAGGCCACCGGCTCTCGTGACACTCCCACGGTCCCTCGACCCCGCTCTGCTCGCTACATACTGATTTGACTACTGCTGTATGTTCTTTCAATTCAGAAATTATTCAAGACGGAAGTTGTTGTTTGAACAAGACTCACAACAAAAAATGGCCACAAAATGGAAGAATAACAGAATAGCAAGAATAACCTTTGTGAGGTGTATTTATTATCTTAATTCATTATGTCATATATGTTATTGGACTGGACAGAGGAGTTCAAAATGAGTCAACAACTGGACTGAAAATGAAGGCAGACACACAACGGGCAGTTTGAGATGAGCTGTGTGCTCATAGTGCCTGAGAGTAGAGTAAGGCCTCTGCATTATTAAAGTAACAGATGGAAAGGTAAACAAACAAAGGGAGCTTGGGCCCCGAAGCCACCCTCATGAACGGGGTCTGGCACAGAGTCAGACAGCCTCTTTAACACCTTCAGGATTCAGGCTGCTATGAAGCTATGTGCTTACTAAGGTCCAAGATATACTGAAAGTAAACAAAGCAACAAATGCAAAGTGATTTCACCCATTGCTACTTTCTGAAAAAAATGTTTATAACTAGAATGTAACTGAAAACAGACCATCACTTTGAATCCCTTATTTTACCATGGAAAAATAAATCATAAGCTGTTAATGAGTGTTTGCAATCTGAATTGAACGATTTACTAATTTACCAGACTGATTCAAACCAGTCACTCCTAAGTTTGTGAGTGACTGGTTTGAATCAGTTTGGTTAATTAGTAAATTAACTCTCTAAATTACTGAATTGACTGAATTGCTATATAATTTTTTTTAGTCTGCGAAGAGAGAGTGTGTGTATGTGAAGTGAAACCACTGTGATAATTTCACACCAGGAGTACAGAGAGAGACAAAGTGAGCAATAATATTTTTTGACATAATAATTTCTCACTGTTCATGGTAGTGGTGATAAAAGCTTTACAACTCTTCTGTAATAATCATTATCTTTGCTTTTCACAGAACGCAGCCTCTGATGATAGCAGTCCTGACTCTAAAGCTTTGTTTACAATAATACAGAGCTCCTTCCCAGATAGCTGAAAATCCTGCTCTTAAATGACTGGAGATGGCAGTTGAGGATTATAAACTGATGTAATATAAGTCTGTCTCAGCTATTTAATTTGGACAACTAAAGCAAGTAAAATACTTTCTTGAGAGCTGCTCTTGTAGCCTTGTAGAGAAACAGTTTAATCCTGTAGTGATTTTGTTATAATGACGGTTCAAGATATAATGATGGAACTAAAAAAAAAAAAAAACTGTAGAAGAACAGTAAAAATGCTTCTCTTAGTCTTGGTCACTCCAAAATCATGCTCGTCTGAATACAATAGAGGTAGAGTAGGTAATTTGATAGTTTTCACTTGCCATATATGTGTTTGTCAGTGTTTATGTGCGTGTGTATACAGACACAAACACACACACACACACACACACACACACACATATATGGCATATATGTATGTGGTCTCCTTTTTTCACAAGAAACAGCAATGGGTGATACAATGGGTGAGTCTAAAAAAGTTAATCAAGAATGTGCATAACTGACAATGAACAAATGTTATCAAATGCTATCTATCAGTTATAATAAAAGTAATACAAATTTATTCAAATGTTTGGGGTCAGAAAGTCTCTTATGCTCACCCAGGCTTTTTTCTTTCATAAAATATACAGTAAAACAGTACTATCATTAAATATTTTTGCAATTTAAAAATAACTTCTATTTTAATATATTTTATTCCTGTGATTACTCCAGTCATTACTCGAGTCTGTAGTGTCACATGATCCTTGAGGAATCATTCTAACATGCTGATTTGCTGCTCAAGAAAAGAAACATTTCTTCTTATTATACAGGTTGAACAGTTGTGCTGCCCAATGATTTTTAAACAGCTATTCCCCCCAGGCTTTGATGAATATGAAGTACAAAAGAACAATTATTATTTGAAAAGTTTTTGTTGTTGTTGTTGTTGTTGTTGTATTTTTTTTCCTGTCAGTCTAATCTTACTGATACGGTAGATGAAAAGGCTCTTAAAGAGATTGTTAGGCGCTTCAACCTTCAGCCTTTTAGGAGTTTCGTTTTAATTAATTAATGTTTTTGATTATTATTATTGGTTTAGGAATTAAGCAACATATGAACATACTGTATCACTAGAAAAAGAATAAAATAACCTGTTGATATGAAGAAATTGTACCTTATAATTTAACCTTTCTGGCATAAAGGGTTCTTTAAAATTGAGTCAAGAACCCATGTGTTGTATTTGATGTGGTGTACATAAGAGTGTATTTGATGACTCCGAATTAAGTGGCCCGAGAGTGCATGACTCTATTGAGATGTTCTTCTGTTTATGTAAATAGTTTGGGTACTTTCCTGGGTCTGGCTATAATTTCACCATCTGTAATGTAGGATGAGAGCATGTGGTTGTGAGAATTATTAGCTTCTGTTGAGAGCATGTTTTCAGACACACACGCACACAGGAGTGGGTCACCTCACACTAATGATGAGTCTATTATGTGTTTCATGTTGTGTCTCAGTGCCTCTAGTGTGATGTTGATGTTTGGCAGGTGACAGCAATCTACCTGACCTGTCTTTACTTCACCGTCCTCCAAGCCTGGAGCTAATTGAGTCGAAACACACACCTCCACTTACACACATAGCTGAGGAAATTAGAGTTATTAGATGCAATTAAGGGAAACAAAATCACAGAAAAGCTTTTAGCTGGAGTCGGAGTTCAGCTGTGGTACTCAATCATTTTCGCCTGAGATGATTCCACATCATCTTCCACGTCATTCCAAGAAAGTCTTTTCAGTTGCACCGTTAGTTTTAGTGTGGGTGATTAGCCTTTTCTCACACTACACAAAATTCCAATTAGTTTTCTAAATTCAATTTTTAGGGCTGACTGTCCACATTGTTATTTTACAAGTAATAAACCCCAAACAGATTTGTTTAGACATTGTTGTCAACGTCCAATAATATACAACAATGGCTATTGCATATTCTTTCCTTAAAACTCCTACAGAAACTCATTCACTGTTAAATCTCACATAAGTGATAAGTGAATGAGTGAATTTGTGCATAGTTTACTGTTACATGATATTACAGTCACATCAAAACCTGAAACATAAAGAAAGCTATTGAAATCAAGTCTGACTGACTAACAAATAACCTCAACCAAGGCCAAAAGGGGAAACATCCTAAAAGCGCATTCAGTTTTATCAGTAACAGATTTAAAAAAAATGCAATGCAATTGGTTGTTGAACAGTTAAAGTCTGTTGTTGCAGTTTGTAAGTGAAATATCCAGTGAACGGCGCTTAAAGGTCAATGCTCTATTGCGTTTGAAAATAAAGTTAGCTTGAGTCTACAAGGCTTTTTTTTTGTTTTTACTGAGTACGTACTATGCCAGAAAAACCAAAAGTATGAAGCTGGTTATGTGATGCAAATGTTAAAATGTACTTCTTTACAAATCAAGTAGTATGGTAAATATAAAGTGATATAAAGTCATGTTGTGCAAGGAACGGCATGAAAATAAGTATCAATCCATCCATCACACTTTGTGTGATTAAAACAAAGCTGTTGGTGTTTTACTGCCACTTATGTTTGTTTCAGCTACAAATAAATAATTTCATAGGTTCACATCTTATGCTGCCTTTATGGGCTAACAGAATAATCGCTAATTTGAGTTTCCTGCTTAAAAAATAGACATTAATGTCCTGTTAAGTTGTATTTACCACTTGGAAGCTCAGAGATCATTTTGATACCCAAGATCCCGATATGGGTGGGGCACAAATTTTAAACATGGTGGAGGGGAGAAAGATTGCTGCTGCTTATTGTATTTGTTTTATCCACAACTGCTACATCATTTTCATTGTTAAAGTAGTGCATATTTTCAAATATGCACAATCATTTCAATTATTCGTTTCATAGCCAGAATAAATTGCCTGCATTTGACAAAAATTCCAGAATCACTAGTAAGCGTCTAGCGTCATGGTTGCCAATGAATGGGACGATCAATGTAATTTTGACTTTAATAGGATTGTCCAAATAAATAAGCAAAAATAAACCTGGTATCCTCCATGATTCCTGTTATTTTCTGTGTCAGCATACAGACTTAAGAATGCAAATTATGTTTTATGGCTGTTAATTGATTAAAACAATGAATAATGTTCTCTGTGTTAACAATCATGATATTGAACCTGCTGACGTTCCTTCAAATATACAAATATTCATTTTGAATAATTAAAATATATAACCTCTATGCAGCAGTTCAGTGCTCTCATTAACAGTGTTTTTCTCTTACTAATCATGTCACACTTCTTGAGTTTACATTTTTAAATGAATTTGTTGAAAAGGATTGGTTATGTGCATTGGTGCTTCTATTCCAGTCTTGAAATGTTTGAATGAATGCATGTGGGGTACGTGCCTTAAATAAATATAATGATGTTAAATATTTGATTATTCTTTAACATGTTTCAATAACATTAAGAATACACGTTGACACCACTACTACATAGAATAGTAATTAAGAATTATGACATAAATATGTAAATTGTGTACAGTGAAATAACTGACAATGAAAAATGGCACAGAATAGTGTTTAAAATATTTAACACAAATAAATAAAGATTTGTACTGATCATATTCATCACAGCTCAAATAATACTAGCTTAGACAAGCACTGACACCCTGTGGTGAAATAACCAAGTATGTTTATCAGCTTGATTTACTTTTTGAGATTGTCTTGGGTTGGATTAAAACTTTATTTATTAATTAATAATTCTTTACACAGTAATCATCAGTATATTTCTTCTCCTGTCATTGAAAATATCAAGATTTTTAAATCTTATTGCCGACACTCATATTAAGTGGTGTTTAGTTGAGTAGGTTCTTTGAAGTCATTTACTTTTTTTAAATACAATTTTAACTGGTTCTTTAGTTCAATATCCTGTTTTTGGGTATAATATTTAGCTCGTTTGGTGCTGCGCAAGGAGTGTGCTTGCTACTTCTGATGTGAGTCTTGTGCCATTAAGCCGGAAATAAATTTCTATTTAGTTTTATTCTGTGTACTAGATTGACCGTTTAAGAATTGAACATAACTACAGGAAATGGAAGTAAATTTTATGTGCAAGTAAGTTTATTATAAAGGTAGCGGTGTGTTTTTGTCCCTGTGACCTAAGTTGAAAAAATCCTCAATATATGTATTCTCTCTTCAGTCAAAACAGATTTGAGTCAGGTATGCCAAAAATTCCAATTTGTGCTAGCTGTCTGAACAAAGTTTTTATTCTCAGTGAAAGAAACAAGCATCCTAAAAGATTACAGCTACAAAGTAAACGATAGTTTTGTGCTCAATATTTAATTACTCGAACACAACAGCCCTGAGGTTCCACTACAAGTTCTACTAGCAAACTTAAAGTTGTTTACAGAAATACATAACATATTTCAATTATTTCCCTCTCTAGCTGGCTGCACATTTGAGGAAGATTCTGACCCCAGCCTCTGTGAATACAGACAGGCACAGGAAGATGATTTTGATTGGCAGCTTGTACGGACCTATAGCTGGCCGCACATGACCTCTGACCTTATACGAGGTGAGTTTTTTTGTACTTTAATAAACACTTGATTGTACTATCAGTTTCCCATGTTTATTTATATTTGAACTATAATCTATATAACCTAAAGGGCCAGTCACAAAGCCGATCACGCACGAATCACTCACAAATCCCGCACAGATTGGGTTTGTGCGTGCTTGTGCGTCGAGAAATTTAACAAATTTTCGGGGTGTCGGGGGTAGAAATCACTGACAAATCATGCATGAGTCACGCATGAACCGCGCACGTATCATTTACAATCACTGACGAATCACTGACATATTGCGCACGTCGACGCATACGAGCAAATACGGTGCAGTATTCCACAACAGTTTTCCATCAGTGATATGTAGCCCTTATGTAGCCCTCAAGGTGCTTACTAAGTTTTGGAACAAAGCTGAAGTAAACATGAAAAGTTGTGTCTTTGTTGTGTCTTAACATACGGTACTTAGAGTTTAGATTGTTTCAGCGATAATTGTGCAACTCTACAAGGTGCATGGGGAGCTACAGAAACACATGGCGCTTTTTCCTGCTCTAATAATGTGCTATCAAGTCTAAATAGTAATTTGTATGATGTTGGAAGATGGACACTCTTGTGTACATTATGGATTTTCGAACCTCACAAACACAGTTGTGTTTTCATCCGTATCCATGAATCAGTAGCAGAAATGGTTAAATGCTGTTTATACCAAGGTAGCAATATGTCCAAGGCTGTTTGTCCAGAATTTCACTTTGATGTGACTCCTCCATAGATGCTGATTAATACTAGTCAAGTCAAGTCAAGTCACCTTTATTTATATAGCGCTTTTTACAATGTAGATTGTTTCAAAGCAGCTTTACATTGGTCACAGAAAAAACAATATAAACAAAGTTTGTTTGGCTGAACAGCAGCCCCAAAAGAGCAAGTGAATCAATACAATTGATGAATTTTAAGTGTTAAGTTTCCCCAACTGAGCAAGCCATAGGAGCAAGCCAGCGGCAAGGAACCAAAACTCCGGCAGGTGACGTAATGAATGAAGAACAGAATGGAGAAAAAACCTTGGGAGAAACCAGGCTCAGTCGGGGGACCAGTTCTCCTCTGGCCAACAGCCAAACAGTGCTTGATTATTATATTGACAACAATTCAAGTCCAATATGAAGTCCAATTTGGTCCGGTTAGAGATGGGTTCATGATCGTCACAGGGGAGGGTCTAGTAGAATCACGGTCTCCGCAGACACTTCAGGGCAGTGCTGTGCTCGTGTCCAGGTCCTTCATCTGATCTGGATACGGCCCGGATCCAGCTGACCACGGTAACCTCTGTAGGGGATTTACAGTTAAGACCCAAGGACCAGATATGTTGAATGAAGACCAGGAGTCAGAAGTGCAGTCAATAGAAGAAATTTTAGTGAAGTTTATTTTGCAGTTTCATCAGCAGAAGCCAGCTTCAGGTCTCACAAGGAGTTCGTAGGCCGCGCCAAATACAATAGCATTGTTACAGCAATTATGCTCTAAAAGAGGGTGCTAACTACGTCAATGATGACGTTTAAATGATTCTGATTGGCTAAGAAAGAAAGAAAGAAAGAAAAACAAAACTAGTAATTTTCCACACAAGAGCAGACAGTCTGAAGCATATCTTCGTTGATCACATGGTTGACGGGTTCGTGACGTAGCTTGTCGAGAACAACAAGTCATTCTGTCTCCTGATGGTGCCAGTTAATCACCTTACCAATACAGACCATATTAACGCACACACACAGATACACCGCTTCTCCAAGGTTGAACTTGGCTCAGGCTCCAACAATCAACAGAAACTTCCCAAAACAAACTGTCTGATAACTATCTGTTGAGGCGTGCAGACAATATTCATCCTTACTCGATGGAAAACTACAGAAAAGTAAAGAAAGGATATAACTAATAGAAATCCCTAACTTGATTATAAAGCACTCTTTACAACTCATTCAAATAAGAAAAAGGAGAAGAACATATGAAAAATAAGACAAAGAAAATAATATAGGTGCAAATAGGAAAAAATAAAAAAAATAAAAGAATATATATATATATATATATATATATATATATATATATATATATATATATATATATATATATATATATATATATATATATATATAGCGGCAATGGATTTCCAAATCGTATCTTTCACCTTGGAATAAACAGAGACCAATATCAGCGTAGATGCCATTCTTCTTCTGATGTATTGAGTACATCAGGTGTTATGGGAATGTTCCCAGTTACTACTGCTAGTACCCTGACTAATACTAATACTTTTATTAATAAAGTGCTTTTCTTACACTCAAAACGCCACAATATATGAGATTAAAGTGGATTACAATTCTCTGTGAAAATGTTCACCCAAAAATTATAATTCAGTTTTTTACTCACCCTCATGTTGTTTAAAAGCTGTATGGATGCTTTTGCTGTTTTAGTTCCTTTTGACTTCCTTTTTTTTTCAATGGGATCAAAGTCAATGGGATCTGATTCTGTTTAGTAATTAATATTCTTGAGGACATGAGGGTGAATACAGTATTTTATTTCTTTTTTGAAAGCAGTACTTATTTAAATTATTAAATCAATTAAAATTAATTTAAACAAAATGAATGATAACAAAGCAAAAACTGCACTAATGCTAGAATTATTGTTCAGTTGTTATGAAAAAAAAACTAACAATTAATATAAAATATATAATTCATTGGATTATTTAAAAATAATCATTGCCACATAATTAACATGGAGCATTTGTAAAAAACCAAACAAACAAAAAACAATACCCTTATTGTGATCTAAACTAATCATTCTGTGATATAAAATGTCCACTACCCTGGATCCATTTTTGTGGCATGTAGCATTGTTAACTGGACATAAGAAGCTTGAAGAAACTCTGTGGCACTTTGTCGTGACATTTCTTTGAGTAGCCATCCAATACTGCCCTTATCTGGAGGGTTAAATTCCATCAAAGCTGCTAAAGACACTCCAATTGAGACAACAGCTTAGTTTATTGGGTGCTATTTGCTCAATATTATTGATCCATACTGGGGTATGTTCAGCATGTCAATGAAGTGGAATTGAGAAACAAAGAGAGCGAGGAAAGGTAGACGAGTGTAATGCATGCCTAACAGAAAATAGAAGCTCTGTAGAATACTGATACTTCTGTGAAAAACCTTAAAAGGTACACTTAATCCTGTTTTGTTTTATGCCTAGTTCCTCTAGTAAGTGATACTATTAAATGTTCCCTTTCGAAGGAACTCCACACTGTAAAATAACTAAATAAAGTGTATAGCCCACTGACAAGTAACATTTAAGTGTTTCAAAACATTAAAGGTACTGACTGAAACCTATAAACTGTGAAAGGAATTTTTCAGTGATGTGACATCATGTTGGTGATCTTTATGTCAACTTAATGCAAATATACAGCAACGCAATGGGAGTACAGACAGTATTACTCATAAAGTTGGACACTGCATTCGAGGAAGAACCCCTGCTACCATACAACTCATAAACTCCTGAGTGATCTTCAGAAATGTAATGCCTCTTAAGATGGCTATAAACACACTGATTGAAGTAATAAATTCTGTTTATTGAGCGCACCTACTTGTTTACCTCCCAAAATACTAGATCATTAAAACTAGACATATTTTTGATCCACAAGAGAAGTTTGTCATTTGTTCAGTTTTTTTGAGTTTAACTTCAAAAAGATGGGCGGGCCCTAATCTTCCCACTGCCCCCCGCTGCAAGAACATGTCAACCCTTCTCTAAAACTTTGACATGCCTCCTTTGAAGATCAGGTGCAAAAAAGCAAAAAAACCTTACCTAGCACTGCAGAAATTGCTCTTTGCATTTAAATGGCACATTAGCACAGGCCAATTTTCTCCTTGTTTCCTGACGAGATTGAGATGCTTATTTGTGTTGATGTGGGGAAGCAGTGCTGTCTTTGATGTCAAGGTGTAATAACACAAGCTTTCAGCCTATTGGCTTGTTGCTTTGCTCTTCTCTGACGTTTGCATTGCTACTTTGTAGTGTGTTGATTATAGAAATGGATTGAATATGTTATTGGAAAAAGAGACAGAGTAAATAAGCTTTAACATGACAAGTTTGTTCTTGCAATAGAATGAGAAAACATTTACCTATTTGGAGTCATGCTGTGGAATCTCAGGGACTCTGGTAGAATATGTGACAAACATTTGTTCTGGCACTTTCAATTTAACCGGTTCATTAACTCTGGATTACTGATTTCTAGCCCAAAAGGTTTCGAAATGCTTCAAAAAGATTAAAAGTGGTCCAAACTTTTTCAAAATAACTAAGCCTACAGTATTAATTGTGTCTATAACACAAAATTCTGACATGGTGGAAAGAAAACAATAAAATAAGAGTTTCATTAACTGTTGAATTAAGAAATTAGGACACTTACATGCAAGAGATTATACTACGTCAGAGGTCACAATGTATTGCGAACACAGTGATTTTATTTAAATCTGTTTAACCTTTTCCCCTGCCCCCTCCCCCCATCTCATATTATTTCCATCACCACCATGAGAGAGCACAAAACCTTTAAAAAAGAACTTAAACTTTTTCTCCAGTCATTCTCCCAGTTCCATGAAGGCAAAAATTAAGTTAGCAAATTCATTTATATAGTGTCTGGACAGTGGCTCCAAATAATCTGCCCTGTTCTTGGGCAAGGATATAAAAAACAATTCTAAAGTGTGAGGAATCTGGGAGTGGTCTTTGACAACTGTTTAAAATTCGATAAGCAAATTAGCACTGTTGTTGGTTCTAGTTTCTTCCATCTTCGCTCTCTCTCTAAAATTAAATCCTTCCTTCCGAGGGTTCTTTAGAGACTGCTATCCATGCCTTCATTACATCGCGACTGGACTACTGCAATTCCCTTTATTACGGGATCTCAAAGGCGCAAATTTCTAGGTTACAAATAGTCCAAAATGCGGCAGCTAGATTTCTTAAGAGGCGTAATAAATTCGATCACATTACGCCCCTCCTGAGATCTCTTCACTGGCTGCCTACCCAGTTTAGAATTCAATACAAAATTCTACTACTTGTCTACAAATCTCTAAATAATCTGGCTCCCTCCTACCTGACCGATCTTCTCCACCCTTACACTCCCGTGAGAGAACTGAGATCGGAGGATAAACTCCTCTTAAAGTTCCCCAGAACCCGCCTAAAGTCAAGGGGAAATCGAGCTTTTGAAGTGGCCGGCCCCACACTATGGAACAATCTTCCTGACCCTGTTAGAATGGCTTCCAGCTTGTCTGAGTTTAAATCTTGCCTTAAAACCCATCTTTTCTCCCTTGCGTTTGTTGATGTTTAATATGTAATTATTTGGGGGTTTTGTGTATATACAGTTGTTTATGCATGTATATATGTGTATACATATGTGTTTCTGTGGATATGTGTACGGTTTGACTATGTCTCTTTGCCTCTGCCTCTCAGTTTTTGCTTTTGACTGTTTCTATTTTTGTTTTGTTTTCTATTTTGCTTTTTATTTTTTTATTTTGTTTTGTTTTCTTTCATCCTGTTGTACAGCACTTTGGTTGGCCTTTAGCCATTTTTAAATGTGCTTTACAAATAAACTGAACTTGAACTTGTGTAATTCTTGTCCGAATGTGTGCTCTCACATTTTTGGGACCCTGTGATGTAATTGCTCGAAGAGAAAGCAGTTTCCCTTGAGACCAGAGGAGGATCTGTCACGCCAACTTGTAAAGCGTAAACGAGCTCAGACCCCATTGATCATTTATGTAGAAGACCACTGATGTGTTGTCTGTCTGGACAACAAAATTATGTCCCCTGAGAGAAATGCTTGAAGAGCCAACCGGACTGCCAACATCTCTAGCAGATTTATGTGCCATGAGAGATAGTATCCACTCCACAGACCTTGTCCGAACGATTCCTTAGGATCAGTGAGTGACTGGTCTAGCTTTATGCTGTTGACTGCTGATGGGATGATGTTGATGAGCATGGGGGAAAGGCGGCTGACAACGACACAGGATCCCACGCAACGTCTAAGATGGTGGTACTCGGGGGATGGTAAAGTACACTCTTCTTTGCTTATAGTCTCAGCCCCAGCTCCTTCAAGTGAGCAAAAACGACATCTTGATGCCGGACTGCTAACTGCTGTGACTAAGGATATAAAAAAATATATGGTTTTGAGCCACTACTGAAGGGGCAACATGAATGACAGAAAGAATAACAATGGAAGCTTTTGCCATGATGCCCAGCAGTCCCAACTGCTCAGTGCTACTTATGACAGGCTATGTTGTTGAAGGATTCGACTGGTTTTTAGGTTTAATTGGAGGATGAAGTCTCTTGCGAGACTTAGCCATAGTACCAATGCCTTTTCTGGAGTGGAAGTAGCTGCAGGAATGCCAGATGAGGGCAGGGAAAAGACCTACGTCTGTCTCTTACCCCACTGATTGGTCCTAATGTGAACTCTGTTTTTGGATGGCATTGTGGCTGCGAGGATTGCATGCCAGAGCGGGAATGGAGCATTAGTGAGAACAGCACGCTCGAGCGCTGGCCATACTTTCTCTGCAGGTGAGGTACTAGATGGCCAATGACGCAGCAGAGATTTAGTTCTTCTCCATTACCACAGCCTGCTCCGGGCCCCCCATTGTGGGTAGGGCTCCGAAGAATGCACAAGACCCCAAGAGAAATATTCTGCAAGATTAGCAACGCTGGCAGAAATTCTATGAGGAAACCAGCATCTTGGAAACCAGCCTCAGGCCTTTCGCTCCAAAGCACTGTCCTGCAGGGAACACCTGAAGTGACTACTCTATGAGTGGCACAGGGTGGGGTTATGGTGTGTTCAGACCAAAGCTGATGAAGAAGAAGATGAAGAATGTGGAGTGAGGTAGCTAGCAAGCGCCTCCTCCATTATAGGTCCCCAAAGTGTGCCTTTCTTCTTTTATATATTATTATTATTATTTTTTATTTTTTTTACATGAGCTTCTTAGTGTGAGGATCAAAGAATACAAGCCTCGACGTCGCTTGAGTTTTTCTCAACTCATAAACTGGAGATTGAAGTGGCGAATCTTCATCTCCAGCTACGATACAGTCAATATTAACTACAGCACCAGAACCTCTGGTAGGTATGGGGTGGATGTTGCCACAGCGCATTCTTCCAGATCCCTGAAGAGGCATAGGACTAGCCAGTTGAGGGCAGAGATAAGGCCAGGCCTGTCTCTAACCCCTCTGACAAGTCTATTTGTGAATCTGAGGACGAAATCTCCACTGTGTCTTCCTCCTGCACATGAGAAACGTTTAGATTTAAAACCACTAGGTAGGAGCAGAGCGTATGCAAAGTAATTGCTAGTTGCAACCACAGTCAGCGTCCTCAAATGTTGACCGTGCACGCTCCCAAACAAACAATGCACATACTGTGTGTATCCCTGTTCGAAGGGCAGTGAGTGAAACACAATCTAAACTGCTTGTTCGCTACCCATAGAAGATCTAGTATGGTGTGGCATGCCCTGTTCTTTTAAAAGCATGCCCTGTTCTTCCAGTGCACCTTTATACTCATTCCTCAACGCACATTCACTACATAGATTTGATTGTGCTTCATGAGTCCATCACACTAAAGCGTTCTTTCGTAGCGTTTCGACACAGCGCGAGTTCCCTTGAAAGGAAACTATCATTTTCTTTCTTCAATGAAACATAAAGAGACTTTATGTTAAAGAGACATACAACAAAAGTGGATTGTGATTTATATTGCCAAGCTCCATAAAGCATACAAAAGTAGTTCTCATACTTCTCATGCCTTCAGATGACCTGAAATATAGCAACACCTGACAGCTTAAAATGAGGAGTGGGCAATTCGCCAATCGTTTCCTACTCTGCTGGAGCTCAAAAATGCCATTTGCATTTTTGTTCAATTAAAAAATTATTCCTTTGGATGCATTGTACCATATTTGCCAATATTTACTCAAAACACTGATAGTTCTCACATGTCATGTCACTGATCATGAATTGACTTTTTTTTATATATATATATAATAGCTTTTGCACAGGCTTCATTTTGATGACACCTTTTTTATCCTTTAACATTAGCACAGAAGTGCTTGCTGACTCTATTCTGAAGCATGAAGTTCCTCTATTAGCTCTCACTCATTGCCCTGTGAAACAGCAGTAAAATAATGAGCTGATAATGATGGAGTTGTGGGCTTCATTTGGTTCATTCAGAGGTCTACAAGATGTACTCTCATACCTATTGGGGAGTCTCTAAAGTCATTGCTGTCTCATCCTGAAGTAGTGACATTTAGGGGTAGTGTTTGTTTATAAAGCAAACATTTTGCAGACAAACAATCTGAGCTTGATTTTCCTCTAAAACCACGAAGAAAACATTATAAGTTGTAATTTTTTCGGGACTTTAGGAGCTACATATTAGCTACTGTGGCTATTTCTGGATGTGATTTGAGCAAGAGAAGACCGCGAGGGGAGGTCTGACATCAGAACAGAGATGACTGGTTTTGTCAGGATAATTGATATCCAGGTAGTCGGATGTATGTGGGGGGGATCTGTGGGTGATAAGTGAACTGATAATGATAGGCTGTTCTTTGCTAGTTTTTCAAAAATGGATGGTCATTTGAATAATGAGCCTTAAGGCACCTTTTAAGTCACCGTGAGTCAGTCATTCTGACACTACATTGTTTCAAATAAAAAATGAGTGGATATTTGTACTGTTCCTCAGGTGTTCCTGATCCTCAATTTAGACTACCAATGATGTATAGAGTTCTGCAATGTTGACATGATATTTGACAATTATGTTTTTGTAGGCTAACCCAGAAGTTCACATCACCCTAGTTCTCTCGATTCAAACCCAGTTGGATTCTTACATTGACTTTTGGATTATTCAAGAAAATAATACAGGCTAAAAACAACAAACTGCACCACGGTCACATGACTTAAATGTCCCCAAGCAACAAGAATTATAAATTTTTTAATCCCTGAAAGTATTATTAATCCAGTTCCATTGGAAATCCTAACTCATTTCTGGGATTTGATCTACAGAAATACACTATTCCTGCAGCACTTTATTTTCTGATGACTGTCTGATGCATATTGCTCGCAATAAGAACTTTCTCGATATTGCAAGATTTAATCTGATTGCATTGTTTTTACACTTCCAGGATTTAGAAAGGTACTTGCTTCACTGCTTTAATGTTATGAAATATTTGCAATTGTATATACCTATTTAACTTCTTATCCAAGTGAGATGAGATAATACTTGACAATTGGCCAGCTAAGTGGACCAGATGTTTTTCTGATAATCAAAAGTATGGCATTGCAAGATTGCAAGTCAAGGGTTAACATACTTTTTCAAGTTTTTCATACTTCCCAGAGATCCTCTAAGAACTACTGTATGCAAGTTTATAATTAACATTAATGAAGCATGTAATCCACCAGTAATGACTCAAGTATCATGAATGAATGAATTCCTTCTTATTTGGATCAGTAGTGAAAATGTAGTAATGGTAATGAGACAAGTGAAGGAACTACTCATTTTTGGATCAGTTTTCTTAAGTGAACCTCATTATAACTCCTGAAGTCATTGTAAGCTTTTGAGGGTTTTGGAGGGTTTTGGATAGTAATTCCTTCCGATGGATTTGGTAACATTTCAATCATCACTAGTGAGTTACCACTAGTTTTATATTGCAAGAATAAAACAAGGTATGCATTAAAAAGTGTACTTTAAGTGACACACAATGTGTAACAGTCACTTGTTTTTATAAAGTTTAAAAAGTATCATTAAAGAGATTTCATTTTATTCCTTGTGCCCCCTAGCCTTCATCATCCTCATGCACACAACACTAACAAATATATATATATATATATTAGTAGTTATTCTTTGGTGATGGAACAGTATGAATATGAACAGAACGGGAATATGCAAGCTGAAAAAAATAAGCATATTATACAAAGAAAATATCTGTTGGTCTCTGATTAAAAATTACATTTGAATTTTGACAGGATTGAGGCTGTCATTAAATGGTCTTGCTTCACAATAATGCACAATTAATGATTTGTGAACGTTTTAAATTGTGACAGCTTGAGCAGACCTTAAGCATATTTTTATAGCTGTAAAATCTCTGAAATTACAGTGAATATTGTAATTTCCTAAGTGAAATGTCAAGACCATAAAAACTGTGGGTCCAACTGACAACTGACATGTTTTATTTAGCCTTTTTGTGCAGTGTCAAAACCGGTAATTAAATCTCCAAAATACATTTCTGTTTTCATCAGCAACTACAACTCTGTGCGTGTGTGTGTGTGTTTGTGTGTATACTGCATTTATCAATTAAGTCTGATTATGCTTAATGAAGTAAAGTTCTCCAAATTGAAAGGTAAACTGTTATTTTCTCTAAATGACAAATGAAATGACTCAGAGGAAAGTGTTCTGTAAGTAGGCTATTTTCAATAAAAGGTCCAATACAGAGGGAAGAAAAAAAAAAGATCTCTTTAACAACAACTTTAACATCAAATGGAGACTTTTTCTTGATTCTCCTGCTTCTCACACAGTCTCCTGAGCCAAAAAATGTAACACTCTCACAATAGTCTCCTTTAATGTTTCAGTAGATATCTAATCATCATCACACATTATGCTCAGATTTGTCTCCCTAGCTAGAGAAACAGGATCATTCGCCTTTATCTCCTGTAAAGATTCATTAAAGATTTCAACAACATCACACCCTGTCCTCATATCTTTCTCCTCAACTAGAAACTGGTAGTCTTAGGGCCCGTCCACACGGAGACGCGTATCACTATACGCATACATTTTTTACCGGATTGGTGTTTCGGGAGACTGAATCCGCTCTCTTTTGAGACCGGGTCCTAAAGTGGATAGATCTGAATTCGACACCTTTGCGGTCTCGTGTGTACAGCAAATTCGTATATTTTTTGTGAACCGATGATGTTAACGCATCACGTGTCGTCAGATTGGACTGAAGATTTCCAGCCCAACTACAGCTTAAAACCCACCCATTTAAAAAATGGGTGGGAGGTTTGGAAATGACATCCATGGCAGTGGGAGGTTTAAAACCGACCTCTATAGCAGGGACATCAGGCTGTTCTGAAATTACCTCCGTGGGCGGGACATGATTGGCGCAGAGCAGATAACGCCTGACGACGTGCCATCCTCTCCTTCTTTGTACTTGGAAAACAAATTCGAACACTCATTCTGCTGGGTCCAAAACAGTTGCGTCGTTCTGTAACGGGGTACTAGCAAGAATAGGACCCAAGTGCAGAGATGAGCATAAATTATAATTTATTAGAAACACAAAACAAAGATACAAAAGAAACTGCCCACGATGGGGAAAACGTTTAACTAACAATAAAGCACAGCACTCAAAATGAACATAAACAAACCAGATGACTAGGCATGGAAACATAGATCAGGAATGCAGACAAGGATGACAACGACGCAACACAGGACAGCAAACACACCGGGATTGAATAGGGAGCACACGAGGAAAGGTAACGAGCAGAAACAGGTGGGATAAATTAAGGGAGATAAGGGAACAAGATGGGTGGGGTTTACAATCACAAGACTCAAGGGGCAGTTAGAAATAATTTTAGTATTTGAATTTAATATGCATTAAATGTTCTTTTTTTTTTTTCTTTTTTTTTTACTTAACCCGGATGCAACTATCATATAATCAGATCATATGAAGTGGCACTGAACTCAATAAAAATTACTTTGTCAGCAGTGAAGTGCTTATTCACTGAAGTTTCTGAAGGTACTACCCTTAATATTTTGTAAATGAACTGTGCAAACAAAATTATCAACAATCTAAATTAAACTAAGTGCAGTTATGTCCCATCGTATACAACATTATTTTTCTCACCAGAAGGCAAAACTGCTGCAGTAATGTTACTCACTCAAGTCAGTGTGATGGGTGTGAATGAATACTGTCTGCGAGTCCGCTGAAGTCTGGCTCATAGCTAGAGACAGCCAGTTCTGTGCAGGAATCGCGCTCTTTTGCTGGTAGCGGTCTTTAAATTTCGGGTTGTTGGTATTGTGGTGCCGCTCTAGATTCCCTCTTTTACATAATGCTTGTTTTTTGGTGGCACAACATATCACGTATCTTTTACCAAGGTAAACAGAAATTCCTGTTCCCATTCTGGATAAAATTTTTATGTTTTTGCCTTTTTTCGTGGAGCCTCCGCCATTCTAGTTTGACTGTTACTTTGCGGCCACGGGCTATCACCATGGAGATCCATGTTGACGTTTGCGACAGTTCATTTACGGGTGCTCTTCTTTTATCTGATTGGTCACTTCATTGAAAATAAATAAAGCAGTTGGATTAAGAAATACAGACGCTTGCAAAACTGAAAACGTTTTTATTTTCGGGAGCTACCGGGACAGTGATAAAGATCGACCAGTCGATTGCGATCGACGGGCTGGCGACCACTGCTCTACACTAAACCTAACCGATACTATTAACAAAAGCAAACAAGAGATAAAAAAAGCATTTTCAGCAACTATTTGTTGGGTCAAACAGCCTGAGTAACTCTCTAAACTTTGGCATACATTGGTGTGCTAGCATATAGCAAAAGTTATTCACAGATCTATATGCATGCTGTCAGTGTTGTATGATAATAACGTAAATCACATTTTATCTTTAAAAATAAGACAAATTCCATGGAACATTTTAGCTCAGCAGCTAAAATAAAGTTATTTATAAGTATTGAACGAGAGGTTTGGTTTTGTAAGAATTCAGTCAAACTGTATTCTTATTTAAATACTTAATTTAGTAGGTATCATATGCATATCATGCAAATTAAAGTTTATAATCTGATATCCCTGTTCCTCTACATCCTTTCATCAGTACAGCTTCATATTCCCCAGCGTTATGACTAATATCTGTTGACACCCATGATGGTATGAAAAATTAAAAAATAAAATAAAAATCTGCTTCCTTCTATTCCAACTCCCACAGCCAGTGAGTTATTTCACTGAAGATCAGTTCTCTCTTTGGGGCCTTTCATATGAGGAAAAAAAATACAATTTCAGCCCACCCTAATTCTTAGCAGCAGAGAAGGCAATTTAATCTGGCCGTTTTATCGTGTAGAGTGTTTGACTGACAGCATGTAGGATGAGTCCCTCGATGGCCTACTGATTGAGTCTCTCTTCCCAGACCCACACAGCAGTCCAATTAAAACACAAAAGATTCTTTGTTTCTGCAATTATCAGATACATTGAAATCTTTTTGCAGATAAGACTCATTCAGATGCCATTGATATGTGTTTTGATGGACTCAGCTGCAATTATCACCTCTTTTGTCCGGCTGTGATTGCTGTTTATCTGGTAACAATTTCAACGTTAGTCCCTCTGATTTGTACGTAGGTGGAAATTTTCACGTTTTTTGTACAAGTAAACACGCTGAGAAGAATTGCACTTTTTGCAATATTCAACTCTCAGAGTTTGATACAGTGATAGAGGAGAGACAGAGACCGTAAAATGGGAGAAAATAGTTTTCAGAGATTTCTAGCACTGCACATAGATGCTACACCAAAAACAGACCAGTTGGTTTAATGTTAATGACAAGGAAATTCAGGTAAACCTTAAACTTAATTATTTTCAAGTTTATTTTATTGATTTGGAAAATGAAAGCAATTTCTCCAAAGCTGTCATATTTCTCATTTTTTTATATGAAACAACTTCTTTCTAAAGTCAAGTCCCCTTTATTTATTTAGCGCTTTTTACAATAGTGATTGTTTCAAAGCAGCTTTACAGAGATAACAGGAAAATAATGCAACAATGTTTGTTTTGCCTGTGCAGCATCTCTAGAAGAGCAAGCCAATCAGTAAAATTGATAATAAATATTAAGTGTCCCCAGCTAAGCAAGTCAGAGGCAACTGAGATCTAAATTCAAAAGTCTCTGTGCCTGTACTGGGATGTCCAATGAGAACAATGTGATAAAATGAATGTTATCACTTCCTCATACATATGTTCACATATAAGATGGTGGCTCGGATTCACTCATTCGGGATTTTGCTGAGGAGCAGAGACATGGTCCTGACCATTCAGCAGGGTAGTTCAGGGTTGTGGCAGGAGGGACATACCGTCTTCATTCCCTCCATCAAGGAACGAGGATTACAACAGTAACCACAATGTTCTCTATCTGTCAGTCATGTCCAATGTTATGTTGATGATTGACAAATGGGTTCCCATGGAAAAGTGCACCAACCATTAACTGAATAGTTGCTGGCAAGCTGAAAAGGCCCTTTTGGCAACTGTTCTCTTTAAGTCGTAACCTACCCAGCGCCCCATGTAAGCCCTCAGTAATAGTCTTCCAACCAACGGGGTGGATGGGACAGGGCTTATATGCTGTTTCATAAAATATTTTTACAGCATTTTTCACCTTTTTTAACCACGACCAGTGTTTTTAAAACTGGGGAATCATCCCTAATCCAATGGAAAGTGACACTATGTCCTTATCGTTGAGAGGAGACATGTGGAGATAGACATATGGTCTGACCCAAGAGGCATTAGTACATGTGGAAAGAGCTCTGCAGTAGGTCCTACCTAAAAGGGACAGAACAAATTCAGACAAAGAACTGGGCAGAGTAGAACCTGCCCAGCGAAAAACACTGGTTTACAGACTGAGAAAACTTGCTGTGTTGAATACACATGTGGGGTTACAAAAGTAATCTCGGCCTATGGGTTATCTAGCCCTCAGCCCTTTTGAGTGAGCCCTCACTCCAAGGAGGCATGGCATACGTAAACACAGCTTACATACATTAAATAAGTAGAAAATCTTTCATTCATTCCAAAGTAACCTAATAAAATAAGTGGAAATGCTGTTAATGCAGTTGTCACTGTGTCATATTAATTTGGCATGTGTCCAATACTGACCTTTTTTGCCGGATAGGGAATCAGTCGGTACGGTATTTCAGCAACAGATAGTAATAATTTATGCTGTAAAATTTAAGTTCACTGAAACGCTTCCTTGCGCTGTGGCTGTAAGTCATATTTTTGTATCTAAAAGGCCATAAAACAACTTGGCCCCAGACTTTTCAGAGCCACTGAGTCTTAAAGTCTTAGATAATGGGGCAACAATCGCAACTACACAGGTATTAGCTATTAACTATTACCTCCTTCTTAAGGGTGGAGGCCCTTTCCATATTAAATCAATGCCTAGAGTTTGCGCGTGGGACTCAATGGGACATATATGTAATTGGTGTGGGCTAGTGGACATCATTATGCAAAAGTGACCTTTGACACTGCTTGAGTTTCCTCGAAAGGGAACGTCTCTGGTTACGACTGTAACTCTTGTTCTCTGAGAAGGGAGCGAGATGATGCATCTTCTTGCCACACCTTCCAATATCTGTAGCATAGTTTCCCCCTCCACTTGCCACATCACACTCGACAAAGCTGAAGAATTCGTTATGTGTTTGGGATAGTTAATATATTTGAAAATACATATTTGACCTCCAAACATACTTAGCTACATTGTGTTCAGCAAAATGACTAAATATTGCTTCATTTTCAAAGTGCCTGCAACTATGTATATCCTTTCAACACATTGCAGATTTGCATCCCCAAAAACATTGTTTCCCCAGCTGTGCCTAATCTTTTCAACATGCATTTTGGATTATTTGTTGGAGGTCTTTAGAAGCTGTTTGAGGTAGTTCAACATTCAGTTGATTTTCATCCTCCTGTCAAATTACTCACCTTCCTTGACCTGCCACAGCACTTTATATTCTTCATGGTAGTGGTCTCACAGTGCTTTTAAATAATTCTGTTGACATTATGAGCAAAATCAATATCCAAAATCAATTGACCAGATTTAGCCATTTCAACAACATCCTCCTGGGTTGCAGAGGATAGCTCCTTCTTTGTCTTTTTCTGTATTTTGCAACATCTCACACATGAAACGCCATTATAAAAACATGGCGCTCAAGAAAAAAAAAACGTGTATATAATAGCTTAGCTATTTTCTCTATTCATCTTTTTTTCCCCCCAATATAACACATTTCTTAGTGAACAGCCGCTTAACCCTTTTGCCTTGGCTGGGCCCTGGAGGTACGATCACACCGGTGTGATTAGAGCGTACACACACCTGTGTGATTAGATTGCGTCACGTGATCAACTGCTGAATTCAAGTGTGTTTTAGATCATCATCTGGTGCTGATCCAGAAACGGACACACTCAGAGCTTGCCATATATCACAACTATTCAGTGTTTTCAACCACATAAGGTTTATTTTTGGTTTCAGTCTTTTAAGTACTGGAAAACAATACATTTATAGCTTGAAAAATGCACACTTATGTCTATAAAAGCAGAAATATCGATCCGTTCAATTATAAATTGACAAGGTGTTTTATTCATATCAAATACACATTGCATAGGTAACTATAATGTGCATTCTATTCTTCTTCCACTTGCCACTTAATGTATTTCGGGAGAAGTGACTGAATTTACATGTTTCGAATTTACTCAGAGAGAATACTGTAAACTTACGTTAGAAAGGGTTAAGGTTAGCAATGTGTTACACGAGAGTGGTTAATCAGGGGCCCCATTGTCTTATTGTAATGTTTGCAAACATTTCTGTTCATTTACAGTCAATTACAATCAAAAATAAGCTTTCAAGATGATTTTGTGAATTTTCCACATTGACCAATAGAAAGCTTCTTGGTTTGAAAGACTTCTGCATTGCTACACTATTGACAGCTAATTAATTTTACTTTGTGCTTTTTGTGGATAATTCATCAGTAGTTTATAAAGCTATAGGTGTTATTTGTTAATGCTTATGTCACGGTTCTGTCATCCCTGTCTTCATGGTTGTCATGTTTACCTATTACCTCCTCTTTGTTCCTCCCCATGTCATCTGTATCACCTGTGTCTTCACTAATTACCTCATCAGTCTCATCAGCTGTTCCCGTTTCCCTAATCATCCTCTGTGCATTTAAGCCCTGTTTTGGTCTTAATCTGTGTCCGTTCTTGTCTATACTGTATCATGTGCATCCCTGTATTAATCTTGTTCTTTAATAAATATAATAGGTTTTGGTTCTCAACATCTTTGAGCCTTCATCACACACACGCATGCCTGACAGCTTAAATAGACTGTTGATGGTTAATATTTTGCACTGAAACAACACATGCAAAATGCAAATCCGAACGTCACCTAACCATTCAGAATGTAATGACTGACCATTCCAGGACAAGACATCTATTTTCATAACAAGTTCATGATTTCTGGGGTATAATAAGGGAGCTTGTTTGGAAAGGTTTCTCTCCTCATTGTCTGTCTTCCTTTCCTAAAATAAAGTTGGATGTAAGGAAACGTCTCTACCAGACAGCTATGAACCCCTGACTAGCTGAAGCTCTGACAGGACCAGAAAATAAGGATGCTGGGAACTGGCATAGGCGCAAGAATATACATATCAGGAGGTTGAAAGAGATACTTCCATTGAGGCGTATGTGAAGTTGAAATGTCAGAGTGGGCTTTTCCTGAAAGTAAACAAAAGATCTTATTTTTCTGTGTGTACAGCTCAAGCAGCAGGATGTAATTTGCTCTACAAATAGTAAACTTTATAGGTAGGGTGAGATAATTAAAATCCAGAGCGAGTGTGTCCTATCTCACTGGATGTTGACTGATCATCACCCCCGGCCCAAGCACGCACAAGCTCCACACTCTGTCTCAAAGTCATTACTCTTTTCATGGCTTTTCCAAAGTCAATGTTTGTTATTTTAATGAAAGCCCCTCGGACAAAAATAACAGGGGAACAGACAAATTTCAGTCATTTTCCAAGCCTGAAAGAATAAAAAAACACATCTCTTTGAATCCAGCAGTCTCTCACTGGAGGGTATTTCTTTGTTTTTACTACCGGTATTTTATTTTTCCATCTCTTATGCTTATTTGCTGTTTTTGTTTACATATGTGGTTTCTGTATGATGTCTCGATGACCCCTGGAAGTTCATACAATCCCTAAAACTGCATTACAGAAATTTTAGAGTTACGAAACAGTAGAGTTATGATCAAAGTTGCGAACGCTCTTGAGGTTTAATATCTGATCACGGATTTAAGTATAATAGGATGTGACGCATAACCTAAAAATAGACCTATAATTTAAAACACATCAACAGAAAGGACAGAACATTTTCCATTGAAGATATGAATGTCAGTTATGTCAGCTTGGAGACCACCAGCTTGCCTTTGAGATGCTATAGCCATGTGTGTGTGTGTTTATATTGAAAGCATTCACAATGCCTGCAAAGATGCCCAAAGATGTGTAGCAGGATTCATTCCTCTTTATGCTGTACATTGCATATTGAACTTTGCTGATTATTTGTAACAGTGAATTATAAAGCGAATTGTACTACATAAACTATGTAACGCTATGCATACATTAAAACCAGGACCGGATTTAGCTTATATTGTAACATAGGCAAAAGTAGTGTTTGGGCCTCCCAGACAACTCGAAAACCTCATATCAAAAGGATGGTGATACAGTAATACCTCGGTTTACGAGCGACTTGGTATACGAGCAAATTGGTGTACGAGCATGGAGGGTCAACTCGGTGTACGAGCCTTGTATCGGAGTGCAAGCAAATTTTTCCCCTCACCCACGTGCATTTTTGTGTGGAAAGTCCTAACGCTCAGTATCGCCGCGCGCATTTTTACTGGAAATATCCTAATGACAGCCTCTCATAACACAGTCACACAGTTCCAACCCCTTTATCACCCCTTAACTCATTCATTCTCTCAGCCTCGCTCTGTTTGGCTGCATCATTCACCACAGTGATACTTTTAGAAGTGATAACATTAATTAATTGTGATCGCTATTGTTCACGTAGTGAAATGTATACATGGTTCATGAATTCATTGTCTCCTAGTTCTCCCGGTGCTCGAGCGCGCGCGCGCGTCTCCTGGAGCTTGCGGTGCTCATGCACGTGCGTCTCGATTATCACTTTGTTTGTTTTCTGCACTATTATAATAAATTCACTCATTTGCACTTGAATCTGGGTTTTGTGTTTTCCCCCTCCCTCTTCTCTCTTGTCTCCTTCACGCCAGCAGACGCTGCTCAAAGTGCATTACAGTAAATTGTCAAGTATTTTTAGTTTAATTGTCAATTATTAATTAGTATTTATAGGAGATCTTAATGGTTATAATTTTAACTGTAACTAATAGGGTAAAACAAAAAAAATATTCAAAATGGGCATTTATGATCGTGTGGAACGAGTTAATTGATTTTTAGTGCATTCTTATGGTGGGAATTGTTTTGGTGTACGAGTATTTTGGGTTACGAGCTCGCTCTTGGAACGAATTAAACTCGTAAAACGAGGTATTACTGTATTTAAAATGCAATCATTGATGACAAATACCTGACTAAGACACCCTTCTCTGCTTCTCAAATACATAACGCATATCGCAAATATATAACGCATGATATGCTAGTTTTGCATATCAAACAAGCAGAGATAGTCCAAACTGCATGTGATTGTGACTCTTCACTTGTGATTTATGATTTATGATTTATTGTCCTTTTTATCATGTGTGGGTCAAGAATTTTGAGTACTCAGACGCAAAGCCCTTTGAAGTGCCTTTTTAAAACAATTTTAACCTCCCTAATGGAGGAAAACACAGTCAAGAGCAGCAGGACTGGAGCAAGGTACGGCAAACAGACAAGGCTTCCACACAACGAACATAGGTGATAATCTGGCACAGAACAAAGAACAAAAGGAGAATAAATAGGGAAGGATAACAGAAGGGTGACAAGGGATAGGAGAAGGGAGAGCTGGTGGGGCAAATTAATTGATAATCAGTTAACAAGAGGGTGAGGGCAAGACAAGAGACTGAGTAAAGAACACATGGCACACAGAAACAAACAAAGAGCCATATGCAAAATGCATGTGGCAAAAAAAGGACAGAAGCCATCTCTCTTTCTCTTGCTCTTACTCACTCTCTCTCACACACTCACACACACTCACTCACACACACACACACACACACACACACACACACACACACACACACACACACACACATGCAAGACGAGATAAACAGAAGAGCACATGGCAAACAAACACAACAAAATTCATGAGCTCACACAAACCCATGGGTCGGAGCACATGGAAGACAAACATGCCCATCCACCATGTGCCCAAACAGAAAAAAAACTAATCAAAACATAAGACAAAAAGAAGTACACGGAGCATGGATTTCAGTACCATGACACTGATACTGATCCAAGATTTGACCGCAGTGTCAGGATCCATACACCATGCACCGAACATGCAATACACTGACACATATGAGTGCACAACCCAGAGAACAACCCCAAAGCCGTAAGCTCACACAAACACTAGGCAAACATGAGTAATCAAGATCCAGTCACAAACAAAGAACAAGACCCTGTAGCTTTTTACTTAAATGTAAAATGCCACAGGTAGTCCTGCCTATGGAGCCCAACAAATAAGCTAACAGAAGTCATAGAAAAAATGATTGATATACAGTAATCCCTCACTATTTCGCGGTTCAAGTTTTGCGGCCTCAGTGCATCGCGGATTTAAAGAAAAATTTAATTAAAAAATAAACAATTCAAAAATACCACCATATTGGCAGCCGTATTGCAGAAAGTAGCATTGCTTTATCGTGATGTGAGAGAAACGGTTTCCCAGGATGCCAGACAAATAGAGAAACTCTCTTAGAGGCTTTGTACACACCCACGGGCACTCAGACAAGGCACGTGATTGGTTCTCGGTGCTAGATTGACGAATTAGAGCACGAGTGGGAATTAGAGTGGAGTGGGAGCCTCTTCGCCTCTCTCAGAAGCAAATGTTGATGATCCAGCGCTAATATCTGATGATGAGGATAATATATACAAAGAAAATATATGTAACTTTTTTTAATGTATTATTTTTTTAGAATATCTTAGAATATATTTATTGTCATTAGCCTGTCAGTTATGATTGAAATTAATGATTGACTGTATACATATAAAGTACCATTTTCTTGAAGTTAATATTGAGTCTACATGCATGTGGAAGAATAGTCAGTTCAACTGTTTTGTATTGTGTAGTTTTCCACAATGATATTCTAGATTGTGGATTGAGATTCCAAGGTTTTTTCATAAGTCAGAACCAAACAGAAAAGGAAGAGCACGCCTCTCCTGAACAAGCCGCACAATTTAAAATGTCATCCATTCCTGTAGCACAAATGGTGCCGGTCCAGGGTTAAAGGTTTGTTCAGATCATTAACCCTCAGCGTAAGCAAGTGATGCTTGCCTTAGCAAACAGCACTAAAAACATTACCTGAATCGTTTAGCCAGCAAATAGCCACTATACACAAAAGCCCTGTAATATGTTAAGCTTTGGAAAACACCCTTCTCAGGTTAATGGTTTTCATCCCCTTTTTAACATCACTTATAGTCGTATAGAGTTTTTATTGATTTCAAGCTAATTCTTTTCCTGTAATAATGTCTATGTATTACTATTTACTCTTCAAATGAAGTAAACAGACTCAAAATTGCAAACTCTTACTGCAAACGCTACATCAAAAGGAAATGTGAGTTCAATAAATTAGATAATTTTTTACATAACTCTCCAAAGTATTTAAGATCATTTGGTGTAGGAAACCAACACTACACCCACAAATGGGACTATTTCTGCTGTTCACTTAGACAAACTTCTACATTTTCTATCGCTCCACACTCCTTTGGCTTCATTACTCTATTTTGGGGCGCGTGGGCTCTTCAGCAAGCGTCAGTCTGAAACCCTGCGGTGCCCTCACGCTCATTTCCAAAACAGCCACATAATTAATTGGAAAAGTTAAGGCAATGTAATCCAGTTCTTCAACAGCCTAAACCGCTTGCACATATCCTCCTCACAAGAGGCTCAAAGGCTCGGACACTTCAAAGCACAACCGTGTGTGTAGTACCCTCATCGTCTGATGAGGGGGAAATAGTAATATGAATAAATAACAGGGCACAGGATGCTGCTGCTGTTTTATCAGAGTCTCTGTATTATCTGCATAACCATTTTCTTTAAATTTCACTGAAACTGAAGTGACAAATGAAGTTTTACGTAAGAAAAATAGATTACTTCTATATAGATAAACCAAAATAAAACTTCTAATTGTGTACATACACATGTAAATCATCAAGTAGTTTCTTTTTGATTATATCTGTATGCATTTCTCAGACTTAAAACAACATGAACAATACATTATTTTTCTGAACACAGAACACAGATATCTATGATTAACCCATCATACAAATAACATTTGGGAAAAACACACATTCTCTCGTTTACTTTACCATGCTATTTTTATTTTATTTTTATTTTTACTATGCTATTAGTTATGTACATGTTGAACTCTGAGCAAACTTTCTAAACTCTGTTCACAACATATTAGCACATTGAAACATTGACCTTAACACTTCCCTTAAATTTTCAACATGTCAACAATACATTAAACTTAACATTTATACATGGATTACCTGATGAGGGGAAAATAGTAATATGAATAAATAACAGGACATGGGGATGCTTCTGCTGCTTTGTGAGAGTCTCTGCATTATCTGTGCAGCACACCCCCTCCTCCATTAGGTGAACAATACAAGAGGGAGAAAAAGAAAAAGCAATTTAATAATCAGCTGCTCCAATAAACTGGGCCAGAAAAAAACGCTCATTATCCATACTGTAGGATGAGTAATGCATACTCTAAAGTACATTCACATTAATTGAAAACACTCTGCTTTGTTCAAGCATTCTGTACCCATTACATTTACACTGGTCAGACAATTGGCGAGCTGGCATATTTCGTTCTCTCGCCTCACTTTTCTGTGAAAGGCAGTGTGTGTATCGCAAAGGCATGAAATAGATTAATTAAAAGGATTCAGGCTGCATGGTGAGGATTAAACGCTTCTCTTCCAGACTCGGTTGGCCTTTAAACGGTGGTAACTTTTGATATATCTCCTATGTGCTGCTCAGGCATCCCTTAGGAGTTGTCAATTAGCTTTCTTAGCTCTTTTGGAGAAACAGAGGTCCTAGCAGAAGTTGGAAAGCTCAGTATTTCCCTACAGGATGTGTTTTATGTAATGTTGTTTGAAATGCAGTGAGTAAACATATATCACATAAAAGTATAAAGCACATTACAGTATCCAAAATAACTTTTTTATTTTTTATTTACTGAAGTGCAGATAATGTTTAAAAGATATTCAATTGCTAATTGTAAAAAAAAAAACATTAATGCCATACATCTTTCAAGTTTACTGTCAATTGTACTGATAAGCATTTTTGTAAATTAAATATACTTTAATGTAATTTATATTTCAACTTAAATGTCATGCATTTCAATATATTAGTAATTATACATTTGTAATGAAGTTGTGGTACAGTGTATTTAAAATAATACTGAACAACACACTACAGAAAAACAAAAGTACTTTAAATGTGCTTTAATATGACAGCCACTTATCAAAATAAATACTTCTTTAGCTTGGCTTGGCAAAATGTTAATAGAACAATAATTTTAAATCAAATTTAACATTTAAACATTTTACATTATTAAAAATTTCATTAAAAGTGTTCTTAAGTGTGTTAAGAAACGGTAGTGTAATGTCTTTAAGTGCACTTAAGTGGCCTTTTATTCGTGGAAATTAATTATTTTTTTATGATTTAAATACAATAAGCTACACTACAAGTACAATAGAGCGAAGCAGAATTCCTTTTAACAAAGGTATTCTTTAATAAAATACTCATAACAGGAATTTTACATTTCTTAGTAGATTATCACATTGTAATAGCAACATTCTAATGTCAAACTCTATTGTAATCAAATGTAACTATTTATGTGGCTTATACTCATGTTTATAATTTAGAGTTTTCTAAATCAGTCACTTTTGAGGTTACATTTTGGTTATGGTGTCTTTGTAGACAGTAGACAGCAAATCAGATCACCAAGATCTAGAGCTGAGCTGTGATCTTTGAGCTAGATTCCCCTCATGCATGAAGAGCCATTGACAATAATATAGAGTGAAGTGCCAAGCAAATTCTCTGCCGGTCATTGTAATTCCTTGGGACTGGTCCATGACTCTATGTAGACCTGTGACACTGATGCTTATGCTGCTGCTCACAGGTTATTTGTGTGTGTATGACCATTTGTACATTTACTTTCTTGCATGAAACAAAGAAAATAAGTGCTTAAACCCATACTGGGAGAGAAGAATTTTTTTGAATCAGAATGTTTTCATCATTGGCCTATTTGTTCAAAGTGGCCATTTTATGATTGAAAGAATTGAAACATCACAATTCCTTCTTTCTAATATTAACATACACAGGTGTGTGATTTGAATGAGGTTGAATGAGGTTGACAGCGGTGGGCGGGAGGGGGACCAGGGGGCGGACCGAACAAAACACGACAGAATCCAAACAAAATTAATCAAGTCCATATAAATTACAATGTCCAGGGGGGTACAGGCGGGATCAGGGGCCAGGCAGAGGGAGGTGTCCAGGGAGGTTTAGGTGGGACAAGGGGCCCGGTAACCAAGTCAGTCCACGGTGACACCGACGGGCCGTGGACCCCGATTGATGCCGCTGGCTCCGGAGGCCGAGAAGGAGCTGGAACGACGAGCCTCCGAAGGACCAGCGGCAGGCCCGAGGACTGACACGGAGTTTGAGGGACTGATGACAAAGGGAGGCCCGGAGGGAGGGGGGAGCCAGCCGGAGCCGCAGGTGGAGGCCAGGCGACGACCGACCAAGGGACGACCGGAGGGACGAGGGAGCCCACAGGAGAGGAAAGGCTGAGGGATGCTGGTGGGACTGAGGGAGTGAGGAGTGGAAGTGACGCCGATGCGTCGACGGCCCGAGGTGGAATGAGGGGCACCGAGGTCGGAGGTGGAACCTCAATGCCCCACGATGGTGGTGTTCCGCCGACGCATGGCAGCTCCCCGGTGTTGAGGGGAGCTAGAGTGTGGGTGCGGGACACAGGCGGAGACGGGGCAGAGTGCAGACATGGTAGAGGTGGTGGGAGAGGGAGGCTGGGTGGGAGTTCTGGTGGCTCGGGTTCTGGGAGGTCTGGGGGGTCAGGAAGGATCCAGAGGCCCGGGAATATAGGGAGTTCAGCCTGGGGAAAACACAGCTCATGGGTGGCCTGGAGCAAACACAGCTCAACACCGGGAGGCGGGGCGGCCTGGGGAAAACACAGTTCATCAACGCCCGGCGGGGCGGCCTGGGGAAAACACAGTTCATGGGCGTCCCGGGGCAAACACAGTTCATGGGCGGCCCGGGGCAAACACAGTTCAACACCGGCCGGCGGGCCGGCCTGGGGAAAACACAGTTCATGGGCGGCCGGCGGGGCGGCCTGGGGAAAACACAGTTCATCACCGGCCGGCGGGGCCGCGAAGCTCGGGAGCGCTGGCGGGGCCGCGAGGCTCGGGAGCACAGTTTCCGGCTGGTGCTGTGGAGTGGGACTGCCGGTATCCTCCGCCGGCCCGATGGTAAATGGCGAGTTGTGACTCGCCAGCACCCACTCCACGAAGGCTTGGAAGTCCATGCTGGGACCGCCCGCTGCGATGCGTGCCCGGGACGACGCGCTTAGTCCGGCGGTGTAAAAACTGATGAGCGCATTGTCCGGATAGTGGGTACACCACGCAATGTCCAGGAATTCTTGGGTATGCACTTCCAGCGGACGGTCCTTCTGCTGTAGAAGCAGCAAAGCGACGGCGGGGAACTCCATATTAAGTCTTTTGAGGCGACAAGTCCTCTTTTGGGTGACCAACCCAGGTCAGTCGTTCTGTAAGCACTGCGGAGCCTGTGTGTAAAACACGGAGATACACAAACGCAGGGAGAACAGGATAACTCAAAATGGAACTTTAATTAGAAACAATAAACAAAAAGGCACGCGAGGGTGCAAACAGAAAACTCGGAAGGGGAAACAAGGAGCATACTTCCACAACTGACAAAAATACATTCAACGACTGACAAAAACATGGTAGAACGGGAGGATTAAATACAAGAGTAGATTGCAAACAGGTGACAAACTAAATGGGTAATTAAACTAACAAGACATCTACGGGAACACATGAGGGACAAAACAGGAGGATCATGACATGACTGTGACATCAATAGTCTATTTTCAGCATACAAAAAAGGAAACTAGGACTAGAAATATACTAACTGTAAACTGTGCACTGCTTGCTTTAACAGCCATTCAGAGTGCTCTCTCTCTCTTACCGAAGACCTGACAGCAATACAACTTCCCGAATCAGCCCCAAAAAAAAACAGATGATGCCTAACTAGAGCCACACTGAAAATGTTGTGGATCACACAGAAAAAAACTAGCCCGATTAATATTCCCTAAAAACAGAATTGCCCAACTGCCATATGTCTCTTTTTTTCCTCTCACATCCACACTGCAGCAAAATACAGTACTCTTTTTATTTTTGTTCTGTACTCATCAGTATAGTGACAGCATAATTTTTGTGTTATCAAACTGTTTAGTGAACCATGGTAACGGAATAAAAGTAAAAAAAAAACAAAGAGTAAACCATAACAAAACAGGCATACCTAAGTATAGTGGATGTAAAAAAAAGGTGCACTTAAGTGTAGTGAATGTTCACTTGCAGTGTTCTTCAAATCTCAAAGTATATTTAAAACCATTTAATATGAATGCACTTTTAAACAATCAAATTTGTAATAATGTAATATTCTTTGACCATGCTTTAAATAAGTGCACTTATTTTAATGTATTGACTTACATACTAAAGCATAAGTACTTCATAATAATTTTACTGTAGTATTATTCAATATAATGTATAAATTTAATGCATTTTAAAAGTACTAAACTGAAACATAATCACACATGTGTAATTACAAATATATGTAAATACATGACATTCAAGTTTCAACAGACATTATTTCAGTTTAACATTAATTCCTATTAGTACATTGCACAGAATGCTTTAAGTATACTTCAAAGATAATAGCAACCACTTTTTTGCTAGATTATGTTGTATTCCATCGTATTAAAGGAAGTGCAGAAGCCACTGACAGATAAAGCCATTTAGTGAATGCAAAATGTTGCTATGGTTACCACTGGTTTCACTAGTTCAAGAGTGATTCCATATTCTGTATGTGCTTACAGCAATAGTTTAGTAAATTCATGATGTTTTCAAATCAAAACTTTTTAGTATGTACATGGACTTTGTTAAAAGATGTATGACGTATTTTATTTTATGTAGTTGCATATTGTTGCATATCATTTAAGATATTAAGTATTTTATTGTGATTAAGGGCTCTAATAGTGTGTTAGACATGGACCTTCAAATCATCTTAAGTGAAAGAGCTGTTAACAGACTTAAGTTGCTTAAGCTGTTAACAGTCCATAGCTCCCTGAGAGGGAATGAGACGCTGTGTCGATACACTAGGGGAATGCTTTGGCATGTAGTCTCATGAAGCACTGTGAAATCGATCAAATGATTGTAGAAAGATCATCGCTAGTCAGTGCCGTCATGATCCAGAATCACAAAAGGGCACCGGAAACCGGAGGCGGCAGCTCAGAGAATGTCTGAAGCAGGAAGGACGAGGAGAAAAAAGGTTCCAAACAGAAACTCTCTTTATTCAAAACGAAAACAAAACCACTTGGAGACGGCATCCACACACTGCGAGGAACATCACATTAGCAATGTTACAATGTCAACAAAAGACAAAGACATGGGAACACAGGAGGGTATATATTGACTGACACAGGATTATGAACAGCTCACAAGACTTGGGCAGTGATTAGACATAGACGGGAGCGTGCAGGACCTGGAAGATACATAAAGGAACCCGGATGTGACAGACGCGAAGCAAGAATGTGACAAAAACTGTATTTTGAATCATTTTCTTTACACAAAATGTACATAATATTTTCCCAACAAAAAATGATTTCTCTACCGGTCAAAAAGTTTAGAATAATTTAAAATTCTTCCATGTTTTTGAAGAAAGCTGCATTTGCGAGACACTAAAGGTATTTAGAATACTGTTCCATAATTAATGAATAACTATAACCAAATGGCATTGGTTTTTATTATCTTGGTGGATAGCTTTGGGATTGTATTTTAAGGAGGGGGAGGTTTAAGGCACCCTAAAAGAGACCTTAAAGTAAGATAATAAGAAAATCTGTATTTTGTCCATGTATTTATTTATTTTGTTAAGAAGCTGTGTAATAGTATGGTCATTAATAAAAAATGAACAAAAAAGAAAATCCCAATAGGGTTCTTAGAAGGCTTGTATATCCCCTTTTTGTATCTGTTTTGGGTTAATTACAGGCTTATTCTATCCTTTATTTATTCCAAAGCCCATTATTACCTGCATTTGGCCCTTGACGGGTGTTAAATTTGTACTCTGGTACCTGGCCTGAAATAAATCTATCAGAGGGAAGTGAATTGGGACAAGCAGTTGCTCAGGCACGTCAGTGTGGTGTTGATGAGATGAGCGTTGTGGAGCTGTAAAGCACTTTAGTGCGCAACTAATTTATCACTGTCTTGAGGGGCGTGAAAAGAGGTTGAGCTCAGCGGCGGCAAGAGACTTTCACGGAAGCTGTAGATTGATCACCTTTTTCCGTTTGTTGCTTTTTTTTTCTCCGACAGCGGAAAAACTCTGTTCAACCCACTGACAAATACTGCAGAGGTGTTTGTAGGAGTAAAGACCTCACCGATCCGAAAGAGTCTTCTCATACTCTTTCATTCTGTGCTTTTGTACCTCAAAAAATTGGCTAATCGTAATTTATGGCTTCTTTTTCCAAGTCTTCCAAGTGCTTTGTCTATTGTCTTCTTTTATTTGTTTTCTCTTCATTGTCGTCATCTCTCTTACTTTAGAAATTTTTATAAGTCTCATTAAGTAGACATACTTTATCCAAAGTAAATATTAAACTATTAATAATTATCAAAAGAGTTATTCTGCAGGAATCGATTAAAATCCCTGCAAAACTTTTTTTTCTTTGTGATTCTTTCTGTCCTCTTTTCTGACTCAATAAATGCTGTTTTTGAACTGGAGGAAGAGTTTTTAGTTTGATTATGAATGTTGTTGTTTTTTTATACAGAATGTTTTTTAGTTTTTTTGCACAAGAAGTCTTTTATTTCAAACGATCAAAGAAAAATTCAATTTCTCTTGACACAAGCCCTTTAAGTGCTATAAGTGCACAGAGAACAGTACTAGTTTTATATCAATGTCAATCAAACGTTGTGTGTTTTGAGGCCAGAGGTTACAGATGGTTTCAACTGCATTTACTGTACACTGTTAAAAAAATCCTAATTTTACAGAAAATAACTCTAATTTTTTACAGTATTTTTTTGTAAATCTAAATTATGTTTAAAACTATGTAAAATTACAATAAATATCAGTAAATTAACAACTTGACTGTTATTTTAAGGATTATATCATTAATGACAAATTACAGTAATTCTTATTTTTTATACAGAAAATTACTGTATTATTTATACAGTATTTTTCTATTTTTATACATTACGTACAAATTCATGTAAAATTACAATAAATATCAGTAAATTAACAAATTGACTGTTATTTTAAGGATTATATCATTAATGACAAATTACAGTAATTCTTATTTTTTTATACAGAAAATTACTGTATTATTTATACAGTATTTTTTCTATTTTTATACATTACGTACAAATTCATGTAAAATTACAATAAATATCAGTAAATTAACAAATTGACTGTTATTTTAAGGATTATATCATTAAATGAAAAATTACAGTAATTCTTATTTTTTATACAGAAAATTACTGTATTATTTCTACAGTATTTTTCTATTTTTATACATTACGTACAAATTCATGTAAAATTACAATAAATATCAGTAAATTAACAACTTGACTGTTATTTTAAGGATTATATCATTAAATGAAAAATTACAGTAATTGTAATTTTTTTATACAGAAAATTACTGTATTATTTATACAGTATTTTTCTATTTTTATACATTACGTACAAATTAATGTAAAATTACAACCAATATATGTAATAATTAACAATTTGACCATTATTTTAAGGATTATATCATTAATGACGAATTACAGTAATTTCCAGTTTTAATACAGGAAAATTACCTTATTATTATCTTTTCTGTTTTCATTCAATACATACAAATCCATGTAAAATTATGAACAATATATGTAAATTAATACATTGTTTTATTTATACCATATTTTTCTGTAAATGAATAATTCTAGCCTACTTCTAGAAAATGAAGATCCAAGAATGTGCATCAGATGTGTTCTTAAGAAGCCACAGTAAACTTTATTGTTTATATATGTAATTCTCCTGTAAGGCCATGAGAATTGAAGTGTTAGATTACCGTCCACCGCCCGCATGTCTAAATAGCTCCCGCAAAAAATTTTCATTATTTAGAAAAAAAATCATTATTTCAAAGAAAAATCAATCCATCACCTCACAGAATACACAGAAGACAGTTTACACTATTTTACGCTCTCGTACTTCATGTAATGCTTGCTGTTTGTGTACTATATACATGGGATCGACGATTGAAGAAGTCTTTTGTATCAGATGATCGGATTGGTTGACAAAGCTCATCAGAAATTACAACAGCCAATCAGCATGCTTCTTGCATTTCCAAGCAATATGGCGGAATATATGGAATATATGCATTTTCACATGACTCTGTATTGTCTGACATGTTCTTAATATTAACATTGCTGTCATTTACATGTTTTTTGCTGTTGACATACAACAACATGCACAATGTATTTGGTATATGTGCAATAAAACGAATTCTACATGTCACTTGTGATTGTGATTCATTTTCAGGGCTGTTATGTGCTCTGGTCTGGATTTTGGTGTTCTGATAACAGTGCCCAACTTAAAAGGTTGATTATAAATCACACTCAGTCACCCGCGATGTTCATTCATTTAACCTTATAACGTGAATACAACAGAAACATACACAAATTATATACAACTAGTGCATAGCTTTACACTTAACAGAAACAACGAGTAACGAAAGCATTAAAGCACATATAACAAACACTTCCTGTGTGGTGCGGCATCGTCAGCGCGCGCGCTATCGCGGTACATTTGAGTTAACTGAACACGTTGATACTGAAAACACTTAAGCCGCACAACACTCGAATATGCTAGACAAAACACTCATGACACTCAAACCTGTCTTTCCAACCGTGCATACCTGTAAGGGAGTGATATATGTTGATTATAAATCACACTCAGTCACCCGCATGTTCATTTACTTAACTTTTTAACGTGAATGAAGTCTCTCGCGAGAACTCCCTTCATCCCGCCACGCAGCGACGTGCACGTCACACGTACAACCAATCACAAAATTATGAACTTGAAATGAATAACCTATTCTAGAACACAATATATTTACAACCAATATTCATATCAAAGAACAACGAACAAACAACAAAAAACAATCACATACAAATAAATCAAACTCAATTATTTACACATATCACATATACATTTGATTAACGCTAAGTTTTATGCATTAGCTTACCTAACCCTAACCCTAAAAGCCTGACAATGTCAATGCCAAATACCTTTAAATATTGTGGTATTCTGACATGTTTCTAACTGACACATCTTCTACTCATAAAGATCAGGACTTACAAGTTTACCACTCATATTTAGAGCATTGTGGTGCTTAATAACCTTAACCCCAAACCCAGGCCTGGTCTCACAGACAGGGTTAAGACTAAGCTAGGATTAGCCCTTAGTTCAATCAAGACATTTAAGTATCTTTAATATACGGCTAAAATAAAATAATAATAATAATAAGACACATTTGTTACATAAATGAATTGCCTCAGCCACAAAAGTAAGTTTATAATGATTTGTTGAACATCAAATTGTCCTAAAACGCTGCCACAGGGGCAACCACTCAAAGTCTGTCTAAAAAGTTAAAAGTTTAAAAGTCTGTCTAAAAAGTTAAAAGTTTTTGTCCTAAAATAACAAGGCTGCAAAAGATTAAATGCAGACGAGAAGTCCACAAACAAAAAGCCATGCAAAAGCCCAAGCTGTTTTTATGCTCAAAGTTAATGTGTTAGAAGCAGGAAAAATGGGCAAGCGTAAGGATTAACAGATGAGCTACTGGAGCTCAAACTGCTCAAGAAGTTAATGCTGGTTCTGATAGAAAGCGGTCAGAATACACAGAGCTTCTCAGTTTGTTGCATATGGGGCGGCATAGCCACTGACCAGTCAGGGTGTCCATGCGGACTCCTGTTCACCTCCAAAAGTGCCAACAGTGGGCACGTGAGCATCAGAACTGGACCACGGAGCACAGATTCCGATGAATCATATTTTCTTTTGCATCATGGTGGCCAGGTGCGTGTGCATTGCTTACAAGACTTAAAGGATCTGTTGCTAACATATTGGGGGTCAGGGATTTTTTTTACCAGCAAAAGGGGGCCATATATATTACCATTGTATTACCATATATATCATGCACTGCAATAAAAAAAAACAATATATAATATATACTCAATATATACACATATATATGTGCAATAAAAACCCAATTTAAACAATTATTTAATACAACAGCCTACAAATGCCACATTAGGCTATTGTATGGCTGTGTTGCTTTGAGCATGATTGGTTATGCTGAGTTTCATCCAGGAATCTGGCCAATGACAAATGTGCGCGCCTTCTACAGCGTGCGCGCCTTTTTTCAAATTTGAATCCGTTTGTTGGAAAGCGAGTGTGCGCGCGCGCGCCTATCTGTCTGTGTGCGTTGCAGCTCGCCATCTGCAGTGCACAGCACTACTTCAGCTCGGTTTTGCATGGATTATTACATTGATTATTTTACGTCGGACTGCAAAATTTTATATTTTAGGCAAATTTAAGTTGCGGATTGTTAATGGTGAACAAACAACAAAAAAATGCAATATGGCCAACGACTTTTACCAACGTGTAACGTTACCGGACAACTACAGAAGGTAAGTTAAATAATTTAGCTTTTATTAAAAAAATATAGTCTGCTACATTGTGATGTAATGTGTTTAAGTAATAATCTAATCCCGATAACGACATTACATAGTTCAATGTATTAGCTAACATTAACGTTACTGTGTGTTGTTAGCATGTCTTAATATTGTAAACTAGGATTAAGATAAAAAAAAATCTATATAAGAGCTTTGTAAATGAGTGAACTGAGAACGGAGTCTTGTACAAGCTCTTTTGAAAATCCCTGTTAGTAAGTAAATGGCTAATGTGTGTGTGTGTGTGTGTGTGTGTAAAATACATTTTAGGAAGAAAAAATCCAGCCACATGATCTTCAGGAGCGGTGAGTATTGACATACTAACATTAGGAAAGCTGAATTTCCAGCATCATTACTCCAGTCTTTAGTGTCACATGATCCTTCAGAAATCATTCTGATATGCTGCTTAAGAAACATTTACTATTATTGGGGTCCTTTATTAACAGGAACTGTCCATTCTACACACACCGGGGCAGTTGACAATCGCGTTACTAAACAACAACAAAACAATAGTAAGAGCAACATAAATGAAAACTGTGTGAAAAACCTCACTCCACATACATGCGATGCTTCCCTGCTCGCGCTCTGTTCGAACGACCTCATTACTGCTCTTGAGAGTGAAAAAGCGCTCCGCCTTAAAGGAGCATTACCCACTATAACTCGTTACAAGCTGTGTACATTTTTTTCCCAGGATTATTTAATGAATAAAAAGTTCAAAAGAACAGCATTTATCTGAAAAATAAAGCTTTTGCAACATTATAAATATCTATAGTGTCACTTTAATGCATCCTTGCTGAAAAAGTTTATGAATTTCTTTCCCAAAAAAACAAAATCTTACCAACCCAAAACTTTTGAACGGTATACAATGTCACAAAAGCTTTCTATTTCAGATAAATACTGTTATTTTGAACTTTCTATTTATCAAAGAATCATAAAAAGAACTGTTTTCAACATTGATAATAGATAATCATAAATGTTTCTTGAGCAGCTAATCCTCATATCAGAATGATTTCTGAAGGATCATGTGACACTGAAGACTGGAGTAATGCTGGAAATTCAGCTTTGCATCACAGGAATAAATTACATTTTAAAATATATTCAAATAGAAAACAGTTAATATGCATTTTAATTATATTTCACAATATTACAGCTTATTTTCTTTCTTCTTTTTTTTTAAATAATTTAATAGCATTAATGCAGCCCTGGTGAGCAGAAGTGACATCTTTAAAAACATACAAAAATATTACTGTTCTAAAACATTTGACCGGTAGTGTACACACACACACACACTGTTCAAAAGTTTGGGATCGTAAGATTTTTTATGTTTTTAAAAGAAGTTTTGTCTGCTCACCTGCAAGGCTGCATTTATTTAATTACTCATACTAACAGTAATAATGTGAAATAATATTACAATTTAAAATAACTTTTCTATTTGAAAATATTTAAAAATGTAATTCATTCTTGTTAGCAAAGGTGCATTTTCAGCATCATTACTCCAGTCATAAATTTAATAAATAAATGCTGTATAATTTTAATAAACGCTGTATAAGTGCTGTTCATTTTGTAAAGTGTTACAGTTTTGTATTCAGTATGTTTAGATTGTCACCATAATCCTAGTTTGAGAATTTGATAAACTATTGTTAATTACTGAAGTAATTTAAATTTTGTATTTTATTTATTCAATAATTGTGATTTTAGATTACATGTTTTACATAATTTAAACACTATTAAATTATATGTAAACAAATGCTGCAAATGGAAGTTTGAGATGATTTTAATTATTTTTTATACTGTTTATACTTATTTTATCTGCCAAAATAAAACTTAATTTTAAATCTTGAGCACGTCTTGACTATTTATTGTTTGACTGTAATCATTTAGGAAATCTGTAAAATAAGTGTGTATCTGTAGAACTCTTAACACTGTCGTTTTATTGAAGGTGTTTGACTGTAATCATTTAGTAAATACCTGTAAAATAACAGTGTTTATCCATAGAACTCTTAGCAATATCAGTTAATTGAAAGTTTTTGACTGTAATAATTTAGTAAATACCTGTAAAATAACAGTGTTTATCCATAGAACTCTAAGCAATGTCATTTAATTAAAGGTGTTTGACTGTAATAATTTAGTAAATACCTGTAAAATAACAGTGTTTATCCATAGAACTCTAAGCAATGTCATTTAATTAAAGGTGTTTGACTGTAATAATTTAGTAAATACCTGTAAAATAACAGTGTTTATCCATAGAATAACAGTGTTTAACCATAGAACTCTTAGCAATATCATTTAATTAAAGGTGTTTGACTGTAATAATTTAGTAAATACCTGTAAAATAACAGTGTTTATCCGTAGAACTGTTAACACTGTCATTTAACTGAAGGTTTTTGATCATAATAATCTAGGAAAGATCCATAAAATAACAGTTTTACACTGTAAAAAAACAATCATTAAAAAACGGTAAATGACTGGCAGCTACGGCTGCCAAACAAAAACCGTAAAAAAAAGGTAAAATATCTTACTTTAAACACGGGAAAAATCTGTAAAATAACCTTTCTTCAAATTACTTTTCACGGTTTAAGTTTTGTGACATTATTTTTTTCACAGTTGGCTGTTTCCTGACAAATGGCAATGGTTTCTTGAAAAGCCATGTTATTCTTTGTTAGTTTCAGAATTAAGTGGTATGTTTTGATGTAATCATAATTTTGATGCTATCATCCCAAGCCATAGTACCACAATTCCATAGGATACACGCACACACACACACACACACACACACACACACACACACACACACACACACACACACACATATATATATATATATATATATATATATATATATATATATATATATATATATTGCATAGATTTTAAATATATTGTTTGAAAATATGCAATAAATAGCTTTAAATTTTGCTATCATTTTGTAATTCCATTTTACTATTAAAATGTAATTCGCAGTGCTTCCTTTCCTTATCAATGGTGTCATGTTAGGGTTCTGCCACATTCGATCTAGTCATTTCTTGGTTTTGTGGCAGAGCTCTGACACTACCGTAATGTCTCGTGTTTGGTGTGTGTGCGCGCGGCTTCAAGTTATAGGGTCACGCGCGCTCTTGTCTGTGTTGCGTCTTGTGTGCGGGTTATGATGTCCGATCCCCAGACTGGTCTTGTTCAGTTTCGGTTTTGTCGGGGTTCGGGCATTCATGACCCGTGTGTTCATCTTTGTTGGGAACGCTCGAGAGCGAATGTTGGCTTGTTCTCAACATGTGGGCATGTTTTCAAGCTCTGCTTGAACTGCGAGCTCTTGGGTCTTTGTGCAGTGTTGTAAGCATGCGGTTTGTGTTTACCTCGGCTGCGTGCTTTCATATTGTGTTTTCGTGTCGCGCATAGTTTGGTTTTCACCAGCTGTGCGATGTCTTTGTGTTTTTGTGAACATGCAGTGATGTGTGTCCGTATTGGCTGCGTATTCGAGTGCTGTCTTGTCACTGTTACCTCGCCGTGTTGTTTTATTTTTCCCAGCTGTTTCCCGATCAATTACCCTTCCTGTGCCTATTTAATCCCCTCATGTTTGCTGTCCTGTGCTGCGTTGTTGTCTATTTTTGTGTCTTTTGATGCCATGTTTGAGTCGTCGTCTGTCAAGTTTCTTGCCTAACCTAGTCCAGTGCTGTCGGTCAAGTCAATTTTCTTGCCTGTTGTGTTTCCCCCTCGGGACAGTCTTTGTTTTGTTTTTCTTAAATAAAGTGTTCCATTCTATCTGCGCCTGAGTCCGTTTCTGGAACCTTGACATGTTAAGTACACACACTTGTACCTTTGTATTTTTTTTCCAGTTTTTAAATACTTTATAAATGAAGACTTTTGTTTGATAAAAATGTGCTTATCAAATGAATTTGATGTTTTCATTGTTGAAACAAAAGATTTAAGGTTGTCAAGATGTTTCCAAGCTTAAAGTTTAAATAAAGACAGTAAAAACAAAAACAGAAAACAAAAACAAAACCCAATAAAAGTATCATGTAAAAGTATCACGTGCGAGGACTAACAAATAATTTGTATTGTCTTTGAAGAAGACATTTAGGGATTACAAATCACATGAAATATCAATATCAGTAGACTGACTTGTGAGTGGCAGTGGGTTTAGCAATGAGGTGTGTGTGTGTGTGTGTGTGTGTCTGTGTGTGTGTGTGTGTGTGTGTGTGTGTGTGTGTGTTTAGGGGTGGAGGGGGGCTTGGGGTGTCTTTTATTATTTGTCTGTAATCCTCAGAGAGGACTGAATCACACGAATGTCTGTGATTCATCTGAGAGCAACACGCCAGCCCTATTCTGCTGTCTTAACACTGACACGCACTGCTATTAGCTTTAATCTTACAAACACACACACTTTCACTGTGCTTCGGGTGATGTGCAAATGACAGACTGTGAACACACTACAGAAAAGACAGATGTGCTATGGTTAATCTGTGTTGAGTTTTTGAGGTTACTTTACTGAAGATTGCGTCTTAAATCAAGTGTGTGAAATCCATAGTAGATTTAATCATTTTAATGCCATTATCTCAGTCTGGGAAGTGTTCCGCTCTGGACCGCTGTCCTGAAATTTAATAACACTAACAACCAGCCAACATCAGTTTCATAACCACACTGCTCATCAAATTCATATCAAAATTAAACACATTTACAAACCCTAGAGTCGCATGGGGATCACAGAGACAATGTATAAATCACAGATTTAAATAGACCAAAAATAAAAAAGAACAGAATCATCAGAAACAGAAGTTTCCAGCCGCAGACTGAAACTAAGACTCAGTGAACACTAAGTTAAGAACATTAGGGAGATATTTCCTGAAACTTTTGCTGTGCTTACTTTAAAATGTTATAGACGAGTCAGCCATTTAGAGTGAAAAGTCATGAGTTGTTCTGGAAGTACATTTCAGAGGTGTATTTTTTAAATGAATACATAAATACAAGAAAATGTCCTTTCCTGTGGATGATATTGTTATGCCAGTAGGTGGCAACAAGAGACTTTATTAGTAAACCATTGAATCATTCACTCAACCAATTGTTAGTAAATACAGATTAATTCAGGAATTTAGCGTATAATAATAATAATAATAATAATAATAATAATAATAATAATGATAATAATAATAATGATAATACTTAACCCTTTCACACATAAGTTTAAAATATTCTCGTTGACCCCCCAGTGTGAGTTTTTTTTAGGTGGCCATTATTTTAGAATGTTTCCCACTATTGTTTCCATCGTGATGTGTCATGCTTGTCTGACAGATGTATCACATTTGTTTGTTTTTTTGTCTTATTTATTCAAAATATTCACCAACTTATGTTATCAACTACCTGATATTCAGATTCTCAAATATGTTGAAGTGAATGTGTTTTGTCATTTAAATTTTTTTATAATGATCATGTTAGCTGATCTGTGATGCACGATGGGCGGCACCATGTTAGTTTGCGCTGAAGCTTGGAGAATCTGATCGGTCTGATTTACTACATGTAAAATTTACCCGAAATACATAACAGTAAGTGACCAGTGAAGTGGGATAAGAATAGAGTCAACTTTATAGTTACCTATGCAATGTGTATCTGATTTATCTGATAATTGAACGATTGTTATTTTTGCTTTTACAGATATCAGTGTGTTTTTCAAACTATAAATGTATTCTTTTGCGAGTACTTATGAGTATTTAAATGTATGAAACCTAAAATAAAACTTATGTGGTTGAAAACACCGAGTTGCTGAATAGTTACTTAGCACATCCATCTTTGGATCAGCGCCAGCCAATGCATGATAAAACGCATGAAATTAGCAGTTGATCACATGACGAATGAATGTTCTACTCACACTGGTGTGATCGTACCCTCCAGGGACCAGCCAAGACGGATCACAGAGTGTGATTGTCCGAGTCAAAGAGTTAAAAAAGATAAAGCAACATGAAAAAAAAATCACATGCTCTTATATTTTAAATTAAATATTTCTAATTATATAAGTTGTTCTTTTATAGAACTATTGATGTTTAGTACAGAAAAAAAAATTAACTGATAAAAATCTTAATAAACTGACCTATATTTCTGTTTGCATGAGCCCTCTAAAAAAAATCATTAAGAAGATGGGATCAGTTTATAATGTCCAAATGTTACTATAATTACAAAAAATATGTTCAATTATATCTTGACAAAATAATAGCTTTCATTTTCTTTATGTAACCTATAATTTATTTTGTTTGTGACCCGAATAGTTCTTTGTGTGATTCAGTGTCATCAAATTGTTGTCTTTGTTGGTGCATCTGTGTTTTCTTTATGTGGTTACTGCTGTTTTCTTTATATCTATTTTATAACTGTCATTAGAATTATAGTCCTGTAGAAGCCAGGATATCACAGAGAGGCAGTGCGTTACGCCCCATTGAGCTGAACTGGAATGAGACAGAGGGAGATATGAACTCGTGTGTGGAAATAAATCTCACAGTGACAGGAAAAATTAGAAGAGAAAGCAGAATCGATGGTGAAATAGGAGATTGTTGTTTTCCGTGGACAGAGTCAAATGATCCTTTCAGCTGGGTGGCACAGAAATGTTTGTGTGATTTGACTGTTTGACGGAACAAAAAGGAATACTTTGCATGTGTGAGTGTGTGTGTATCTAGTCAGTATGGGATTAGAAATGGAAAAAGGAAATGAATCACAAAACCAAATCGTTTACGGTAGTTTTAATCTCTATAGTAAAATAAGTTAAATAATAGTTAAATAAGTAGTGAAGAAATCAGTATATACAATATTTACAGTCAACAGAACAGAACAAATTCAGTCAGATGGAAAGGAAAGGGAGAGGGAAAAAAAGGTCCTTAAATCAAAAACTAAGTAAAACAAAATACCATTAACTAAGTTTAATCAAATAAACTAACTAACAACAACTGCGTCTTCTGCGTACTAGACGCCATAACTAATCTCCACTAACTAATAAACAAAATATACATAACAAGTACCCCTCCTGAGCCTAGTGTGTCGAATACAATTTTGTAAATTTGCGTGCTGTAATGTAGGTCGCAACCTGCTTGCCTGGCTCCGCCTCTTCCACCAGTCAACACAAGGGTTCAAACTGATCGACCATGCAAGAAACAATAGACACAAACCAAAGACTTAACAACAAATTTAAGTGCATACATAAAATCAAGCACAAACAAACAACAGTTGCCATGAATCAGAGCAAAACCATAACAATAGGCAACTCTGGGACTGGTCTCTCGAATGAGAGAACCACTCTCACTAAGCGTGCTCACTCTTTCGTCTCTCTTCTCTCGCCTTTGAAGTTGGGGTGGCTTTTAAACTGTTGCAGTGATAGGCTGTGAAGTCTCCTATGTCATGGTAGTGCTTCATCAACCTGACAAGCGAATCCTCCAATCACGTTCCCACTTGCAACAAACAATGTTCACACAAAAACCACATAGACAATACATGTGTCCAAAAACATACATAACATAACAGTACATAACATTCATTATATCTCCTTTCTTTTTAGGCAATTAAACTGTATATCATAGTGAACATTGGTGAAAAGGGTTTGTTCATCCACAAAACTAAGTAGGCTACTGTCATCATTGTCTCATTTTTGTTCCAAAATGACAAGACTTTCTGTTCTTTCTTGCGTGGATAAACAAAATGTTTTTTTGAATAACATTGGGGTCAAAACAACACTTCTACTCAACACGACCACATCTACTTTCATTGTCTGAAAAAAACAACCCAAAAACATGTCAAAATATTTTTTATTTGTATATTACTATTTAGTCAAACCAAAGTCAAACAGGTTTAGGAACAAATTCTGGGTGAGTAATTGACAGGGTGACAGAATGTTCATTTTTGAAAATATATTAAAGTGGACTGTGTTTGTTTTTCAAGCCAATCATGGTATTTTTGTATTCCATTCACACCCCTCCCCCAGAACAGCTACCAACTGCTGCACGCACACAAACACAGGCTGTCAGAGGCGTGTTGAGGAGGCTATTGTAGTCACTGAGGAGCGACCGTTAGGCCAACAATCTTCAACGCACACAAGACAAAGCTCAGACCCCACACACTCTCTCATTTGTTTTAGCAGCATACTGAAGAAGCGCTTTGATTTCAAGAGCTCAAGATGTGCAGCGCTTTGATTTTAAGAGGCTTGTGATCATGTAGCCTCTTAAATGCTACTGATGCAGGGATATATTAATGAAATGAATGTGTTATATTTCAGTATACCATACACATACACACACACAAAAAGAAATCGACAGTATTCCTAAAAAGTATTTACACATTTGTCAGATTTAAAAATGTCTGAATGTCACTGAATTAAAACCAAAATATCACAACAAGTGTCATTTGTGCTCAAATGTTGCTAGAGTTTTTCTCAGAACTAATTTCATTTTTCTGAGCCAGTCGACTTTGAATCAAGTGCTGTCAAGTTGAATTTTAGTAGATCTATGAATCACATAAAAATAAAGCCAGATAAATCAGAATTCACAGGTCTAGTTTATCACATTAACTATGCATATGATGTAATAACATTTGACAATCATAATTTATCATTTAAAACTTTTTTATGAAATCTTTTACTTGAATAGTAGTGCCATTGATGCTATTCCATCCTTAATCAAAGTGTTTTTTTCCCTACGTTTTTGCCTTACAAGAGCAGGTCATATATCTGCCTGTTCCGTTTGCTCAACAAACTTATATTGATTTATATTGTTAGTGATTTATATTGCAAATAAGTCTTTATATTCTTAAAGACGTATTTGCCTTCAGCAGCAACATTAAACATCGGGCAAAATTAAATATGTGTGGATTAGTAATTGTTAATTTCATTGCAGATAAGTTTCTATTAAATAATGGTTCTAAAAATAATCAAAAAATCTTTCACTTTGGTTAATTTTTTTTTTTTGCTTTCTGATTGGTTGCTGTATTGCTTGGGTGGCGAATAGGAATGGAGAAGTGTTCATTTTAAAAGTATGCAGGCGGTTGGTGGTCATGCTGTGCTGCTTCCAGTCCTCTGGGGTTTAAAGGATCCGGCAGTTTATCCAGTGCCCTCTTTTATTCACCAACGCTTTTATATTTTAAATTGCCATTCATTCAGCCGGCCAACGGTCACGCCAACTGACACAATATGGATTCACAGATGTTTAAATCACTGAGGGCAAGAACTACTCTGCCCTCTACTGCCTGAAACTGATCATTAACATATTTTTTTGTAAAACATTATTTAAGTATTTATTTATTATTACGTTATATTTAAAGAATGAATTAAGCAAATTAATAATCAAACGAATCAACATATTAGCTGATTATCAAAGTAGTTGTTAATTGCAACACTAGGATAACTACAGGTCTTTGAATAGAGTGAATTGTCAGCAGCGAAATAGAGACAAATTTGTGAATTTATGTTAGTGTTCAGTTAATGTTCGCAAATGAAGCATGTGGACGTCATTGGAGTGTTTGGTGATTTCTATGTTTTGTACATTGTAGACATTTCTCTGTCCAAATGGCACTCCTGTGTGTTTTCTCTCTCTTTCGTTTAGTGACAGATAGTGTCTTATCAACAGGCCGGTTTGAAACTCAAATGGCCAGTGGTTTAGTAGAGTCTAGCCTGGAGGAGGTCATCAACCGTTTCATTTACTTCGGCCCAAATCCCTCTTCTGATAGCATCTCAATTCCAGCAGCCATTAATCCAAACACTTCTTCCTCTATTGCAGTATATTCAAAATCCATTTAGTAGAGGTCAAATGCAGACATCAAATTAGCTCAACTACTTTCATTTTGATTTGTGTCCAGGAGGAGATTCTGTGATACAACAACATGCTTTCCGTAACAATATTTCATGCTTGACTCAAGTATTTTTGTTTTAGCTATACGGTGTTTTTGTCTATTATTCACAAATGCTGTTCTCCAAATATAAAAGCATTATTGTTTTTTGATGATTCTCATATCAATGTAGTATTCCCATATTTATAAAGAACAATTGGATTTTTACTATGCCATCGATTATTGTGGATTGTTAATATACTAAACAAACTAAAATTTTGTTCAATCTGACAGATTAATTTCGTTGTTGGTGTGACCATTTGTCTTTGATTTGTTTAATTTTTATTTAATTTCATATTTTCTGTACAAGGGACATTTGTTGCCCATTCACTCTTTTCTTATTCAGAGACATTAGCAGAAGCTTAATGAAAGCAATTTGTGACAGAGTTCACATTCTCAGCGGTTGAAATGCATGCAGGAAATTGAAATGCACGCATGTATGCCAGTATTTACAAAAATATATATTTTCAAGTTGGTTGTAGATAATGCATAGTTTAACCTTAAAGTCTTTGAGAAAAATAGAAAAAACATAAATGTAACAGAAAATAAATATGTAAAATTGACAGAATTTTACGTTGTATATGGCGGTGTATATGAAATTGTATTCCTTTATTAAAAAACAAAATGTGTGTGTGTTGTCACTACCCTAGTGACCAACATGTTGCTGGCACTTAATCTGTAAGATAGCAATCACAATTTGTGTGAAAGGTTCCTTTAATTTGGCTCATTAATTCGATTAGTTAATAATTCATGTTTGATTATATCTGTGCTGCAGGGCTGTGTTGTGCAGATTTCTCAGTTGGTTTGTGGATTATAGAGGTTCAGTAATGCTGCTCCTCTGAGGGTGTGCTGATGCTGAACTGATCCCTGAGCCTCACGCTCTTCGGCTGTTTATTTATTGGTGGTATTTATTCAGAGATGTGAGAGTGAAACTGCGGTAAAGTCCCCTCATCTGCCTCAGATGGCAATCATTCCAACTCTACCTGCTTGCTTCGTTCTATACTTTTATCTTTTCGCTCCCTCAAGCAAGCTTTTTTAAAGAAAAGATGTGTCAAAAAACTGAACCAAGAATTCATAAACATTAAGAATGCTGTATAACATTATCACTACTTTCATTATAGAATTATTAACAAACATTGTAATATTATTAAATATATTTTTATGGCCAATTTACTTGACTTGTGAATAGTTTTCTCAGATCAGCTATTGTTACATGCTAACTGATATATTATTAGTTGCCTATCGCCTACTAATCTAGAACACAAACTAATGTTCAGAGGTTTTCCTGTCAGTGAGATGTTCATAAGATGTGTCATTCTCACCAAGTCATTTATTTGATTAATGAAATATAATTTATTTCTGCAGTGGCAAAAAACAATTTTCAGCAGCCGTTTTTCCAATCTTTAGAAATAATTTTAATGTTAATTTGACGTTTAACAAATATTTTGTTTATCAATCATCATTGATCATTATCAATTATATTATTCATGACTAGAAAGTTGAAAATAACAGATGAATGTGAAATATCCTATGGTGATTGGCAAATTTTCTTTTATTGCCAGCAGGGGCACATTTCTTCGGCTATAGATATTTTCTATCCGCTCAGACAGTTTTTCAAGCGTTTTCAGTTACATCTGCAGATTTGGCACATTTGAGGAAGAACGCAGTTACACTTACAGTAAAAATTACACTTGTTAAATTACAAGAAAGAAATACACATACTCAGGCATGAAATGAATAACTATGAATTTTATTATCATTAAATGATCTCTCTCCTATTTTCACCTAAAATGTATGGATAGGCTGTACCTCCCTTGATGAGCTGCCACTGGTTCTAATTTCTGAGGAATCAGTCTTGTTTTACCCAGCCCTTACTCACTCCAGACTCAAACACTGTCATGACCGTTTATCTGAACTGAGATGTATATTGTATAGTCAGACATTAATGACATGTTGCACAGTAGGCTTTTTACTCAAGGCAGGCATAGAGGTCATATCATACTGCAAAATCTGACAAGCAACTAACATAAAAGAACAAATCTCACAGTGTACCAGACTTCAGTTAGCTTATTCTGAAGAGTAGCTTGACTAGCCTGGTGAAAATGAATATATCAAAATTTATTTGAAATACATTTATTTTATGCTAAGTATACTACAAATACATGTACTCAGTATAAAAACCCTTCTGGTACACTGAATTGATATACTTAATGTCTGCTAAATTGGAACAAAAAATGTTGTACTTAATGCGCTTTAGTTATGCATAAATAGTGCTGAGGTCCAACTAAATATATATCTTTAACTATATTTGATTGTGCTAAAGTGAAACTATTGCAAGTATAATTTTATAGTCTCTAAAATTAGCTTGGATATACTGTACTGCAGCTTCCTCGCAACTGAGATTTTATCATACCGATGTATTACAGTATGATTTCAGTGTTCACAACTTGTTCCAACCCTTAATGCCTGTAATTTTTTACTTGCGTCTTCTCTTACACACGTTCTCACCTCTCTGAAGAGTATCGCAGGTGTCCAAGGAAAGTGTTAAAATGTGAGTCTCCAGAAGTCACCGATTAAAGCAAAGCTGCATTCCCCATAGCGAGACACAGACACACAGTTGACTCTGAGCTGCTAATACTCTATTGATTCGCTCTATGGAAGAGGTCATCCAGCATTTTAAAGCTTCAGGCTGACATCTCTTGAAATATACCATCCATAACACACACACACACACACACACACACACACACACACACACACACACACACTCAGTTGTATATGTTGTTTACTGGGAATCTACATAGGTGTAATGGTTTTTATACCTGTCACAGTCATGTTGTGTCATCACTTTCCTCCTGTGTGATACTTTTGTGTTTCCGTTAAGTGTCACGTCAGCCACTCCCCATTGTCAGGTGTGTGTCATTATTCCTATGTGTATTTAAGCCCGCATGTAATGTCTTGTCCTGGTCGATTGCTAAAGATCCCATGTCCGAGTTTCTCCGTGTCACCTGTCATTCTGAGTTTCTGTTTGCTTATGCACCAATGTGCCGTTTCAGTTTGTATTTAAAGTATTTTTCGTTTTCGTTATATTACAGAGTTTTATGTTGATCCCTTATTCCCTCGGCTTTGTCACTTCCACTACACGCTCCCATTACAATACCATACAAACTTTGTGGTCTATTTCATTAACCATTTCATTAACCCTATGCCTTATCCTACCCATCAAAACTACCCAGACAATTTTTGAGTTTCAAAAAAACTATCCCTAAACCTACCTGTCACAGAAAAGGAACTGTATTTTAGATAATAAAAAGAAAAATTATTTGTGATTTCTAAGAAGCTTTCCTCATTAGCACCAAACAATGTCTCCTCAAGAAGAAGTATTTATAATATTCCCATCTTTGTGGGGACATTTTGTTTCCAATACCACATGCTTATACTTAATTATGCACATGCATGCACATACACGCACACAGACAGACAAATACACGTACACATATTGATATCTTTGCTCTTTTGATGCAGTTCTTTATATCAAATCATGTGCCCTCAGTTATGTTAAATGACTTCAGGTTTTCAGTACTTTCAGAACTTTCCCAACAGTGTTAGAAAGTTAAAAAGACTTAAAAAAAATTGTAATAAATATGTTTATTTACTTTCAAACATTGCAAAATTAAATGTATTTACTTTCATTCACTTTCAAAAGAACATGTTAATTAAGTATGCATGAAACCACAGGCTAATCATGTTCAAACACATTTATTCCAGTTAAAGTTTAAACAAAATCCTATAAGGACTTTAGGGATCTTGTATGAGTTTTGCTTCATTAATAATTAATGTGAAGATCAAAGTACAGCCCAACTTTAAACTACAGATGTAATCTAAATTATGTCTATAAAATATAGTGTAATTATGGTCTATAAAAAATAAAATTCAAATTAATAGAGATATACACTAAACACTCTCTTACTTTTAATTACTTACAAACGAAACTAGTACACGGAAAGAAAAATACCTTCTTCATAATTTACTTGGACGGAAAAGATTGATTTACACTTACCATAAATATAAATACATTCAAATTATATATATATATATAAAAAAAACAATATGATTAAAACAAAATCCAATTAAAATAAATGAGTTTCATTGTCACAAATGACCATTTAAGGATTGGCATTTTTTTTCCAAATCTTTACAATTTTGTGAATAGAGGTAAGAGGCGGGTGATGTCATGAATCACAAATTGTAAAAGGCATGCCTACTACATTTTATTTCATAGCACCTTTCAGAACACCCAAGGTTGCCTTACAAGCAATTTACAAGTCACTACATAAGACAAAATACACAACAAACAAGCAGCATATAAATATAAAGTGCATTTAAGCCTCAATAAAAATGTTATAAAAAAGCCTGTATACGTCTAGATATGTCTTTAGACGCGTTTTAAAAGTCAGCAAGCACTCGCTATTGCAGACATCAAAGGGAAGAGAGTTCCATAGGCGGGGGGAAACATAACTAAAAGATCTGGCACCCATAGTAGTTAGTTGAATCCGAGGTACCACGAGATAAATTGAGGATGAAGATCTAAGTGTACGTGAAGGAGTGTAAACCTGGAGAAGTTGAGTAAGTTATTGTGGTGCAAGATTATGAAGTGCCTTATAAGTAAATATAAGATTTTGAATTGAACTCTATATTTTACAGGAAGCCAGTGCAATTGCTGGAGAACTGAAGAAATGTGATCAGTATAAGGTGTTCTAGAGAGAACACGCGCCACAGAATTCTGAACCAGTTGAAGCTTATGTAGCAATTTGGCGGGAATTCCTGTGAGAAGAGCATTGCAGTAGTCCAGACGTGAGGTGACTAGTGCGCGAATGAGACCTGCAGTATTGTTATTGCAAATTAAGGGACGGAGACGATTAATTTTGCGCAAATGGAAGTATGCAATACGTGTAATATTTTTGATTTGATCTTTAAAAGATAGTGTGCTATCCACGATGATGCCAACCAAAACAGCAGCAGCTTCTGTTTTTTTAGGAGTGCTTTGTGTGATCTTTTTTCTGGTTAATTGTTGTCAGTCTACCAACTATTTAGAAAATGTGAAATGGCAAATATTCAAAAGGTTAGCATATGTGGTCATCCCTGTCCTCATTCCATTACGGGGGGTTGCAAATACATGATCTTTGTGTTTCTTGTTTGGGAGTGGAGCGTGTGCAGTCAGTACCAGTGCCAGTGCCAGCTGTGTACACTCTGAACAGATTCTTGTAAGGACGCTCTACTTGTGGCCCAAAATCAGGGAGCAGACGTTCTGTTGAGGCATGGGCTGAGGCCCCAGGAATGGAGTCTGTTTGCATCTCGAGAGATGTCTCACTGTCCACTCCTCACACTGTTCTCTCTCACACATCCATCTCCTCTTTGATTGGATACCATGGTTCAGACTTGAGGTTCTACACCTTTATACTTTCCCCCGATTTGCTCGGGATTTCTGAAGAGAGTTTGCCGGGACAGGGTCCTTCTCACCTTGATCGCCCCGCAGTGGCCATGCAGAGTGTGGCTTTTGGACCCAGCATCCCTCCTTGATGGCTCTCCCTGCGAGGAACCTGTCATCCCAGGCATGGGGCGCAATACTCTACCACCGCCTAGAAATGTGGAAGTTGTGGACTTGGCCTCCGAGTTTATGAGCTAGTTTATTAGCTCATAAACTCATTCTCCACTTTAAAGCTCTTACATTTACGTTTTATGTTTATGCATTTGGCAGACGCTTTTATCCAAAAGCAACTTGCATTGCATTCATTGAATCAGGTCTTGCTTACCCTGGGGCTCTTGCCACAAGGATACTGTATGCCCTGAAGTGAAGACTCTTCACTTCATGATGCAGTGGTCATCAGCGGGACCCAGTTCCTACAAGAACGATTCACAACAGTATTATCCCATCCACACTAAAGGTGTATGTGGCAGCCATCACTGCTTACCACAACCTTTTTGGGTGGAATGTCTCTGGGGAGAGCAGACACGTTTCCTCCGTGGAGCATTTAGGCTGAGGCCTGCAGTACGCACAAGGGCCACTGGCCTGGGATCTGGCAGTGGTCTATCCCTGGCTCCCTTTGACTCTAAAACAGGGGTGCACTCACTTTTTTAGCTTGAGAACTACTTATACCAAGTCAAAATGATCTACCTAGTATACAAATTCAAAACACATATTTATTTATTAATTTATTTAGAATTATTTAAATGCACAATATTTGTTGGTGTAGCTTGCACAACTACATGAACTACATGATATTATTGCACAATGCAATTAAATGTTTTGCCATTTCACACCAAAAATAGAGAAACCCAGGAACTTTCAGTGGACAAGGCCAAAATAACAAACCAAAAGAAAAACAACCTTCCCTAGCTCACTTAACTCAAAACAGAATAGATTATATATGAAAAAGAAATAGCACAATCCCATTTGGGAACCACAAAACAGAGTGAAACAAATGGCAAACATTCGGCCTTGATCGTGTTTGGAGTGGTTCCTTTCATGGCCAGCTGGCTTGAGTGCAGGACACACCTTTTCCTGCAACAGATGCACTCACAAACACAAAACCCACAAAAAAAAGACATAGGACATCACTAGTCTCTTCAAAGAATTTGAGATTTGCAAGCTTTTTCAGTTGCCCCTTTGTGCTTGGAATTTGCACCTGCTATGGTGCTTTCCTCCACCATAGGCCAGGTTACATTCCTAAAGTCCTACACGCATGCCTGCAAACCCCTCACACTATATGTGCTTTAGATCTCTTCAAACTGATTATCTCTTTCTAGTTCTACAAAATAGAAAATTTATGTCACACAATTTATGTCAGACAATAATCAATAATGTCAAGAAACATAAAAATATAATCATAGATAAGAATACAAGAAAACATATCAAATTTAGTCACAGCCTCCCACCTCATAGATTCTGGTCTCTCAGTTTAGGTAGCTGAAACCATTCTCCGCTCCAGAGCTTATGCCAAGCCACCCTTTTGAACCTTCAAGGAGGTTACATCAAATTTCTGACTTTAAAACTCTGTTGAAGATCTTTCTCTTCCTTACATCCTTTAAGCTTAGGAGATCTTCAAGTTCCCAAACAAAGCTCACCCCTCATACTGCAGGCATTCTGTTCTCCCTTTATGACCAGGAAAGGATCTGCTGTGTCCAGTGTGAGCACTACACACTTATTCCACAGAGCTCAGGCCCTGTGTCTCAAGCTATATCATCTGTTGTTTCTGCTTCAGGGCCCCAGAGGGAGCTCCAGCAACTAACAGAATGTGAGCAAGTGGTTATTTGAGGCTCACTGATCTCGCTTGAGTCAGCCGGTTAACGTCCTCAATGGTGGTCCGTGCCCACTCTACTAGTGGCTGCCTCTAAGGCCCTTTTAGCAGAAGTATCTCTTGTGGACATTTGTGATGCAGCAGACTGGTCCTCCCCACATACTTTCATGAAGTTCTACCTGTTACACTTCAACTCGGCAGTAATCGGTGTAATGTTTCACTCGGCAGGCCCTTGTCACTGTGATGGCATTGGTATACTCGTTCCACCAGAGCAGGGGTGGGCAAAATACGGCCCGTTGGGCTTTTTAATCCAGCCTGCCGAACTTTATTACAATTAAACCTCCTTCATTTTACCTTTCACTGTAATGTTTGTGTTTCCCCAACAGATGTCGAACTCAAAAGACTTTGACCTTTGTTTGAGTGTGATCTGTTACTCTCTACTTCACTTTTTCACTTTGGAGTTTGACTCCTTCAGTAACAATGAGCAGACCAAAGAAAAGTAGACAGTGAGTCCCAAGTGTTTAATAAAGTGAACAACAAAATATTGTTTCGCTGAAGTCCTATCAAGGGCTATATGTTTGATATGTCAATAAACTGTAGTTGTTTTTAAAGAATACAACATCAACCGTCATTTTGCCACAAAACATGCTAACTATGCTTGCAAACAGTCTCCACAAGGAACGGTGGCTACGTCTCAGAGATTGATGGCTAATTTAAAGACTCAACACAGAAGATGCTGGCATTGCTTGGTTAAACCACTTTTCCCAAATGCATTTCATTGGAACGTTTCCGATTACTTTCGTAACTTAATTTCCCTGAGAGATGAGAACAAGATGCATTAACCACTGCTTGACCAGCTGTGCAGCGTTCATTCATGATTCTGACGCAAATGCCTCTTATGCTATTTATACACTCTGTTAGCCAGAGCTGTATTGCGCAACAATTGGCCAGTTGCCAACAGGTGTTATCCTATAAGGTTTCAGAAATTATGTGAAGGGGAGGAGTTCAGATCTATCCTGAGAATTGCCACAACAAATCTAACTCCAGATTTTGATGCACTTGCAAAAAATGGAGATCAACAATACTGCTCCCACTGAAACTGAATGGGGGTTTATCTATTGTGTTATTAAATTAATACATTTGGAAAACTATTTTTACAATGGAACCCTGCGCATTGATGTTTTGGTGCCTGTTAAAGGACAAATCTTTTCATTTATTTTTTACATTTCATTTATATTAGTTCACACAAACACACCAGCCTTCTATTCTGGCCCGGCCCCTGGCCCAGTCAAATGTTAGAAATCATTGTGGCCCACGAGACAAAAAGTTTGTCCAACCCTGCAAGTTCTGTTTTTTTTTTATGAGCGGTTTAACAGTAGCTACACTGTAAGAAATATTTCATTTAATGACTCAACTCATTATAATTTGTTCCTTTTTTGCATGGCTTTTTTTAAGTTTTACTTACTGATTTCTAAAAGTTTACCTGACAAATTATAAAGCATTCTCAACTGATTAAACTTAGTAATGAAAACTTCACTGTAGTTAACTGAACTTAAAAGGGATAGTCAGGAGAACTTGACTTTAGTTTGTTGATTTTAATTTTAATAATCATGAAACTTGACTTTAGTTAGCTGCAAAGCATTGTATTGATTTTGTAAAAAGAAAATTAATTTGTAAACTACTTTTGATTTAGTTTAAAATTATTGCAAATTAAATCACAGCAATACATGTTCATACATAAATACATTTATTGCAATAAATATATAGAAAGGTTATCTTACACCAGCCTCAATAGCAGTTTTCATCAAAAGTTGTGAGTTTAACGTGTGCACAATTTGGTATATTGCACAAAACATTCGAGAATAAAGAAGTGTTTCCATCCATAGAGAACAAAATTGTCACTTTCTGATAAACTGCCACTAAATATCACGTAGAAAAGAAAAGCCATTATAGAGAAAATGTAAAAAAAAAAAAAAAAAATTGGCTGGCTTGAAACAGGTAATACATGTCTTATGCATGCGTCAGTTTTCAAATGAAGCAATTTGCTTTAAATTAGCTCTCAAGCTTCTGCAAATTTTGATGAACATAAACAGCACTTAAACATACACTGTAAAAAATAATCTCGTAAAAAAACGGTAATTGACTGGCAGCTACGGCTGCCAAACAAAAACCATAAAATTAAAGTAAAATATCTTAATTCAAATAAAGTGCAAAAACAATAATTTTACAGAAATTTTCATTAAAAATTGTAGTGAAAAACATGTTATTTTACAGATTTTTCCCGTGTTTAAAGTAAGATATTTTACCTTTTTTTTACGGTTTTTGTTTAGCAGCCGTAGCTGCCAGTCATTTACAGTTTTTTTATGATTTTTTTTTTTACAGTGTAAAACTGTTATTTTATGGATCTTTCCTAGATTATTATGATCAAAAACCTTCAGTTAAATGACAGTGTTAACAGTTCTACGGATAAACACTGTTATTTTACAGGTATTTACTAAATTATTACAGTCAAACACCTTTAATTAAATGACATTGCTTACAGTTCTATGGATAAACACTGTTATTTTACAGGTATTTACTAAATTATTACAGTCAAACACCTTTAATTAAATGACATTGCTTACAGTTCTATGGATAAACACTGTTATTTTACAGGTATTTACTAAATTATTACAGTCTAAAACTTTCAATTAACTGATTTTGCTAAGAGTTCTATGGATAAACACTGTTATTTTACAGGTATTTACTAAATGATTACAGTCAAACACCTTCAATAAAACGACAGTGTTAAGAGTTCTACAGATACACACTTATTTTACAGATTTCCTAAATGATTACAGTCAAACAATAAATAGTCAAGACATGCTCAAGATTTAAAATTAAGTTTTATTTTGGCAGATAAAATAAGTATAAACAGTATAAAAAATAATTAAAATCATCTCAAACTTCCATTTGCAGCATTTGTTTACATATAATTTAATAGTGTTTAAATTATGTAAAACATGTAATCTAAAATCACAATTATTGAATAAATAAAATACAAAATTTAAATTACTTCAGTAATTAACAATAGTTTATCAAATTCTCAAACTAGGATTATGGTGACAATCTAAACATACTGAATACAAAACTGTAACACTTTACAAAATGAACAGCACTTATACAGCGTTTATTAAAATTATACAGCATTTATTTATTAAATTTATGACTGGAGTAATGATGCTGAAAATTCACCTTTGCTAACAAGAATGAATTACATTTTTAAATATTTTCAAATAGAAAAGTTATTTTAAATTGTAATATTATTTCACATTATTACTGTTAGTATGAGTAATTAAATAAATGCAGCCTTGCAGGTGAGCAGACGAAACTTCTTTTAAAAACATAAAAAATCTTACGATCCCAAACTTTTGAACTGTGTGTGTGTGTGTACACTACCGGTCAAATGTTTTAGAACAGTAATATTTTTGTATGTTTTTAAAGATGTCACTTCTGCTCACCAGGGCTGCATTTATGCTATTAAATTATTTTTTAAAAAAAAATTAGAAAATAAGCTGTAATATTGTGAAATATAATTAAAATGCATATTAACTGTTTTCTATTTGAATATATTTTAAAATGTAATTTATTCCTGTGATGCAAAGCTGAATTTCCAGCATTACTCCAGCCTTCAGTGTCACATGATCCTTCAGAAATCATTCTGATATGAGGATTTGCTGCTCATGAAACATTTATGATTATCTATTATCAATGTTGAAAACAGTTCTTTTTATGATTCTTTGATAAATAGAAAGTTCAAAAGAACAGTATTTATCTGAAATAGAAAGCTTTTGTGACATTGTATACCGTTCAAAAGTTTTGGGTTGGTAAGATTTTGTTTTTTTGGGAAAGAAATTCATAAACTTTTTCAGCAAGGATGCATTAAAGTGACACTATAGATATTTATAATGTTGCAAAAGCTTTATTTTTCAGATAAATGCTGTTCTTTTGAACTTTTTATTCATTAAATAATCCTGAAAAAAAATGTACACAGCTTGTAACGAGTTATAGTGGGTACTGCTCCTTTAAGGCGGAGTGCTTTTTCACTCTCAAGAGCAGTAATGAGGTCGTTCGAGCGCAAGCAGGGAAGCATCGCATGTATGTGGAGTGAGGTTTTTCACACAATTTTCATTTATGTTGCTCTTACTATTGTTTTGTTGTTGTTTAGTAACGCGATTGCCAACTGCCCCGGTGTGTGTAGAATGGACAGTTCCTGTTAATAAAGGACCCCTCATGTGGAATATCAGAACTGATATTTGTGTCTTAGTTCTTCACTCTACGTTTAGGCGAGCTATCCGGCCTCTCCTAGAGAATAAACGCGTTACAAGCTGTTTTCAACATTAATAATAATAGTAAATGTTTCTTAAGCAGCACATCAGCATATCAGAATGATTTCTGAAGGATCATGTGACACTAACGACTGGAGTAATGATGCTGAAAATTCAGCTTTCCTAATGTTAGTATGTCAATACTCACCGCTCCTGAAGATCATGTGGCTGGATTTTTTTCTTCCTAAAATGTATTTTCCACCCACACACACACACACACACACACACACATTAGCCATTTACTTACTAACAGGGATTTTCAAAAGAGCTTGTACAAGACTCGGTTCTCAGTTCACTCATTTACAAAGCTCTTATATAGATTTTTTTTTTGTCTTAATCCTAGTTTACAATATTAACACATGCTAACAACACACAGTAACGTTAATGTTAGCTAATACATTGAACTATGTAATGTCGTTATCGGGATTAGATTATTACTTAAACACATTACATCACAATGTAGCAGACTATATTTTTTTAATAAAAGCTAAATTATTTAACTTACCTTCTGTAGTTGTCCGGTAACGTTACGCGTTGGTAAAAGTCGTTGGCCATATTGCATTTTTTCTTGTTTGTTCACCATTAACAATCCGCAACTTAAATTTGCCTAAAATATAAAATTTTGCAGTCCGACGTAAAATAATCAATGTAATAATCCATGCAAAACCGAGCTGAAGTAGTACTGTGCACTGCAGATGGCGAGCTGCAACGCACACAGACAGATAGGCGCGCGCGCGCGCGCACACTGGCTTTCCAACAAACGGATTCAAATTTGAAAAAAGGCGCGCACGCTGTAGAAGGCGCGCACATTTGTCATTGGCCAGATTCCTGGATGAAACTCAGCATAACCAATCATGCTCAAAGCAACACAGACATACAATAGCCTAATGTGGCATTTGTAGGCTGTTGTATTAAATAATTGTTTAAATTGGGTTTTTATTGCACATATATATGTGTATATATTGAGTATATATTATATATTGGGTTTTTTTATTGCAGTGCATTATATATATGGTAATACAATGGTAATATATATGGAAATCATGCACTGCAATAAAACTTTATTGTATTATACAATTATAAATTGTATTATTGTATTTTATTTATTATAAATTATACAATTTATTTACCTGACATTTCCTTTAGAAATACTCTGCCTAATAATGTCAACTCTCATTTTCACTTTTACTGTGTGCCACTGTTACACAACCTGTTGGTTTAGGTTTAATCTTCTGTCCAAAGCAACACTTGTTTGCTAACATTGCATAATCAGGCATAATATTATGACCTTCCTAATATTGTGTTGGTCCCCCTTTTGCTGGTAAAAAAAATCCCTGACCCCAAATATGTTAGCAACAGATCCTTTAAGTCTTGTAAGCAATGCACCCGCACCTGGCCACCATGATGCAAAAGAAAATATGATTCATCGGAATCTGTGCTCCGTGGTCCAGTTCTGATGCTCACGTGCCCACTGTTGGCACTTTTGGAGGTGAACAGGAGTCCGCATGGACACCCTGACTGGTCAGTGGCTATGCCGCCCCATATGCAACAAACTGAGAAGCTCTGTGTATTCTGACCCCTTTCTATCAGAACCAGCATTAACTTCTTGAGCAGTTTGAGCTCCAGTAGCTCATCTGTTAATCCTTACGCTTGCCCATTTTTCCTGCTTCTAACACATCAACTTTGAGCATAAAAACAGCTTGGGCTTTTGCATGGCTTTTTGTTTGTGGACTTCTCGTCTGCATTTGATCTTTTGCAGCCTTGTTATTTTAGGACAAAAACTTCAGTTTCATTTTAATCATGGTATAGTCTCATGAGACAGACTTTTTAGACAGACTTTGAGTGGTTGCCCCTGTGGAAGCGTTTTAGGACAATTTGATGTTCAACAAATCATTATAAACTTACTTTTGTGGCTGAGGCAATTCATTTATGTAACAAATGTGTCTTATTATTATTATTATTTTATTTTAGCCGTATATTAAAGATACTTAAATGTCTTGATTGAACTAAGGGCTAATCCTAGCTTAGTCTTAACCCTGTCTGTGAGACCAGGCCTGGGTTTGGGGTTAAGGTTATTAAGCACCACAATGCTGTAAATATGAGTGGTAAACTTGTAAGTCCTGATCTTTATGAGTAGAAGATGTGTCAGTTAGAAACATGTCAGAATACCACAATATTTAAAGGTATTTGGCATTGACATTGTCAGGCTTTTAGGGTTAGGGTTAGGTAAGCTAATGCATAAAACTTAGTGTTCATCAAATGTATATGTGATATGTGTAAATAATTGAGTTTGATTTATTTGTATGTGATTGTTTTTTGTTGTTTGTTCGTTGTTCTTTGATATGAATATTGGTTGTAAATATATTGTGTTCTAGAATAGGTTATTCATTTCAAGTTCATAATTTTGTGATTGGTTGTACGTGTGACGTGCACGTCGCTGTGTGGCGGGATGAAGGGAGTTCTCGCGAGAGACTTCATTCACGTTATAAAGTTAAGTGAATGAACATGCGGGTGACTGAGTGTGATTTATAATCAACATATATCACTCCCTTACAGGTATGCACGGTTGGAAAGACAGGTTTGAGTGTCATGAGTGTTTTGTCTAGCATATTCGAGTGTTGTGCGGGTTAAGTGTTTTCAGTATCAACGTGTTCAGTTAACTCAAATGTACCGCGATAGCGCGCGCGCGCGCGCTGACGATGCCGCACCACACAGGAAGTGTTTGTTATATGTGCTTTAATGCTTTCGTTACTCGTTGTTTCTGCTAAGTGTAAAGCTATGTACTAGTTGTATATAATTTGTGTATGTGTCTGTTTCTGTTGTATTCATGTTATAAGGTTAAATTAATGAACATCGCGGGTGACTGAGTGTGATTTATAATCAACATATATCACTCCCTTACTCCCTTACTGGAGTATTACATATATAAACAATAAAGTTTACTGTGGCTTCTTAAGAACACATCTGATGCACATTCTTGGATCTTCATTTTCTAGAAGTAGGCTAGAATTATTCATTTACAGAAAAATATGGTATAAATAAAACAATGTATTAATTTACATATATTGTTCGTAATTTTACATGGATTTGTATGTATTGAATGAAAACAGAAAAGATAATAATAAGGTAATTTTCCTGTATTAAAACTGGGAATTACTGTAATTTGTCATTAATGATATAATCCTTAAAATAATGGTCAAATTGTTAATTATTACATATATTGGTTGTAATTTTACATGAATTTGTACGTAATGTATACAAATAGAAAAATACTGTATAAATAATACAGTAATTTTCTGTATAAAAAATTAGAATTACTGTAATTTTTCATTTAATGATATAATCCTTAAAATAACAGTCAAGTTGTTAATTTACTGATATTTATTGTAATTTTACATGAATTTGTACGTAATGTATAAAAATAGAAAAAATACTGTATAAATAATACAGTAATTTTCTGTATAAAAAAATAAGAATTACTGTAATTTGTCATTAATGATATAATCCTTAAAATAACAGTCAATTTGTTAATTTACTGATATTTATTGTAATTTTACATGAATTTGTACGTAATGTATAAAAATAGAAAAATACTGTATAAATAATACAGTAATTTTCTGTATAAAAAATAAGAATTACTGTAATTTGTCATTAATGATATAATCCTTAAAATAACAGTCAAGTTGTTAATTTACTGATATTTATTGCAATTTTACATAGTTTTAAACATAATTTAGATTTACAAAGAAATACTGTAAAAAATTAGAGTTATTTTCTGTAAAATTAGGATTTTTTTTACAGTGTAACAATTAGGAGAGGTTGTGCTAGTGTCATCACAACAATATTTTTTCAGTCCATGAATCTTTGCTGTGCATTTCTCCTCACTAACCTTGATACAAATTTGTTGGATAACCTCGTAACTCTTTGAACAGTCATTGTTCAAAGCGTAAAGGAGTCCAAATAGTGTGGCAAAAGCACTTAGATCATCTTGGAGATCCAAAACCACAATCTACCTGTGGCGAGCAGGGCGGGGTCGAGGGACCATGAGAGCGTCACGAGAGCCGGTGGCGTGATTGATAATGAGCGTCACCTGTGAGCCACCAGTGTTTCATGTCTCACGGAGGAGCAAAGACATAAAAGGAGGAGCAACGACAGTGAAGAAATGAGAGAGGACCAGACCTGGACTTAATGTTGAGTTTTGTGTGGGCGGCAGTCGACCGCGAGGGAAGTCTTTGAATGTTCGCTGGTTCCCGCCTCCTTCCTCCCTGAACGTTCAACATTGTTACACTACCCTTCCCGTACAACAGCCATATCCATGATATCATCTTGGAAGGCACTATAATGTGTGGTGTCTTCACTCACGATCAAAATGCCCAAACCCTGTGAACAATGAGAGATGAGAGAGACACGACTTTTAAAAGATGGCCGTCATAAAAATTATTTATTCAAACATACATTAAATATTTAAGAACATGTATGGTAAAAAATATAGTAATATTATATGCAATATAGTTTATATACAGTAGAACCCCGACTTACGAAATTAATCCGTTCCGAGGTTGGCTTCATAAGTGGGAGCGATGCTGACCAATAGGAGAACAGGATGCTGCAGCGAAAGCTAACGTTAGAGCCGGGAGCAGTGTTGCCAGATTGGGCGAGTTGCCGGTGGGTTTTAAGTTGTAGTTGGGCTGGAAATCTTCAGTCCAATCTGGCAACACTGGCCGGGAGACAGCCAATGGTAGAGCGTTCCGGGTCAGTGGCGCGCCAATTTCAAAACAAAACTCGGAAATCGTCGCCTCGGCCAAGATTTAGTTTTTCGCATCTCGATCATTTTATCGTTACTTGGGTGAAAAACCCCCGAAATCTTTTATCGTACGTTGAACTTTTCGTACGTAGAGCATTTCGTAAGTCGGGGTTCTACTGTACAAGCAAACTAATAAGTTGCTGGCTAATTAGTTTTTGGTCATAGAATGTCTGTTCAGAGGTAAATGTAATATTGCCCTACTAGAAAGAGGCCAGACTCTATAAAGAAAATAATAATCAAAAAGACACTGTTATGTGTCGTAACTTGCCAATGTATTTATAATTTAATACTCTAAAAAATCATCTTATTTCTAGGAATAATATTTTTTCGAACCGGATGTCCGAAATGTCCCAGACGTTCCTAGACTCTCACGGTGTTACTGAGGTTTAACTCTCTATTCACACAGAGGCGCTGTTTCCATTTCACTCATTAACCCCAGGTTTCAGTGACAAAGTTTAAATTAGTACCAGATTATAATGCATGTATAGGTGGATTTAACAAACCAACTTGCATTGACATATCTTAAAATATGTAAATGGTACTCATCTCAAAATTTACGTCACTAATGACATTTTAAGCCTAATCATAGCTTAATCTAAACCGTTTTTGTTAAACCTAGCCTAAGAGGCTTTAGCACCAGAATTTTAACACTGGCTATAATTGTGTAAACATGGTACAGTAATCCCTCGTTTATCGTGGTTAATGTGAACTGGAACCCCCAATGATAGGTGAAAATCCACGAAGTAGGATCAGCCAATCGCCTCACGGGATACATCCATTCGTGCTCTCATTCGTCGATCTCGCGCTGGGAACCACGCCCGTGGGTATGTACAAAGCCTCTGAGAATTTTTCTCTCTTTGTCTGGCATCCTGGGAAACCGTTTCTCTCGATTAAACAATGCTGCTTTCCTCAATATAGCTAAGGACTTTTATTTTTCGATTAATACTTTTGAAAAGAGGCCGTGAAACTTGAAACACGAATTGGGGAGGGATTACTGCATATGGTGTGTATAAATGAGATACCAAGACATTAAAATGTGAAAGAGATATGATTGGAGTAAAGCCTGCAGAAAATGTTGTGTAGTTATTTTAACATACATTTTTGAGTTGACACAATATTTATACTTGTTCATTCAACTTGCTGTCTTTTGAGGGCAAATAAACTTAAAACAATTATACAAATAATGTTTTCAGTGCAGCTTAAAAGTTTTCATTACTTCTCCTAATGACAAAGATTAATTAATGATATTAAGAAGAGGATCTATAACCTCAAGAAAAAAAAAAACTATTTCAGTAGCTTAGCTGGTATATAGTCTAACATACATTATGTTGGTTTAGACAATTCTTCCTCTTTTATAGCAGTTAATGAGTAGAATTTTTCCTCAGGGAGGAAATGTCTTATGTGATACTCTAGTAGATGGCTACATGGTTATAATTTTCTCTCTAAAATGGTCAATCTTGCAAGTAAAGAAGTTCATAAAATCATTACTGCTGTGCAGTTTGGAAGCGCCTGGGGTTGAGGCTTTAGTTATCATTAATTTTGTCACTTTTGTATTTCCTTTCTTCTAAGAGTGTTGGAAAATTAGCAGATCTTGCCATTTTTAAGACCTTTTTTTTAACCCTTTTGCACGTAAGTTCTAAATATTCTCTGACCCCAGAGGTTTTTTTTAGGCGACTGTTATTTTAGAATGTTTCCCTTATTGCTTCCATAGTGATGTGTCATGCTTGTCACGTGACACACCGCAGCCTCAAAAGCCCTGTATGAAAGGTGAATCGAATTTTAGTTTTTATTCAATTTTTTATTATTTGTTCAAAAATATTCCGCAACTTGTTGGCTATGTTATCAACTATTTGATATTCCTATTCTCAAATATATGAAAATATATTATGTTTTATATTAATATATTATATTAAATATATGTTTTGTCATTTTAAAAACCTATAGCTGATCTATACTTCTTAAACTTTAAATTTGTTTTATTTGTTTACTATAAACTTGTGTATTTGTTTTGCGAGTAGTTATGAGTATTTAAATGTCTGAAATAAACTTTTTGGTTGAAAAAACGTTTTATTTTTTTGTTGTTTTTTTAGATATATGACAAGCTCTGAGCGCGTCCACCTCTGGATCAGTGCCAGATGATGGATGCACAAAAACATGTTTGAATTTAGTAGTTTATCACGTGACGCATGAATGTTCTAATCACACCGATATGATCATAACCTCAAGGGCCCAGCCAAGACTGATCACACCAGTGTTATCGTACAGGGTTAAGGGTTAAGTAATAGTGCTTTTCACAAAATCTTAAAAAAAAACTTCTATTGAGGGCCTGAGTGTGCTCATTGTACCGTGGTGTGGTTTTGTCTCTAATGCCAATCCCAATGTATGTTTTATTATCTTCATGGGTATTAAATCACCAACAATTATGACTGTATCTGCAGCCTGTACTTTAGCGAATGGTAGAAATTGGCAAATGGTTTGATTGTCTTTATGGTGCCTTGGTGGCAGTATACAGTAGCCAGGACAAATGGCAAGCGGGATTCATCACTTACATAAGGAGGTGTTATGTGAAGCACCATCACTTCAAAATAATTATAATTACTAGACCTTTGAGTAGTACTGAAAATATTACTAGAAATTGCAGCAATACCTCCAACTACATATAAATGGTTAAGAAACCCTTACAAAAATACACTTTTCATTAGTTCATGCATTCCCTACATATAAACCCATGGCGTATGCCATTCTTTAGTTTGAGCAACAGGAATGGGGTATACTGCAATGTATATGCTACCAAATTGTGGCATACACATTGTAGACAAAAATCTTGATGAAAAGTAAAATATGTACGGTATATGTCCATGTAAACTAGTCCTAAATACATGTATGTTGTACAGTGTATAGTCAATAATAATTCCTATTAAAACATTGGATTTGGTTGCTTGTCAAGTGGAACAAAACAAATTTCTCATCCCACAGAGTAGAACATTTGAGGACTGATCCTAGATCAATATTTTCCTCCGAGACATTTGTAGCATCCGTGCCCAGATGTGACAGTTTTGTCCATTGTGCTCTGAGCTTTGAATTAAATCCTGTTCAGAAACAGCACAATTCGAAGAACACTCCTTTAGAAAGAGATATGTGATTCTTTGCTTGGGTCCAAAGGAGCGTCTCTGACCAGTTGGCATTGCCATCTTCACCCATTCTCATGCAACTCCCTATTCAAGTGTTGCTTGAACAGCCTGCAGCTCCGTAAATGCCAAAATCTGCATCGCCTCAGTGTTCCAAAGAACACAGGCAGTGAGCCTGCAGGGTTTAAACCCATGAGAGTGAAAAAGGAAGGGGAAGAGGATGAAAGGGAAATGAGAATGAATGCAGAGATGATAGAGACTGTACTGAATATTTGCTTTTTGTTTAGCAAAAAAGACAATGTTTTTGCTGCAACCTGCTGTTGTCCTTCAAATGAGGTGACTGTGGTTCGGAATAAAGACACATTGATAAAAAAAGTGTAATAGATGCAACAAAGCAATTATTCAGCTATAAACAGCAAACTGAAAGAAAGAGAATAAACCAATGAGCTTATTTAGATCAAGGCCAATTTGAAGTGACTGTCACAACTCTTCTCAATGGCGCAAGCTACCCTGCCGCTTCCAAAAGAATCAAAATCATTGATCTAAAACAGTAATTAAAATGCATATTTGTTACTTTTTCATCAACTGTTTGCGTCTGAAGTATGTCTTGGTATGCCCATGAAACCAGTGTAATTAGTTTTCATCCATAAAGTTTAGCTCTAGCACATTTTTTCGCACATTTGGATAAACACTGAAACAAATGTTGTGAACATATCAACAGCTTCTGAAACATCAACACTTTAGTGAATATACATTATGCCTAAAAATGGTAAACATTCCTTTTTTGAACTTCAAAGAATGTTGCATTAATGGAATTCACATTGATTTGGTGTTTTTATGATATATGAGATTAATTACGTTTCACTATGTTTTACATATTTAAATTGATTAAATGTTATTTCCACATTGGCAGTATTTTCTTTAGCTTAAATTTCAATGTAGGAACATCAAAAACGTCTCAGTTATTTATATAACCTCGATTCCCTGAAGAGGGAATACGACGCTGCATCAAAACGCTATGGGAACACTCCGCGTCAGTGTATCATGAAGTCAAGTCAAGTCACCTTTATTTATATAGCGCTTTTTACAATACAGATTGTTTCAAAGCAGCTTTACAGTGGTCACAGGAAAACATTAGAAACAAAGTTTGTTTGGCTGAAAAGAGCAGGCAAATCAATACAATTGATAATTGATAAGTGTTAAGTTTTGATTATTGATTGATTTGATTGATTGATAGTTTGATTATTATATTGATAACAATTCAAGTCCAATATTAAGTCCAATTTGGTCCGATTGGAGATGGGTTCATGATCTTCACAGGGGAGGGTTTAGTAGAGTCACGTTGAAGCACAATGAAATTTCTCTTGTCGCGAATGGATGATGTCATGACCCAGGAAGCTACAAAGGCATGCTGGAAGCTGGAAGTGGCAGCTATAAGTGTCTGAAGTAAGATGCAGGCATGCACGCAGGAGGTGCTCTTCAAGGAATCGAGGTTACATACATAACCGAGATGTTCCATTTCAAGGGTTTTCAGAACAATCCCTTTGGGGTTGTTTTGCTGGGTGCCTTGACTGTGTGAGAGGCATCATGAAATCTTAGGATTGCCAAAGGATTTTGGGTCACAATGTAGGGCACAGTGTCAGACAGCTGGGTTTTGCGTCCGAGATTGTGTGTCTTCCAGCAGGACAATGATCCCAAACACTTCAAAAAGCACCCAGAAATTGATGGCAAGAAAGTGCTGGAGAGTTCTGAAGTGGCCAGCAATGAGTCAGATCTAAATCCCATTGAACACCTGTATAGAGATCTTAAAATTGCTGTTGGGAAGAGGCGCTTCTCCAATTTGAGAAACCTGGAGCAGTTTGCAAAGGAAGAGTGGTCCAAAATTTTGGGTGAGAGGTGTAAGAAACTTATTGATGGCTATAAGAAGCGATTGACTTCAGTTATTTTTTCCAAAGCATATGCAACCAAAAATTAAATTAAGGGTGCCAATAATTTTATCCAACCTACTTTTGGAGTTCTGTGTGAAATTATTAAAAAAAAATTCTCTGTTTTGTTCCAATACACACAAAGGGAATAAATATGTGTATAGCAAAACATGTGTTAATGCAATACTTTTTTTTTCTTTTTTGTGAGCAATACTGAAACATTCCAGGGGTGGCAACAATTTTGGCCATAACTGTATGTATGTATGTGTATGTATGTGTGTATGTGTGTGTGTGTATTTATGTGTCTTTAAATACAAATAGTTAAGAAAACCAGTGGCATCCCTCTGATGAAACAGCAGGGGCAGATTACTGATGTCAGAGGTTGAGAAGGGTTTCTATAGAAGCGGAGGAGGGAAAATGAAGTTGAAACCAGTGCTCCCTTTCCTTTGCCTCTGTGTGTGTTTGATAAAATCGTGTGCTGGGCCCATGGGTCTCGCTCTCTACGAGGTGATGGAAATGCACTGCTCCTAATCTACTAATGTATGTTCCTTCGTCCTTGGCTGGGACACATGGGAGAAAGATGGGGCCTTATCAGCGTTTATGAATTTATGGAAAATATTTCTGCACTGACAATTTTCAGCCCTCTCTCTCGATTTTCCTCCATCATTTTCACACCCACCCACTCGCTCGCTTTCTCTTACGCTTTCCTCTAGCGTACCAACTTCATACGTGTTTCAGTGGAGGATGGTAATCTGGCTAAGTGGTCAGCAGGTGTTTTACTGTACTGGAGAGCTGTTTCTAGAATTGATGCTATTTTTCTATGCCACATACGTTGACAAGCTAATGACGTTGATATGAGTTCTATTTATACACACTTCTAAGAGCCCACACACTTCTACAATATGTGATTTCATTGTCAAAATGAGCTGAGCAAAAGATGACATGAAAACATGATAGTTAATAAGCATGGCAAGTTTATGTGCTAATTACTGAACTACAAACAATTACTTTTTTATTATTTCTATTTACTGTATATCAGAGTTTATTTAAGGAGCTGCAAGCAGAAACGTCTCAGGTTATGTATGTTAACCTAGTTCCTTTAAAAGGGAACAAGATGCTTTGCCGAAACGCTAAGGGAAAGCTTTAGCGTTATTGTTTCGTAAAGCATGTGAATGCATGTCGCGGGATGATGACGTCATGAACCAGTATGATAAAGGTAAGCCTTGTGCAGTGTAAACCGGGAAGCCGGAAGCGGCAGCTTAGACAGTTTATGAAGCAAGGCACCCGGCCGGCTCATAGGAGGTGTGACACAGGACTCTTCAGGGAACTAGGGTTACATATTTAACTTGAGACACTGTGTCGAAACGCTATGGGAACTAATATACCAATCCCACCACAGTGATGAGGGCCTGCAGAGTGAAACATTGCTCACTACATGAGTACAAGTGTTCCTGGAGCGGAGTTGAGGTCTAACTGGTAGAACCTTGAGGGAGGACCAGCCTGCCACATCACAAATGTCCACAAGAGATACTCTTGCTAAAAGAGCCTTAGAGGCAGCCACACTCCTAGTAGAGTGGGCACAGACCACCATAGTGGAAGGTTGTCCAACCGACTAATGGGCAAGTGAGATAGCCTCACCTAACTTGCTGTTAGTTGCTCGAGCTCCTTCGGTATAAGAAGCAGCACAAATTATGATCTGGCTTGTGCCACAGGACCTCAGCTCAACAGATCCTTTCCTTGTCATGAAGGGAGACAGAATGCCTACAGTACGAAGGGTGAGCCACGTTTGTGGACTTGAAGATATGCTAAGCTTAGGTGGATGTAAGGAAGACGAAGATCTTCAACGGAGCTTGACGGAAGTCACAAACTTGACGGAACCTCCTCGAGGTTCAAAAGGGGGCCTGGGATAAGCCCTGGATCACCAGAGACAAATCCCAGGTCAAACCTTATTGTGTACTGCTGGCCTCAGTCTCAGTTTGTCATAAAGGAAATGTGTAAGTAATAGGTCTTTCCCAATTGAACTAACACCCAGAGGTATGCGTCAAGCACTATGGCAGCCAAGTAAACCTTCAGGGTAGAGGGGGATAACTCTGCAGTGAATTTGTTCCGCAGGAACTTCAGCACAGTGCCAATATGGCAGGTAGCTGGGTTCTGCTGCCTCTCACTGCACCAGGAAGTGAAGAGTTTCCACTTCAGGGCATACAGTTTCCTTGTGGACACAGCTTTGCAGTGGAGAATTGTCTCAACAACCTTGGTTGAGAGACCGGATCTATGAGCTGAGCCCCCTCAGAGGTCAAGCCCACAGTTTACACATTTATGGACAGGGATGGGCTATCAAGCCCCCTGCCTGGGACAGGAGGTCCCTCCTAACTAGAATCTCCCAAGGAGTTGCGCCTGGACAACGTGGGGCAACCAATGTGAGATGGATCTTATCCCGACAAACTCTCTCTGGAACTCAGGAGAGCAGAGCAATTGGGGGGGGGAAGTGTACAGATGCAGCTTTGGCCACGCCTGAACCATTGCGCCCAGTCCGAGAGGAGCTGGATGAGTGAGGGAGAACCAGAGTGGACAGGGAGTCGTTTCTGATGATACAAACATATCCACTTGTGCTCAGCTGAACTTCCCCCAAATTTGCTCCACCACCATGGAGTGTAGTCTCCATTCCCCAGGCCTCAGCCCAGGCCTCAGCCCGTGCCTCAAGAGGATGTCTGCTCCCAAATTCTGGGTCCCCAGGATATGAACATCTTGAAAAGTAAATTGGACATGAACGCAGACCCCCTGATGATTTATGTTGGAGACTACCGATGTGTTGTCTTTCTGAACAACAAAATGGTGTCCCCTGAGGTCTGTGAGAAATGCTCGAAGAGCCAAACAAACTTCCATCATATATAACAGGTTTATGTCGATGATGTCGATGAGCACCGCATAAAAGCAGCCTGACAATGACAGAGAATCCCACACCATGCCTGAAAAGGTGGTCCTCAAGAGAGGATTAAGTACACTGTTCTTCGCGTACAGTCTTAACCCCATGTCTTTCAAGTGAGCGAGAATGACATCTCAATGCCAAGCCGCTAACTGTCGTCACTGAGCGAGGATAAGGCTCAGAATACAGATAAAGGTTAAGGCTAAGAACAGTGCAACCCGACGCACCGACACCTCGGACCACAGAGGTCTGTACAGGGCACCGAAGAGAAGAGACATGGGCATGCTGGGGTGTAAACTATGTTCTGATGGAACTGTCCTGTGAGATTCCTTCACATAACGAAGGCGCGTATGCACAGCCTCATGACCTTGATTTGTTAGATGTGGGTTTTCCCTCTGGGGAAAAAACCTGGTTTTGAGCCACTATTGTAGGGACCACAGATGACTGAATGAATAACATTGGAATCTGTTGTCCAGCTGTCTCAGCTGCTCAGTGAGAGACTGGTTATGTTAAGAATGGATATACATTTTCAACTGGATTTTATTATTGTTGGAGGGTGAAATCTCTTGCGAGGGACTTCATCTCCAGTGTACGTACTAACGGCGTCTGGTTCCTCAGAACTGGATAGCCATAGTACAAATGCCTCAGCTGGAGTGGAAGTTACCGCAGTGTGTGCTTCCAGCTCCAGAAAGAGAAAATCAGACCATCATATGAGGGCCGGGATAAGGCCTGGGTCAGTTTGGGATCTCCAGGACAGATCAACCTTCCATCCTTTGGAATGGCGAAGTTCTAGTAATAGAACTGATTCATTGGTGGAAAGGTACTCGATGACCCCTAACGCAGAGATTGCTTCTTTGTCCATTACCAGAACCTGCTCACAAGAGAAATATTAGTTAAAATAAGAGAAATATTTGAGAACCAAAGATAAATATTTGTTAGACGTAACAATGTTGCCAGAAATTCTACTAGGGAACCAGCCTCTCAAGGCTGGACTCTTGTATTTTCTTGAGTGTTCGCTCCAGGCCTCTGTCGTGCAAGGCATACCTGAATTGACTGCTCTAGGACCCACTTTGGAGTGAGGCGAGTTTCCCAGTGATGCTGGATTCCTGGGCAACCACTGGGAGACTTGCCGGAGATCGCTGCATCCTGGCACACACGAGGTGGCAGAGATGAAAGAATGATCCCTTGATTTTCGTCCCGACCTGCGGGTGTGCGGGTAGTTTTGAGTGGCACGGCGTGTGGCTATGAGGATGTGGCTGGCTCGCAGCTTCTAACTTCGAGTGGTAGTCGAGCCTGAGCCTTGTTTTAAAAGCTGGGAATTTTGTAAACGTATCCAGTGCCCTCAACCATGTATGCTCTGCTACAAAAAAAGAAAGACAAAGACTGTGATTGTAATAATAATAATAATGTTACGCCATAACTGGCACTCGGTGGTGCAAAAAACTCTTGGAATAAACACACGGAAACATCCAAATTTATGCTAAACATGAAACTCTGCTAAATGGAAACTGTTGGGAGGCCCTGGTGGTACTTGGGCGAGGGACAGGAGTTCAGGGGGCGCCGGCAGGGTGAGGACCTCGAGAGGTGGCGGAGGCTCTGGCTGGACCAGCGGTGGAAAGCTCTGGCTGGATTGGCGGTGGCTCGTCTGAGAGGTCACAGGGGTCCGGCTGGTCAGGCCACGGAATGTCCGTAGCGGCCTGGGGAAACTGTACATCAACATGGGCCTGGGTACACAGTTCTACGGTTCATTCGCGGCCGGGGGAAATTCATTCGCTGTATCCCTTATACAGCGCAGTGGGAGCGCGGAATCGGACGCTGTGATGGGGAGCGCTGGATCGGACGCGGCAATCGGGAGCGCTGACGGACGGGTCGATGGGAGGTGAGCGGGGGTGCCCCATTGATCAGCAGACTGGACTGGATGACGGCTAAACTCATTCTCATATCCACCCACCATAAAATTGGAACCATTCAGTAGTAGAACGAAGTTGACAAAGTCCATGACAGCTTCAAAACAGTGTCCCTGATCGATGAATTGGGTTACCTCATCATCCAGACCCAGCTACAAGCAATAATTAAGGGTAGGGTCCCGTCAGCTCACCTGATTTACCAGATCCAAAAACTCGCTTCTGTAGGTTTCCAGCGAGCGTCCTCCCTGACGAAGAAACGCGAGTTTGAGGGCGGGTTCCTGCATCTTGTTGCGAGAAGTTTTGTGGGGGTGACAAGTTCGGTCGGTAATTATTTTCCGCTATTGGTGTTGGTGTGCGATGCGGAGAACACGGGAAGCAGATCAGGAGATGCTGCTCAATGATTTATTAACAAAACAAAGGTAAACAAAAGACACTTTAACTAAAAACATAACCGGCACTCGGTGGTTCAAAATCTCTTGGAATAAACACACAGAAATATCCACACACTGGACAGCCGAATAACATCAACACTGACACACAGCTGACGAAAATAACAATCAGTGATTAGACACAGACAGGTGCAGAGAGGACATGACAGATACACAGAAGGGACCCGGATGTGAACAGACACGACAAGACTGTGACAAATAATAATAATAATAATAATAATAATAATAAATTACATTTATATTAGTGTAGCGTGGTTGGTTCATGCAGGAAGGAAGAGGCAGGGTCGGCTTAGCTGAGACTCGTTAAACTTTTATTCAAATGAAAGTGAAACCAAAACAAAACAGGCGGCGCGCTCGTTCCGCGCTTGTTCCGCGCTCTGCACTCTGCGCTCAATATCGCTCAGTCTCTCTCAGTCTCTCTGCAGGTTCTCCCGTGCTTTGGGAATGCGCCGTGCGCTCGAGTCTCAGTCGTTTCTCTCCCGACCTCCACTTCCTGGCCGCTTATATCCTGTCTCTTCCCGCCAGTTACTGTAACAAGACACAGGTGTTTGTTATTTGCACTTGACCCACTTACGCCGCGCTCGTTTCTCCACTCCCTCTCCCGCTGCAAACCCCGCTGAACCACGCCCCCCTCGCCACAATTACGCTTTTTGATCGACACTCTAAGGTTATAATTAACTAAAAAGTAAAATGCCTGTAGCTCATGACTGTCAGAGTCATGTTGTGTCTCTTCACTTTCCTCCTGTGTGAGCCTTCTGTGTTTCCGTCACTGTCTCGTCTGCCACTCCCCCTTATTAGCAATGTCAGCTGTTTCCAATCCTGTCTATTTAAACCCTCTTGTTCTCCCTGGTCTTTGTCGATTGTTGAAACTGTTGGATATCTTCTCTGTGTGTGGGTGTTCTCTGTGTTCCTTCCGAGTTCTACACAAAGAGTGTGCCGTTTTGTTTTAGTTTTTTTCAATAAAGTGTTTTCTGTTTGGATCTCGCGTTTCCTGAGTTTCTCTGCATCACATACTTTACTCTTCCCATGACAATGACAAAGCTGTACTACTTTTTTATCCTGTGGAACACAAAGAAAACATATTTTAAAGAATGCTGAAAACCAAAAATATAAAGTTCCCAATAACAAGCTTTTTTTTATGGATAAAAATTTAATAAAAAATGGTCAACGTCAATGGCAACCAAAACTGTTTGAATGTCAACATTCTTCATATAAAACTCTTATTTTGAGTTCGACAAAAAAGACATGCAGGTTTGGAAGATGAGGATGAGATGAGAAAATGTACTGAACTCAGAATGCCTTTTATTGCCGTTATCTTTAGGTTTTTGTGGAATACTGTTTCGGTTCTCTCTGCTACAATCCATTTTTCTGACCTCCTGTCTCTCCTCACCCACTTGTCAGGACCTGAAAATGGGCTCTAGAAAAATGAATGTGTGAAATATTTCATTTGGGTCATGGTCTCTGGCGCTCACACCCTTCAGCTGAGAGGAGGCAGGCTTCTACATGTGCCAGGAGAGGATGGAGGGCGAGAGGGAAATTAATAACTTCTGAGAAATGGACCCAGTTCCTCCAGGAAGCTCATTTGTGATTACAGCAGCATAGGTGTTGGGTGTGAGTGGAACTTTCATTGTACACTAGAAGTGTTTGTAAGGTCCAGACATTATTATTATTTCATGCTTTGAAGTATCCCAAGCCATACCGGCCACAAAAGAGTTAATTTTTAACATTTAATCTAAAATATCTGAAACGATTTAAACATTAAAACTGACATTGCAGGTTGTTACGATTTAAATTTATCCTTGGAAAGTATTCAAAGTCAGTTAGAAACAGCAATTAAAGCCCATTTTACTTTTGTAATGGGATACATTTCATATTTACACAGAATGTATGTCAAATTGTGATGTCTTTTGACAAAAAGTTAATATGCTAGAAAACATATTTATAATTTTTGCTCAAAACGGTATTTATTTATTCTAATTAAATATTTATTTATTTTTAGTTACCATGCGAACTGTGGTACATGAATATAGTAATCGTATTGTAAAAGGAACCATGATAAAATACTGAATACTAAATAATATAATATTGAGTTCTCCCAGGATACAACACTTTTTCATTTGTGACTGTCATAGCAATTCACCGCAAGCTCTGATGCTCATTCAGGCCTTGATCTGCATAAAGACTCTCAGATGGACTTTTGATTTAAGACGCTTCTTTTATCCTCTGCTCTCTTTAAGCCGTGGCTCTAAAGTCCGTTCCATGAGAGCGCTCATGCATACAAAACTGACAGTCAGTTGGAAAACAAATGCTCATGTTCTCTTCCGGACGATGGAGCTGCAAACTTGTTCTTCAGCTGGTTGTTGTTTGAAACCACCAACCGTAAGAAACAACATGCTTTAAATTTCAAATGCAGATGGCAGCTGTTGACCTTCGACTTAAGTTATTCCCAATGGATGCAATGAAATAGTACAATTATTGAACCTTATGTGCCTTCTTTTTTATGTACACCTGAACTCGGTGCCAAGTCACAAGCCAAGTCTAATGGCAAAAATTCTAAATAGAAACAGAAGTAATTTATATTTGTATTTTACTTTATTTTAGTAATTTGTATTTTACTGTTCACATTAGTTTGGTATAGAAAATGTACACCACTTCCAATATGCTTACAGAGCTGTCAACGCTGGAAACTCCAATGGCATGACAAACGGCACATTTATAACTACAGTAATGCCTCGATTTATGAGCGACTTAGTGTACAAGCAAATTGGTGTACGAGCATTTTACTGGAAATCCTAATGACAGCCTCTCATAACATAGTCACACGGTTCCAACCCCTTTATCACCCATTAACTCGTTCATTCTCTCAGCGTTGCTTGGTTTGGCTGCATCATTCACCACAGTGCATACTTTTATAAGTGGTTTACAGCAGTTTTACCTCGTGTTGTTAACATTCATTAATTGTGATCGCTATTGTTCACATAGTGAAATATAGACGTACAGTACCTCTAAGCAGTAACTGTCACGGTTCATGAATTAATTGTCTCCTAGTTCTACCTGTGTGTGTGTGTGTATGTGTGTGTGAAAGGGGACGAGGTCACTGAGCACTGACACACCTAATTCTCATATCATTTGCCTATTTAGTTCACTTCTCTCCACTCTTGTGTTGTCGTTCGCGGCTCCCGTGTGTTCATTTGTGGCCACGGCTCCCGTGTGTGATACACCTCTGGATTATCAATATGTTTTTTTTTCTGCACTATTATAATAAATTCACTCATTTGCACTTGATTTTGTGTTTTGTGTTTTCCCTTGCTTTCCCTGCTCCCCCCTCATCCCTCCTCTCGTCTCCTCCACGCATGCTGCTCAAAGCTGAAGTGCATCATAGTAAATTGTCAAGTATTTTTAGAGTTTAATTAATTATCAATTATTAATTAGTATTTAAATGAGATCTTAATGGTTATTATTTTAATAATAATTTTATCATTTATGGTCGTGTGGAATGAATCGATTGATTTTTTTGTGCATTCTTATGGGGAAAATTGTTTTGGTGTACGAACATTTTGGTTTACGAGCTCGCTCTTGGAATGAATTAAACTTGTAAACTGAATATTACTGTATATTATACGATTTTACATGCCTATATAAAATAATTGTCACAGTCTCATCATGTCTTTCACATCCGGGTCCCTTCTGTATATCTCCTATGCCCTTCCCACACCTGTCTTGTTAATCAATTACCCTGTTTGTATCGTCAGCTGCTTCCCATTTCCTCATGTATAAATTCCCTCTCGTATCCCCTTGTTATAACGTTGCTATGCGTTTATATGGCATTACCTTCCTCCGTGATCGTGCGTGTTTGCACCAAAGTGTACTGTTTTGTTTGTTTAAAGTCTTTTGTTTTTGGTTTCTTGAATAAAGAGAGTTTCCGTGCGAAACCTGATTCCTCATCGTCCTCATCCTTGCCTAGAGATAACAATAATGTTTTTTAAATTTCATTTACAAGTTTCATTCTTGTGTTTTTCATATTCATGCAACAATCATGATGATGTTCATTGAAGATTTTGTTCACAATCATGACGTTTATTTATATGAAGTTTATTTGAACAGCTCTTATAAAGTAGCTTTCATTACATACGGAATGTCAAAAACATTTCTCAACAATTACTGGGATCCTTATTTTCATTTATTTTACTCCACTTGTCTATCAACTTGGCTCAAATGATATCTGTGGGTTTCTTTGCAGTTCTAAAATAAGGAATAGATGTTCTTCATTAAATAAATAAGGTCAACTGAGCTGGAGCCTGACAGATATTATAACAGCTTTGGGTTTATTTCTAGAAACTGCGAAAACAATACATATAGGAAGAGACCTACATGTATCCTTAATGGCTGCCACCTGTTTGTACAATTGACAACTGTAATTTTGCGGAGCTCCAGCCCAGAAAACTACATTTCAAACTTTGTATAAGCATTACCTCTCAGTGTTTTGTCCTTATTCTGCTCTGTTATTGTTCATACTAAATCAAGTATTATTCCGCAATCTTCAATTTGTCATCCTGGAACATTTTTAAACCTTAGACATAAATTAAACCTTAAACAATGCAACTTGTCGAGAGGTATGCTGTTACTGTTTTCAGCATTCAGACTTTCACATGGAGAATGACAAATATAGAGAAACAAATGACAGATTTTCGTTGAAGAGGAACCTGAGCCATATCTAGAAGCTAGAATAGTTTTGCACCAACAGTACTCACATTTCCTTCCATAAAATATAAAAAATCTGTTGGAAAAAGAAATGAGAACAATAAAAATTGAGCATTGCACAATCAAACTTATTTTACATGTCCCCGAGATGCAACAGTTAGTATTTTGCATTTGCTAATGTCTTTGTAATATTTGGTGTGGTTTCTTTAATTTGTAGCTGTTAGTTTTAAAACAGAGTCTCTCACTGTAGGTGATGTAGTTTGTGTGATATCCTGGTGGCAGATATTAGAGGCTTAATAACTGTGTCAGCGTGATTAATAATGGTGTAGTACCCGAGCAGAGCTGCCATCATCACTGATTACACCTTTAACCCACAGTGAACTTTTCCCTGCCCCAAGATAAGAGCAATCGTTTTGACTTTTTTTTTTTTTTCCTTTTGTTTGTGCAGAGTATGGGTTTCAAACAGCAATTCATGTAGTTTAACAACATAAATAGCAGTAGTCCAAATAGAACTAACAAACATCAATAAAACAATATCTCTCTCACTGTCTCTCTCTAGGCTCCTACATGATGGTGAACTCTTCACAGTATGGTGCAGGACAGCGGGCTCAGCTCTTACTACGTTCGCTGAGTGAGAACGACACACACTGTGTGCAGTTCAGTTATTTTCTGTACAGCCGTGACGGACACAGTCCTGGGGGCCTGAATGTGTATGTGCGTGTAAATGGTGGCTCACGGGGAAATCCTGTATGGAATGTGTCCGGCTCTCAGGGGCGGCAGTGGCATCAGGTGGAGCTGGCTGTCAGTACTTTCTGGCCCAGCGAGTACCAGGTAAGACAAATATCATACAAAAACACTCAAATACACATTGACTTCATGTTCAACTTATATGCTTTTTTTTATTATATATATTTTTTTAATTATTTAATTGTTTTGCATTTGTGCACATTTTATTAGTGTGCACTAAGGGTTCACATTATATAATAAAAAAGTAACATTAACTGATTATAATTAATACTTACTGTAGTTGATACAGTAGTTATAGTAAATACTGTAGTAGTTGTTGTAACCAATGTTCTGTAATTTTTTTTTTTTTTTACTCTTAAATCATTTTTCTTTTTTCTTTTTTTTTATTATTATTATTTGGCTACTAGTTTATTCTGCCATTCAACCACTGGGTCATGTTCAGTTGACTATCAACTAGGTGTTTATGACATGGTCATATTTGAACGGAAATTTATTTAGCAGAAATACTACGGATGAACAGTTTTTTATTGAACCTTTTTGTAATATAAATTCCACTGAAAATTTGGCAAACCTGTGATAACAATGAAATCTTAAGATTTTGTCAGCTTCATACATTAAGCTGTTTTATTTTAAAAGATAAAGGAAACTCCTGCTTTCCATGATTTATATAGATATAATAATTTATTGTATTATATAAATATTCAAAAGTTTGCACACACTGTTTTCCTTCCACTAAATAGACTGCTATCCTCTGTTCTCGGCTCTGATCAGCAGTTTGTGTTATTGACTCACTTGTTCCTCTAATGGTTAGTGCACAGAACAATGTCACCTTGTAAAAGGCTATGATTAATAATTTGCCCCTCATTTGCTCCCCAAAAAGCCCATAATAACTAGCAAATTGTGTGTGCGTGTGTGTGTGTGTTCAATAGCACTGTCAATTGACCCCCACGTTTGTGTAGGATCCATTTGAAAGAGGAGGTCCGGTGTGGTTTCCACAACCCTGATCCGTATCGCTCCTCTCTCCATAAATCAGAGCAGCCTTAATGAGATTACAGCTCTGCCACAGTCAATACACACACACACACACACGCGTGCACGCACACACACACACACACACACACACACACACACACACACGTGTGAAGAACTCTTAACTCTTAAGTTAATCTCTTAACTCTTAACTCTCTGGTTCTATTTTTCTCTAATTTTCTATAAAAGTCTATTTCTTTTTTCTTTTTGGAATGTGGTGTCTACTTGGTTCAGACATGTTGTTGTGGAAAACACAAAGGATGTGGTAAATTTGAACTGTTTTGGAGCAGTGAAAAGTCATGTTACTCAACTGTAGTTAGCTTGTAAGAATTGCCTTCAGTCATTTATAGTTCGTTATATGTAAATGTGTGGTAGCATACAGAATCTTTTAATGTAGAAACTAAGTAAATCTAAGATGACAACAGGAGAGCACATAGGGAACCAGGAAGTAAACAAATAGTCAGCTCTCAGACAGCTCTCTGACAGCAGCTAAATTGCTGCATTTGTTTTGTCAAGAACATTATTATGAGTCAGTAGAGCAGAGCTTTCAGAACAGAGGAATAGGCAAACTCTGTCCAAAACCCTAGTGAGTTACCTACATTATTTGTTTTATTTAAAATGTAGGCAGCTGTCTTCTAAAGACCTTTTAACATCAAACGGTCACAAAAGCAAAATGAACCAATGACAAATAGACCTTTCACACCAATTTTCACCTTTCACACCAACAAAGACACAAATTCACAATCTACAAAAACGGACATAACTTGCAGGTCTTTCAGCTAAAAATTGTGATTTTTTTTTTCCCCCGGAAATTATGCATTTTTTCAAGATTCTTTGATAAATATTTCTATGAAAAGCAATTGAATTAGATATATTTTGTTACATTATAAACAGTTATGAACAGTTTAAGGCTAGGGTGTACAGTTTCGTAGAGATTAACAATACCTGTAACGGAGAGGGACTGACAGGCAGAGATCCAAATGCATGTCTTTAATAAGAATGGTCGTACAGGCAGATAGTCAGGACAGACAGAGAGCATACATAAACGGTAATCAAGGTGGGGAAGTCAAGACATGTAGATAACATTCAAGAGCGATAATCCAGGCACAGGTCGGGGCAGGCAGATCAGAATCAAAAACGGTTAACAACAAAATCAGCAACAGGAAAACAGACAGGGATATAAACGCTCAAAATGATCACTGTAGCAAATCAAGACTTTGCGATGTGTGTGCGTGCATGTGAGTCTTTTATAGTTCATATAATGGTGTCCAGCTGGTGCAGTAATCAGTCCACTGAATGGCATTATGGGAAATGTAGTGTATGTGCGTCAGTATATATGTAAGAGCTCCCTCCGGTGGCCAGAGGGGGGAAGCGTGGAGCTCGTAATCATAACAATAACAAGCTAAGTTTAAAATATAACAGTAAAACATCCCACCTGCCCTTCAAAGCTCTCTTCAAAGTCACACCCCCTCTAAAACACATGAACATGTACTACCAAAGCAAAGTCTCAAAAGCAAGACATAAGACCATTGGTGGAGGGTGGAATGCAAAGCTTTCAAATTACCTCATGTCTCAAAGGACATAACATTACAATAAAAATTACAGTTATTATCCTCAAAGCGATTTTCATCACCTGAATGCTTTTTTCTATACTACTTGATATAGAAAGGTTGCCATAGAAATGGATCATTCTGAGACCGAGAAGATTGTAATGGGTCGTCATCTCATTATTATGATATAGCATGAACGCAGCAATAGACATAAAATGTATTTTAAATTGTAACAATAATCATAATATTAATAATATTTTATGCATTTTATGTCAAAATAAATTCAGTCCGTTATAAGAGTCTTATTTTAAAAACAATAAAAAAAATGGTTAATTACAATCTTTACTGATGGTGTACATTCATATTTCAGCCTCTCTTTCCTCCATCTTTTCATTCTGTAATATGTGTCTGTTTGACTTGTTTGTTCCCCATTCCTCTCCCACTCTCTATCGCTCACAGTTATGGCTCATGGGTCACTGGAAACCTCTTGGGCAACTTCACCCAGCTCACATAGATTAAATCAACTCACGTATACTCCCTTTGGGTGACAGCTGAGGAAAGAGAGAGGAAGATATATTAATGAAAGATAGAATAAACGAATGAGAGCACATGAGTGGTGCATTACTACCCATGTGGGTCTGTGGAGATGAGATCAGCAGTCAGACCGGGCGGCAGCGTGTATTAAGGATATCATTTCACCCTCCTCCTAATCCTACCTGGAAAAAAAAAAACACAAAGTGTCTGTATCATTCAGCTCCAGCACTCACCGTCACCCCTAAGATGTAAAGGTCTCCCTGTGAGGCTGATACATCAAATTTGTAAAACCAGTTTGAGCAGTTATCTGCAAACTAATGGTTCTATGTATGTAAAGCTTAGCAAAGCTGGCTGTGTTGATGTTTTACTTTAACATTGAGGTTCTCAAACCTTAATAATTGACGCTCCCCCCAGAGCAATATGACTTCTGAGAGATGTGTAAGGATGGAGGCACTATCTATCTATCTATAAAACATATAAATCTGATAGTTTTCGAAAGTTTTAACTCGCCAATACTATTATGTCGACGTTTTTGAAGTGGAACCGCCAAACTCCCTATTTGTCTTATTATTTTCTCATCGGTTACGTCAATTATTTTACTTCGCCGAATTCTGGTATCTCGAGCACGAAACAGGCACAAATTTGTCACTTCACATGGTTAAGTCGTGGCTCCTAATCATACCTAGTTCACTGCGCATGCGCCGAGCTCACTGCACGTGCATGCCATGACCATTTTTGGTCTTTCCGACCGCTTGTCATTTTGTCAGATTGTGATTGTGAGCGGTAGGACGCTGTAGTTTGTCATGTCATGTCATAAGGGCTGTATGTTGTGTAATTGAGGATTTCATGTTATATAATTGTGACCTCGAGCACTTTTGTAATATTCACAATGTTTTGTTGATTATTTTTCTTCTTTGAAATTATTTTCTTTACTCTCTTTCTTTCACAGCTCGCATCATGCTTTAGGCATATTGTAAATACTTCCCTTCTTCTGACCAACACCCTTCAGTCATCTCTGTATTCACTGTAGGGGAATTACAGTTAAGACCCAAGGACCAGGGGTCTCATTTATAAAACTGTGCATAGGATCCTTACTAAAAGTTTACGTGCGCCCAAGAGCAAAAAATGGCGTTCGCAAACAAAAATTGAGACTTATAAAACCGTGCGCACGCACACCTGCACGCAGTTTTCGATTTATAAATCACTAACTGATAATTTGTGCACGTGAAAAAAAATCGACATCCCACCCTTTACCTGCCCCCTTTCAACCATATATAGCCCATGCAAATCAGCTCATGATTATTATAATAATTCCATGCATATTGATATAAAGGAGCAAGAGGTTCTTTATGCATAAAAATGGCACCAATGGAAATTTCACAGACACGGAAACAGAGGTTCTTGTGACAGAGGTGGAGGAAAGGACATTTATTTTGTTTGGTAGCCATAGTATTGGCGTCACTAACACACACAAAAAAAGTGTGGAATGGCAGCATGTGACAGCCGCTGTAAATGCAGTTGGTTCAGCTTACCAGACGGTTCCCAAAATAAAAAAAGAAGAGGACTGACTTAAAAGTGGGGGGAAAAAAGTCTCGCCAGTCACTGACAGGGTGTGTTGCCATTGGCATAGTCCTCCAGCAATGCCAGCGCATCTATCATGCCGAAGATGCAGGGGTGTCACCGTATTATTTATGTTTACAGCGATCACATTAAATCCTTTATACCTGCTCATACCAATCAGACAATGCACATAAACCCATAGATCATTAGCAAGTGAAAGTAAAATAAATTAAATTTATACACTTTTATTTAATCATTTATTACCGTTTATTTATATAAATTGCTATTGTGGACATGTGGACTGCGACAGGCAGTGGGCAGGTTTTCTGGGCCTGTACGGGAAGAGAGACGTTCCCGCCTTCCACGAGTCTCCCACTGCCTTGTGGGTATCCTCGGGAGAGGAAAAGGCTAAGGAGTAAACCTGAAAAAATCCGGAGTGGTGTCCTAAGGCGGTTGAAATGACTATTGTCATCTTTCCGGCAACTCCTGCAGCCAAACTGGTGCCAAATGTAGTGCTGCACTCCTTCGGACCCCACTAGTAAGGCAGAGAGGGAGATTCTGGTGATTGGGCATCTCAGGGTCTCCATAAGCTTCGCCCAGGCATTGTGCCCCGGAGAGGTCACTCTGGTGCTGCTATGCAGCAGAAACAACATGGGAGGCAGCAGTTACGAGTTATAAGCCTCACCTGATTGGCGTAAGGATCGGGCGCTACGGGTTGCCTCCGACGGTGGGAGAGGTCATTGCACCTCACTGATCAGCTACCGCCCGCCCCAAACTGGGCAGCCCCCGGTCAATTGGGTGCTGATCCGCCACTGTCTGCCTGCTTCAATGGGTGCTTGGAGCATAGATCATCATCGACAAGCAGACAGCAATTACCGCACCAGGCAAAAAACAAAAGAAAAAGAAACCCTCAGTCTTACGACTGGCCACCTGGAACGTTAGAACTATGAGTCCAGGACTTTCCGACGATCTGCAACAGATCAACGACTGCAGGAAGACCGCAGTCATCGACTCTGAGTTGAGGCGACTCAACATTGACATAGCGGCACTGCAAGAGACCAGGCTAGCTGCAGATGGAATGCTGCGGGAAAGCGATTATACCTTCTTCTGGCAGGGCAGATCCATCGAGGAACCTCGTCTGCACGGCGTCGGTTTTGCAGTGAAGAACAGCCTGCTACCCATGATAGTCTCTCCTACCGGCGGCTCAGAGCGCATCCTTTCTCTCTGCCTGTCGACCTCCTCTGGCATAGTCAACATCATTAGCACTTATGCACCAACTTTATGCTCTCCACAGGAAATGAAAGATCAGTTCTACGAGGATCTGGATAACATCATCAACAAGATCCCAGAGACCGAGCATATCATCTTGCTAGGCGACTTCAACGCCCGAGTTGGCGCAGAACACAGCTCATGGCCAGACTGCTTAGGTCACTTTGGTGTTGGCAAAATGAACGAAAACGGACAGAGGCTGCTGGAGCTTTGCTCCTTTCGCAAGCTGTGTATCACCAACACGTTCTTCAACACAAAGCCCCAACACAAGGTCTCCTGGCGGCATCCAAGATCCGGACACTGGCACCAACTGGACATGATCATCACCAGAAGAGCTGTGCTTAACAGTGTGCTCGTCACACGTAGTTACCAGAGCGCCGACTGCGACACAGACCATTCCTTGGTGTGCAGCAAACTGAGATTACTACCAAAGAAGATCCACCACACCAAGCAGAAAGGCCGCCCTCGTATCAATATCGCGCGAGCGTCAAACCCTGAGTCACGCACAAAACTTGTCGCCCAGTTACAAGATGCCCTGGAAGGCAACACAGCCCTAACACTAGAAGAGAAATGGCAGCGGATACGAAATGCAGTCTACAACACCGCCATTCAAGTCTGGGGAAAGAAAGAAAGAAAAAATCAGGACTGGTTTGAAACTCACCAGGCAGAAATGGAACCTGCCACCACAGCCAAAAGAGAAGCCCTGATTGCCTATAAAAATGATCCATCTGCAAGGAACCTCGCAGCTCTAAGAACAGCCAGAAACAACACTCAGAGGATTGCAAGACGATGTGCAAATGACTACTGGCAGAACCTGTGTCAGATAATCCAGACCTGCGCTGACAGAGGTAACATACATGGCATGTACGAAGGAATAAAGAAAGCTTTCGGCCCCACCATCAGCAAGATCGCTCCACTCAAGTCCAGGGACGGTGAAGTCATCAGTGACCGTGACAAGCAGATGGAGAGGTGGGCCGAACACTACCAAGACCTCTACTCTACAGAGACCATTGTCACCGAAAAAGCTGTCAACAACATCCCACCCATGCCTGTCATGGAAGAGCTAGACTTACCCCCATCAGTGGAAGAGCTTAGCAAAGCCATCGACTCGCTGGCGCATGGGAAAGCACCAGGCTCAGACGGCATTCCAGCAGAGGTGATTCAGTGCGGAAAGCCAGCTCTACTTAACCACCTTCATGAGCTACTCTGCCAGTGTTGGATGGAAGGGACGGTTCCCCAAGACATGCGAGATGCGAACATCGTCACGCTGTACAAGAACAAAGGCGACCGCAGCGACTGTAACAACTACAGAGGAATATCCCTACTCAGCATCATCGGCAAGGCCTTCGCCAAGGTGGTACTAAAGAGACTACAAGCACTTGCTGAGAGAGTCTATCCAGAATCCCAGTGTGGTTTCAGAGCAGAGAGATCTACCACAGACATGATATTCTCCTTAAGACAACTACAGGAGAAAAGCAGAGAGCAAAAACAGCCCCTATACATTGCCTTTATTGATCTTACCAAGGCGTTTGACCTAGTGAGCAGGAAGGGCCTCTTCACGCTCCTTGAAAGGATTGGGTGCCCCCCAAAGTTGCTCAGCATAGTTACGTCCTTCCACAAAGACATGCAGGGCACAGTAAACTTTGATGGTTCATCCTCTGCACCTTTCCCTATTCGCAGCGGTGTAAAGCAAGGCTGCGTTCTCGCCCCGACACTCTTTGGAATCTTCTTTTCCCTCGTATTGTCGTACGCGTTCCGAGAATCTGATGATGGAGTCTACCTACAAACCAGATCAGACTGCAAACTCTTCAATCTGGCACGCCTCCGAGCGAAGACCAAAGTGCGCCGCATCCTGATCCAGGAAATGCTCTTTGCTGACGATGCCGCCCTCGTTTCTCACACACAGTCAGGGCTCCAGAGGCAAATCGACCGCATGGCACATGCATGCAGAGAATTCGGCCTGACCATCAGTCTAAAGAAGACAGAGATCATGGGGCAGGACGTCAGCGAAACTCCCATCATCAACATCGGGGACCACACGCTGCAGGTGGTAGAGCAGTTCACCTATCTGGGCTCAACTGTTACAAGCATCCTCTCGCTGGACCCTGAGCTCAACAAACGCATAGGAAAAGCTGCTGCTGCCATGTCCAAGCTGACAAAGAGAGTGTGGGAAAATAACAAGCTGACCACAGTCACCAAGGTTGCAGTGTACAGAGCCTGCGTTCTGAGCACACTGCTCTACGGCAGCGAGTCCTGGACCACCTACTCACGACAAGAGCACCGCCTGAACAGATTCCATCTGCGGTGCCTGAGGAGGATCCTGGGTATTACATGGCAAGACAGAGTGACCAACGCAGAGGTTCTTGACAGAGTAAAGCTGCCCAGCATGTTCACCCTCCTCTCACAACGCCGCCTACGATGGCTAGGACATGTCCATCGCATGAAGGATGGTCGCATCCCCAAAGACATGTTCTACGGAGAACTGGCTACAGGTTCCCGGCCAAAAGGACGTCCCACACTGCGCTACAAAGACGTCTGTAAGCGTGACCTGAAATCGGCTGACATCAGCGTCGGCAAGTGGGAAGAGGTTGCTGCAGACCGCGACGCATGGCGAAGCATAGTACGTGCTGGTCTCAACACTGCTGAGGGAAAGAGACTCAAACTGTGGTCGGACATGAGAGAATGTAGGAAAGTGAAAACTATGACATACCAGCCGCAGTCATCAGACTTTCAGTGTAGGAAGTGTGCTAAAGACTGCCATTCACGGATCGGCCTGTTTAGCCACAGCCGACGCTGTTCACCATCAGATTGACCTAAACCGGGCACATCCATTGTCTATCTAGACAGACGGAGCCAAGAAGGAGAAGGACATGCATGTTTTATAGGACGTTTTATCCTACATAATGAGGATTGAAAGCGATTTGTATGTTAATGGTTATATGGATAGGTCTATATGCGTATGGAAGTCTGTTTCCACCACAGTTGAAAAAAAAAAAACAGTAAAAAAAAAAAAAAACACTTAGTATCTCAAAATAACGAGAAACATTCTCGAAATAATGACTTACCTTCTTGCGCTTCGCATGGTCAAAGCGTGTAAATGCGAGATCACAGCAAACATGACATGTTCTGTAAACAGCTGTTAAAGTCAGTGTGATAATAAATAATATAATTAAAGAACATGAAAGATAAATTATCAGTATATAAGAGGGGATTCCATAGTATTTAATATTTTATTCGTTTGTATTTTTGTGTATGAACAAGCAGCAGCACAGTGATCCATGGATTTCAAACAGAGGAATTAGTATATACAATTTGTTACATATATAACAAATATATTTGTTATATAAGATGTATTATATTATTGTATAGTATTTTATTGTATTATAGTGACTCTTTATGATGAACCTGCACATCAAAGAGCATTCGCGAAATTCGCATTAATATTAACACATGTACCCATGCATTTTATGAAGACGTTACACTTAAACCTAACGAATAAACCTAACGAATAAATTCAGCGTTAATCCGATAGTTTTGTAAATCGTGTATTTTTGATGTTTTCATCGATATCATGGTAACCGCCTCGCTTAATAACCACCTCGCCTCGCTTTAATTCTGTTCCACTTCCATGCCTTCCAATGCACATGGAAAAGTGTGCAAAATATACTGATAATTTATAATTCATGTTGCTAGAGATTGCATTTTATATATTACACGGACTTTAACTAAGACAGCAGTTTTTACAGAACGTGTCATGTTTGCTGTGATCTCGCATTTACACGCTTTGACCATGCGGAGAAACAGAGAAGTTAAGTCATTATTTCAAGTAAGTTTCTCTTTTTCCCCTTTCTCAACCATGGTGGAAACTGGCTTGCATAATAAGCACAACTTTTCAAGTTCAATGTGTTTAATTTCATTATTTCTACTGTCAATCCCTCAGCTCACCATCGGTTGTCGCCAAAACTGCTCCGTCTCCAAAATGTTCGTACGCATGTGTCACAGTTTGCGTGCTGGTATGCAAATATTCCCGTCAAGTTTGTTTTTATAGATCTCAACCTTTGCGTTGGAACTGGCGTACGTACGTTTCCAGTCCCGTTTTGTGCGTACGCATGCTTTATAAATGAGACCCCAGATATGTTGAATGAAGACCAGGAGTCAGAAGTGCAGTCAGTAGAAGACATTTTAGTGAAGTTTAGTTTGCAGTTTCATCAGCAGAAGCCAGCTTCAGGTCTCACAAGGAGTTCATAGGCCGCCCCCCATAAAATAACATTGTTACAGCAATTCTACTCTAACAGAGGGTACTAACTACATCAATGATGACGGTTAAATTATTCTGATTGGCTAAGAAAGAAAGAAAGATTATCAAAACTAGTAATTTTCCACACAATAGCAGAAAGTCTGAAGCATATCTTCATTGATCACATGGGTGACCTTACACGTGGCTTGTCGAGAAAAACAAGTCATTCCATCTCCTTATGGTGCCAGTTAATCACCTCACCAATACAGACCATATTAACACACACACACATAAAGATACACAGCTTCTCCAAGGCTGAACTCAGCTCATTCTCCTATCAACAGAAAGTCTTCCCAAAACATTCTGATAACATATTCTATCTGGTGAGAAGTGTGGACAATACTCATCCTTATTCTATGGAAAAATACAGAAAAGTAATTAAGTTAAGTGTTAATTGGTTACATAGGTGATGGACTGAAGTGTACAAATAAGAAAAAGAAAATAATATATATATATATATATATATATATATATATATATATATATATATATATATATATATATATATATATATATATATATATATATATATACAAATAAGAAATACATACAATATGTACAAGCGGCAATGGATTTCCAAATCATCTCCATCACCACAATAGTAAAAACAAAAACAAAAAACAGCTTAGCAAGCAGAGCACAAATAAATCTATTAATTGAGGTAATAGGTCACTCTACTTGAAAACACCTAGGTTTACGTATGTAACCACGGTTCCCTGAGAAAAGGAATGTGATTTTGAATTGCGTCAGCAACTGATGCTGTGAGGATGTGCCCTGTCTGAGTTACGTGCACAACTACACAATCATACATTGGCCGACAAAGCGTGATGACATTGTAAGCAGTGACCCATCATAATCAAATTCGTATTGTCTGAAGGAGGACGTGCAACCAAACCCCGAAGCATCAAAGTGAAATGCATCCTCTTGTTCCCTTTCACAGGGAACTGGGTTGCATATATAACACTGTGTTACACTGTGTCAGCTGCTGGCGCAATGGAGACACCATACCATCTATGCCCAAGCTATGACCAATGCCTGCTTGATGTTCTCGAACTAACAATCTAAGCACAAATCTCAGAGGTTTCAGCCAGAACCAAAGGACCTGCTTGTCCACTGACAGGCTGAGGCCTCTGAGCTTTAGTGCTTATACTGTTAGTTAGGGAACATCAAGCAGGTATTAGTCAGCATGGCGTCGTTTTTAATGCATCCCCATAGCATCAGCAGCTGACACACTTCTCTCGAAAGGGAATGATTGAATGCACAAAAATGGAATATAACAAAACATTCATAAATAAAGCACAGTTTCCGTCCAGTGAACCGAAGAAAACAAAATAGTCACTTCCTGATAAACTGGAGCTGCATTTCCCTAAGAAAAATGAAAGCTGCTGCAGTAGGAGAAGCCACTGTAAATAATAATTTTGTATATAATAAATTACTTGTGCCTCAGAGCATGACGATGCAACACAAAGTTATCTTGCTTTCTGAAGCAAATTTCTACTGTTTGGGATCGCAGTTGTGTAAGACATTTCCGGAAGGTAATTATGCCTAACCACTTTGATACTTTGCTCAGGCATTTCAGAATTACCAAAACACCGTTTCAGATTAAGTGCAATGACACCAGTCTGCTGGTCGTCCCAAGCCCCTTTTTTCGTCCTGTACAGATTGGATTTCCAATATTCACACCAGAGTTATTGATAGTGGATTTCTTGTGCATCTAGAGACTTATCCTTATGCAGGGAGAACATGTGGTGCAAACAGAAGACAGGTCTGGACAGACATCACAACTGAAGTGTTCAGGAAAGGTCAGACCATATTCCTCTTTCTTGTGGGACTTTTATTGTGTTTCAAAAGGTTAGATTAGAATTAGATGTTGATTTATCACCACACAACCAGGTACAGTGGAGTTCTTATTCACTACTTTCTTTAGTTATGAGTAGAAAATCAGATTCCACCCTTGTTCAACACCATGGCAAGAATATGACTGTGAAATATTGCTTTCAAGATCACGTAGTAGGTAATCTAGGAAGTTAAATCTTACACACACACACACACACATACACACATTGGGGTTTTGTGGGGACTTTCCATATACACAATGATTTCTGCATTTTTACATTTTCATAAAGCATAACCTTAGTATGATATATAATACATTTTCCTCTTGGTGATCAAAATTGTCCCCACTAAGACAATATAATTTAGTACACAGTTTTGTCTCTGGCAAACACACACATAATATACACATCTATCTCTCTCTCTCTCTCTCTCTCTCTCTCTCTCTCTGACACGCACACTACATTTCCCATGATGACATTCATTGGACTGATTATCGCACCAGCTGCGAACCATTACATGAGCTATAAAAGACTCACACACACGCACTGTCATCGCAGATTTTTTTTTTTTTTTTTTTGCTGTGGCTAACAATTCCGAGCGTTTATATCCCTGTCTGTTTACCTGTTCTGCTGTTACCCATTCCTGATTCTGTCTGCTGGCCCCGACTCTTGTTTGGATTATTGCTCGTGAGTGTTATCTGCCTGTCTTGACTTCCCCGCCTGTACTACGATTCTGATTCTGTTTGCCTGCCTTTTTGACCCTTGCCTGGATTATCGTTTATGTATGCTCTCTGCCTGTCCTGACTATCCTGACTAAGACTATTCTTATTAAAGACACACTATTGGATCTCTGTCTGTGAGTACGTTCCATTACAGGTTCTTTGCCTCAGCATTATTCATCAAAATAATTTATTTCACAATGCACATTTAGTCGTGGATTATCGCTTTCATAGAAAACAGTTCTGTTAAATTGTAATATTTCAAAATATTACTGTTTATTGGAGTTGAGCCGGATACTCGGCTGAAACGAGTATCCAGTACGGATAAAGCATTTTTGCCGAGTACGTGTATCATACGAGTAATACGAGTCAATATCTGTGCTCAGATGGAATAAGAATCTTCATTGGGTAGCTGACTGTGTCTGCGTTCTGTGATAGGCTAGTCACAGCGTCCCTCCCCTACACATGCAGATTTGCTGCGTCCCACGGCTCTGTCCTGCTCATTCACGCGCAGAATGCTGAGAAGGGAACAGCTCTCTCTCTCTCTCCGTCTCTCCCTCAGTCACTTAGGTTTGCGGGTCTTTTCTGTTAATGTTTAGGGTTTCTTCAGCTTCAGGTTTGTTTTTTATTTCGGTTTGTTTGTAGTACTTATTAGCCAGTATAGTTCTAGTAAACGTGAGGTTTGTTCGGTGCTTGGTAGAATGCCATTTTTTTTCTTTTTTTTAACCGTCTGCTGGCTCTAACCAGTTTTTTTTTACTTATGATTTCTTCATAATTGCAACCGCATGTGTTGTATTCATTTGTTGCAAAATTTGTTCTGTATATTGTTCGTTTGTTATCGTGATCAAAACCATTGATCTGAAGCTCAATGCTGATGCTGTCATGTAAATAGTTTTTTAATCAGCAATAAATATAACAATTTCTGATCAACCCATAACAATTGCATGATTGAAAATAACATACCGATTAAAGCCCCGCCTATTTCCGGGCTAAACCCTTTGATTTAAATAAATTCAGATTTAGAGATTTCTTTCTTTCAAAAAGATTTATTTCAAAAACATAAAATAATTCTTAATTATTTAATGCATCTTTTGCATGGAATTGTGATATGGAGAAAGAAATCTGTTGACTTACCTCTGCTATAGAATGTAACAAACAACAAATGTGCAAATGTGCATCAAATGACAAAGGGTGTAGTTTTGAATAGGACAAATATAAATTAATAAGAACAACAGAAGTAAATACAAAGAAGATAACAACAGAGGATATAATGAAATAAATAAAGAAACAGTTCTGAATATTCTGTGTTGTTGCAATCTGGCTGTTGCAAGCTGTTATAATAAGCTTAGGAATGACTTTGACACTTGTCCAAATAGATGATAATTTCTGTTCTATCCTTTTAACTCCTTTTACACAACTGCCCCTGTCCTACATCTAATGGTCTACTCTTGGCTCTCACTTAGTAGAGTTTAATTGTTTATTTGGTACCTCATTTGTGTTGTTATTTTTCTCTGTCTTCAGAGAACAGCTGCATGGATACATCAAATCAAATGTTCAATCAAATTATGGTTGCCCATATAAACGCCTAATATAAGCTCAATAACTGTGCCTTGAATGGAGTTCTCTGTGGGGCACAATCCTTCTGTCTGCACACATACTGCACAGTATATAGTATTCAGTATAGTTGTGTCCCTTTCAATAGCTTCCCGTTCATGTTCCATCTCAATTAGCCAAGTTCCTTTGAAGCCCCACCCTTCAGCTTTGAGTAACATTTACACAAAAAAACATTACCCAAACATTCAATATCCAAACATAAACCACTCTGAAGAGAATCTTTATTGAGAGCTTTTCTTGGTTTTGTTTTGATAGGGTTTTCACAGTGCATGGGGTCCAATTCAAATCGAGATGCATGAGTGCTTTCTGAGATTCACCAGGGGTCTGTGTGAGATGTGAATCGTATTGTCAACATTCCTTAGTTTCCAAGGCTTTTGTAAGACATGAAAAGGACCTTTTCTGTTATTTGTGTTTGCGCTCCTGAGTTTGCCCTGATAAAATGGATCTGTATGTGGTATGCAACAGCATCCCACTGGTGTAAATGAGATGCTTCCGCTTATATGCCAACGAGCAATTGTTTCCTGCCTGCAGTATTTTCATCTCTATCATGTTGATGCTCAAGACATTCAGTGGGTTGAATACAGGAAGTAAGAGAAATGTGATGAATACTTGTAGTACGTTAGGTGTCAAAGACGATAAGCAGCCCTTATCCACTATCAACAATGCTACCAGCCCTTCTGCTTCGATTAATGTTTTGTGCAAGCATTGCACATGGACTTGGACATGCACAATGGACCAAAATACTATTATATTCTCCTAAGCTAAGGTGTGCTTTAGAGAATGTAATTTAATTAGCATTAGTTCATAGAGTGAAATATATATGTACAGTACAGGATATAGACAATTGCCCCCAAGATGAGTAAGAAAGAAGGTACAAAATTCTCCCTCTAAGCAGTAAAACCCCCTCCTCTCGTCTCCATCACGCCAGCAGCGATGCTACTCAATGGTAAAGTGCGAGTTACAGTAAATTGTCAAGTATTTTTAGAGTTTAATTGTCAATTATTAATTAGTAGTTTTATGAGATCTTAATCGTTATAATTTTAACTGTAATTAATGGGGTAAACCCAAAACATATTTAAAATGGGCATTTATGGTCATGTGGAACAAATCGAGTGATTTTGTGTATTGCATCCTTATAGGGAAAATTGTTTTGTGTACGAGAATTTTGAGTTACGAGCTAGATCTTGGAGCTAGACAAACTCGTAAACCGAGGTATTACTGTATATGAGAAAAAAATAATACAAAAGTAATTGATGTTTACAACAGGAGTTTAATAGATGTTTAAGTCTCTTTGCAATTCATTTAGAAATGCAATTTTGATACAATGCTGTGTTTGTCAGGGTTCTGTCACTTCATTTTGGGTTTCTAGTGTGTTGGTTGACAGGGGTCTGACACTACCCCTTTGTGTCTTGTTATTGTGAAACCCAGCCCATCTTGTTCCCTCGTTTGTTTGTGTTCATGTCGAATATTTTGTCGACTTGTTTAGTTATCATTTTCCTCATCGTGGGTGTTTCTTTTCTGTGTCTATGTTCCTTGTTATTATAATAAACCTCCTTCACCCTGCATCTTGAGTCCTCCCTTTATCGTTATGTGACAGTGTTTCCCGTAGACTTCCTTTTTAAGTTAAATTTTGATTGTAACACATTTACACTCTAGTTGGGTCTTTATTCTTATGATGGCCATTTTTTTCCCTCCAGAAAATGTTTCAGTTTTGCTCTCCTCCATTCTACAAATCCCTATCAGTGACTTTGTGTCAAATAAAGTGTATTTTTTACATTTTCCAGTGTGACTGGTGTTTGCCTTTTCCTCACTGCCACAGTTTGAGTAGTTTCTAGGCTTCTAAATGGTGTGATGTGAATGATTCTTATGGCCTGAAGTTTAATTTTTAAAGGGGTTAGGGGTTTGCTCAAAACTCCACATATTAGTAATAGTTTTGCTTGCTTTAGCAAACATCACAAAATATGTTTCTGTAGATAAGGACAGTGTGCACAGAAACCCTGCACTGTCAGGACTCTTTGCTAGCTGCAGCTCATCTTTGATTGGCTGGCTGTTAGCTGCGCCAGCTCATTTGTTGTTTGATTCAGAGCAGTCGGACATCTATCAGCTATCTGTGCCTGTCCAACAATGAAACAGCCGGGGAGGCAGTCTTCCCTTTGTTAGCAGAATGACTAAAGGTTGTGTAAACGGATGAGTGATGTGGGGTACTTGCAGTGTAATTGGCCACTAGAGAGCAAGATCTGTATTCTCAGCAGAGCACATGTCTTGAGTCAAATTTATCGGTAGGTCAAAACAGGGAGATTGTTGTGCTGAATCATGATGCCTTTAGCTCAGCAAATTCTTGCATAATGTTTTACATGAGCAAATTATAACTTGTGGGTTTGCAGAACTGCATCTAAATGATCAATTTTGTATTTGAGTTAGCCAAGATTGTATTGTTTATTGAAAGAGTCAAGAATAACAAATTTGTTGGATACATAAGAGGAAGCATAAGAAATACCTTTGGAACCAGACGCAGTTCAATCACTCACACAAGAAAACATGCATGCCTGTTCGCACTAAGAATAAAATGAAAAAGCAAAAAAAAAATTGAAAGGAAAAAGCACTTTGCTCATTCTTATTCAATACAAGAGACAACCCAGCTGTGGTGACTATAGAGGTAGTGTGTATTGGAAACATCTGCTATCATAAAAATCACAGGGATGTACTATTACAGTAATAACAGAGCAGCTGTTGTACTCATAAGATGTTACCGGTAGATAAGTATAGTAAAGATATAATTTAAACAATAACAACATCAACAGATTTGTGTTTATCTAGAATACAAGTCCCATTACCAAAAATCTCATATGTTATTGTTCTTTAGGTATATAAAAATGTAAAATGCAATTTTGTCTGCACAATTGTGCAGAGAACAAAAAGCTCCATTGTCAGTAGAATAGTGGTGTTTGAGTCAAACCAAGCAGCTTTTTTTCGATTAGCAATGGAAAATATGCTTGACCAAGTTAAACATGAATGAAAACTCTATGGGGAGCTTTTCCACCTCATATGGATTCCCAAATTAAATTGCTGGATTTCGCCAGTGATATTTTGCAGAGAAAGGATAAATCTGAGAATCACGTTGATGCTGGTTCAAATCTGGCACAAGTATGAAAAGTTGCATTGGTGCTGTGACCTGTATCTGAGCTTCCTGGGTGTTAGAGGTGTTCTTAATAGATTGTTGTCCAGTTAAAGTCCTGCTCAATTTGAACCGGTTACAAACCTATGACATGATGTGAGGTTTTGAACCTCACATCATGTCAAGGTCACATTATAATGCCTGCACTGCATTCTCCTCTGACTGTCCTTTTCTTTTTTTGTATCTCACTTTTTCATATCTTTCCTTACAGATCGTTTTTGAAGCCACAGTCTCATCCAAGCAGAAGGGTTACATTGGCCTGGATGATATAGTGCTGTTAAACTACCCCTGCTGTAAGTCATGTTCCTCTACACACAGAAACACACTCTCACTGACCTTTTCCGGGCTAGAAGGGGGCGTATGACCAGGTTGGTCCACCTGGATTAAGGAACAAAGGTGGCTATTTCCGCTCATTAGACTCTCGGGGTAATTACTTTTGATCTGAAAAGCCACCATGAAATGCAATTATCCACTGACACTTTGCCTTCCATTTCTCTTGTTCTTGCTCACGTTCACTTCCTGCTACTGACCTTTTGTGCAGATATAACTCCATCTCTCTGTCCCAGCGGTCACCATCTCAGATTTTATTTATTTTCTAGGAGAGAAGAAACAGAAAGGGCTTCTCTTTTTGTCTTCTGTGCCCTTCTTAATCTTTTGCTTCACTCGGGTGTGAATAAGAGCAAATCTCCTGTGTCCATCTCTGTGCTGATATTTCTCTCTTTTTTCACTCTTCCTGTGTCCTCATTCACCTGCTGACCTACACTCCATTAGCTCTGCTGGAAGTGTATGTTAGTGGATGGCACATAATTCTGCTCCAGCAGTTTGGATTGGGGTGCTCGAAGCCGTAGCCCACTATGGGTCTCTACCTGCTGACTTCTGGGAAAAGCAGTGCAGTGCAAGCTGACCTGCTGCTGGAGAAAGGAGATTGTTTACGGATGGGGATTGTGCTGTTGAATTGTGAGACTCAGCTTGTGGTCTGCATTTCAATTTTACACCCCTCTGCAAGAAAATAATTGCAAATGGTTTAGAAACAGATATGCAAATATTTTTACCCAAGTTTTGAGGTTTTACATATATTTAAAGTGTTCATTTGTTCTGCATGAGTGTGAATATGCTCTTACAAGAAGAGAAGGAGGCATTCGGGTGAGAATTTAACAACACTTTGCTCATTAGTGGAAAACCAATATATTACTATTACTTGTTTTTAGGGTTAATGATTTGAACAAGCTCTCTAGCTCTAAAACACTTGGTTGCATAACCATCAATTATCTTGTGATATTAAGCTTACTTAACTTTTCTGGTTCCATTAGCATAAATCAAGTTCTGGTTGACTCCTGGGCTGCATTTTCCCAAAAACATCATGAGCTGAGTTGATAGTAGAGAACATTGGTGGCAATGGTACAATTTCTTCCCTGCACATTTGAAAAACTTTCCTGGAATCTGTAATAGCACTAAAATCATTGCTCTCTGCCCAGACTTAAATAATATAGATGGGGCTTTAAGTGATCAGCACCACAGACAGCTCCACGTTTTGCTACTGCAATGGATTGACGCCACAAGATGTCTTGGGTTCAGAGAGTTTATTTTTAAAGAAATTAATACTTTTATTCAGAAACAATGCATGACAGTAAAGCCTTTAACTTTTTAATATATTATTCATAGAAAAAATATATAATAAAGGCTATTATTTAGAGTTTTCTATTCATCAAATAATCATGAAAAGAAAGCAATACATAAAAAATACATACAAATTTAACAATTCCAGCACAACTGTTTTTAATTGTGATAATAATAAATCATGTCATGAGCAGCACATCAGTATGTGATTTCTTAAGGATCATGTGACGCTGAAGACTGGAGTAACGGCTGAAAAAACAAAAACAAATTTACCATTGAAAAAAGACGATGATGAAGATCAAAAGACACTTTAATGAAGACAAGGGTAATAGTAACACCAGTGTTTCCACAAACCTGTAGCTAACACAAACAATAACCGACCAACTGAGGAGAGAACAGGGAGAACTAAATACACTTGAGGAGGAGAAACTGAAACAAAGGAACACATGACTGAATAAAGACAAAATAAGAGTCCTGGTCCTGTGATGGTGTAACAACCATCACAAGAATAAACTACATATTCAAACAGAAACCAGTAAAACAATAATAATATTTCACAATATTACTAGTTTTACTTCATTTTTTTTATCAAATAAATGCAGCCGTGGTTAGTATAAAAGACTGTTGTCTTGTATGACATACAAATCTTTCCTCTTTTTAATATGCTGACTTCATTACAAGTAATAGTAATGCATTATTAAAATTGCAAAATCATCCCTATAGTTGAAAATCAAATCTATGAATTATGAGGTTTAGCTAGTAACGCTTTTTAAATCTAAATTTATAATATAAATAAAATATAAATTAACTGATAACAGATGGGCATTGTAACACTTGTTCCTGTCTGCCTGGGTCTTCTTTGTCACTTCCTGTCTATAGTGTCATCGTTTCACTCCCTGCACCTGTCGTGTCATCACTTAATCGTTAGTCTGCCAGGTGTTCGTAATTTCCCTTATGTATAAATTACTCTTGCATTTCCCTTGTGTTTGTCGGTTGTTAATGAAGTTGTTATGGTCAAGTGTGTGGATGTCCTGGATGAGTTTATTCTGAGTTCTGTTTAGTTCTGTTTTTGCACAGGTGTGCTTATTTTGGTTTATATTTAAAGTGTTTTGTTTTCATTTATTAAGTTGGCTTGAGAAAGCCAACTTAGTGATATTGTATCTAAACTTATTATTATTATTATTATTATTATTATTATTATTATTATTATTATTATTCTTACCTAAAATTCTAAAAGCATCTCCTCCTAGAGCTTTAAAGCTACAACCACTAAACTCTGCTCAGACTTCAGACCTGTTCTGACTTGAGTTGCTATCCCTTTTCAGACTGATCAGACTTATGATTTTTGATAAAACTGAAGATTAAAATCATAAAATCTCCATAGACTTTCACTAATGTAGTGAAAACTGAATTTTAGATAGAGCGTCCACCCCATCTGTTGGTAACATCACAACATTACACCTGATATATAATACATTTCAATACAGTATGTGTGAACATGTCCATTCCAATGGGCATGCATTTTTTTTTTAAATCCTGAAAAAAACTTGCAGGTCTACAATCGATTTTTTACTTTAATTAGTAAGTTAAATCTCTCTATTTTACATACATGATATCACAAAATTGCACCCCTGTCAGTGAAGATTGAACGAATCAGAGCGCTGCAATTCAAAGCCTCAAAGCTTTTCAAAGACGCCATTACTGCTGGAGAGAGAGAGATCATAATCTCCTAAAATAGATTTATGTGAGAGAGTTTATGATCAAACGGACATTGTTTCCGATTATCAAGTAACCGCTGCAGCGTGTTTGCTTGAAGATTTATGTACTTATATGGCCAAAATCTGACTCTCATTCGTCTTTACGTGGCGACGGCTTTTCACTGTTGAGAACTATGATACTATAGGAAAGGTAAGTGAAGTTTAAACGCGCGTCCTCCTGGACTCGCGGCAACGCATAACCGTCTAAGCGCCTAAGTTTATTTATAGCGCTCATTTATGTACTTTATTGACGAATTCTGACTCTCGCTCGTGTTTGCACGGGGAAGACGCATGTAAACGGCTTCCCTGAGCAGCGCGCGCTGACTCTCTTCAAATGCAGCGTCTAACAGTCAAAGTTATTTATAACTAATTCTTGAGTATATAGTTACATTGTGTTAATTCTTTTATCTGCTTTTAACTAAAGTCTGACTCCTGTTCTCGAGTTCAAACGCGCTTCCTGAGCAGATTCGCTGATAGATCGATGTTTTGTGAACACTTAAACAGTAAATGAAATAAGGTTTTTAGGCTTTTTCCCCGCTGAGCAGATTACTATGGGAAAGGCAACTCTCAATGAAGTTCAAACGCGCGTCCTCGCGCAGTCGCCGTCACAGTAACCGTCAAAGCGCCTAAGTTTATTTATAACTTATGCCTGAGTAAATATTACATTGCGTTGATTCCTTTATTTATTATTGCCGTGTTGAACTGAAGTCTGACATGGCAGATACTTACTTTCCCCATTGTACTTGGCAGGAATGATTTGAAAAATACTAATATTTAAGTTTTTTTATTTCACAGGAAGAAACGCTTTATATATACATATATCTCCTTCAGACCAGAATTAGGTTCCAGGTTTCTGAAAAATAAAAAATGTAATATCCCATTAAATTAGGCATATATTAATGAGTAAAAAAATAAAATAAAATCATAACTCCTTCATAGCAATTTTTGTTGTCCATTGCAGTGGACATTTGGTCTAAACAGCTGTGAATATCAAACTAATATAAACCAATGTAAAAAAAAAATAATAATAAACATAAAAAAAAATGTTTATACTTCAAACTTCTTCCCAAGGTCAAGAACTTGAACAATATAACATTTCAACTTTAATTTTGAGTTTTTTTTTTTTTTTTACAAATTGCACATTTAATAAAATAAACCTCTAATAGAAAATGCATTAGAGTCAGTGCAGTCACTTTACACACACACACACATTTCCTGTGTGTATCTTTCAAGGTATTCCCCAGTGGCACAGAGCAGTAGTGCACTTTGCACTAATCACATTAAATAAATAATTGTATATTCTGCATATGACATTTTCTCAAAAAATTATTATTACTGTGATAACTGTATTATTTATCTCATATGAGAACATTACATATTTGCGTCTTGACACAATATTTGCGCTGTTGGCCACTTTTGGATAGTGTCCACCCCATCTTGTGGTGACATCACAACATTACACCCCTGTCATTATGAAAAAAATATTTTCAGTATATAACAGTATATTTATACATTTCATTAAAAACTTTTAGATCTGAAACCCCAGATCCTGAAAGAAAATTGACCCAGGTAAAAAACCTATTCAAGGTATTCCCTTGAATAAAATATTCAAATTATATGAACGCCTAAGTGCCTAAGTTTATTTATAGCGCCTAAGTTTATTTATAACTAATGCCTGAGTAAATATTACATTGCCTTAATTCCTTTATTTATTATTGCCGTGTTGAACTGAAGTCTGACATGGCAGATCGGTTCAATCTGAAAACTGCTTGAGATTAGAAAAAACTGCATTACTTTCCCCATTGTACTTGGCAGGAATGATTTAAAAAAATACTAATATTTAAGTTATTTTATTTCACATGAAGAAAGGCTTTATACACACACACACACACACACACACATATATACATATACATATCTATCTATCTATACACACATTTATATAGTAAATACATTTATAAAGGGCTCCATATACATGCAGTGTAACTGCAGTCTGTTTTGAAAGTGGTAAGACTATATTAATAATGCTTAATTACATCTTTAAAATAGAAATAAAACAAAGTATTATTCACATTAGTGAAAACTGACCGTTAAAAGCCAAGGATGTAATTAAACCGTAAACATTTTTATAATGTAATTGCAATTTTCCAACACTTTCCAACACTTTGGGGATCAAAAAGCATTGTTATTTATTTTTTGGTATTTCGTTACAACACCGATGATCCCTCATGATGAAAAAACTCCATGCGTGTACCCTAGATGCCATTTTGTGCACTAACCAAGTATTGCAACACTTCTGTGATCAATTAATAATTTACTCATGTTTATTACCAACGTAAATGTTGTTTATTTTAGATTTATATTTAATATTCATTATTATTCTTTGATATTTCAGACCACTCACTGTTCAGCTGAATCATCAGTAATCTCCAAATAAATCTTGTTAGCGACATGTTTTAAAGTTTAAACTCTCAAAACTTTTCAAGCTTGAAGCTTTTACAACTAGTTTAAACTTTCAGGCTAGGCTTTCTCAAGCCAACTGAAGTTTATATAATAAACTTCCTCTATCTAGTTATTATTAAAGTAGTTTTGAGTTTACCCTGCTCTCCTCCTCGTGCTTCCACAGCACCAGTTCGTAACAGGCAGGCTTTCTATCAGCATTTAAAAAAGTTACATTAATATTCAAAAGCACAAACATAGTCAATGTATCTACCATTGCAATTTTCTGTGTATAGTACAGTAACAGTGAACATTAGAGACAAGAAAATGATCCTTAGTTTGGCAAATTCACACATTGCTGATGGAGACCAACTGAAAACATGGTGGACAAAAACTGCTGACAGTCTATATTACCTGCCATGACATTATTTTGGTAAATAAATACAGTAATACCTCGATTTACGAGCGACTTGGTATACGAGCAAATTGGTGTACGAGCATTGTATCGAGAAAATTTTTCCCTCACCCATGCGCATTTTTGTGTGGAAAAAGTCCTAACGCTCAGCATCGTCGTGCATTTTTACTGGAAATATCCTAAACACATCCTCTCATAACACGGTTCACGCGGTTCGTACCCCTTTATCACCCCTTAACTCATTCATTCTCTCAGTGTCGCTTGGTTTGGCTGCATCATTCACCACAGTGATACTTTTATAAGTAATTTACAGCGGTTTTTCCTCCTGTTGTTAACATTAATTGTGTGTGTGAGTGTGTGGTCACTGAGCACTGACACGCCTGATTCTCATATCATCTGCCTATCTCCCCGCTTTCTTTTGCGGCTCCCGTGTGTTCGTTCGCAGCCACGGCTCCTGTGTGTTTGTTCGTGGCTCCCGTGTGTTCGTTCGTTCGCGGCTTCCGTGTGTTTGTTCGTGGCTCCCGTGTGTTCGTTCATTTGCGGCTCCCGTGTGTTTGTTTGTTCGCAGCTCCCGTATGTTCATTCGGGGCTCCCGTGTGTTCGTTCGTTTGAATGAATTAAACTCGTAACCTGAGGTATTACTGTAATTACATTGTAACAAGAACACTTTAAAATAAAGTGTAACCAAACAATAATTTAAAACTAATTACATACCATAGTAACTACTATGCAACTAATACTAACTAATTCACAACTACTTACATGCTGTAGTAATAAAAGTAAATACAGTAATACCTCGGTTTACGAGCGAGCTCGTAACCCAAAATGCTCGTGGACCAAAACAATTTCCCGCATAAGAATGCACTAAAAATCAATCGATTCGTTCCACACGACCATAAATGTCATAAATGTCGTTACTGTCAGCCAGGGAAAACAGAAAACCCGGATTCAAGTGCAAATGAGTGAATTTATTATAATAGTGCAGAAAATAAACAATGTACCATGGCTCAGGGATCCAATGGGCTGAAGTGCAGATGAAGTGATAATCCAGAGTGAAGGTCGTAGAACGCGGGAGATCCAAGGACAGCGTGAGCATAACCGAGACAGCGCAAGCATAACAGAGACAGCGCGAGCATAAACAGAGACAGCGCGAGCATAAACAGAGACAGCGCGAGCATAAACAGAGACAGCGCGAGCATAAACAGAGACAGCGCGAGCATAAACAGAGACAGCGCCAGCATAAACAGAGACAGCGTGAGCATAAACAGAGACAACGACTCGACAACACAGAAGTGGAGAGGCAGATGAGATGAGATGAGAATCAGGTGCGTGAGATGATGGCCGCAGTTATCAGTGACCACGCCACCACTCACACCACACACATAGGCAGAACTAGGAGACAATGAAAATATGAACCCTGACAGTTACTGCTTAGGGAGAATTTCGTACCTTCTTTCTATATGCTGTACTGTACATATATATTTCACTACGTGAACAATAACGATCACAATTAATATCAACAACACGAGGTAAAACCGCAGTAAATCACTTATAAAAGTATGCACTGTGATGAATGATGCAACCAAATCGAGCGACACTGAGAGAATGAATGAGGTAAGGGGTGATAAAGGGGTTGGAACCACTTGACTGTTTTATGAGAGGCTGTGTTTAGGATATTTCCAGTAAAAATGTGTGTCGACGATACTGAGCGTTAGGACTTTTCCACACAAAAATGCGCTGGGTAAACTGAGGTATTACTGTAATGCATAATTACAAGAAACTACCGTATTTATTCGAGTATAACGCGCAAAATTTTCTACCAAAAAAATAAATCAAAGTTAGGGATGCGCGTTATGCACGAGGGCTGGGCTGGGGTGGGGTTTGTTTTGACGGCCGGTCCTTTGAGGGCGCCGGCGAATTGTGAGTTCGTGCTGCGCATTTTACAGGCTGTTTAAGTAGCAATATATGCATAAAATAAAAGGCCGACTCGTGAGTGCAATTCAGCAACTGTATTCAAACATAAACTGCGGCAACAACCGCAACATAGCCCAGAGCAATCGATTGCCGATTGCATGATACATTACATCCCGTAACATAGGCTGCAGCCTCTCACTGTACGTGAGGGCAAAAAAAAAAAAAAAACTTCCCCTCGCCGCTTCATTTCCTCACCCACACGTTACGGAGAAGACAGGCATTTTGTGTTTTTTGTGAAGACAGGCATCAGAAATAAAATGGACAGCACAGAAGACGACCTGCTGTGGAATTCAGACGCAGAAGAAAGCGAAGAAACCGGATAAACAGATGTTCCTGCCAACTGGGACACTGATGAAAAATTAACTCCAGAAGAATGGGAGCAACTCTTTAGTGTCTCTGATGAGCAATCTGACGCCGAAGGATTTTAAATAAATATTTTTACCGGTAATTCTCTTTTATGTTGTCAATAAATATATGTTATATATGTTATAAAAGTTATATATGTTATATAAGTATATGTTATACAATAAATAAATGTTTTTTTTTATCATGGCTGCACGTGTTCAACAACGTTTTTTGTCAATTACAATGCTTGGTGTGAAACAAAATTTTATACCGATTTTTAATCGAAAATTAGGGGTGCGCGTTATACACGTGTGCGCGATATACTCGAATAAATACGGTAACCCTAATCTTTGACACACTTTTTTAGTTGTATGTAGACAGCACAGCAGGTTTTGAAATGGCTAGATAGTTTAAAGAGTAGTAGTGTTTGTATATCCTTCTGCAACATCAGCTTATAATGCATTGCCTGAAGTATATTCCACATTAATGGTAATTAATAATAAATTCTGAGACATTAAAAGCTATTGAGACATACTGTCTGTTCAAAACAGAACGGCTCTCCCCTGAACTGCTGTTTCTCCCTGAGAAACTCACCCAGACGCCCTTACTGCCAAAAAATTAAATAAAAAAAATCTCAAGCAACATGCATTTGTTGCCTTGAATGACAATGGAGTGAAGAACCTGTCCCAGGGTCAGGGTGAACAACTGTCACTATGGAGACAGGTTTCTCAAAAGCACCAGATCACTGTGGTCCTCTCTAGATGGAGCCGCCCAACAGATATTTGTTGACACACACTTTCACAAAGGCTGCGTGACAGTCTTATACAATATCAGAAAGCCCAACCTTAGGTGTTTACAGCTCCCCTTTTCAACACTCTTTACATTTCTGTCTTTGTTTCTGGTCAATGTGTCTAATCCATGAATTTTGCTAGGTTAAGCCTGGAACACACTAGAATATTTTCAAATCTTAACTAATTTTAAAACCTTTGGTGATCATAGGTCTCATAAGGACAGTTTCAACCACATAAGCTACTACACTACTTTTTATCATTGTAATCCTCTGAATGCACACACTAGAGGATTTGGCGAGACCACACACTAGCAAATTGTAGTAACAATTTCATGGTGGCAATTCCACAGACACATTATGCATAGTTTTTTTTTTTTAAGCAGTAAATCAGTTTTATTAATTTTAAAAATACTTTTACCTCAAAATCCAATATCAGGAAGCCATTTAGATGACATGAAAAAACAAAGTAAGATCAAAGTAATACACATACAACTATATGAAATTGGCAAGATTAGTTGAAAAATTAGATTAATTAGATTAAAATCCATAGCATTTGTCGACAGCATGCTTACTATATCATGTTATACTCCATATATCTTTTGACTTAATTAAAGATTAAGATGTCACATTTACTGTATTTTCCCGCATATATCCCGCGGGTTATACCAGATTTTACAAACCCCGCAGGGGGGGTGCGGGATATATAAGGGTGCAGGCTATATCACCAATTTTTTACACGTAATAATATTTAAATATAAAAAAAATGTTTGCGGTATTTTCTTTCTGTTTTTCTTTCTTGCACGGGTTGTTTCTGGCCTCTGTACTGTCAGTCTTACAGCTGGCGCTGATAGGCTGTCTGACCTGTCAATCATGCAAGAAGACGTGATTGGATGTCTAGCAATCTGATAGCTGGCGCTGATAGGCTGTCTGACCTGTCAATCATGCAAGAAGACGTGACTGGCTGTCTATCACTCTGATAGCTGGCTCTGATAGGCTGTCTGACCTGTCAATCATGCAATCACGCTGATAGGCTGTGCTGCCATGATAGCGTGCTCTTCTCATCCGATCAACACGCTTCCAGGGGGAGATACTGCTCTTTCTTTTTCTTCTGATTTTGAATTCTGATTTTGACTTTGAATTTCGCGCACAAGCACTGTGTACCGAGCCTGAACAGTTATGGATAATTGACATCATGAGAGCAACATTCAAAATTCGAATCGTGAACTTGCACAAAAAAAGTTCATCATGAGTGGGGGGATGCGAGAAAATACGTTAATCAATTTGTATGAACAAAATTGTGTATTATTATTATTATTCACGTTTTAGATTCTTGCATCCATAACATGCCTTCTCTCAGTGGAAAGAAAACGTCTCAGGCTATGTATGTAACCCTAGGAGGGAATGAGACGCTGCATTAAAATGAATTGGGAAAGCATTAGCGTGTTGTCTTGTGAAGCACTATCGAACTATCATGTGTGAATGCACATCACAGATGATGATGTCATGATCAAAAAGTATAGAGGTGCACCATGAACTGGAAATGTACGCTTGGCAAGTGTCTTAAGTAATATGCCGGCAGGCACATATGAAAAGAACAAAGCAAACAAACAGCTGTTCAGTATTGCACCACAGGGCAGCTCTGTTGACATAGAACCTTGTTCTTGAACTCCTAGTCACAATTTGTAAAGGGTGGTGGACAAAAGGCCTCCAGTAGAATAGGGTGTACTGGGCTCGAGAGAACCTTAGGCACATAGCCGGTCTCGGGTAAAGGAACGCTTTAGCCATACTGTTGGAAAATTCTAGGAAAGAAGGAGCAACTGAAAGGGTTTGAATGTCTCCATTTCTTTTCTAGGAGGAAATAGTGAGGAGAAACAAAGTTTTCAAAGTTAGAATTTTGGATTCAAAGGGGGCCTGGGACAAGCCATGGAGAACCAGGCACAGGTCCCAGGATGGAACCCTGTTGCGTACTGCTGGCCTCAGGGTACCACGTGTAATTAGAGGGTCTCTCCCTAAAGAAGTACCACTTAAAGGTATGTGGTAAGCAGCTATGGCAGCCATTTAAACCTTCAGGGTGAAAGGGGATAACCGTGCAGTTGCTTCTCGTTGCACCAGGAAGTGAAGAGTTTCCACTATAGGGCGTAAAGTTTCCTCATGGACAGGGCTCTGGTGTGGAGAATAGTCTCAATAACCTTGTTTGAGAGACCAGAGTCTTTTAGCTGGGCTCCCTCAGAGGCCAAGCCCACAGTTTCCACAATTCTGGGCAAGGATGGATTATCAGGCCCCCCTCCTGGGACAAGAGGTCCCTTCTGAACAGAATCTCCCACAGAGTTCCGTCAATGAGAAACACTATGTCCGAGAGCCACACCATTACACAATTAAGGTGAGACGGACCCTGTCCTGGCAAACTTTCTCCAGAACTCCTGGGAGTGGTGCGATCAGAGGAAAAGCATACAGACCACCTCAGCCACGTTTGGAACATGAGGCCCAGCACTCTCTTGAAGTCTGATGATCTTGACGATAGATAGGATGGTATTTATGCGCACACGAAAAATCCGGGCGGACATATATACCGAGTCCCAGACAACGCCTAAAGAAGGTGCTCATCTGAAGAGGATAATGCACACTCTTCTTCACGTTCAGTCTTAACCCCAATTCCTTCGTTTATGCGAGAATGATGTCTCAATCCCAAATTGCTAACTGCTGTGACTGAGCGAGTATCAACTTATCATTGATGTAATTCAGAACACGGATACTTCTGGCATACAGTGGTGCTAGCACTGTGTTCATACATTTGGCAAAGGTACACGGTGACAGAGCTAGACCAAATGGAAAAACCCGATACTGATAAGCCTGGCCCCCAAAGGCAAAGCTGAGTGTAGCAAATACTACTCTTGCGTATTACACTATTAATTAATAATTTAATGTATTAAATACAATACATTTGATATTTGGGCTTATCAGAAGATCTAAGGTCGCCTAAGGAGGTAGCGGGTTGAAATGAGAAAAACAGACAGACACAAGGTTGAATTAGAAATAAAAATATCATTTGTTTCACTTAAATAAAAAATAAAAAAGTCAATAAAACAAAATAAAGTAATTTACAATATCACTCACAATACCTATAACAATTTCCTCTGAGTGCACTCGTTTTTCTTCTATATACATATATATATATATATATATATATATATATATATATATATATATATATATATATATATATATATATATATATACACCGACCGGTCAATCAATTCAATGCTCAAAAAGAAATAGAATACAATAAAATAAGGGTAAAGTTACTCTGTGTTCTCAATCTCAAGTGTTCTCATGAGGTTACAATCTAGAATCTAGATTGTACAATCTACAATCCTCTTGATCTAGCGCTGGGATGACTCAAAGAAAGGATATCGTCGTCCTCTCCACAACGTATTTTCTTCTCTAGAAGGTTGGTTGGCTCACCATCAACTATGAAGTTCTCAGGGTGTCACAGGAGGTCATTCAGGTGTCACGTTTTCAAAAATCAAATAAGAGGAAGAGGAAAAGGAAAGAAATAGAAAAAAGAAACAACAAGTAAAAAAAACTGGCCTCAATCAATAGCTTTCACTCATATAGGAACACCTGGCCAACAATGGCGACGGTGAAACTCTTTGGTTGATTTACTGCTTATATATTTCACTACGTTGTAGCGTTGCTTTTTTTAATAATCAGACAGGTTCCTTCTCATTCAGAGATTTTATTGAGAACTACCGGATTGCTGTTCTGGCCGCAAACCACGCTGTACAGAAGTATCAAAACTATCTCTGCTTGCAAGCCCTCTTTCTAATCCCTCACAACTGAACTCTCTCTCTAAGCCCCCCTGAAACCCCGCCCTCTTAGAGTGACAAGACTTTTAACTTAAAACTTATTGAACACATCAGATTAACTAGTTCCTTAAACATTTGTAACGATATTACAACGTGAAGAATAGCGATCACAATTGATGCAACAACACGAGGTAAAACGCTGTAAATCACTTATATATATGATCTGTTGAGAGTTATACCTATTATAGTATGCTGTTCTCTAAAAGTGTATGGCCCTTTAAGAACGTCATTGGGTGCATTGTACTGAGAACACAAGTGAGCCTCATTAGTATGCAATGTGTCATGTTGGTAACACATGCGCCATTAATGAAGTTTCATCATATTCACATGTGATCATATTCACAACAACTTATAAAATAATGCACTGTGGTAACTGATGCTCCCAAACTGAGCGATGCTGAGAGAATGAACGAGTTAAGGGGTGATAAAGGGATCTTTTCGACGCAAAACTGCGCATGGGTGAGGGAATTTTTTTCTCGTACACCGATACAATGCTCGTACACCGATTCGACCCTCCATGCTTGTACACCGATTTGCTTGTATACCAAGTCGCTCGTAAACCGAGGTATTACTGTATATATAAACTAAATTGTGCACAAATGAAATAAATACCCTTATTTAACCTGTGTTACATGAGGAACTTCTGATGTTGTGGAAGGATGAAAAAGACCTCGATCCGATTAGCCTCATGATCAGATCAAACATCCAGCATTAACATTTTGAACCTTAGCTTCATTACACTTACACAGCACACATGAGTCGAAAATAGGATGCATCTGTCCATCCTTCTTGGGAACTATTGAGGTACCACCAGTAAAACTGCATATATATATTATATATTATGCTGTATATTATTTATATTTGTAACGTACTTTAAAAATTGCTGCTGGAACAAAGAAATTTCCCTATTGTGGGACGAATAAAGGTTTATCTTATCTTATCTTATGTCAACTAAATCGAAAAAATCGTTTTTAATCTGGCTGAATCCTATGGTCAGATTTATGTTTTGGAAATGTGGGCAAATTAGTGAATATTTAATTAGATGTGTATATATTAGAGTGCATTATTTGCACATTTAAACAATGTTTCAGGAAACCTGTAATAAAATGTAAAAAAAATTGAGGCCAACATGAGTACTAAGCTAAATTTCCAAGAATTTGGCAAACAGAAATAAAAAGAAAGGGCATATGGATTATGGGATGATTCCATTAAGCAGTTTCTGATTCACTGATCATTAGCCAAATTTAGGATGTCAGTGAATTATAGAGACATTGTGACAAAAACAGCCTATTGTGTTTACCCAGAATCCTGTGCTCTTGCCAAAGGCAGCAATGTGAGTTTTTTTTTCTCAGATACCACATAGTTCCACTAAAACTAGAGTGAAATTATACCACTGGAATTACAGCCAGTGAATTTTCTAAATTCACAAGATGGTGAGTTGTCTGAATGTCTGAAAAACTTTCTCAAAGGCCATTCACACAGGAGGTGTTCTTTCATTCAAAAATAGAAGAAAGGAGGTCAATTAGAATGTAAAAGACTTTGTGATATGTTTTTAAATGTTTTACCTTGGTCACGTCAAGAGATGATGGAAGCAACATTAAGATGGTCAACATTGTCATTGAAAATATGTTGATGAAAACACTGCTTTAATTGCTGTAGTGTCTTTGTTTACTAGGATAATTTTAGCAATGCAACTTCTCAGAGAGGGTCAATCTGACAGTTGCTGTTAACTTTCTCTACAATTTTCTTCAGACAAAATAAATTGTATCCGTTATAAAAAAGCATAACACATTCTCACACATATATTTTGTGCATTCTGTGTTTCGGTTTTTATTGATTTTTCTTTTTCTTCTTTTTAATATTGATAAAAAAAGCTTTATTTAATATGGTGCAGAGATCGGACAGAGAGGGGAGCGGGATCGGACCTTGAATTGTAATCAAACTTCAGTTGTCACAGTCCTGTCCCATCTGTCACATCCGGGTTCATAGCACACGCACATCTAGTATAACAGAACAAGAGACCGGGTTCGTCGCCCCAGAAAGACGCTCGTGCCCAAATGGATCATCTCGCGAAAGTCCTGCAATCCCCCTGACTTCTTCGAGTTTTCATGGGAAATCTGTTTGTTCGCTGCCTTCTCGTCTCTCGACGATGAAACTTTGAAAGCGCTGTTCTGGTTTGGGGCAAACCACCACCAGCTACGAGACCTCCTTGACACGACTGGACTGAGTTTGGCATGAAGTTTTGACACGTTTACAAGTGTCTGGCGAGTGTCTCGCCCCGAGCCAGTCAGCCAAAGCCAGCCTCTCCACCATCAGAAGCAGCGCGCCCGCCTGCACTAACCCCCGCTTGTCATTGGACTGCGTCAGTGCCCGCTAAAGGGCAGGTTGGACCAGTTTGTCTTGCTGGTCAACCTGCAACCGTGCCTGTTGCCAGCCAGCCAGGTAGTGAACTGTGTCCCGCGGCCGCCGTGAATGAACTGTGTCCTGCGGCCATCACGGACATTCTGTGGCCAGACCTCCCAGAGCCTCTCCCAGACCCTCTCCCAGACCTCCCAGAGCCTCTCCTAGAGCCTCTCCAAGACCTCCTCGCCATGCCGGCGCCCCTTCTCCAACTTCCACATGGGCCTCCCAACGCAACCCTGGAATCCTAAGACCATCTGGCCCCTGATCCAACCTGCACCTCCCTGGACACCTGTTTAATCACTGATCGTTAATGCCATCAGCTGTGTGTCATTACATGGTTCCTATAAATGCCCTCCTGTGTTCACATGTCTTTGTCTCTTGTTGACTATGCTACCTGGATGCTTCTCGTGAGTGGATGTCAGTCTCTGTGTTCCCTGGTTTCCTGAGTTTTGCACTCTTATGTGCCATTTGAATTCTATTTAAAGTAGCCTTTGTTTCTCTCGTTGTGAATAAAGCTTTGAGCATTCACTCCTGCTGTTCCTCCTTGTATCTCCACATCGCACATGCACATCTAGTGTAACATCATTTGCCAGAGGTGTAGTTGCACTGGCTCAGATCACATTCTCTGGATGTCCCATATATTGCCGTTTTTTGCAATATCCAATTTTTAAGCAAATGGGTTTCGAATTCAAAATAATGACTAAGTTACTTTTGCATTAAGTATAAATTGAATTAAATTATTTTTATTACCACCAACCAGACAACACCTGGAGCTAAAAAAAGGTTTAACAAACGATCGATCATACAATGTAAAAAATTTCTGTGGTGGACATTTTGAACACATTATTGTAAGTGTCCTTATATTGATTGTCAACATTAATAATAAACTGTTCTGTAAAAACACTGTACAATATGGTTTGCAATATTTTTGTGATTTTAATTTAAATTGTACCATCCAACATATTTTAGACAGCACACTTTTTTACAGAATGGGACTGTTTTGCTATATTGGAGCTTGAACTTCTGTGTGTTGGCAGTGCTAAAGCACTCGCAAGTAGAGGAACAAAGATTTACTCTCCTCTGTAAATTGCTCCCAACATGTTTGTTTGGCACTAGACTTAATAGTCATCATTAAAATCAATATTATTTTACTCTTATATTCAATAACAGGGAATGCATCAGTGCAACAAGTAAATTCATTCAATATTACAGCCACTAAAATGGCAGTTAAGCCACCACCATCTTGTTTCATATTATAAGTTATCTATTATACAGTCAATAAAACACCATATAGCTCTCGCCTCACAGGTTGCTCAGACAGAAAAAACTGAGATTTCATAGTAAACATTCAAATAACCATATTAACTTCACTTATTAGTTTTAGTTTTAACATTTTAGCAAACTGATGCATTTATAGATGAGAACTGGAATTCCACTGAAGAGATATATTGTGTGGAAGTGAACAGAGTGCTTTTCAAGAACACGTCTTTAGGCAAAAGCTATAGAATTTTTTTTAGAGGGTAGTTTGCAAGCATTTTAAGCATTCAACGCTTGGAGACGTTTTATTATTATGCTCTGAAAAATGTGGAAGGCTTATAGGAGTTGAACGTTTTCTTACTATCTGTCCAGCTATTTTGTTTTGAATGGATCATGTTGCATTCGCTCAGATTCAGTCTAACAGAAAATAAAGTTGGCAGTGCTTGTATTTTCAGAAAGGTTTGGAGAACGACTGAAGTGGAGTCATGCTATGGCACTGGTGCTCTTGATATCAAGAGCAAGTAATGATTTGATGCTGAGCTGACAAGCATAGGCAGATAAGAACAAATGAGGCAATCTGTGGGCATGAAGACAAAACATGACGCTTAGACATAAGTGATATGAATGGACTCCATAACAGCAAGGGGAACAATGTAAATCATTTGTTTGCACTTTAATGGAAAATGGTGAGGGCTTAAACGATTTAAGAAGTAACAAATCCAGCAGGGAACATACACTGTTGGTTAAGATCAGAATATTGAACAAAATTTATTCACAGACACAAACATTATTGTGAGAAATTATGTACATACACATATTAGGGGTGTAAAGATATTCAGACCAAACCAAAAAATTTGATAGACCACCCATGGTACTCTCGGTACTCTCATGCCCCTCAACCCTTGTTGAGTACTATAGTACTTACTGTTAGAGTAATAGTACTAATATTCAACAAGCATATTGCAATTTGATAACATAGAAATAGTTACTTCTCTTTTTCCACAGACAAAGTGCCTCATTTCTCCAGACTTGGGGATGTGGAGGTGAACGCAGGGCAAAACGCCACATTTCAGTGTGTGGCAACTGGACGATCTGCTAAGACTGATCCTTTCCTGATGGAGGTTAGTGTGAATTTGAATATGAATAAGCTGCTACTGCTTAATGAAGCAGCAAACTTAGAAAAACTATATTTGGGACGTTAAACTGCTAGAAGTCTGAAACATGTGACCTTCAGAAAAGAAAAGATAAACTTTTATAAATATATTGCTAAATATATGATTTATTCATTACTTTTAAGACATAACATCATTGAACATAACAACAAATTATCATTGTTATGCTGATGTAATCCTACTATATCATCCAATCAAACCAGGAAATTACTTTTCATTAGACCATCTATTTTCATGCTTCAATAAAGTCAAGGCTTGGGGGCCCGTTCTTCGTACCTCGCTTACTACATCCAAGATCAGATGACACATCCGAGATGATAATAGTGTTAACTATAATCTGGATGATTTGGTTCTTCGAACGCACCTGTTTTTGATGATTAGTATAGCTGGATTAAGTTATCTGAGATCATTGCACGTTCATGGATTGTCTTAAAAGGGGTCATACATCGATAGTAGATACATTGATCAGCAAAATTTTGATTGGTCAGCGAGCATGGCAAAAGAGCACGCACAGTATTTCTCGGTGGTGTATAATATAATATAATGCATTTTAAAAGGAAACACTTTTTCCATATTTCTACTCTGTGTTACTTGCTGTGTCTTTGTAATAATTTTTTTTTACATTTACTACTAATTTCCAAAGAAAACACTACAACATTTTTTTTTTTAACTTGACAGCCCCTGTGTTCTCTTGTGGTAATTTGAGGAAAAAAAGTCTGAGGGCCCTGCATCTCAACTTTCTGAAAACAGCACTAGTTGTATGCACTTAACACCCTCTGCCCTTATTCTCTTATTTTATAGAGTATCCAGATATGCTAGTTTTGGATTAAACAATAGAGAAAAATCAATAGTTTTGTTTGTGTATATACTTCTAATTGTAATTATATATACACTTCTAATTCCGCATCACGTACCTCTCTCTCTTTCAGAGGCGTAATGGTGTTCTGATGGCACCATACTCATTGACATTATCAGTAGGAGAGCGTAGATTGGTTGCGTGGTTTCAGGTAGGTGGAGCCCAACGTGGAGAGCAGGACCTCTACCGATGTATTACTCAGTCAATATATGGGGCTGCAGTGTCAAACTTTGCAGAACTAATCGTCAGAGGTATGAACATTTTTCCTTCAAATTAGATTTTGTCTTAGTTTTATTTACAAGCGCATACAGTTGGTATGGAAAGTATTCAGACTCCCTTAAATGTTTCACACTTTGTTATATTGCAGCTATTTGCTAAAATAATTTGTTTTATTTCAATCTTTTTTTTCCTCATTAATGTACACACTGTACCTCATACTCACAGAAAAACACAGAATTGTTGACATTTTTGCAGATTTATTAAAAACGAAATACTGAACTATCACATGGTCTGAAGTGTTCAGACCCTTTAATTTGACACATATATAATATTTAACTCAGGTACTGTCCATTTTTTTGATCATCCTTGAGTTGATCAAATTTTTGATCATCCTTGAGTTGATCAAATTTTTGATCATCCTTGATTTGATCAATCCTTGATGGTTCTACAACTTAATTTGAGTCCAGCTGATTATACTGATTGGACGTGATTAGGACAGCCACACACCGCACAGTGCATGGCAGAGCAAATGAGAATCATGAAGTCAAAGGAACTGCTTGAAGAGCTCAGAAACAGAATTGTGGCAAGGCACAGGTCTGGGCAAGGTTACAAAAAAAATATTCTGCACTTAAGGCTCCTAAGAGCACAGTGGCCTCCATAATCCTTAAATGGAAGATGTTTGCCATGACCAGAACCCTTCCTGGAGCAGGATCTCCGGCCAAACTGAGCTATTGGGGGAGAAGAGCCTTGGTGAGAGAGGTACAGAAGAACCCAAAGAGAAATAAGATTCTATGATCTGATGGGACCAAGATATAACTTTTTGGCCTTAATTCTAAGCGGTATATGTGGCTCACCTGCCCAACACCTGTCCAATACAGTTCCAATAGTGAAGCATGGTGGTGGCAGCATCATGCTGTGGGGTTGTTTTTCAGCTGCAGGGACAGGAAGACTGCAGTCAAGTACAGGGATATCCTGGATGAAATCCTTCTCCAGAATGCTCAGGACCTCAGACTGAGCCGAAGGTTTACCTTCCAACAAGACAATGACCCTAAGCACATAATATAAGCACTAAAATAATGAAGGAGTAGCTTTACAACAACTCCTTGACTGTTCTTGAATGGCCCAGCCAGAGCCCTGACTTAAACCCAATTGAGCCTCTCCGGAGAGACCTAAAAATGGCTGTCCACAAACGCTTACCATCCAACCTGACAGAACTGGAGAGAATCTACAAGGAGGAATGGCAGAGGATCCTCAAATCCAGGTGTGAAAAACTTGTTGCATCTTTCCAAAAAAGACTCATGCTGTATTAGAGGTGCTTCTACTAAATACAGAGCAAAGGGTCTGAATACTGAGGACTATGAGATATTTCAGTTTTTCTTTTTTAATAAATCTTCAAAAATGTCAACAATTCTGTGTTTTTCTGTCAATATGGGGTGCTGTGTTTGCATTAAGGAAAAAAAAAATATTTTAGCAAAATAGCTGCAATATAACAAAGAGTGAAAATTTTAAGGGGGTCTGAATACTTTCAGTACCCACTGTATTTATAAATAACTTAAAGGGAACTTATTATGCATTTTTTATGGTGTAATATAAATATCTGGTGTTACCATAATGTGTCTGTAAAGTTTTAGTTCAAAAATACCTCAGATAATATATTACTGTCCTGTTTGCCTCAATTTTGGGTGTGAGAAAAAACAAGTTTGTATCTTGTGTACTTTTAAATTTAAAATATCTGCTGCTCCTTGCCTCCTTTTCTGAATAGGGCCACAGAAAATCTTAGAATCCCCATTCATATTTTTAGACACTGTTTCTGATTTATGGGGAATAGAAAAAAGAAGTAGGTGGATTTTTACCATTGTAGGTACAAACATCAGTGTTCAAACACCATGTAAAAGTGAATTTCATAATAGCTCCCCTTTAAAATGTGTTACTTGTGTCTATACAATTGGCCAATTAAATGTTCAATTGATTGATGATTGTTCTTAAGTATGCATTAAATCATGCAAGGTGATTTACTACACTTTATGCTAATCAATTTACTGGCATTTGCACCATTATTTAGCCCCTTTTTTGAGTTTTGTGTGAAATTATGTAAAAAAAATTATATATATATCCAATACACACAAAGAGATATATATATATTAATTATTATTTAATATATATATTAAATATATATATTATTATCCAATACACACAAAGAGAATAAACATGTGTATAGCAAAATGTGTTAATGCAATACATTTCTGTTTGCACTACTTTTTCTGATTTTCTGGAAAAACTTCAGGGGTGCCAACAATTTTGGCCATGACTATATGATAGATGTTGTTCTCTACTAGAATAATGAACAATAAATCCCATACATTTACACTTCATAAAGGCAAGGTTTTTGGCCAATGCCAAATTTACTAATTTACAAATCCCAGATATTGTCGGGTTTATCAGGCTAGCAGTCAGCCATTATTCTCTGGTATTGCCAAGTTATCTTCTTAAAGCACAGAACATTCTGGATTATTTTTATCCCTCTGAATTTCCAATCAAAATACAACACCTGATTGTGTCTCCCTGATTTACTGTAATACCACATCCCCACTTAAAGATCTCTTCTCAAAAGCCAAAACTTGAGTGAGTTATAACTTCTTTGACTAGAGCACTCTACAGAACTGTTTGACTGATTACGGTCATATCCATCAATCAGTGACATATCTCACCTGAAAATAACAGAATTACTGGCACAATCAGTTATGCAAATGACCCCAGGTTTCCTAATTATGGCCCTAGTACCCAAGTGCCTCTTGTGACAGTGGCATGATTGAACAAGTGATTGAGTCGCGAGTTGTTTCTTCTAGAACTGAAGTATTGTCATTGAAAATCCACAAAACAAAAGGAATAATCACTGTTGTGTTTTGTTCCGGTGGGGTGAATTGCATACTTTAAATTGGCTATGTTTTATTTTTAACTTCCATTATTAGCTGCTGAAGTGAGCTGCATTTACATCATTCTGTTTTAGTTACAACTTTGATTACACACACAAGCGAATAAAAGAGCAAATCAAACTAATACAGATTTGCTGTACTTCTTCATTCAGTACTTCTATTGTACTTCAACTCATATTTTGATTTGCTTAACACACATCAGTTAGCATGTATTACATTTGCAGGTGAAAGGTGAAGGTGAAAGTCCAACAAACAAAATTTATGTTTAGTCTGGGTAGAGCATCCGTTCTGGGTAGAGCACTGCTCTCCCGTTAATCACTCTCTGTTGGGAAAAAACGACAACAACACAATCGTTAGTCTCATTTGAGAGAACATTCTGCCCCTCTTCTATTTCCACCAGGGTTAATATCCCTGTATAGGTGATGAACTCCATGAGCTGTTGCCAGTGCCGACACTTGACAAGCTGCTGGTGACCCACCAAATCCCCCCCTTTTTTACCCGTTGTGGGTTCTGTTGATGGAAACGAGAACTGTTAATGGGGTGGGGGTGGGAATGACCCTTAACAGACCTGATTAACCGGAGAACATCCTCAACAATCCATCTGTTTTTCTGCTGAAGACATAGCTCTTTCCCCTATGTCTCTTGCAAGTGATGCTTTTTAAAGTTCCGCTGCCTCAACAACTTCTCTCAATGTTGTGGGATTGGTGAATCCCACCGCTCGGCGGTGAGGCTGGGGAAGGGAACGCAGAAACCAGTTGACTGTGATTCTTTCTACAACTTCTGCTGCTGTAGCTACCGGTCAAGCCAGCTGTGTGGCTTGAATATGTATAAGTCCACTCATGCACCTTTTTATTATTTTTAAATTAAAAAATTGTATTATTACAAAATCTAATAATTTAAATATAATTCTGACTGCAGATTCAGAATATATCACATTTATTTAATATTTTGCAACAAAAGAGTTCAAAATACAATGAAAATATAAGTTCCAAAACTTCCTCTACTGTCAATAAATTACTTTTATTAAAACTAAACTGCAACAAGGCTGTTCAGAAATGTAGCTGATCTTTTCACAGTAATGTAATATAAGTTAAATAGACACTATTAATCCTAAACACTAAACACATTGTTGACATAAGACTTAAATGTGCTGTCAAACCCTATCAAATAGGAAACAAACACCTGAAGTTCATTTTGAACAAGATTCTTAATTTTTTTTGTCTTATTTCATTGTGGGTTATTTATTTATATTTTATCACCATTTAGCACAGACTAAGGCCAAATAAAGGGTGATTCCTGTCCAAATGCATCCTGTTTCAAGTCTATTTCTTTCTTCTCCTCTACTCTTTTTTAGTCCCACCCACACCTATTGCTCCACCCCAGCTCCTGCGCTCTGGCCCCACCTATCTGATCATCCAACTCAACACTAACTCTATAGTGGGCGATGGACCAGTGATTCGCAGAGAGATTGTGTACAGGGCGAGTCATTCTCCATGGTCTGAAACACATGGAGTCAACTCACTAACGTATAAAGTCTGGCACCTGGAACCAGATACAGAGTATCGAATCAGCGTTCTTCTCACTAGACCTGGAGAAGGTGGAACCGGCCCACCTGGTCCCCCGCTGGTCAGCAGAACCAAGTGTGCAGGTAAATCTCAGACAACTGATGGATTCATATTTACTGAATTAAATTAATGACAGATGAAAGTTTGCATATAAATAATCATTGACTTTTTTTGCATGAGGCTGTATCCATGAAACTTGTTTTTATTCTGTATTTTTACCGGGACATTATATTGACCAATGCCATTTTTACATGTACTCCAGCTCATAGATGTGCTAAAAAATATTAGTTAGTAAAGCCACACAGTTTTTATTTTTATTTTTTTTAACATTTATTTCGGAAAGAGTAAAACATGAGGCCTTAAATGCACAAGGAATGATGGAACACAGGTGACAAGATTAATGAGGTCAGTGATTGACACGACAGGTATATTGTACATAACTATATTGTATTATACAGTGGAGTTCACTTATCTCGAGTCACGGTTAACTCGCCAATCCTCCTCGTTTTTGAAGTGGAACCGCCAAACTTCCTATTTGTCTTAGCCTTTTCTTGTAGGTTATGTCGATTCGTTAATGTCGCCGAAATCTAATATCTCGAACATAAAAGAGGGAAAAAATCGGCACTTGACATGCATCGTGACTAATTAGCATAACTTGTTTACTGCGTATGCGCTGAGATTGCCTTGCACATGGACCACGGTCTGCTAACTCCAAAGACAGTTCACTCCCTGTCGTTGATCTCATCTGAGGGATAACACGCTGTAGCATCGCACGTTTGTTGTGATATTGTGAGCAATCTTTGTGTTTGCATAGTTGGAGAATATAATTAAAGGTTTGTAAAAGGATCGAAGGTGGTTTTTATTGTGGTGGTTTTACATATGCCTTTTGTTGTTAGCAAACATATACACACTACACTGTATGTATTTTTTTTTAGATGAATGTCGATCGCTTCAACACTGTTATGTAAAAAGACACCAAAAACACGAGCATGTACATTCTCGTTTAATAACTCACATCAAGTACATCAATAAGTGTTCATTTTTCGTTCTTGCGAGGGTTGTTGTCTTTGGCACTTGCAATATCACTTTCACAACTGCACTTCCACTATCACTCTGACAGCTGGCGCTGATAGACTGTCTGACCTGTCAATCATGCAAGAAGGGGGTGGGCTCTTCTCATCTCATCCGACACGCTTCTTAAAGGTAGAGAAGCGCACGCTCCCAGCTCAGCGGGAGAGACTGCTTTTTGTTTTTCTTCTGATTCTGACTTGTGTTTGTTTTCTTATTGTGTGAATTTCGCGCACAAGCACTGTGTACCGAGCCTGAACAGTTATGGATAATTTACGTCATGCGAGCAACATTTGAAATTCGAAATGTGATCTTACACAAAAAAGTTCAACAATGTATGGGTGCGGGTTATGCCAACGATTTTTTACACAAAACCCAAAACCCGCTGGCTAGTGTGCGAATTATCTGTGTCTGCGGGTTATATGTGGGAAAATCACTATTATATGTTAATATATTAGATATGGGTTATCTTGATAAACGGTTATCTCAACGTTTTTTTTGCCACCCACGAGGCCATCGACATAACCGAACTCCACTGTATTATATTATATTATTGTTACAATGGCAGCACAGACACAGACCTATGTGCAAGGCAAACTTGATTGGTAGACACGGCACGTAAAGAGTGATTACAAGATATGTGGAAACACAGGCCAATCTGAAGGCGGTAGGTGAAGATGGTCTTGGGGAACGTGGAACTCTCGGAAGGAGTCTTTCTAGGAGGGAGTCTGTCATCATAAATGAGACCAGACTCTGACTGCTGGGTGAGGACTGGTGATATAGTGTGCTTTGTTTGGCTGCAAGTGCGGGTGCTCAGTATTAGGGTGACTGGGAACGAGTGGATGGAAAGTGAATGTCTGGTGCAAGGGGTGTGGCAGAGTCCATGATGATTATAATCAGTTATTATTTAAATTATTTAAGATCATTCATTCATTTTTGTATGTAATGGAATATTATGTACTTTGAATTCATTTTATAATATATTATATTTATAGACTTTAAGATATCAAATTTTGTTTGAATCAGAAAATATGCAAAATTAACATTTAATTCTTTTGGACATCATTCTAACCTTAGGTTATTCAAAATCATCTAGTTCCTTATTAATATTGCATAATAAACTATAGAAGCTAACACAAACTAATTATATTCTCTTTTTTAATCTCTTTATCATTCATTATGTTTTTATTTTTATGCTTTTCTGTTGCTGTTTTCTCTTGGTCCTCATATAAAATTTATTTCAAAGGTCAAGTTTGAGTTCTTAGAGGATGTGGCTCTGTTTGGTGTATGTGTGTGTCATATCCAACTGTTAGGCCATTCCTCATCAGGCCTGTGGGAGTTTTCGTAGATGTGTCTCATTAATTAGTGTAATCAAGTTGATTTGTCTTGAGGACTCTGGGAGACAGGGCTCTGTATGGTGGTCTGTGGGCATTCAGTTTAAGGTTGACTGGGCATTTACTGTCTCAAGCAGCTCTAAATGTGTAAACACAGAATGGCTCACCAAAACATCAGGGTCAAATTTCACACCAAAATGAAAGAAATAAACATATATGTAATGTGTGTGTGTGTGTGTGTGTATATATATATATATATACACAGTGGGACCCGTTGTGTTGACGGCTTAGGGCAGGGGTGCCCAATCTTTTTCCCATGAAGGGCCAAAAATCAAACTTGAGAGCCTTTGTCACGGTTGTAGGCAAGGGACGAAGACAGAAGACGATCCAACGGGACTTTAATAAAGAATGCAAGGATGACGCAACAGCAGTGAAACTAACATAATGTTCTAACACACATGTAGTTTGCACAAACAAGGTTCAAACCAACATGAAGTCTACACGAACAACAACTCGAAGTCGAAGGCCGTGTGACCGAGGACCAAGGTGGAGCCAGGGGGAAGGAGGAGCCAGTTGGAGCCAAAGGTGGAGGCCAGGTGATGACAGACCAAGGCGGAGCCGGAGGGACGAGGGAACCCGATGAAGACGTTTGGCAGAGGGACATCGGTGGAGCTGAGGGAGGGAGGAGCTAAGGCGTAGCCGATGTGTTGACGGGCCGAGGTGGAGTGCAGGGTCCTGAGGTTTGAGGCGAAATCCGGATCCCCTCAGCGCCTTCCGATGACGGTGACCCGTCGACACATGGCGGCTCCCAGGTGTTAACGGGAGCCAGCAATGGGGCGCAGGACACTGGCAGAGGAGGTGCTGAGTGCTGACCCAATAGAGGAGGTGGGAGAGGGAGGCTGGGTGGGAAGTCTGCAAGGTCCTGTAGCCAGAGCTCCAGGTTGGCCGGCGGTTCCGGCCAAGGGAGGTCCAGGTCAGCCGACTGCTCCGGCGAAGGGAGGTCCGGGTCTGGCAGGGCCGGCGGTTCCGGCTAAGGGAGGTCCTGAAGGTCCGGGAGCTCTGGCTCTGGCTCTGGCTGGCGGATCTCTGGATCAGGCTCTGGCTGGCGGATCTCTGGATCAGGCTCTGGCTGGCGGATCTCTGGATCTTGCACTGACCGGCGAGGCACGGGAATCGGCGCTTGCTGACGAGCGGCAGGCTCAGGAGGAGAGACTAGATGGCTGTCTGGACTGGGGGTATTCGCTCTCCAGACACCTAATTACGGCTTCCTGCCAGCGAAGTCCTGTGGTGTCTGGGAGTTTCCTCTTTTGATGGTAGTTTGCCCTGATCCATAACAGCGAATTCAGTGTCGCGTCATCAAAGGGTGACAATGCAGCGAGCGCGCTGATCTCCATTGTGAACATGAGGAACTTCGTATTTCTATGGGCAATGGAGATGAACTCGATTCAAAAATCCATCTTCAAAAAATCTTTTTTAGGCGACAAACCTTGGTCAGTTGTTCTGTCACGGTTATAGGCAAGGGACGAAGACAGAAGATGATCCAACGGGACTTTAATAAAGAATGCAAGGATGACGCAACAGCAGTGAAACTAACATAATGTTCTAACACACATGTAGTTTGCACAAACAAGGTTCAAACCAACATGAAGTCTACACAAACAACAACTGACAACTAAGGAGTGAACAAGGAGAACTAAATATACTAACAGTGATTAACAAAAGACAAACACCTGTGATGATTAGTGACTATGACAACTGATGGGTGACAGAAAGATCTAGAACAAAATGAACATGTGACTGAAAAAAGGCAAAATAAGAGTGCTGGTTTAGTGAAGATGTGACAGCCGTGGGCCAAAAGTAAATTTTGCATCATAAATCAAACTGTATTACATTAAAGTTGCTATGGGTTTATTTATTTAATACAATTTTAAATAAATATAAAAAAATATTTAATCCGATTAACTAATGCAGTTTTATTTGTAAAGCTTTGCATTTTAATTAACACTTTAAATGGGCAACAATCCCAAGTGTTCAATGTACAATACAGTTCAGTGCCAAATACACAATCAATAATAAAACTATGTGGTTGCAATGCCAGTGACCTAATAAGAGATATGAAGCTCATTAGATTTTTCAGAAGTTTTTCAAGATTGGTCTGTAGCTGACTTACAGACAAAGACAAGATATTATGTAGGTGAGAGTCAGTTATGTGGCTTCTTAGTTTACTCTTGTTCAAGTTACTCAGACTAAAAGTCTGCTCGCAGAGGTAGGTACAGTAATCCCTCGCCACTTCGCGGCTTCAATGCATCGCAGATTTTCCAAAAATATTCATAAAAAAATAAAAAGTAAAAAATACCGCCGTGTACAGCCGTATTGCAGAAAGCAGAGTTGTTTAATCGTGATGGGAGAGAAACAGTTTCCCAAGACGCCAGACAAAGAGAGAAACTATCTCAGAGGCTTTGTACACGCTCACAGCACTCAGACAAGCTTTGTTTATATTGTTTTTCCTGTAAAGCTGCTTTGAAACAATCTACAGTGTAAAAAGCGCTATATAAATAAAGGTGACTTGACAAGACATGTGATTGGTTCCCGGCGCGAGCTCTACCAATGAGAGCACGAGTGAATGTATCCCGTAAGATGATTGGCCAATCCTACTTCGCGGATTTTCACCTATTGCAGGGGTTCTGTTCCACATTAACCACAACAAACGAGGGATCACTGTACTGCCAAACAGAGAGACAGTATCACTGATGATGAAGGACGTAGCAGCGTGCTCTGTTCAGATCGAAGTCCAGGAAGCAGCTCGTTAGCCTGCTGTTTCGCATCTTGCCGCTGTACTTTGAGAAAGCTTTAGAATGTTTTGTTTCATAATGACGACGGATATTGTACTCTTTTTAAACAGCAACAGACTGTTTGCAAACTAGACATAGACCTTTGATTTGACTTCTGTGAATAAAAACTCATCTTCCCTAGCTTTTTTTTAAAAATATCTCTTGTCTGTGTGCCACTGCCTTGATTTCTCAAGAAGCACGCAGTGCTGCGCCTTGAATTGCGCATTTACAATACATTTTATAATTAATTTACATTCAATTTAAACATTTAATTTCAGTTTACTTTGTTGTAGTTCAACTATAAAACAAAGCAAAATTGTTGTCAAATTAGAAATGACAATCTGTGTCGAGGGTAGCTCTCTGTCTGGCTCTCTCTCTCTTTCTCTCTCTCCTCGGACGGTACGGCGGGCCAAATCAAAGGTTACCGCGGGCCAGTTTGGGCATCTCTAGCCTAGGGGGTTGCAGAAAAGCATGGAGATAACCCAGGATCGACATAACCAGGATCGTTTTGGATAAAAGTGTCTGCCAAATGCATAAATGTAAATGTAAATAAATGTAAACATAGTCACAACACACATAAACACATTCGCTCATAACAGTCATTTCACTCGGACACAGTTCAGAAAGTATTATACACACGGTAACTATGGTTTCTTTACAAAGTCTAAAATGCTTTGTTGATGTTTGCCTTTAACGGTCTGCTTGAAAACAAATGCTTCTAAGCTTCTATCAGTAACTACGTCTTTGTCGATGTCAATGTAATCAGGGAATTCTTGTACAGTGATGGCAAAGGATGAAAGAATGTGATGAAATAAAGCACATGAGCAACCACCAATTTGATTATTTCAAAAGGTGCATGTTTCAAAAAATGCATTCCTACATACATTATGAATATATTATAAATAAATATATAAATAAAAAAAATTCAAGAAAAGTCGTGCCATGGTTATATCAAGGTGCCTTAAAAATCTCAATGATTATCTTTAAGGAAAATAGAATTTAGAAATATAAGATGTTTTTGACTTTTTCATATTTAGCAGATTTCATATTTAAAGGATAATACTAGTGTTTTTAGTTAATCATTGAGCATTTGTTGCAGAGCTATTCCTGTAATGCCTTGTTTCCTGTATGGAGCTCTCTGAGGTAGAAATACAATGTTAGACTTAGAGAGAGCTAATTAAAGTTACAGGAAATAGAGACAAGGACCCCTGACTTTACACATATCATGTGTAATTAACTCATTGAAGCTCTAAAAAAATATTCACTGAGAGAGAAGAGAAAGAGGTATATGAAATAATAATTATATGTAATATTAAATGCTTGGATTAGCTATTAAACAGTTTATTGCTCTCGCTGACCGCTATTTAAATTTAGGTTTCATACTTGTTAATGAGAACAGTCAACTGTTCTTTTTCTCTGGTTCCTGCCATCTCTCAGTTCATGAATTTCTGTTTTGCAACGGAAAATAATTATTGCTTAAAATAAAAATTTGAATTTTTTTAAATAACATTTTTGGAATAATCTTTTGAATAAAAATTGAAATAAAATAAAATATTGATTTTATGAACACACCATAAAATCTATTTCAGAGATTTTTTTGTATCATCTCTTAGCTGTGAACTATATGCTAGTGTTCTTAAAGTTGTACATTTGTTGTAAACAGACATGGACTAAGATACATTGTTTTAACCAAATTTTAAGGTATGTAAACACAACTTTAGATGTCCTGGCACCTAAAAAGGAACACACAGTTTCATTTGTAAAATCTTCACCCTGGTTCATTACTTAGGGCTCTTAAAGCTAAGAACAGCCACTGGAACGGCAATTTAAAAAATCAGGTCTTAATGGACATAAACGTATATACGATGAGCAATTGGTTCTGTATTGTGAAGCCCTCAAAGTTGCACAAACTGAATATTACTCTCATGTATATCTCATTCATGATGGTGCTTCAAATACAAACAAGCTGTTTAAGGTAGTCAACAAACTCCTTAAACCTATCAATTCACGTATATCTGTGCAGTAGTGAAGTTTTTTATTTATTTTTTGCCAAAAAGATTGAGAACATTTATCAGTCCATTAGATAAGATAAGATATACTCTACCTTTATTCGTCCCACAATGGGGAAGTTTCTCTGTTCTATTGATCTATCTTTACCTCCTGAGATCTGAACCTCAAATGTGCTGTTAAATCAGTTTTCTAGCTTTACGGTCACCATTGACAGTATCTCTGAATTAATTTTGAAGATGAATTCAACTAAATGTGTACTTGACCGTATTCCGCCTTATGATTTCAAATAATGTCTGTCATATATCAGCCCTTTCATTTTGAATATTGTCAACACTTCCCTGATTTCTGGATTTGTTCCCCAAGCCCTTAAGGTTGCTGGCATCACACCAGTCCTCAAAAAGCCTGGGTGTGATATGTTCGCTCTATCAAACTACAGGTCCATATTTAACCTTCCTTTTGGCAAAGGTTCTGTAGTATTTGATTTTGTCACAACTTAATTTTCACTTGTCTTCAAAATGTTTCAGAACTATTTCAATCTGGGTACTGAGACTGCCTTGCTTCGAGTTATAAACGAACAACTCGTTTTTGTTGACTTTGGTGTCCTTACCATCTAGGTACTTTTAGATCTGAGTGCAGCCTTTGATACAGTGTGTCACTCTATATTGATTGAGAGACTGCAGATATTGCTTGGTATTTCTGGTTACAGTACTGAAGTGGTTTATGTCTTCTCTTACTGATCATACACAGTTTGTTGTCTTGGATAACAACAAATCTAATGTCGGTAAGGTCTGTCATGGTGTTCCTCAGGGGTCTGTCCTTAGCCCTTCTCTGTTTAGTATTTAAATGCTTTCTCTAGGGCAGATTATTAGGACACATGGTCTGGGTTTCCACTTTGATGCTGATGATACCTAAACATATTAGTATGACATCTAATATCACAGGTATCTCAGCAACACTTTCTGACTGTTTTCAGGAAATTAGACTATGGATGTTCCAAAATTTTCTTAAATTGAATGGTGCCAAGTCTGAGGTCCTGCTTGTTGGCACACCTACAACTACCTGTAATGTCAGGAATTTCAATTTGCACTTTGATAATAGTGTAATTCATCTCAGGAATATTGCTAGGATTAGATCTGTCCGTTCTCTACCTGATATAGAAAGGCTTGTCCATGCATTTGTTACCCTTTTTAATGACCTCCCAGCGAGTCTAATAAGCATTTGCAATACAAACAGAACGCAGCAGTACATGTCCTCACACATACTCATCAGCACATCTCTAGAACCTACCCTGGCATCCGGTCCATGCCCGCATTGATTTTAAAACTCTAATCTTAACATATAAAGCTGTACAAGGAACTGCACCATCATACATATGTGATTTAATTACACCTCATGTACTTTCTAGATCTCTCCTCTCTGTCAGGGTTCTGCCACATTCGGTCTAGTCATTTCTTGGTTTTGTGGCAGAGCTCTGACACTACCGTAATGTCGCGAGTTGTGTGTGTGTGCGCACGGCTTCGAGTCGCGTGCACGTGTGTCTGTGTGACGTCTTTTGTGCAAGTTATGATGTCCGGTCCGATACTTTAGTCTGGTTCAGTTTCGGTTTTGGATCGAGATTCGGTCCTCGTGTGTTCGTCCTTGTCCTGAGCTCGCGAGCCGAGTGGTTATGGGTTTTCGTGAGCTCTGTTTTGTGAGTGGGCGCGGTTCAAGCACTGCGCAAGCCGCGTTCTCTCGGGTCTGTGTGCAGTGTTGTGAGCATGTGGGTTGTTTATATCAGCCGCGTGCTTTCATGTTGTGTTTTTGTGATGCGTCTTTGTTTAATGTGAACGCGGCGATTTGCATTGGCTGCGTGTTTATGTTTCGTCAATGTGTAACCCTTCCACCTTGTTCCCCTGCTTATCTTGGATTTGCTTCAGCTGGTTCCCTGGTTCACCATTCCTCCTGTATGCTTATATTCTCCCAGTGTCTGCTGTCTTGTGCTGTCTCGTCGTCATTCCATGGCTGTTCATCCTGTGTTTTAGGCCTGTGTCCAGTCATGCTCCAGTTTTGCTCCAGTCTTGTTCCAGTCCTGTTCCAGTCCTAGTCCTAGTTTGTGTTCGTGTTCAAGTTTTCTAGTCTAGTTTTTCCCCCTCGGGGTGGTTTTTGTTCTGTTTTATTTCTTGTTTGTTATAATAAAGCCCTTTCTCATCTGCACCATTGAGTCCTCATCTCATCACCTTCACCAACCCTGAAACTCTCTGTGGATGCTTTCTTCCTCAAACAGGTTGTTGTAAATTAAAAACCATGGGTGAAAGAGTCTACTCTGTAGCAGTCCCTAGATTATGGAATACACTTCCTTTAACCCTTTCGCACGTAAATTTTAAATTTTCAGCCTGGTAGCCTGGCATGAGTTTTTTTTATGCAATTGTTATTTTAGAATGTTTTTCTTATTTTTTCCATGGCAATGCTTTTCACGTGACACACAGCAGCCGCAAAAGCACTGTATGACAGGAGCATCTCATTTGTTTAGTTTTTGTCTTATTTATTCAAAATATTCACCAACTTGTTGGCTATGTTATCAACTACCTTTAATTACGATTCTCAAATATATGGAAGTAAATATGTTTGTCACTTAAAAACCTTTATAATGATCATGTTAGCTGATATATGATGCACAATGGGCCACAGATCGGAGAACATTTCTTTTTATTTATGATTGTATTTTTTTACTCGTTGTACACTTTGCATTGCAGCACTTTGGGGTTTTAAAAAAGTGTATTATAAATAAAATGTATTATTATTATTATATAATCTTAAAAAATTAAAATGAATATTTAATAATAGAAAAAAAAATACACTACACCTCTCTCGGTGATGGCAAAGTTAAAACTGCAAAAAAAAAAAAAAACATCTTTGCGCTGTGAAATCACTGCAAACATTTTTTTTATTTTTTATTATAATTTTCTTCTTGGTGAAGGCAAATCTCATAATGCACTGTGACCAGCTCAGTGTAAAAATAAATAATGCAAGATGTTGGACAAAGCAGGGGAATTGGTGATTATATTGAAAACATATTTTTTATTCAGTGCTGAAAGTTAGATTATTTAAAACTATTCCATTTGGTGTAGTTAATAAAGACAATATTTGTTGTATGCTTATTAGATTAACCATGTCATTAACTTAGAATTAGCTTAAATTTGAGTAAAATATATGAAAAGTACATAATTTAGTTCATAATTTAGTTTCTCTTTTGTTTCATCCAGAGCCCATGCGTCCCCTCAAAGGTTTGACGGCTTCGGAGATTCAGTCACGACAACTGCTCCTACAGTGGGAGCCGGTTGGCTACAACCTGACACGCTGTCATACATACTCCCTGTCGCTGTGCTACCGCTACTCCACTGCTACTGGGGGCGGAGCTGGTGGGAATAACGCCACAGTAAGGGAGTGTCTGTCGGTGGAGAGGAACACCTCCCACTTCACACTCCGGGATCTACCTCCATTCCATGCCGTTCACGTGAGGTTGGCTCTGGCCAATCCAGAAGGCAAGAAAGAGAGCCGAGAAATTACCTTTCAGACGGAGGAAGACAGTGAGTACTGAATGATTTGTATTTTTGCCATAAGTCACTATGAAATCAAATTTGAAATCCAATCCCAGATCAAAACCTTATTACAAAATGCTGGTTTCAGCCTCAGTTTGCCACAAAGGAAATGTTTAAGTAATTGGTGTCTCCCTATTGAAAAACCACCCAGAGGTATGTGGTAAGCTCTATGAAAATCATGTAAACCTTCAGGTAGAAGGGAATAACCTTGCAGTGAATCTGCCCTGCATGGTGCCAATATGACAAGTAACTGGGTTCAACTACCTCTTACTGCACTACAAAGTGAAATTGTTTTACTTCCAGTCATACAGTTTCCTCATCTACAGAGCTCTGGAATGGGGAATGGTTTCAACGACCTTGGTCGAGAGATCAGAACTCTCTCCAGAATTGCCGGAAGCAGAGTGATCGCGGGAAAAGTGTACAGACGTAGCCTCGTCCATGTCTGAACCAAATCCACTCTACCAACCCAGGCCTCAGCCCTGCCTTGACACGATGTTTACTCCCAAGTTTTGGGTCCCTGGGATGTGAATTGCTCAAAGAGAGAGCAGCTTCCATAGAGATCAAAGGAGTATCTGTTGCGTGAACTTGTAAAGCGGACACGAACACAGACCCCCTAATGATTTATATAGAGGCCACCAATGTGTTGGCTGTCTGAACGACCAAGGGCCAAACGGACTGCCATCATCTCTAGCAGGTTTATATGCTAGGAGAGATGATGTCTGGTCCACAGAACCTTTGCTGAACAATCCCCCAGGATTGCCCCCCAGCCCGTGAGTGAGGTATCTGTCGACGGCATTATGCGGTGTCAGGGTGGGGCAGAAACCAGGTTTTCTTCCAGTTTACAGTTCCTTGAAACTGGATAGCCGTAGTGCAAATCCCTATGCTTAAGTGGAAGTAACCGCCGTGCATGCTTCCAGGTCCGAAAAGAGGAAGTCACTCAGTCAGATGAGAGTATGGGATCTTTTTGCGATCTCCAGCACAAGAAGTCACTGTGAGGATCATGAGCCAGGGCAGCCTCTTTGGAGACTGCCAGGTGAGAGCCAAGTGAGCACAGCCAGCAGCCTTGAGTGCTGATCATGTGTGCTCCACTCTGGACCAGAATCAACCTTCCATCCTTCTTTTATACTAATCCTTCTTTTATACTAATGATCTACCAGTAATAAAACTGATCTCATAGCTGGGAGAGGTAATCGATGACCCCTAAGCAGAGATCACTTCTTTTTCTATTACCATTCTTCGATAAACATAACAACTCTGCCAGAAGTTCTACTTGGAACCAGCCTCTCAATGCTGGCCTCTGGTATTTTCTTGAGCATTCGTCCAGGGCGCTGTCTTGCAGAGAATGCCTAAAGTGATGGCTCTAGGACCCTACTCGGAGGGGGACGAGTTTTCCAGTGATGCCGAGATACTGAGGGGACAACTGGGAGACTTTTTGACCTAAACGTCTCAGTATGAGGATCTAAAGGAAGGGGCCCCCGACATACTTCTCACGACTCATAAACTGGAGATTGAAGTGGTGAATTTGCTTCTACTGCGTTGGAAGTAACTACAGAGTGTGTTTCCAGATCCCGGGAGAGGATATTGGACCTGTCAGGTGAGGGCAGAGATAAGGCAAGGCCAATCTGACAGGTATATTTGCAAACCCCAGGATGAAATCAGCGGGAACAGCGGGACCCGAAACTGAGGGTTATCAAAGTCAAAGTCAAAGTTAGCTTTATTGTCAATTCTGCAATATATACAGTGCATACATATAGAGAATTGAAATTCCGTTACTCTCAGACCCAAGGCGAATACAGTTAACAACAACAATAATTTAACAGTAACAACAACAACAACAACAACAGAAGATGAAGATAAAATACAATAAAATTAAACTAGATGGATAAAGTGAGTTATGGAGGTAAAGTGGCGATGGCAAATAGTGCAAACAATAGTAAATAGTAATAGTGCAAATTACAAATTAAGGCAGTGCAAATGTAATAGGAGAGAAATGCAAGGACAACATAATGAGGTGGATGAATAAGAGAATAACTGATGGTGGGTAGGGGGTGGGATTCAGAGATCAGGTCCTTGGTGCAGAAGAGGGGAGAGGTGGCAGAGTCGGGAGAGAGTTCAATGCCCTGACAGCTTGGGGTATGAAGCTGTCCTTCAGTCTGTTGGTCCGTGCCTGGAGACTGCGTAGTCTCCTCCCTGATGGCAGCAGACTGAAGAGGCTGTGGGATGGGTGGGTGGGGTCCCTAGCAATAGCAAGGGCTTTTCGAGAGAGGCGGGTGTTATAGATGTCCTGGAGGGGTGGGAGAGAGACACCAACGATCTTCTCAGCTGCTCTCACTATGCGCTGCAGTGCCTTGCGGCAGGATGCGTTGCAGGCGCCGTACCACACAGTGATGCAGCTGGTCAGAATGCTCTCGATGGTGCCTCTGTAGAAGGTGCGCATGATGGGGGCTGAGGCTCCGGCTCTTCTCAGCTTACGGAGGAAGTATAGTCGCTGCTGCGATTTCTTAATCAGTGCTGTGGTGTTGGTGGTCCAGGAGAGGTCTTCCGTGATATGAACACCCAGAAATTTGGTACTCCTCACCCTTTCCACGGTCGCACCGTTGATAGTCAGAGGAGCATGCTGGGTGTGCATTCTTCTGAAGTCAACAACAATCTCCTTCGTCTTCTTCACGTTCAGAGAGAGATTGTTGTCGCCGCACCACCTGGCCAGGCGGCTCACCTCACTCCTGAAGTTTGTCTCATCGCCGTTGCTAATGAGACCAACTACAGTCGTGTCGTCCGCAAATTTGATTATTAAATTGCTGTTGTGTGTGGGTGTGCAGTCGTGTGTAAGCAGAGTGAAGAGGAGTGGGCTCAACACACAACCCTGAGGGGTTCCAGTGTTCATGATGATGGTGCTGGAAGTGTTGCTGCCGACCCGTACTGCCTGAGGTCTTCCTGTCAGGAAGTCCAGCAACCAGTTGCACAGTGAAGTGCTGAGTCCCAGCTGAGACAGTTTGTGAGTGAGCTGTTGGGGGATGATTGTATTGAATGCTGAACTAAAGTCTATGAACAGCATTCTGACATAAGTGTCTTTATTGTACAGGTGCGTGAGTGCTGAGTGGATGGCAGTGGTGATGGCATCATCGGTCGAGCGTTTTGACCGGTATGCAAATTGGTAGGGGTCCAGGGAGGGGGGGAGGACAGATTTAATGTGGTGCATGACTAGCCGCTCAAAGCACTTCATAAGGATGGGGGTAAGTGCGACTGGGCGGTAGTCATTGAAGCCGGATGAAACTGGGTAGTGTTTGTTTTCAATTCCAGCAGGTGGGAGTGGAGCATATTTTGTATACACAATTGTCATTAAGCACAGTTGTATCTCTTCAAATGCTCACAGTACATGCTCTGCTCCCAAACATACAACACAAAGACGGTGTGTATTCCTGCATGTGATTGTAGTGAAGGCAGGGAGAAACACACAATCTAAACTGCTGTTCATTCAACATTGTAGATTTTTCCTAGTATGGTGTGTGATACCCTGCTCTTTTCAAACTAGCTGGGGATCTTTTAAACACTTACACACTGCCAGCGACATTGTACTTCAACTGTTTCACAGCACTTACTGAAGACACTAAAGCTGCCGCTTCCGGCACACATTTATCCTTCCTGGTTCATGATGTCATCATCCCGCAATATCCATTCACACGACTATCCATTCGATTGTGCCTCACGCACGATTGTTTCCCCAGCACGGGTTCCCTTGAAAGGAAACTTTTTTTTCCAGCTGTTGAATGATAAAACACTGACAGCCAATGAGGATCCATTTGAATTTAAGGGTTTGTTCATTTTAAAATGGCAGATGACATTGCAGAGAAGTTAATCGTAGAGGTCCAGAAAAATACACTGTTTGACGAGTCAAACCCCCTTTTCAAGGACACTTTAAAGAAATTGGATATCTGGAAAATATTCATTGACACTGTACACACTTTGAAACCGCAGTGCACAAGCTTAGAATATGTATTAGTTTATGTAAAGTTATTTTTTGTTTGTTGGTGTGGACACAAATATAGTTATTATAGTTATCATTCTTGGTGTGAAAAGGCCTTTATGCAATCCAGTATAGACACGTAAATGTAGAACACGTTGAACACATAATATGCATGCACATGACATCACTTTTTGCACAATTTCAGTTTTTTGTTTACTTGGAGATGATAATGGTATCATTTTCAGATACTCTGAAAGCGGTCAAAAACCTGTATTTCAGGCCAATATATGGCGTAATGATAAAAAACCCCAGTCTATAATTTCACTATGTTAAAATTAGCATTCCTTTTATGTCTGTATATTGCCACCAAAGGTTTCTCATTATTAAGGTAGTTCCTAGTTTATCAATAAAGCGACTCCAATTGGTCATAATAAAGACACTAAAGGTGCTTCACAGTTTTTCAGTTTCAATTGATGCCTTAAGTTAATTAGAATGGGTTAAATACATTTTTATGTATATCAAAATACAGAATCATCTTTGCAACTTCTGTTTAATTCCTTAGTTTAGCCTCATAAAGCATTTTATCTGTCAATGATTTATAACAGTTTTCATATCATTAAACTTCTTATCTCTTTGTTGCTCATAAACGTTCTGCATTTAAGTAAAGGTGTATACACCCAGAAGTGTTTTTTTTTTTTGCATGGATCAGTAGCCATAACTCATCCATCTTTACAAAGGCATGTATTTATCTGAGCAATTATTATGTGACGACTGCACCAGGGCCCAGTTTTCCCGCAGTCCTCAAAGCCCAATTATAGCAACAACACAAATATTGACTCACAGAATACCACGCTTCAGCATAATTAAATAGAAGATCATACTTTTAAATTGAAGTGTATGAAAAATTAATAAGAAAAGACCACCAGCAAAATGGAATAAAGATTTTTGCTTACTTTTGCATTTTTATTTACATTGTGTGTCAGGTAGCACATTTTTGCAGAAGGTGCATTCTCATGCAAATGCATTAAGATTAAACTCTCAGAGGTCAAGTGAAAACCTCCCCATCTGAAAATGAACACGACTCATAATGAATGCTCTCCATTTATCATTTTCTGTTGATTTAATCATATGTTTTGTACACTGATAGAGCTTTTTAAGTTTTATGTATTTGGTTAATTGGAAACAACATCAAGAACTGAAGTTAATTAATTAATTAATTCTGCAAGCAATGTTAAATTACCAGTAGTCAGCATTTTTACAAAAAGAGACAGAGAGAGTTCAGGATAAATGAGAAGCAGGGATATAAAAACTCTTTGCTGCTTTTAAAGGTATTGCGGGAAAAACATGGAAAGTGAAGACTTTAGGTTAGATTCTGGTTAGAAAATGTTTTGGATCACTGATCATTTTTACTACTAGTTAGTGATTACCTTGTCTGACCACCTGTAATGCCATGTCAGCAGTCTCTGATTTTACTAGTAAGTTCAATGCTGCCCCAAATGTTGCAAAAAAACAGTCCCATTCCATTTGTTTCGGTCCTTACCAAAACTGTATGTTTACTGTACATAATGAAATGTATAATATACCAGATATAAAAACAATATATTATAGTATGATAGTTTTAATGGACATACACCTTTCAACAACAAAAGATATGAGAATTGTTATATTTCCTCTTAAAAGTTGATAAACCTATTTTTATTTGTGTTATTTATTTATTTTTTTGATTTTGTGCAAAATATTCTTACACAAGAAAGTACTGATGGACTACATGCATTTTAACTTTAAACTAAAGGTTAGGTTTAGGGGTAGATCCTGGTATAATATTATATTATTATTTCATGATATTATTATCATCATAAAAGGTTGTTAATGCCAGGGGTGGAAGTGGGGATAAGCTCCCACTTTCTAAAAAATGCTCCCAACGGCGCGCGTCTCAAATAGCCTCTGACAACCAAAGCCCAGCTCCTGGCCTTCTCGTGGCGAAACTGACTCTACTAACAGGAGAAGGGGTAGATGCTTCGGGTAGATGGGACTCGTTAACCTTGGTCAGTAGCTCATCTAAGAGAAGGAAAACTCTGATTTAAAACATCCATTTTGCCTTGTGGTTTACCTTTTCTGGTCAGTCTAAGTCCACAGTCTAAGTCCATTCGTGCATCTTTCAACACAGCAAGACTAAAGTGCTCGGAGGTTCGGGAACAGTTTCAGGGTCATCTTGACTCAATGATGACTCAAAGATCACTGACTGGTGACCCAACTAACAGATGGAACCAGTACAGGCAGGTGATGACTGAAACAGCAAAAACGGTTCTTGGCCCCAAATGTCGAGTACAGCCAGACTGGTTTGATGAAAACAGCATTGAAATTTGCAAACTGATTGATGAGAAACGAAAGGCTTTTCTTGAATGGCAAAACAATGTCAACTCCTCAATAAAGCGTGACTACTTCAAGCAACTACAAAATAAAACTCAAAGAGAGATTCGAGGTATGCAGAACAGGTGGTGGGATTGTAAGGCTAACGAAGTCCAGCGGTATGCAGATTCAAACAACTCCAGGGCATTCTTCGGTTCATTGAAGACCGTATACGGACCACCCAGACCAAAGACCATTCCACTCCTAATTGCTGATGGGCTCACACTTATTAAAGATGTGGAGGGCATAAATGAACGCTGGCGTGAACACTTTTCTAACCTCCTGAACATGCCCTCAGTTGTCGACCCAAGGGCTCTGGACGATGTTGAGCAGAAACTAGAACTTCCCCATCTTGAACTACCTCCTACACTTGACGAGGTCAAAAGGGCCATTGGTCAAATCAACTGCGGAAAAGCACCAAGTATGGATGGCATCCCCGCTGATCTTTTTAGGGCGGCAGGCCCCGACTCAATAAAGGCTTTCCTTGACATCATGGTCAACATTTGGCAGGAAGAGACAATGCCGCAGGAATTTAAGGATGCTATTGTTGTATCCCTATACAAGAATAAAGGCAGCAAAGCTGACTGCGGCAACTATCGCGGCATTTCCTTGCTTTCCACCGCTGGAAAAATCCTTGCACGGGTCCTCCTGAATCGTCTTATAAAAGCTGTGTCCGAAGCCAACTTACCGGAAGCACAGTGTGGTTTTAGATCAAGACGAAGCACAGTCGACATGATCTTCACTGTAAGACAGGTGCAGGAAAATGTATTGAGCAAAATATGGATCTTTATGCGGTCTTCATTGATCTGACTAAGGCCTTTGACACGGTTAACAGAGAAGCGCTGTGGACCATCCTTAGCAAGCTGGGCTGTCCAAGAAAATTTGTCCAACTTATCCTTCTTCTTCATGATGGCATGGTGGGACGGGTCATGTATAATGGTGATGTTTCGGAGCCTTTTGGGATATCAAACGGCGTCAAACAGGGATGTGTTTTAGCTCCAGTGCTGTTCAACCTCTTCTTCGCTTGTGTCCTCAATCATGCTGTGCGCGACATGGAGAAAGGCATCTATCTAAAGTATAGACTAGACAGCTCCCTTTTTGATCTCCGCAGGCTGAGCGCTAAGTCCAAGACTTCGGTCCGCCTCATCCGTGAGGCTCTTTTTGCATCATTTCCGCAGACGGATTGATCGACAAGGAGATAACTGCTCGTTTCAGCAAAGCCAGTCAGTCTTTGGGTCGCTTACGAATCCGCGTGATGCAACATAGGAACATTACGCTGAACACAAAAATCAAGGTGTACAGGGCAATCGTAATCCCCAGTCTCCTTTATGGTTGTGAAACCTGGATGCTGTACAAACGCCACCTGAAGCAACTTGAACGTTTTCACATGAGAACTCTTCGTTCAATCATGGGCATCAGATGGCAGGATAGGGTCACCAACCTCGAGGTTCTGGACAGAGCTGGTCTTAGTAGTATGGAAGCTATAATCTTAAAGTCGCAGTTGCGTTGGACAGGACACGTGATCCGCATGGATGGCTCCCGCATACCTCGCCAAGTTCTGTATGGAGCCCTATCGCAGGGCCAGAGAAACGCAGGGCCAGAGAAACACAGGACGTCCAAGGAGGTGCTACAAGGACTGCATCAAAGAGCACCTGAAACACTGTGATACCTCAACAAAAGATCTTGAATCATGTGCTGCAGACAGAGTCATGTGGCGCGATACAATACATGCGGCATACACAACTTTTGAACGAAAAAGAAGAGAGCAAGTAACAAATGCCAGGGAACGCAGGAAAGCCCCCAAAGACACTGTTGTCTCCTCTGTTGTTGTTTCCTTCCAGTGCCCCTACTGTTCCAGGGTGTGTGCATCAAGGATTGGTCTCATCAGCCATGCCCGGACCCATCAAAGGACATAGCACAACCGATATCTTCGGAAACGATGGTCAACCGACATTATTATCATTATTATTATTATTATTATTATTATTATTATTATTATTATTATTATTATTATTATTATTATTATTATTATTATTATTATTATTATTATTATTATTATTATTATTAAGTACATGCAAGCACAACTATAAAATTAAGTGCTACTTAATTGCTGTCTCTACTCTGTTTAAACCTGCCATTAAGATGCATTTTTTGATCACTTGTGGATGTAGATGACATTAAATACAAGTTTGAAGAGGATCTAAAATCTTTTGAAAACACATTCGAAATGCCACAAAAGATGTACTGCCTACTTTCCGCCTACTGAACTAATACGTAAACATTATGGGAAGCGCCAGACAGCCAGACAGAATTTAAATTACTTTGTCAGCTGAAGACCAAAGATTGGTTTGAACATAAAAACGTTCTTAGACGTACTTAAATTCGTAGACTCTTAGATTTGAATTCTACATAATCATTCCATTAGGAGTTTAGTAATGCTGTGGAAAAGAGGAAAATGAATAGGCAATCTGTCCTTAATTGCAATCATACCTTGCATTTTGTTTGTCTGTGAGCCATTTTATATTTCAATTTTTTTTTTCAAAATAGCTGACATTGATGTATTTGTGTAGCAAACAAGTGTACCACAAAACAAACAACTATAGCATCAAGTGTTTGCTCTTACTTTCTCTCTATTTCTGTTTTTTTTTTGCCCTGTTTTCTTCCACTTCATGTTGGTAAAGAAGACAAATCCTCTATTGTGCTCAGAACTAAGATTGGTCTGTGGGCTTCTAGAACATCAAACTGTCCTTCTAACCTCTATTTCCTCCCCTTTAGTCTTTACATGTGCCGCCTTTGCCCCCACATATTGCATTTCGAACTTCATCTCAACTGTGTCTTATACTTATGTTTAGTAAGATGGATCTGACCGTACTCTGTTTTCTTGTTTCTTGTTGTTTCTCATTTCTTTTTTTTTTTTTTTCTGCAGTTCCAGGAGGAATTGCACCTGAATCTTTAACCTTCACCCCATTGGACGATATGATCTTTCTGAAGTGGGAGGAACCTTTGGAGCCCAATGGTCTAATTGCACAGTATGAGGTAGTGTGCTATTTAGAAAGCATTTTAAATGGAAACATCTATAATTAAATTAGACTTAGTAAGTAATAATTACCCAAAGTGTGTCAGGTTCTTAATGTAATTAAGCTAAAAAATTGATATTATAACTCTGCATTTATCAAACTAATATTTATTCTTTACACTGCATCTGAGGTGACATTTGTACAATGATACAGAAGCATCTTAAACATATTTATTTAAAACGTACCCTTTACTACCCTGAAGTACATTTTTACCATAGTAAAAAAATAATTTGTTACGTAAATAAAATACTTTAAAAATGTATTGTGAACTGAATAATATTTAATATTAATGTTTTGTGACAGTTAAAAAATGTATTAGAATTTAAATTTATGTTAAAAACAATTTGAAAGTGCATCTTTGTAGTTCATTTCATAAAATATTTTATTTTCTTATTGGTTACTGCCAAATGTACCAACAAAACATTTATGGTAAACTAAATTAAACTTCATTAAACGTCATTTCTAATGTCATGTATTTAATATATTGACATTTATGCAATTACACATGTTTAATGGATGATGACATTGCAGTTTAATACATTAATAATATAATAAATTTAAATGTAATATTGAATAACTCAGTTATAATTAAAGTATTCTACATGTGTTTCAGTATGCTAGTCAACACATTAAATCAAGTGTACTTTAAAGCATGACAAATTATTTTTAAAACAATTATTTAATGATAATGGTATCTACATTTACTACTTGTACTTCAATTCTGAAATTCTATCTATCTATCTATCTATCTATCTATCTATCTATCTATCTATCTATCTATCTTCTGAGCCTAAGCCTTGATAAGTCTAATCATATTTTTCAAACACTCATTAAAATTCTGTAAAATTACGTTTAATTCTTTTTCACATGTGTATTATTGGATGAGACCTTTATGGTCTTTTTTAATTTGTGTCCATTAACCCTTTACAACCTGAAGGTATTTTTAATGATTTCATGTACAAGTGATACGTTTAAAAGTAAGGGATTACAATTCTACAAAAAAGAAAGAAGCAATCAGATTTTGATCATTTGAGACTCTTATGTAACAAAACAGGAAAAAGCGATGGAATTTATGATATGTTTTATTTTTTATTTAGATTAATATTGGAAAGATAATGGTGACTGGTCATAAAATCAAATGCGGTATTTTTCACAATTATGTCAACTGCATCTGGGCCAAATTTTGTGTTGATATCTCAATGCAATTAAAATATGCAGGCATTTGGAACCAAGGTAAACTTTTTAGCAAAAGAAAAACTCTCCAAATAAGTGATAATAAGTGTGTTTCTACTTACATGTGTAAATACCACAATATAACTGTAAAATATGTATTGTTTCATATAAAAAGTAACAAAAACAAGAATCCTGATTGATGCTTGATGACTTCCAGCGTCCTTTCAGTTGTACACTCCTCCTACTCTATGAAGACCTGTCATTCTGACTCATCGGTAAAATCCAAGCGCACTTCTGCTTTTAAAAGTTGTCTCGACACATTTTACCTACCACCCATACCCGAGATTGAGTTTTCATTTGTTGCAGAATTCAGCAAGTTCTTGACACATTTCAAACATTTTCACATTTTGAAACACAACAATAATTTAAATAAAAAATACTTTTAATAATTTAAAGATTCAAATAAACTTTAAAGGCAAGTTGAAAATTATAAAAAAAAAAAAAATTTTTTTTTTTTTACATTTAGTTTGATGAATATAACATGTTTAGATGTTTGACAGAGAAACAAGTCAAATATGAAACAAAATCATGATAAAAGTACTGTTAATTAATAACGAAAATGGCAAAATTTGACCGGGAAAAACATCTGTTATGAAAAAATTATTATTTTTCAATATTAATAAAGCATAATTTGATATGTCAGTTATACAATCACAAAATCATCAATAAAAATATTGCTAAGTAATTGCTTCATTAGCAAATTTCAAATCACCGGGAAACATTATGTAATTATGGCTTCATTGTATTATATTATTGAAATGTACCATAAAAAATTCCACTATTAAAAATCACCCAAAAATAACTTTATCTATGTAATTTTACTTACCGAACATAAGATTTCTCGCCATGGAAAAGTGCCGTCTTGATTTTAACTTCCTACAACCATGAGCAGCAACAGTCAATTTGTAAACATCCACCAATCAGTGCATTAGTTATCTTGCTGCTATGCAAAACTCGCAAACTTGCATGGCCAATCACAACAAAGGGAGACCTGAGTGTCATGTAGGTGTGCTGCTGGTGTGCGATGTGGAAGCACGAGGGACAAACTTGGAGATGCAAACAGAAAGAACTTTAATAAAAACGAGAAAACAAACAGCACTCAACAGTGCAAACTCGGAACCAGGAAGACTTGGGATACACCCACACACAAAGACCATCCACATAGGATCGTCAACAAGAGACAAAGACTAAGGAGAACATGAGGGTTTAAATATACAGGATAAGGGACACACCTGGAGACACTAACGAGATGATTAACACAAGACATGTGTGGAAGGATCTAGAAAGTCCCGGAAGTGAACAAGAAGTGACATCATGATAGACAGGGAGTGACAACAGAAAGTGAACCCATGACCCTGCTGACAGGGAAGTGACAAAGACACAACATGACTGTGACACTGAGTGAGATATTAAATTAATTAATTAAGTAATTAAATTACTTGCTTAATCATTCATTACATTGATTAATATAAGGGGTTCAAATATTGAATCAATGTTGTGGAAAATGTATCACAATAGTGCATTGATGTTCTATTATAATTTTTACACCGCAGTTTACGCTGCCTAAGATATTGTAGGGTGATGAGTATTGTTGTATCTGTTTTGCAGAATTACATGAATTTGAAGGGGGCAAAAGCTGCATTTACAGGATAGTGATTCATTTACCCATTCGGGGGATTGTCTAACTATTTAACCCGACTTGTCTCGTTGTTTATTTGTAGGTATAAATATGTAACATTTACAGGGACAAAAACAAACTTTTTGTGTGTTTGGATAATATTTTCAATATGTACAGCATCTAAAACGTAAATATTATTATATATTTAAAGCTATAGAAACATAAGCTATTTAGGAATCAATTAATTGTAAATTACACTTTGTGTAGAAATGGATTCAAATTCTCATATCATGTTGGTTTCACCAATACGAGTGTGATAAATTTCCTCCTTTGTTCCACCTTTCAAGGGTTTGTTTTTATCCTTCATACACCCTCCCAATCAGCAAACCATTAGTGTGTGTAAACTCTCTCTCCAACCTTCAGAGTCTATGCGTTCTTATGCTAATTATGTTGTAGTTCATTCTCTGGTCTTCTATTAGTCAAGGAACAAATATAATTGCTTTTTTGCCTTGTAGAGACTGTTGGATTGGGCAATTGTGTTTAAGTGCTTTAGCCTAGTAATATTTCACTGCTTAGGCCAACTTCAATTACCTCAGCTGTCAGCATATACGCATGTAAGTTTTTGCTTACACTCAATGCTCGTTTGGGAGTGACATATGTAGCTTTATGGTTACAGTGCTATTAGTTGTTTTTGTTTTCAGTTCTTTTCTGCATCAAATTGAAACCACCTCTGCCTCTGATGAATTCAACAGTGCCTAGAAAGGGTAAACATTTTTCAAGCTTTCTTGCAAGTACTTTTGCCATCGTTTTTGCATTTAGCAAGTTAAATGAGTCACTATTTGTAGGTGGCTCTTCTGACTTTAAAATTAATGTTATAAGAGTGTTCCAAAATGAGGGCAGTAGGGGTACAGTTTTAACAGATTTTTCAAACAGCTTGTAATGATGACTGTATTTTCAAATCTGAGGTGTGACTGACTGTAGATATCTATAGACTCTATAGACTATGCCCATAGTCTATACATCTATAGACTATTTCTCCACTTTTGCTTCTACATCCTAGACATATATTTAGACTATATGTATATATATATATATATATATATATATATATATATATATATATGTATGTACCTGAGGAACCTCCTGTGCTGAGGAAGAATGGAGATATGAAAGTACGCATCCTTCATATCTATCGTCACAAACCAGTCCTCTGACCTAATTTGTGGAACGGTCTGTTTCACGGTCAAGTTCAGCATTTTAAACTTGAGCTGCGATACAGACTTGTTGAGTATACGCAGATCCAAAATGGGACGTAGACCTCCATCCTTCTTGGGAACTAAGTATCGGCTGTAAAAGCCTGACTCTCTGTCTCGGAGGGGAATGCGTTCTATGGCCCCTTTCTCCAGCAGTGTATCTACTTCCTGTTCCATAACCAGAGAATAACCATGACTAGAACTCCCGCGAACCTGGGTGGTAGAGCCCGGAACTGAATGGTGCGCAGGACCCAACGAGATACATTTGGCAGAAGTCTCAATGCTGCCAAAAAATCTACTAAGGGAACCAGCCCCTCGGGACTGGCCTCTGGTATCATTCGAGAAACCAACTCAGTGTCCTGAAGCAGTGAACCGGCAGGGAGCGACCAAACCGATGGCTCTAGGACCCTCCTTGGAGGGAGTGAGCATCCTGGTGCCACAACGTTTCCGGGCAGACACTGGGATTAACATTTGCTGGGGGCCGCTGTACCCTGAAGTACGCGAGGGAGGATGGCCACCGTAGGCAGAGGTTAGCACCGCCTGGCCTTGACGGGCGATAGCCCTCAGTGGTCCGACGCTCCTGGCATCAGGACCGTTTCCACTGAGCCTTCTTAGAAATAAGGACGTCCTCTGCTTTCTGGGGAGGAGTCCAGGTGGCAATGCTCTGTTTTTGGGTAACCCGATGGGAGGAGCTGGCTTTCTGGGGACCTGAGAGCGGCGGGGGATGAGCTTCTTGAACGCCGCCGCCTGCTTGGTGGCGTCAAGCAAAAAACTTTTATGTTTTTCTTGCATCTCTGACAAATGTAACCACAAATTTAACCTCTCCGTAGCCACCAAGACTGCCATTGACCGCCCAATGGCAAGGCGGTCTCTTTTCTCTCTGACAGCGCAAGTCAGAACCTCCAGCCGCTCCTCATAGGCTGGAGAATGAGGTGGTGAGTCCTCAAAAAAAAGGGAAAGGGAACTCCCATCTAGTCAAAAATGTATTGATTTGATACCTGTTAATGTTTTATTCACAAAACTTGTGGAATTTTAGATTTTAATTTAGAATTTAATTGAAGTGTGTGATATGACTACGATACAAAATATCACACGCACTGGCCAGAAATACATAACAAGGATTTATGAAGCTTTGCAAATATCACTTATATTCAAATCAGACTAGAACGGAATTGTTTTAAGAGTTTTAATGAGGTGATCTAGTTGTGCGTCTATTGTTGTTAAAATATCATCTTGTTGTTAAAATTATGTCATCCTATATTGGAGACAGGGTTGGAAACAGATTATTATTTTAATCATTGTCATTAGGACCTTATGAGTTTACCAAAATCATTTATTGACTCAATTAGACTCTCTGGATGAAAATTGATTTGCCTGCTGAGTTGGATTTTATATGAAAAATATGAAATGGTATATACAGTATATACCATGAGTCCTCTTGCATGAAAACAAACAGCACTATCTCACTGGGGAGTAAATGAGTCTAGAAATATTATGTCTGAATGTACATAGATGTTTAGGTCTTGAAATTACTTTCTTTATCTTGATGAGTTTCCATATACCCTTAACATTCCATGAATGATACAAATTGTGTCATATTGATAACAGTTCCTTGTATGAAACAATCTTTGTTGCTTAAACTGTGCTTTCAATAATGTAAAAAGATAAGAAAGGAAATATAATTGGTTTTGTTGTGAATCAAGTTAAGTATTCACAGTAGTAGCTGCAGTCAGGCTACAAGACTGCATCACAGGGATTCATCAATACTTTTCCTTCAACCATAAGATATTAGATAATTTTCTCTGGGTTAATTGTCTTTCATCATTTTTTAGATCAGCTACCAGAGCATCGAATCGTCGGATCCCAGCATCAACGTTCCTGGCCCACGGCGCACTGTCTCCAAACTAAAGAACGAGACATATCACATGTTCTCTGGGCTTCACCCTGGAACCACATACCTGGTGTCTGTTCGTGCTCGCACCGCTAAGGGCTTTGGTCAGACCGCCCTAACTGAAATCACCACCAATATCTCAGGTGAGGAAATATACATTGTCACACATAACTCTGGAATATGAGTTGTCACAAATTTAACCTACACATTTAAGCTGTCACACTGAAGCTGAAGTTCTTAATTATAAGTTTTCCACTAGATGGGCTTTAGATTTATTACTGGAATTAATGAGTGATGCCTGCAAGGGTCTTTTAATTGGTTCAGGATTTATTCAGCTTTTATTTGAACTTCCTTTAGATATAATTTCAGCTAGGCAAAAGCTAGAAATTGCTAAAAAGCTAGAAGGCTAGAAATGGTTTACCCAGGCTTAAGTCAACAAACTGTTAAGTCCAGTAATACCTTGAGATACGAGCGTCCTGACATATGAGTATTCCAAGATATGAGAAAGCCTTCGGGCATATTTTTGCTTTGAGATACGAGTAAATATTCGAGATACGAGCACGCATAGTGACACCTTCACTTCACTTAACTTAACACGTGTTCGCTGACTTCTGTTCACGTCGCCCTCGAGTAGGTGATTTTCTCTCTATTTTGTGTATTATTCTTCATAATAGCGATGAGTGAAGAAAGTGAGTGGTAAGGATGGTAGTGAGAAGAAGAAATGCATGATGATCATGGAAATTAAGCTTTAAATTGTGGATAAATATGGGCATGGTGCCCGCGAGCGTGATCTAGCACGCATGTATGATCGCAGTGCATCCACGATTTGTACCACCCTAAAGCAGAAGGATGCTATCAAGAACGTAAATCCTTCCAAGGGTGTAATGATTATATCAAAGTTACATTCAAATACAAATGATGAGATGGAGAGGCTTCTATTGTTGTGGAGAAAGCTGCGGAGGAGCACGTTGAACGAACATTTTGACAAAAACAAATTTTCCTCTATAGGTATTTCATAAAAAGGTCTGCGCCAAGTGAAAGTGAGGGTAGTCAGGCGAAAAAGGTAAGAAAAGTGAAGAAAAGTAAAGAATTAAAATCAAAAAAAGCAAAACAATAATATAAGTTGTATACAATAAAACAATAAAAGTAAGCTCATGTTACGTTCAGTTATGTTAATTTAAGTTTACGTAAATTACGTAGTGTTCGTGTAAGGTATGATACAGTACGGAATCAAGTGTCCATGTACCAACCCCATTCATCCGTCCTCCACACATGACGCTACTGTCTGTAAAAACGTATTATTAAAACCACATTTTATTTGATATCACACCAATCCTTATGCTGTATACATGTAGTATAATTGTGTGTGTGTGTGTGTGTGTGTGTGTGTGTGTGTGTGTGTGTGTGTGTGTGTGTGTGTCTATACCAATAAAAAAACAGTTCTGGAACGTCTTAATTTGTTTTCTATTATTTCTTATGGGAAACCATGATTCGAGATATATGAGCTCAGTTCTGGAACAGATTATGCTCTTATCTCGAGATATTACTGTACACCTTAATAGTCCACACAAATATTCCAAGTCTTCTGAAGACAAACAATACCTCCCCTGCTTTCTGTCAATGAAGTTTGACAGTAAATAATTTTTGCATGAACTGTTCCCTTAAATAAACTCACGCTCTCTCTCCCTCACACACACACACATGAACCCGGCTGTAGGCATGAGCTAAACTTTTCTTATTTGTGTGTTTCTTTTGCGGTTTGTTCCAGTAAACATGTCAGTCGTACCGTCCCATGGTCCTATGAAATAAACAAACACTAGCACTGTGATGGCAGCTCTCATTCTTTGAACTCTAGATTCTCTGCTTGTTTCAGTATGTTGAAGGCTGAGACATTGACCTGTTTTCCTGTACCAGCACACTAATTGACTTCCAATAATAAGCGGAATGGGAGCAGGAGGTCTGTTCTGTGCTCATCCCTCAAGAGACTTTATAAAGGACTGTGGATCGCTCTCATCCGCCTCCATTACTGTGTTTCATAGCCCTTGTGTAGTGCGCTTTGTCTGGGGCGTTTTTGTACTCTGTGGAGCGAGGGGTTTAACTCAGTGGAAAACCAAGACTAATTTGGAAGGTTTTTGTGTATATTAGAGTTTCTGGGTGTGTGGGAGAGTGTGTGTGTTTGTGTGTTTTTTAATAGATAAAAAAATGAAGCTTCTGTTGTTATTTACTCATCCGTAAATCGTCCTGAATCTGTATCTTAAGTCTTTGTTTACTGATACTCTTCCCCTCTATTGAGCTGTTAACTGAGAAACACTGCCACTGAATCATAGAGTCAAACCATTCAGCTGCATTTGCAGACCAGCATAAAATAATGATTTGTTCACTGGTCCAGATCTTGTCACTCACATCATTCAACATTTATGTTAGAACAAAAAATTATTTCTTACTCACATCTGAGACAGATCAGATAATGTTTGCTCTTTCTTTCCCCTCACAGCGCCTGCATTTGATTATGAAGACGTCCCGTCTCCACTGAGTGAATCTGAGACCACCATAACAGTCTTGCTGCGTCCAGCCTTGGGGAGAGGAGCACCTGTCAGGTATTACAATATGACAAATGTGATTATTTGTTTGATTTTTTATTTTTTTTTATGTTTGCATATATATATATATATATATATATATATATATATATATATATATATATATATATATATATATTATGTATGTATGTATGTATGTATGTATGTATGTATATATATATATAAATATATATATATATATATATATATATATATATATATATATATATATATATATATATATATATATATATATATATATATATATATATATATTATGTATGTATGTATGTATATATATATATATATATATATATATATATATATATTATGTATGTATGTATGTATATATATATATATGTGTGTGTGTGTGACTGGAAATGTCATTGAAAATATTCTGAGAATATTCTGAATTCTGAGCTTATTACATAGAAACTAAATTATTTTCATGGCAAGATTGGTTTCTATAGTTTTTTTTTTCTTGGCTTTGAATAATTTAAATTATTAGTTGAAATTGTTACAGTTGCAAAAAAACTGCTATAGATTATTTGAATTATTTGATTATTTGAATTATTTGATTATTTTTATTATTTTTTTAACAGTCCAGAACAGTTCAGGGTATAAAGACTGTTATATCTTCCTGTACAGCACCTATCATGTGATTGTGGTAGAAGAGGACAGCTCCAGACAAGTGAGGCGGAGGGAGTTGAGTCACATGGAGTGTTTCCCTGCTCCTTCCTCCCATGGGGAGACTCCAGGGGGAGGAGGAGGGCCAAGTGGGACACCTCATTACTACACTGCTGAACTCCCACCCAGCAGCTTGCCTGAGGCTATGCCCTTCACCGTAGGGGACAACCACACTTACAATGGCTATTGGAACACACCTCTTGACCCCAGTAAAACCTATATCATCTACCTCCAGGCCTCCAGTAACTTCAGAGGGGTGAGTGATCCCATCTGCCCAATAACATGTATGTATATATGTTGGAAAAGACTTTGGAAAAAGTTTTGATTAGCTGGTTTATTCCAAATATCCTATCATGAAGAGAAGGCAGTTTGCCGTGAAGAAGGTAGTAGAGTGCACAAAGGGAGTTAGAGGGCTACGCGTAAGAGGTGTAAGAGGGTCAGAGTAAGAGAGCATAAGAGGGTAAGAGAGCATTCATCTAGCTGTCGGACATTTTTAAAGCACCCTCTTTTAACCAGAACAGCCAATAAGTGGGAATGAACTGCAGAGCAGGAACATTTCTGTTCCCAACTAGTTACAAAAGAGACGAACGATAGGAAAAATCTTTTTTCACTCAAAGTTTAAGCATTTAAAACTACCAAAACATACGGAAATGGTTATAAAATAGGTGGCATGCATACATACATAAGAATACATTAAATATAAGTCAAAATATCAGTGCAGAACAGTTTTGTGTATTCCGTGTGTGTGTGTGTGTGTGTGGTCCATTTTGGAATGTGTGGGGGAAAGAGAACTGGAGAACCCCAAGTCACCATGCTCAATGTCCAAAGGGCATAACGCTGTCAGTTCTTAGAATCTTTGAAGACACTCTCTGTTAACTTAAAAATCACAAATAGATATTGGTGTTTAATCAGTCATATTGAGTCACTCTCTGTTACACCCTCCTCAATGGAACTCCGTTGGAGATTCTAGTCAGGAGGGATTACCTGTCCTAGGTAGGGGTCTTGAACTGTGGAGAACTTACCCAGAACTGTGGAGTTCTGTGACTATATATAGGAGACTGTGGGCTTGGCCTCTGAGGCTGAGGGGGCCCAGCTCATAGACTCTGATCTCTTAAATGAGGATGTTGAGACTATTCTGCACTCAAGAGCTCCATCCACGAGGAAACTGTACGCCCGGAAGTGGAGACTCTTCACTTCTTGGTGCAGTGAGAGGCAGTTGAACCCAGTTACCTGTCAGATTAGCACTGTGCTGAAGTTCTTAGAAAACTGCAGGGTTATCCCCTTCTCCCCCCAAGGTTTACGTGACTGCCATAGCTGCTTACCGTGTACCTCTAGGTGGTATGTCAATTGAGAGAGACCCCTTAGTTACACGTTTCCTCCATGGCAGACTGAAGCTGAGTCCAGCAATGCGTACTAGGCCTGGGATCCAGGGCTTATCTTAGGGCCCCTTTAAAACCATTCAGGAGATACCCATTCTGTTTTTAAGCTTAAAAACTATTTTCCTCCTCGCTATCACTTCCTATACATGTCACTCTTCAAGCTCTATCAGTTGCCCCTTTGTGCTTGGAATTTGCCCCTGGTATGGCTAAAACTTTTCTTTACCAGGCCGGGCTACATGCCTAAAGTTCCTACTAACACGCTATATCCTACTGCCATATTATACTGCAGGCCTTCTGTCCCCCACCATTTCTTGATCATGATCAGAAGCTGAAAAATAGAGTCTGTCTACATCCACAGAGTTGCCCTATGGCACAAGTCTGACCAGTTGTTTGTCTGTTTCAGGACCCCTAAGGGGGCCCCGACTTCTAAACCAACTATGAGCAGGTGGATAGTTGAGGCTATCTCCCTGGCTTATTAGTTGGCTAGACAACCTTCTCCTTTGGTGGGTCGTGCACACTCTACTAAGAGTGTGGCTGCCTCTAAGGGTCTTACTACAGGATTATTTCTTGTGGATGTTTGTGTTGCGGCATGCTGGTCCTCACCGCATACCTTTACAAGGTTCTACCAGTTAGACCTCAATTCCAATCCAGGAACACGGGTGCTTGCGTAGTGAGCTACGTTTCACTCGACAGGCCTTCCTCACTGTGGTGGTGTTGGCATTCTCGTTCCCCTAGCGTTCCAAAGCAGTGTCGGTTCCCTTGTAAGGGAAAGACTTAGGTTACATATATAGCCCTAGTTCTCTGAAGAGAGACTGACTTGATTGCTGCTGGAAGTGATGTTAGGAGGCCAGCAGGGGGTGCTCACTCTCTGGTCTATGTGAGTCCTACCACCCCAGTATAGTGACGGGGACAATGTACTGCAAAGAGCACGTCTTTCGGATGTGACGTTAAACCAAGGTCCTGACTCTCTGTGGCCATTAAAAATCCTAGGATGTCTTTCGCAAGAGTAGGGGTGTAACCCCGGCATCCTGGCCAAATTTGTTCATCATGGCTTCCTTACCATCCCCATTCTCTGATTGGCTTCATCACTCTGCCAATAAAGCTGGTGTGTGGTGAGCGTTCTGGTGCAATATGGCTGCTGTCTCCTCATCCAGGTGGATGCTGCACTCTAGTGGCGGTTGAGGAGATTCCCCCCTTCCATGTAAGTGCTTTGAGAGACTTTGATAAAGCGCTATATAAATGTAATGAATTATTATTATTATTGTTATCTCAATCCCCATGACAAATGATAGTTTGAGCTGAGTTTGCGTTGCACGTGTTTCAGTCCATATGGTCGCTCACTCCAATGACGTTTTACTCATTCTTGTGGCGCCGTGCTGTGCAGCCGCAGAGGAACTCATGGAAAAGTCAACTCTTACAGATGCTATCTTGGAAGAGGAGGCACAGGAGTTCGCCATCACTGTCCAGGAATTCCCAGATTACATTGGCATCGACAAAGACGTTGTTACTGATAGAAGCTTAGAAGCATTTGTTTTCAAGCTGACCGTTAAAGAGACTTTGTAAAGAAACATAGTAACCACGTATACAATACTTTTCAGAACTGTGTCCAAGCTAAATGACTGTGTTCTGAGCGAATGGGTTTATGGTTGTTGTGACTGTTTTCACTGTTTACACTGTGAGCGAAATTGTGTTTACAATGTTGAAGAAAATAATTAAAGTTTTGTATTGAGAATAAAAGGTGGTTCTTATCGTATACTGGTAAATCTTGTAATGGTTGTCAGAGTGGTTGACAACTGCCCGGATGTTAAATCTAAATGAAAGAAAACTTGAGGTCGATTAAACTGGTCACACAAGCTTTACAGATGGTTTTGTACCAGCACACTCTTCTCAAACATGTAAAGAGGGTAAGTACAAACCAGGAAAAGGAAAACATTTGGTGACATTTGGTGTCCCCCATCCAAAAAACACATTTGACAAGAATTTAAATATTCAAATCTTAGATGTTGTAATGAGAAGGCTGAAGCCGTGTTAGAATCCATGTGCAGTTTATTTTAGGGACAATCCAGATCAGAAACCATATTCCAGGCGTGAGGTCAGCAACAAGAGATCAGTCCAGACATAAAACATAGAACATGGCATGGGGTAGACTTGGCATGGCAAAACAACAAGGCATGGTAAAACGTGGCATGGCAAACATGGTAGAAATAACAATGAAACAAGACATAACTAGACATGGCATTGCTAGACATGACATGGCATAAGCTCGACATGGAATGACATGGTACAGAAAGCTATGCTACTGTAGCGATTCTAAGCCTAAGGGAAATGGTGCGGATCTATGTGTGCGTGAATCGTTTTGTTGATCAAACACTCATAAATCTGCACAAAGGGGAATTTGGATATTAACAGTTAATTATAACGGATTATAACAATTATTAATATCTATGGCTTGATTCGACTTGTAGAATTTTCTTTAATTCTAGAAAAGAGTTCAAAGGACGGATAATTTGTCCAGCAAATATTGACCTTATAAACTCTATAAAAATGAAAGGTTTCCTTTGGCCACAAAGAAAGATCTTTCCATTAATTTGTAACAAGGATCGGTCACCATTAAAGTGACTTATGGATGAGCAATTCAGAGGCAGTCACGTGTGAATATATATATTTTAATAATCGACAAACAATAGACAAACATACACGAACTAAATTGAAAAAGGGAAGAAGAGAGAATAAGAGAGAGAGTAGGAGAGACAAAGGAAGGTAGTATTACAGACAATAACCTATTTGAGAACAAACAAGGAATCAGACCAACTTATTGGTATAAACTCAAATCTCTTAAAGATCGCTTAAGGGCTACTTGCTTATGTTTCTTTCTGTGGCTGGTCGGAATTCGTGCGTGTGAATTCCGATCTGGTCCGAGGTTTGCGTCTTGCTGGGCGGGTCCGTTGGAATCCGCGGTAAGTTCAAATGTTGGTTCTTTGTTTGTAATGTCCTTTGTGGAAAATGGCGCTGGATCCAAGAATCCGCGCCAGAGGAGAGTTGCAAGAGAGGAAGTGTAAGAGGATGAAGAAGGGCAAGAAGAAGAGTTGATCCTTGGCCTACGGGCACTTATAAAGGAATAAACAAAGCACGCCTCTAAGAGTTGGGACAGCCAATCAGAGTGAAGGAACTGAGAAGCGGGAAACTTCCTTTGTCTTAGTCTCATGTGATTAGCATGTTTTATTGCCTACTTGAGAATGCAGACCTTTGGGTTTTGGAATAAAAGAAAGAGTCTGATGCATCCTAGCACAGTGAAACAAACCTAGACGGTCTGCAAATGGAAAGACAAAGATTTCGAGACCATTCATGGCTATACTAACTCTTAGCATGAAGGCAAGGTAAAGGACTTGGTTTTACCCAAGTATTTGCTGATTATAAACTTCTAAATTATCAAACACATCTAAAATGGTTATAACAAAAGCATGCATACATATAGGTAAAACACAACACATCTAAAAATGGAAAGTAACTACCGGTAAGTTAAAGGTCACATGGCACAGTCTTTATGTTCTTGGTATGTATGTGTGTGTTTGTGTGTGGGGGCTGTTTTACGATGGCATCCTTTGAAATGCAGAGGAGAGCGAGGGTGAGTGAGAATGGTTTGTGTTCCAGAGGTCTTAACTGTCAGTTCACAGACTCTTCGGAGCCGATCCTGTCGAATCACTTTTTCAATCAAAGAATGAATCTTGATCGATCCTTCATGAGCACCGTCCATACTCTACACTACCAATCAGGTTGCTGGCAATAGCACTAGCGGTGCTAGCTACGGCATAGTAGGGCTGTGCTACCAGCAAGGTTATGGCATTCCCATAGACTAGACTGTTAAACATGACATGACATGGAACTGAAAACCAAAACATGATGAAGCAAGAAACCAAGCATAGCGTTAACAGGACTAAACATAACAATGAGACAAGACAACATGGCTAAGTAAAGCGGTACTTCCCATAGAGTGGGGGGCAGCCCATGCAATATGTCGCAAAGTCCATGACAGATCCTTGCCCTTAAATAGTCCCCAAACAGGAAGTGGTCGCAGAGGGAGCGGTAACAGGCAGACCGTGAACGTGGGCTCCCTCTGGTCGTGTGGCATGGCGTTACATAATCCCCCCCTTAAAGAGCGCCTCCTGGCGCTCAACGTGAATGTCTCCGAGGTCAGGAGGAACCATGGCATGACTTGGTACTACTTTGTCCGTGGAGACGACTGACCTGGATGACGTCACGGCGGCGGGTCCCAGCGGAGCCGAAAGACCGATGGAGCCGACCGAGACCGCTGGACCAGAAGACCGAAGGCCAGCCGCAGCGCCGAACATCCGAGGCGGAATCCAACGGACCGAGGGCAGAGTCAGAGACGGAGTGACTGAGGACAAAAGGCGCAACCGGAGGGAGCAAGGAGCCAGCCGAAGCCACAGGTGTAGGCAAGGCGACGCACGACCAAAGTGTAGCCTGGAGGACGAGGGAACCCGATGGAGAGGATGACCGAGGGACTTTGGTGAAGCAGAGGGAGTGAGAAGCCAGGTGCCGAAGTGTCGATGGGCTGAGGTGAGGGAAGGGGACAGAGATCAGAGGCGTAGTGGACGCACTCTGCTTGGCTTGGTCGAGGAGGTGGGAGAGGGAGGCCGGGTGGGACAACAACGACCATGGTGATGGCAACTACAGCCTCTGGCCATGACAGAACCTGCGGTGCACATGTTCTCCGGGTTATCATCACAGTTTCTTTAGATCCTTACTCTATTGTCCTGAAAAAATTCCTGCTGGATTCTGAGGTTGCGATGTATTCTGTAATGAGAAGGCTGAAGCCGTGTTAGAATCCATCTGCAGTTTATTTTAGGGACAATCCAGATCAGAAACCATATTCCAGGCGTGAGGTCAGCAACAAGAGATCAGTCCAGACATAAAACATAGAACATGGCATGGGGTAGACTTGGCATGGCAAAACAACAAGGCATGGTAAAACGTGGCATGGCAAACATGGTAGAAATAACAATGAAACAAGACATAACTAGACATGGCATTGCTAGACATGACATGGCATAAGCTCGACATGGAATGACATGGTACAGAAAGCTATGCTACCAATCAGGTTGCTGGCAATAGCACTAGCGGTGCTAGCTACGGCATAGTAGGGCTACCAGCAAGGTTATGGCATTCCCATAGACTAGACTGTTAAACATGACATGACATGGAACTGAAAACCAAAACATGATGAAGCAAGAAACCAAGCATAGCGTTAACAGGACTAAACATAACAATGAGACGAGACAAGACAACATGGCTAAGTAAAGCGGTACTGCCCATAGAGTGGGGGGCAGCCTATGCAATACGTCGCAAAGTCCATGACAGATCCTTGCCCTTAAATAGTCCCCAAACAGGAAGTGGTCGCAGAGGGAGCGGTAACAGGCAGACCGTGAACGTGGGCTCCCTCTGGTGGTGTGGCATGGCGTTACAGATGTTTACTAAGATCCTTAAATTATTTATTGAAGCGCACAATAATATTTAAAATATTTAAAAGCTTTATATTTATAATATCATCATGTATTGGGTACTTTCAATTAGGAGGTGGCTGTCCCAAATCCTTACATGTAAATTTCAACTTTTGAAAATGATATTTAAATATTTTTTGCAAGTTTTCCATTCTTGTTTTTAAACGCATCTTTTTGTTTTGTTTTAAAAAATGAAGTAATTTTTTTTTTAGATTTTATTTTATTATCAAATCATGAATCTATATGTAAAAACACATGTCCTGTATTTTCATGTCACTACCAAAAAACTGAATGTTTTAGTCCATTGGGTGAGACTGATTTTAACCATAGCCCTACATTTTTGATCAGGAAATATTCCTATATCCCTCTCTCTCATATTCTATATGGTGAGTAGATTGATCCCATCATTTTGAGGTAAATGTGTTCTAAAGTCTGAAAATCTGTATGTTACTTTAAGGAATGTCACTACCAAACACATTTTTTCTGTTATTAAGAAAACTTTTTGTGATGTTATTCCATAAAATGTACTTTTTATGTGTACCACTGTTCTGACCAGTTATTGCTAACCATGTGCTGATTTGCATCTTCGAGCTAGGCTCAAAATTATCTAAAATTGTCACTACCAAAACAGTCACGACCGAAACATATCTTGAAGTTTCGGTTGTTTTGGTAGTGACAAAATGGAACACATAATGCTTTATTAATCCGTAATAAACAAAAATGTTGTACACTGTAAAAAATCCAACTTATGTTTTGTATGACAAATTCAGCTTTTAAAGTTTAATCAACTATTTAAAAGGAAAAAAAAGTTGAGATAACTCAAAAATGTTCTGCAGCTGGTTGCCTTTAACTTTTAAGTTTGTTTTTTTTACAGTTATGCAAATCATTACTACTGTAGTATTTTTAGTAGTGTTTTAGTATGCAAGTTAAAATTATGTAATGTGATAAGGTTACAATTAAGGGTGCAGTCAATGATATGTTACAGTCTGACTCTCATACCAGCGGACCAGGGTTTGAGCCCTGCTTGGAACAGGCGATTCGAACAGGAGGGGTTATAGATAGGATGATAGCATTGGATTGTTAGGTTGTTGTCAATAATGTTAATTTCTATGATATTAATGCCTAGAAAGACTACAAGAGAGAGACAGAGAGTGTCTCTATGTGGTTCTGGATAAATATCTGAATGAATATGTTATACACTCACCTAAAGGATTATTAGGAACACCTATTCAATTTCTCATTAATGCAATTTTCTAATCAATCTAATCAACATGGCAGTTGCTTCAATGCATTTAGGGGTCAAGACAATCTTCTGAACTCCACACTGAATGTCAGAATGGGAAGGAAAGGTGATTTAAGCAATTTTTAATGTGGCATGGTTGTTGGTGCCAGACGGCCCAGTCTGAGTATTTCACAATCTACTCAGTTACTGGGATTTTCACGCACAACCATTTCCAGGGTTTACAAAGAATGCTGTGAAAAGGTAAAAACATCCAGTATGCGGCAGTCCTGTGGGTGAAAATGTCTTGTTGATGCTAGAGGTCAGAGGAAAACGGGCCGACTAATTCAAGCTGATAGAAGAGCAACTTTGACTGAAATAACCACTCGTTACAACTGAGGTTTTTTAGCAAAGCATTTGTGAATCCACAACACGCACAACCTTGAGGTGGATGGGCTACAACAGCAGAACACCCCACCGGGTACCACTCATCTCTACTACAAATAGGAAAAAGAGGCTACAATTTGCACGAATCAATCAAAATTGGACAGTTGAAGACTGGGAAAATGTTGCCTGGTCTGATGAGTCTCGATTTCTGTTGAGACATTCAGATGGTAGAGTCAGAATTTGGCGTAAACAAAATGAGAACATGTATCCATCATGCTTTTTTACCACTGGTGCAGGTGGTGTAATGGTGTGGGGGATGTTTTCTTGGCACACTTTAGGCCCTTTAGTGCCAGTTGGGCATCGTTTAAATGCCACGACCTGCCTGAGCATTGTTTTTGACCATGTCCATCCCTTTATGACCACCATGTACCCATCCTCTGATGCTGCTTCCAGCAGGATAATGCACCATTTCACAAAGCTCGAATAATTTCAAATTGGTTTTTTGAACATGACAATGAGTTCAGTGCACAAAAATGGCCACACAGTCACCAGGGGTCTCATTTATAAAGCGTGCGTACGCACAAAACGGGGCTGGAAACGTACGTACGCCAGTTCCCACGCAAAGGTTGAGATTTATAAAAACAAACTTGACTGGAATATTTGCCAGCACGCAAATTATGACCTATGCGTACGAACATTTTGGACACGGAGAGGTTTTGGCGAAAACCGATGGTGAGCTGAGGGATTGACAGTAGAATTAATGAAATTAAACACATTGAACTTGAAAAGTTGTGCATATTATGGAAGCCAGTTTCCACCACGGTTGAGAAAGGGAAAAAAATATTATTTAAGTCGAAATAATGACTTAGTATCTCGACATAAAGAGAAACTTACTCGAAATAATGACATAACTTCTCTGTTTCTCCGCATGGTCAAAGCGTGTAAATGCGAGATCACAGCAAACATGACAAGTTCTGTAAAAACTGCTGTCTTAGTTAAAGTCGTGTAATATATAAAATGCAATCTATAGCAACATGAATTATAAATTATCAGTATATTTTGCACACTTTTCCATGTGCGTAGGAAAGCATGGAAGTGGAACAGAATTAAAGCGAGGCGGTTAAAGCGAGGTGGTTATTAAGCGACGCGGTTACCATGATATCGATGAAAACATCAAAAATGCACGATTTACAAAACTATCGGATTAACGCTGGATTTATTCATTAGGTTTATTCGTTAGGTTTAAGTGTAACGTCTTCATAAAATGCATGAGTACATGTGTTAATATTAACGCGAATTTCGCAAATGCTCTTTGATATGCAGGTTCATCTTAAAGAGTCACTATAATACAATAAAATACAATAATATAATATAATACATCTTATATAACAAATATATTTGTTATAAATGTAACAAATTATATATACTATAATTCCTCTGTTTGAAATCCATGGATCACTGTGCTGCTGCTTGTTCATACACAAAAATACAAACGAATAAAACATTAAATACTATGGAATCCCCTCTTATATACTGATGATTTATCTTTCATGTTCTTTAATTATATTATTGATTATCACACTGACTTTAACAGCTGTTTTACAGAACGCACCATGTTTGCTGTGATCTCGCATTTACACACTTTGACCATGTGGAGAAGCACAAGAGGTTAAGTCATTATTTCGAGAATGTTTCTCGTTATTTCAAGATACTAAGTCATTATTTCGACTGAAATGATCTTTTTTTTCTCAACTGTGGTGGAAACGGACTTCCATACACATATAGACCTATCCATATAACCATTAACATACAAATCACTTTCAATCCTCATTATCTAGGATAAAACGTCCTATAAAACATGCATGTCCACAATAGCAATTTATATAAATAAATGGTAATAAATTATCAAATAAAAGTGTATTAGTTTAATTTATTTTACTTTCACTTGCTAATGATCTATGGGTTTATGTACATTGTCTGATTCGTATGAGCAGGTGTAAAGGATTTAATGCGATCGCTGTAAACATAAATACTACAGTGACACTCCTGCATCTACGGCTTGATGGATGCGCTGGCATTGCTGGAGGACTATGGCAATGGCAGTTGGTGCAGCCATATCCCAATGCTAATGGCAACACACTCTGTCGGTGACTGGCGAGACTTTTTTCCCCCCACTTTTAAGTCAGACCTCTTCTTTTTTTTATTTCGGGAACCGTCTGGTAAGCTGAACCAACTGCATTTACAGCGGCTGTCACATGCTGCCATTCCACACTTTTTTTGTGTGTGTTAGTGACGCCAATACTATGGCTACCAAACTAAATAAATGTCCTTTCCTCCACCTGTCACAAGAACCTCTGTTTCCGTGTCTGTGAAATTTCCATTGGTGCCATTTTTACGCATAAAGAACCTCTTGCTCCTTTATATTAATATGCACGGAATTATTATAATAATCATGAGCTGATTTGCATGGACTATATATGGTTGAAAGGGGGCGGGTAAAGGGCGGGATGTCGATTTTTTTTCACGTGCGCAAATTATCAGTTAGACTGTGATTTATAAATGGAAAACTGCATGCAGGTGTGCGTGCGCACGGTTTTATAAGTCTCAATTTCTGTTTGCGTAAGCCATTTTTTGCTTTTGGGCGCACGTAAACTTTTAGGAAGGATCCTACGCACAGTTTTATAAATGAGACCCCAGATCTCAACCCAATAGAGCATCGTGGAACGGGAGCTTTGTGCCCTGGATGTGCATCCCACAAATCTCCATCAACTGCGAGATGCATTGATAACTGTCAGTATGGGCCAAAATTTCAAAAGAATGCTTTCAGCACCATGTTGAATCAATTCCACGTAGAATTAAGGCAGTTCCGAAGGTGAAAGGGGGTCAAACACAGTATTAGAATGGTGTTCCTAATAATCCTTTAGGTGAGTGTACGTGCTGACTGCATAGGTGCAATATAATTAGTTATTTGTATTAACATAAAATGTTGAATGTCTGATTCAACTATGGCAAACTAAGTATTGGGGTCACTACCAAAACATTACTGTCACAACCGAAAATGTGCTGTCACTACCAAAACATGGAAAGTTTTGTCAAAAATAAAGTATATTGAATTATCAACTAAGACGTTATGATAGTGTTTAGTTTAATGCATATTCAACCTAATGAATCCTTAAATTTGAAATCAGTATGATAAACGTTATGCCTTCTACAAAGAAAGACTGGGTTCAAAATACAACAAATCTCATAAATGACACTTAAAATATTATTACATTTTTATTGATTTAACCTGTAAACATTTTTTTTTTTAAATAGAGAAAAAATATATTTACAAGGTTGATGTAAACAAAATCTTAATAGGTCACTATAAGCCAAATAAATTTATGATATATTGTTGTGTTTTGGACAAATTTGGGGTGTATGAAAATATTCCAGCATTTTCTGAAAATACAATTTGAGAACTAACCGCACAATTACTAGAAATGTATACCTTGGGTATTGTACAATTTGCATACGTGCAAAATTTGTGGGGAAAAAATAAAAAAATTCAAGATGGTTCCAACTCTGTTTTGTCACCAATTCTGTAGAATGGCCCATATAACAGTCATCGGTAGAGCGGCCATCTCTCTCCTCACTCTAAAACACTCTCCTCCCCCTGCATGCTCACACCAGAACAGCGCACAAACAACAGCTTACGGAGTCTTAAAGGTATATTCCCAACATATACAAAGTAGCCGTTATAGTCTCTGCTGTTAGTTGGTGCACATATGGCTTTTGTTGTTAGCAAACATCTACTGTCACAGAAGCCAAACGAGGTTCCCACCAGCGACCACCGGAGGTCGCATTCTCCAGAGTTCTAACTCACTTGGACTACAATTCCCATACACCCACTTTCCTGGACTGATCACCCCACACCTGTTACTCATTTCCACAGACAATTTAACCCTGGCCATCCAGTAGATCAACGCAAAGTCTTGTTTGCCCTGGCTACAATTCTGAGCGTTATATTCCCCTGTGTTTACCTTGAATGTGTATTGACTCTGCCTTGTTCATCGTTCACGACCCTGTTCTGCCTGCCTCTTCTCTGGATTCCGATCATTTACTGCATACCCTAACCTTCTGCCTGTTTCTGACCATTCTCTCTGTCCTGCCCTGGACATTGCTGTTTGCCTGGGGCATATTCTTTGTACGTCGCTTACTACATCCAAGATCAGATGACACATCCGGGATGAGATAATCGCGCTAACTATGAGCTGGATGATTCGGTTCTTCAAACGCACCTGTTGTTGACGATTAGTATAGCTGGATTGAGTTATCTGAGATCATTGCGCGTTCATGTGCTGGCTTAAAAGGGGATATGTATCGATAGTAGAAACACTGATCAGCAACATTTTGATTGGTCAGCGAGCATGCTGAAAGAGCGCGCACAGTATTTCTCGGTGCGCACGTCGCTGAATTTCAGTGTTTAATTAAAACACAAGGCAACACTTTAAAGCTGCAAAAGCCAGGAGAGAGGGCTGGCAAAAAGTTGCCGACAAATTAAATTTGTGAGTAGCCTAGTGATCGTGTCTGTAATTATATTGACTCATATTAATTGTACTGTATTTCATAATCATCTTTTATATTAGAGCCACCACAGGACCCACTAGAACTTGGGAACAAGTAAAAGTAAAATGCAAAAATATTCTGCAAAATAGTATCTTTACTACTTGCGCTGTGCTGCAAAAAAAAGTCAATTAATGAAATAGAATTGAAAAAACTAATAAAGCTAAAAGTCAGACTTGAGATTTAATTGCTTCAAGAGGAATTTCAAAGTTAATAAAATACACGAATAAACACGCTGTACTATTGAGGACCTTGCATGATGTATTTATTTCATTCCACAGGCAAGAGATGATCAGCTGGATTTTTTTTAAATAAATAAAATAAACTGTAAACTAAACTGTGTGCAAAGTTCCCTTTTTTCAAAAATGACTGCTTGAGTGCTGGTAAACTTAGCGAATGGCACGACACAAAGCACTTTCACAATGTTCTCCGCATCCCATCAGTGTAAATGAACGTGCCGCTCGCAAAGTAGCGCAAGGCAATACACACAGTTTGAGCTGTGGTTAACACCCGACTACGACTAATTGTATCTAAATTAACTAGATACATTATACCCTCACGTGAAAAACAAAATATAATATATATATATATATATATATATTTTTTTTTTCTTTTTTTTTTTATTTTTTTTTATATATTATAATTATTATAATTATATTAAATATATTATATTGCACCTTCAGCAACAGGTTTCTCTCGTAAAAATGGACAGGACATGTTGCGACAAACTTCCCATTTCACCTCCGCTTATAAAGCCGTGAACTAATCCTGCTAACTTGAAGTAAGCCTGCTCCGAGCAGGTTCACTTCAGCGGACCTGTTACTATGACAACAAGTCCCGGATGAGCGTCGAAGAACCGAACAATCCAAGATCATGCGAAATCGTCAACAATCTAATCCAGCTAAGTGAGTTAGCGAGGTACGAAGAATATCCCCCTGGTGTTTCGACCTCAGCCTGTTAGTCCCCGCTACATCTGCAGTGTATGTAGATTTGTATACCATGCCAATGTCTTCATCAAACAAATCGCCTAGTATCATCACATATTAACATTTTTCCAGCAACACTGTTCCCATTGTTGGTGTTACTTAAATAATTAAATTATTATGACTACCTTGGTTTTATACTTGACCCCAGACACATATTTTCTGCGCCTTGCCATGGATCTAGAAACTTCAGCAACCAGGAAATTGCTTTGCTGATATTTTTCAGTTGCTTTACTTGCATTAACACAAGAAGAGGATGCAAATTTCCTATGAATTCATTGAATGTCTATCTATGGTTGACCATTTATAAATACATTAAGAAGTGCAAACAATGCACCACTATTAATCTTTAACAAAATGTTGCTGACCCTTTGACAAGATCCATTTGATCTGAATCATATGGGTTGCATACCGTTTTGACCATACTCAGTTCATTCTGTGAGTAAGAAATGTCCCTCGTTATGTCCCTCATTTCACAGGAGCTTTAAAAGATGAATTGGTCATCTACTTTTTGTTCTTTAGTATGGTTTCAGGCTAGATCTATTCTGCTCTTGATCTCTTTGCACGACAACAAATAACATCCTCCTCAGTTCATCAGCTCTCTGAGATTGAACGGATGGTTCTTTCATTGTATTCTGAGACATTTCATCTCTCTTGGATGTTTTGGGAGTCTCCTGCATATTAAACACAGCTGTAATATACCAACAAAAATACTGTATACACAATACTGGAAACAATACAAGCAAGATAGTAGCCCTGTTTACATCTGGAATTAAGATGTATTAAACTGATCCAATACTGTATACACAATACTGGAAACAATACAAGCGAGATAGTAGCCCTGTTTACATCTGGAATTAAGATGTGTTAAACTGATCCAATCACGAATGGTATCATGTCTGGGCTCTATCACATTCAGTCTAGTTCTCTTGTGATTTTGTAACAGAGCTCTGACACTGCCCTATTGTCATGTCTACCTGTGAGCCCACAGATTTGAGTGATCTCCTTTATGTGATGTGTCTTGTGTGTGGGGCGTGGTGTTCGTATCTCGGCACTTCGGACTTGTTTGGTTTCGGCTTTGTGTCGGGATTCGGACATTCACGCTCTGTATGTTTGTCTTATGTTAGCACATGAGACGAGTGTTCCCTCGCTCTATATATATATATATATATATATATATATATATATATATATATAATCAGTTACATTTATATAGTGCTTTTCCAGAGCTCAAAGCGCTTGGGAGGGGGGGGGGGATCTCCTCAACCGCCAGTGTGCAGCATCCACCTGGATGATGCGACAGCAACCTGTGCCAGAACACTCACCACACACCAGCTAAGGAGAGGAGACAGTGCAATGAAGCCAATTAGTGTACGGGGGTGATTAGGAGGCCGTGATGGACAAAGGCCAATGGGCAGATTTGGCCAGGGATGCCGGGGTTACAACCCTACTCTTGCGAAAGACATCCTGGGATTTTTAATGACCACAGAGAGTAAAGACCTCGGTTTAACGTCTCATCCGAAGGACGGTGCTTGTTGCAGTACATTGTCCCCGTCACTATACTGGGGCGTTAGGACCCACACAGACCGCAGAGTGAGCACCCCCTGTTGGCCTCCTAACACCACTTCCAGCAGCAACCTAGTCATTCCCAGGAGGTCTCCCATCCAGGTACTAACCAGGCTCAAGCCTGCTTAGCTTTAGTGGGCAACCAGTCTTAGGCTACAGGGTGATATGGCTGCTGTTATATGTGTGTGGTATATATGTGTCTCTACAGCTGAAGCAGCCGTAGCAACTTTGGAAAGCTGTTTAAGGACATTAATCATTTGAGCACAACATTCTATTTACTGGTATTAAGATGCCGCTTATTTTGTTGTGGTGCTTCTGGTCTGATGTATTGTGGTGATATGACTGCAGTACATGAAATAATTCACTGTGACTACAATATAGAGAAGCATTTGATCATCAATTGTCATTTTAATGAAGCTTGTAGAGTTGTATTCTGTCTCCTTGTCACGGAGATGACTCTGTAGTGTTTGTGTAGTAAAAAGGAGGGTTATAGATTTAGAGAACAAGGTAACCACATTCCTTTTGACTCAAGTTGGCTTGTTATCTCATCATTGAAAACAAAGCAAAGGTATCGTTGTATCCAGTGATGGATACATGATATCGTTGTATCCCTCTTTTAATGGAAAGTAATGAATACATAATTGGCCATAAACTGTTGCGTCAACCACTCACATTGTCTGACACTTACCATTCAAAGTGAGTTTATTCTACAACAAGATCAGTCAAATTAATTTATTGCATTGTTTATCTGACCCACACGTTTCCAATCAGCTTAAATAAATATTTTTAACATGAGCAATGCTAAATGCGCAGCTTTGCTGGTGCTGAATGTTTTGATAATTATTCCTGATAATTAGTTGCGGGTTCGCTCAATTAGATTTGCCCTGAATTTGAACCGTAATTACGCTGACTAAAGTGGCTTACTGTAACTCAATAGGCGTATGGGTTGGGTTTTAGAATAAAAAATACACTTTAGAACAAAATAGAAATTGTTAATAGGAAAGGCTAGCTTCAAAATTACTGTTATTCTAAACCTTAATCCCCCTGATAAATCGTAAACCTCGTTATATAACTCTTCCCGCAGTATTTGCACAACTGAATTTTGCAGATTATAGACCTTAAGTATCAGAGAAGTAGCCATCTTTAGAATTTTGTGTTTTTGTTGTAGCTCTGTATATTTTTTATGGCTCCCCCCAACTGGGATGATTTAAAAACAAGTGGTATTATTCATCAATCTGTAAGATCTTTTCTTTGTGCTGTGGAAATACAAACTTTAAGACAGACCACAGCGAAAATATAAATAAATAAATAAATAAATAAATAACATTTAAAACATTTAAAAAATGTAAAACGTATAAAAATACAAAAATTACAAAGCAAAGAAAATTTGATAGTAGCTCACTAAAAAAACACTCAGAACGCCATAGCAACATCCTATGAATGACTTTTGCACAAAAAATCTTCACTGACATTTTCTTTAGGGAAGTTTTAATAATTGTTATATTCTCCTATGCACAGTTTCACAGACACAAAAGAGTCAATTACATTTGTGGGTGTGGACAGGCAGACATTTTTTCATTCTTAATATAGACCATATCGAATCATCATGGAGAATTGCTGGGCATTGCCACTCTTAATTGCCACTTGTAAAACAACATTGAGTATGAGCTGTGTATCATATTGTATATTATTTGACAGTGGTTAATTTTAATGTTTCCTTTCAGTGCTGCCACACAACCTCGACCAAGGAGTGCGGAAAATGTTTTAATGATATGTTAAAATACGGTGGTAAATATGTCACATCTGCCCTGGTGAAATAGAGGAGAGATCAACTTGATTTTCAATTTAAAATGCAATTTACCAGCAGTTTAGGTGAGAAAGGTCTGGACTCCAATCTAGGTAGATGGATTTGCATAATTGGCACATAAAGCTACAATTTGTAACTGTAAATCTTAATTTGATAATATGTCTCTATATTTCACCCTTTGTGTGTGTGTGTGTGTGGGTGCGTGTGTGTGTGTGTGTGTGTGTGTGTGTGTGTGTGTGTGTGTGTGTGTGTGTGTGTGAGAGAGAGTGAAGATACTCCCAAAATACCCTGCAGAGTAGTATAATGTGAAATATATCCAATATGGCAAACACAAGCAAATATTTATTATAAATACAGTATACTTCTAATTATTTAAAGTATAAATAAATAAAAATATTCAATATATTTAAAAATAACTATTTAGCCCCAAATCGTTTATTTTAATTCAAGAAGTTTTATTCTTGTTGTTGTTGCTGAATATTTTGTAGAGAACTTAGGAACATACTAATGGAAAAAAGGTGTGCCTACACGCAGAGAGAAAAACTATATTATTTATAGTTTTACATTGTTCATGGACTGTGTTTTTCTTCTTTTTAAAAATATTTAGTTATATTCATCTGTTGTTTATTTTTGTTGTTTAAAATTACTTGCTACTTTTTTCAGAATGTTCAGAAAACATTCAAAAGTAATTTCCCTTCAAACTTTGCTAAAAAAAGAAACAAGAAAAACAAATCCCCTTAATTTTCTCTAACATTTTAAATGTTAAAAGAACATTGAGAAATACTATTTTTATAAATTAATGGAATTTTTTTATAAAGTATTCAAAGAAGATATATTTTAAGCTGGGTTGGTGCCTTAGTAATATGTATCATTAAAGGTTTCAATATGTCTGACAGTGCATGTGTTTTGTGCAAGAAATGCTATTTGTCTGTTGATGACTATGTCAGTAATGATATTTAATTTAATTAATGATGCTGACTTTTTGCTCGTTGAGCTGAGACTTCATATCCATTCTATGTTCTTATTAATTTTCTAGTAAATGCCATTCAAGTAGCCGTTACAATTTATTCCTGATTGTCTCTGAGATTTCTAGTCAGATATTTACATAAATCACTCACAAACTGTCCTCTATCCCTCTGATAGCCCTGATAACTTGCAACTCTCTGTTTTATCCTCAGGAGACCAGGATCAACTGCATTCGGATTGCTCGTAAAGGTAATTAATTCTTTATCTCCACTGTTTACATGCTGTCAATTACATGTCATATTGACAGCGTATATATCAATGCTAATCAAATGTCCCTGTTGCAGACTCACACTTTTCAAGAAATGAAAAGCACATATGTTAATTTAATGTTGCAGTCTCTCAAAAATTAAGTGGTGATAGTTGGGCAAAGTCCACCCAGTATTATGATTTGGACAGTACATATTTATTTTTCATTCAAAAACGTTTTATGGGATCAAATTCCAGCCAAATGTATGGTAGTCATGCGTTACAAAAATAATAATTGTGAATCAAATATTTAAAAACACATATGAAAATATGTTGCACAAAGTGAAATTTAATAGAATTGCAAACAATGTAGTTGTGAATCAAATAATTAAAAGTGCATTTAAAAAAAATAACAAGCACAAATAAAAACTTTGAACACTTAGCATATAGTCACACCGGTGTGATCAGTCTTGGCTGATCCCTAGAGTGTACGATCACACCAGTGTGATTAGACATACTGTGTTGACACGTGATCAGCTGCTAAATTCAAACGGGTTTTCACGCATTGGCTGGTACTGAGCCAGAGAAGGACACGCTCAGTATTTGTCATATATCACAGCTATTAAGTGTTAACCCCATAATATTTATTTTAGGTTTTGGACATTTAAACACTCATAAGTACTGGCAAACCAACACATTTTTAAATGTATTAAAAAATGCACACTGATGTCCATGGAATCGGAAATAACAATCTGTTAAATTATAAATTGACAAGGTGTTTCTTTTATATCAGATCCACATTGCATAGGTAACTATAAAGTTCACTATAAAGTTCTATTCTTCTCCCACTTCACTGGCCACTTACTGTCATATATTTCGGGAGAAGTGAATTATGCCGCAAACTAACATGGCGGAGCCCATTAGGTGTCCCCACTCATTTACTTACTTCAGGAGACTTCTTAATATTTTGTATTCTCCTGCAGAGGTGGTGGTATCCCTGGGTGTAGAGAAAGCATTTGACAGAGTGTAATGTAGCTATCTATTATCTATTATCCATTACTTGTACCTTCTTAGGTTTAAATACAAGAGGGACTTATTTCAGTCCCTTCCAGTTTTTCTACCCAAAACCTGTTTTTTTTTTTTTTTTTTTTTTTTTTTTAGGGGTGTTCAGGAGAGAGCTTTGTCACAGGAGAGGGCTCTGGCACTAGAGGGTGCCCTAGAGAGGGCTCAGGTATCAGAGGGTGCAGTGGAGAGGACTCAGGCATTAGAGGGCACTCAGGAGAAGGCTCTAGCATGGGAGAAGGTTCTGGCATAGGGGGGAGTTTGATAGAGGGCTTTGGGGCTGTCTTTAGTTTTTTTTTGGCTGTTATGTGTGCAGCCCACATACAGAACAGCACAATGGCCATCATGGCCAGTACCCAACTTTCAGATGGGCACCCAGAGAGTTCACACAACGAGGAAAGTAGGAGAATCACAGGATTGCGAGACGGCTGAGGAGCAGTCGTTGGTGATCTGATAAATAGCGGCCGCTGGTGCAGACTAATGAGCAGAATGTGCTGGTGCTGGCTGATGAATAGCCGGCACTGGTGCAGGCTGACGAGCAGGGGGTGCTGGTTCAGGCTGATGTGTAGCTGGTGCAGGCTAACGAGCAGAGGGTGCTGTTCAAGCTCACAAGGGCTTTGAAAAGATGATGTGGACAAAATGGGCCGTGGTTGCTTCCTGGATCAGGGGTAGACGTACAGAGGTAGAGCAATTTCAGTTGTCAGAATCCAACCTATTTTGTTACTTTCAAGACCAGCATTTTATTCAAACTCAGAGCTCAACTTTCCCTGACTTGCCATCTACTTCTATATTAGATAAAATTTGACAGTCTCCTATTGTTCTTAAAGGTCAAATTTCAGTAATATATAAGATGGTCATGTCCTTTAATAATGTTTTAATTGACAGAATTAGAGGTGAGTGGGTAACGGACATAGGAAGTGAAATACCTCACGAATTTCGAAGTTCTCCACCACGAAGTTCTCCACCATGCCTACTACACAAAATCTAGACTTTCAAAAATGTACCCTTATGTAGATGATTTGTGGGATTGGTGCAATAGTCATAAGGTAGGCTTTTTTCAAGCCTTAAATGAGGCATTTAATTTGGATGTAAAACCAAATGTTGAAGTTGCTATTTTTGGAGTACCAAAACACTGAGTTGCATTGACAAATAAGGTCAAAAATGTTATGGATTTTGCCACCTTGTTAGCAAGAGGAAGAATATTACTAGAGTCAACAAAGTCAACAAACCTGGCTAAAAATTAAATGTGGATATGTGACCTAGTATCCTAGTATCTAGTATCCAAAACATTTGTCAAACTTGGCAACCCATGATTAAATATTTTTAGAAGACTCTCCCACTTAATTGATCAATGTAACTAATCTTGTGGAAGACTGACTGGTTTAATTATCATTATCATTGTTGTTTGGTTTTATAATTATTTACGGAGCACACATTTTTTTATTTTTTTTCCTCAGTAATATTTGCCATTTATAAATGAAAATTCATTTTAAAGTTTATTTACCTTACTCTATTTTAATTATCCATAGTTGTTGTTGTTATTATTATTATTATTAAGGTCATTGTTGCCGTAATAATATGTTTTGTGTATACAACTTTAAATGAATGAAACGTTGTGTTAACGCTTTGAAAGATTTGTAAATATATATTTTTTAAGAAAGTACATTACATTTCACTGTAGCAAGGTTGTGCTTTTAAACTGTTTTAACAGCAGTTAAACTAACAGCTTTGATATTAATAAGGCAATTTTATATTAATATTATATTAATAAAGATGCTTCTGCCAATCAATTGCTCAATTTCAGCGGAATGTCCCTTTAGCTTCTTTGTTCATTGTGTCATATTCTGTTATTTAGGTATTTATTTAATGAATGATATTGTAATTAATGTCCCTACAGCAGATGGTATAATGATGCACTTCCATTCCTGTGATTTTTCAAATGGCAATTTCTGCTTTTGGAAGCACCACAGGGGCTTAAATTAACTGAAAGAGAGATTTTACGCTGTACTCTAGAGCTGTTTGGAAATTGACTGCATTTATAAGGAGAGAAAATGGAGAGACAGAGACCCATAAAATCCGAGGAGCATGTTCAAAATGTCCGCAATTTTAGTTTATTACATTATCTTTCAAATTTGTGACCAGTAGGCGCAGATGTCATCCCTGGACACGTGGCCAAATTCTGGGCTCTCTTCTGATATGCATCGGTTTTATACTGGATTAATTAAATGTAAAATATGTTTAGAAAGAGTCACCCAATTCCAAGACTGTGGGCATACTTTTAAAAATTTGTTGAAATTAAGACACTAGTAGGCAGCCCTGCATGTTCTAGATTGCTTCTATATCATTTTAGAGCTGAAATGAAGTTAGTTTAGGATACATCTGTGCTATTTTAAAGGAACAGGTAGCCCTTATGGCATACTAATATTCGTAAAGAGAGATGTTCAGTCATGAAATTAGCTGTAAAAACGGTTTTGAAAGTAATAATGTAGATCCAACATGCTCTTTTTTTAGGAGCTGGACCTTACTCAGAATCTGACCCCAATTTGCCAAAGTCTTGGTCTGCTCTCGGTCCATGGACACCCCGGGTTGAGGTTCTTCCCCTCTGGCTCATTGATGTGCTGCTTGATGCAGATAAATAGTTTTTTTTTTTCATCTCCCTCCAAACCCTGTGATACCTTTAGCAGATTAACATGCGGTAGTGTGCCAGCATTACCTGGCTACTGTTCTAATCTTCTAATGCTCATCTGCTGGTTTAGATAATGTGGTGTGCTCTAGTATTAGGGATTTGACTAGGCAAATTATATCTTAATATACCTCAAAGTTTTGAAAATATTAGAATATATATGTGGATGTGGATGTATTTGCTCTAAAATGACTTAAAAGAGTGATATTTTTTTTATTTTCTGAGGAATAAATATTCCAGCCATTGATGCCAAGTTGCAGATTTTGCCTGTTACAGATATACACTAAAGTGTGAGATCGGGACAATTTACGCTTCTTTTTTCACTGTTTTTGATAGAAGTCTTATGCTCACAAAGGCTGTAGTTACTTGATCAAAAAATACAATCAAAACAGTAAATTTAATATTTTCTATTTTAGTATATGTTCAAATGTAATTTATACCGGTGAAGACAAAGTTGAATTTTCAGCAGCCATTACTCCAGTCAGTGTCACATGATCCTTCAGAAATAATTCCTCATCTGCTGATTTGGAGCTCAAGAAGAAGAAAAAAACATTTCTGTCTTCAGGAGACTATTTTTTTGTGTTTCTAGGCGACAGTGGCTGCATCCTCTGATAAGTGTTTTAAGAAGTGTGTAACAGTTGTCACCGTGACACTCTCAGGGTTCTGTCACATTCGGTCTAGTCATTTCTTAGTTTTGCAGCAGAGCTCTGACACTCCCGTAATATCTTGTCTTCTGTGTGAGTGCGCAGTTTTGAGCTTGCTCGAGTTTTGCGCTTTCCTGTCCACGTGATCTGTCTTGTGTGTGTGGGGTATGGTGTTCAATTCTGATTCTAGTCCTGTTTCGGTTTTGTGTTTCGGGATTCAGACACTCGTGCTCCGTAGGTTTGTCTTCTGTTCTGAGCGCACAAGATGAGTGTTTGCTCGTGTGCTCTCTGTTCTGCGAGTGTGTTCGATTTCACTTGGACTGTGCGCTCTCTTGCCCCGTGTTTGTTGTGTAGCATACGGTTCATGTTTATATTGGCTGCTGGCTTTTATGTTATGTCTTGTGCTATGTAGTGCGCAGCTTGTGTTTCCACTGGCTGTGTGCATTTTCATGTCTTGAAAAAATTAATGTCTTGTTTTGTTCTCTCCTGTCATTGTGTAACCCGGCCTGTCTTGTTTCCTCATGATTAGATTGATTAGCCCCACCTGTTCTCGTTACCAGTCCTGTTTGTTCCCTATTTATTCTTCCTGTGTGTGCTGTCGTGTACTGCTTCGTTGTCATTGAATTGTTGTTGTTCACTCATGTCTAGTCAAGTCATCTTATCTAGCAGAAAATGCTCTTTCTTTCTGCTGTGTCCAGTAAGGATGAGCAGGATGTGGATGATGAGAGTGATGACACACAGATTGAGAGCTCTCAGCCTGCCTGCCCTGTGTATGAGGAGGTTAGAGGTTATGGCCAGTGCTTTACATTAGACTTCCAGTAGGAGCAAGAGATGCCACAGATGGGCATCATGATCAGCGTTTTTTAACTGGCCATAAATATTAAACTTTTGTGATTCTTCTGTTTCTCCCGGACCTTCATGCTGACATGGAGAGCTTGTGCAAGAGATAATATTCAGCTTTGATTTATCGCTTCCAACGTTCGAATTACGCTTTGATGCCTCCCATGGAAGATGTGCTCGCAAGTTATCTTTCTATGGGAGAGGCATTGAAGGTATTGAAGTGTCCAGTCCTGCCAACTAAACCATTGTGTATTACATGCCAGTTGAATGGGCAGGGTGCAATCGACTGCAGGTCAGGATGGTGTGGTCCTCCATGCGATGGTGGTGTTGCAGGTATTTTCTCTGATGCGGTCACCGAGCTGTGACGTACCACAGTTCGTTTTCTCCAGGCAACCAAGCAAATGGCTGCTGTTATTGGTCCCTCGAGAGACATCTGAGGGTTAACCTGACTGATATTTTGTAGAAAGAGAACTGCTTTTTTCTCGATGTGCCAGTGTCACCCTCTGCTCTTTTTGGCACATCTGTTTGCGCAGTTTGCGGTGTTTAAGAAATTTATACCGAACAGTCACAGATCTGCTCCCCAAACCTCAGTTGTCAAAGTGCTGCCAACCATGGGAGGATGGGCTGGGATAAGATGAAACCAGAGGAATGCAAAGATGGACCTGAGGGAGGTTATTTAGAGTAAATAGTAGTAGTAGCTGGGGCCTCTAAGGAGGCTCCTTCAGGAAACAGCTTAAGGTTGAAGCTGCCTCCCCTTAGAGGCGGATTTTTTAAGCAGGCAGCTCCTTTATATTGTGTGAAGTTCTGTCTGCCCCCCCTCCCCCCAGTTCGGGTCTGTAAGCAGTTGCTCCATTCATGAACATTGCCAATGCATTTTGGGTTGAGCTGGCATACCTAACTTGGGTTCATTAAGCAAGCAGCTCCCTCATGCCCTGTGAAGATTGCTAACCCATTGGGATGTTTTTTTGTTTGTTAAAGCTGCCACCTCTTTTGCGGGGCTCATTATGCAGGCTGCTCCCTTACATCATTGTAAAGCCAAGATTGATTCCATTTATCAGGCGGACATTTTGATGAGTCTTTTGAGGTGTACTTCCTCCCTTCTATTTATCAGGAATTCCTTTTACATGCATTTAATGGAGTATCCTCTCCCCGGATGGGATACATTTAAATAGGATGCTCCCTAAGATTGCAAATTTGACCCTCCTCCCCCTAGTGTTGGAGCTGCCTGCTTAGAGGCCCCAGCCTGGGGAAGGAAGCTACTACTACTTCTACTACTGACAGATGAGGAAACCATTGTTTTTAGTTGGGCTGTGACCGTAATTATAACACTGACAGTTCAGATCTGACTCCGACTTCTATGTCAATTTAACTTATTTCGTGCTTGTCACAGTCATTAGGGCATTCATTCCCCTGAGTGTTCTCTAGAGCAGGGGTGGGCAAACTACGGCCCGCGGGCCATATCCGGCCCGTTGGGCTTTTTAATCCGGCCCGCCGAACTTGCCGAACCTATATTAAACCTTCATTTTACATTTCCCTGTAATGTCACTTTGTCGCGGCTGCAAGCGGCAGTGGCGCTGAAAGTGTGGTGGAGAGTAGGCGTGTGTCGCAAACCCCTCTACACCCCCCTTTATAGCGTTCCGTGCTAAAAAAGAACGAGCGCAAGAGCTACACGCGTAAATACGGGTACCCGCGAGCTCATTATAATCACTCGCGCGCGCGTGACATCTAATCTGCGAACGTGAGAGCATTCGCCCGCTCTCAACTGCTGTTTTTGCTCGCGCGAGCATTTTTATTTTTGTAACATCAAATGTCATTGGTTAGTTCCCTTTTTTCCAGAGGTCAGTTGTGATTGGACGCCTGTGATTGTCAATCTAGAGCTGAGGCAAAGATATGATTCAGTCACATTGCATATTATGGTTTTTCTGTCGATTAAATTGTATTAATATTGTTTTGTTGTAATTTCACGTGTCCCAGTCGAGTGATTTAAGACCAAACTATACTTTATACAAGTTTTCTAGGATTTATTATAAGTAAATGCACAGGTACGACCTTCTGAAAAGAAGTTGTATGCTGTCAACGTTATGTTGTTATTTGCTGCATTCAAGAACATGACCTGCAAATACAATAGGAAATATAGTGTACGTTAGAATAAAATGTACATGACACTTAGAGCTCATACACCAGTTTTGAAGTCAATAAATATTTTAAATTGAGGGAAGTATATCCTGCCTTTGCTCTGGTCATGTCCATATATATATTTCCCTCAGTTATTTTTGTTGTCATATTTTATCTTTCATTCAATAAAACAGTATGTATTTAGTGTTCCTTCATCAGGGCTCAGAAGAACAAACACAGTAGTGTTTTTCAGGTAGAACCAGCAATTACTCTCAGCTAATTTGATTAAAATAATCAAATGTAAAATAGCTTTGAATTGTCTTCACTATATATTAAAAATATCTGAATTTATTAAAGTTACAAAAGTCAAGAGCAGTGAGTTATTTTTATTGTTTTTTATTTTTGAGCTTGCGTACCCGTGTAGCTCTGTTTTCCGCTCGCGGATGTAATTTACGCGCACACAAACATCAGTTTTGCGCTCGTATATTAAAGTCATGGATTTGCCCCCCCCCCCCGGCCCCTCTGTCAATTTTATGAAACCAATGTGGCCCGCGAGACAAATAGTTTGCCCACCCCTGCTCTAGAGGATGTTTTATGAGTTCCCATTCGAAAGGGAATGTTTCAGGTTACACATGTAACTATGGTTACCTGAGAAGGGGAAGTATACACTGTGTCTCTCTGTCATGTTCCGGGCTTGACTGTCTGTGTCATCTTCAGACAGAAGTTGATGAAGTCTATTACAGGTCCCCTTTTATACTCATGTCCTCAACTGTGATGATGTCACGACTATCGTTGCCCAAATACATTTTCGTGTTTTGACATGAGGACAAAGTGTAACATTCCCCTTCTCAGGGAACCATGATTAAATGCGTAAACTTTATGCGTAAAATGCGTAAAATTAAAGATGTGTTTGATGTCACTCTTGATCAGTTTATGGAATTCTTGTCTTTCAAAAAAATTCATTCTAACCCTACATTTTTGAATGATGTGTAATGTAAGTTTATAAAAAAAGATGTAATGTAAATGTACAGTAGCAAATGTAGTTAAACGCAGTAATAAATATTAATATTTAACCTAATATTTTCACACACACACACACACACACACACACACACATATATATATATATATATATATATGGTTGGTTGACGTGTGAGTCAAAACATACTGAGTCAAAGCATAGTTACAAGTAACACACAGATTTACATTACTTTTATATATTTTTACGATGTTAATTTTATTTATACATAAAATCTAATATATAAATTGAAATAAATGTTTGAGATTTCACCTTAAAGTAGTCTTTGTATATCACAATAATTTATTAACTTAACTTTGTCTTTCACTCTCAGTGGCATGCAAGGACCATAAGCGGGCTCTGGAGGTGTCCCAGCATGCCGAGGATATGGGGCTGATTCTGGGGGCCTGTGCTGGGGGGCTGGTGGTTCTCATCCTCTTGCTAGGAGCCATTGTGGTTATTGTCAAGAAAGGGTGAGCATGTGTGCACTCAGATCCAATTCTACATTTTACTTCACATTGTCATATCACACCTACAGCAGCATTGTCTAGGCACAGTAATAAAGCCAGTATTACACTGTCCATTATCATACTGTCACGGATCAGGGAAGGATGAGCGAGGACCCATGCACAGGGGGAAGGTTACTTTATTATTTAACTAAAAATGAAACAAAAAATAAACAAAACAGCCCCAAGGGGGAAAACCAACAGGATTGGCTTGACAGGACCGAACTTGACAAGACTAGGGACACCAGATAATGGCGATCATACCAAGACATTAGACAACGAAGCAGCACAGGACAGCAAATACGAAGGAATTAAATACACAGAAGGGAAGGTAATTGATCGGGAAACAGCTGGGACAAGACAAGACACGAACATGCAGCCATTGCGGACACGCATCGCCACGTGTTCACCTGAACACAAAGACAGTGCTCAGCAGGAGACAACCAAACTGTGTGCGACACAAAATCACAACATGAATGTACGAGACCGATGTAAACACGAACCAAGTGCTTACAACAATGCACACAGACAGGAGAGAGTGCAGCTCACACAAAGACTGAACAAAAAACGAGTCATGAATACCCGAATCCCGACACAAAACCAAAACCAGACCAAAGTATCAGGACCGGACATCATAACCCGCACACAAGACGTTAGACAGGCAAGAGCGAACTCTAGAAACACACAGAAAACTCGAGACATTACGGTAGTGTCAGAGCTCTGACATTCAAAGCAGTCATTATTATTATTATTATTTTTATCTTGAGGTCAAATAATAATAGTGAACATTAATTTATTTTAATAGTTTTCCTCATTAATTTAGATTTGCAAAATGAGAATAGTAAAATAGTGAACTAGTTTGTCATAAAGAACATAAAGACAAAAGTAATTCAAAGGCTGGATTGCTGTCACTGGGGTGGTTGAGGAAGGGGTGTATTGTCTCAAATGTCAGTGACATTGAACTAGCCACTAACTCAATGGCTGGGTAACACAAAAAAAGGCCCAGCCATGAAAAAAATAACGCACAATTGATCCAACAGGCTTAGCACTGCATTTCACAGTGGCTCACCGTTTGAGCCAAAAACAAAGTTCCAGAAAACACAATTCCTTCATATCATTAACCAATATGAAACTCAAAAATAGCATACAATTGCGAATTCAGATATAAAAAAAGATAATATATCAGATTCAAATATGTGCCCTGACTACACTTTTATAACTACTACAGTATATTACCAGCAATTGATTTCAGAGAGTTGTAGTGAAGCCAGTTGTTAATCAGTAGCTATTTTCCCATCAACCTCTTTTTAATGCACATTTTAAAGTATCGGAAAAATGAAAAAAAGAAAGAAAAAGAATCCCTTAATATTAACAAATATGCTTGTTTGCTTGCTTGAGGTCCTTTTTAAATTGCGTGAAAAAGATTTGAATTGAATAATGGGAGACGGAAATACATTTGCCAAATAAATTCTGATGGAGTGACACTAAATCCCACGTGGCTAATCGGCTGTTTCCACTGATGATGTCAATAATGTTGCATAACATTTCAGTCGAGAATGGGGCTCGACATTGTCGTAATGCCTTTGATGCTTAGTGCGTTCCTCAAAACTTCAGCGTTTCTTCTTCTGGGCATAGCATTCAATTTGGCGATTGCAACCTGCACTGCTATTAACTTTCCCAAGTATTACTAATTGCAGTCCTTTGTCCATTTTCTTTGCTTGCCTGGTTTTATTTACCATTGTTTACTATCTTACCAATACCACCATCACCCACTTGATATGAAATGCACCTAATTCACTTTTTTTTTAAGTTTTAAAATATGTCATGTTTGGGTTGAAACCCAACTATGCTTTTTGTATTTGTAATAAATTGGCATAAAACTATCTGCAAAAATGAAAAAAATGTACTAGAAGCCATTACATTGTTTTTTTCTCTCCCCTAATGCTCTCCAGACGGGATATCTATTCACACCCATACTACCCGTAAGTCATTCTCTCTTCAGGTTCCATTTTTTTCCCATCAGCATCTGGTATTAACAGTAGCTTAGATTTTTGGAGATTAGCCAAGCACTTTAAATGTATATTAATAAAGTATTGTTATAAAGTAAAGTTTGACTGATTGGTCAAATTATGTGGTTTATGGAGAGGTGTGCTATTTTTAAGTTTTTCCCTTCTATAAAAATAATAAAAAATCCATTAGGCTTACATTGTTGGAAGGACCCAATCATATCTAGAAACCAGAATATTACAGACATTGGCCTCTTTTGACTTCTGCGTAAGAGCATACTACAAACGATGTATAGCAATGACCTGGTGAAGACCCCTTTTTTTTAAACTAAATTGAAGTTTATTTTTCTGTTGGCCTCTATCCCAAATCTTCTGCTTTTGAATCTTCACCTTTGGTTATTAAATGTTTTCTCTTTTTCTCATTTGCAGTCTTCTTTCTGTAATTTCACTCTTCTCTTTCATACTCTGCAGTAGGAAGAAGGTAAACATGAACAAAGCGGTCATGACATATCGTCAGGAGAAGACCCATAAGCTGGGGTCATTGGACTGCAGTACAACAGAGCACAGTACACTCCAACAGGATGATCGTACTGCGCACACCTTCATGGATTCAAATAACTGCACTGCCAGGAGTGAGTACACACACATACACACATACACACACACAAACACACAGAGCTGTATAGCTGTGTATAGCTTTTGTACAGCTGTGGTTAAAACATATCAGGTTACGTGTGTAACCTTAGTTCTCTAAGAGGGAGCGAGACGCTGTATCGAAACGCATTATGAATGCCTTAGCGTGTTGTCTCGTGAAACAATATGTCGCGAGGATGTTATGTCCTCAATGTCCTTATGTCGAAAATCCTTGAAAAGTGTCTGAAGTAAGATGCCGACAGGCACGTAGGAGCTGTGGAGGAATGGTCTAACTGGTAGATTCTAGAAAAAAATATGTGGGGAGGACCAGCCAGCCATATCGCGAATATATACTCCTAATTATACTCCTGTTATAAGTGCCTTGGAGGCAACCACGCCTAGTACTGACAACCATAGGCAAAGGTTGACCGAACAACTCATAAGCCAGAGACATAGCCTCAACTATCCAATTACTCACAGTAGAAGTTGGGGGCCCAAAGCAAACTATCAGCTGTTCGGACTTGCGTCACAGGGCGCTCTGTGGACACTAGACTGGCCTTGTTCTTGAATTCCTGGTGATGATCTAAGATAGGTGAAGGAAAGAAGACCTGCAGTATTATGGGGTGTGCTGGGTTAAAAAGAAATTTAGGCACGTAGCCCAGTCTGGGGTAAAGGAATGCTTTAGCCATATTGGGGGGACATTTTAGGCAAGAAGGAGGCACTGAAAGGGCTTGAATATCTCCAATTCTTGCAGGAAATAGCGAGGGAAAACTTAGTTTACAAAGTTAGGAACTTGATGGAAATTGGCCCTCTCAAAGGCCAAGTCCATAGTTTCCACCATTTTGGGCAAGGATTGGCTATTGTGCCCTCTGTTTGGGACAGGAGGTCCCTCCTGAATGGAATCTCTCATGGAGTTCCATCGATGAGAGACACTAGGTCCGATAACCACATCCTGCCCGTCCAGTGTGGGGCGATTATGGTGAGACGGACCTTGTATGAACCGTAGCATCCAGTACGAAAGGAGCTTGATGAGTGAGGGAGAGCCAAAGTGGACAGTGAGATGTCTCTCCTCTTGTCTGAACTTCTCCCATATCTGAAGCACATTCTTCTTCGCATGCAGTCTCAACCACAATTCCTTCATAGAGCTAGGCCAATTGGAAGAACCCGATACTGGTAAGCCTTGCCCCCAAAGGCGAATCTGAGGAACTAATGAACTAATGTTGTGGAAGGATGGAGATATGTGTGACTACTTTGTGGGGATGTTTTGTCCCAAAAATTTACATTCACATAAAATTGGGTATACCTGAAACTCACACATAAAATCACATGTAATGCTTGTATTTGAATAGAGGTGAACAAGTAAATTTCTTGAGATGCTTACAGTCACAGTACACAACTAACACTGTGTATCTCCATTCGTCATTATTTGCTTATGGATCACTAAAATCTCCATATAGTAAGCATCCTCCCACTTGTCTATGAGTCTGGAGTCTTTGTCCTTATCTGTCCCCTGGAACAGATGAGTTTTGTTGTGTTCCTGTAAAATGAAAGCATTAGCTGTCTATCTGTCTCCAGATGTCTGTGCTTATGATGCATTTTGTTTTGTTGTGTTGGTTTGAACTATTCTCACTGTGCCACTTACTTTCCGAGAGAAGGGCAACAAGTTCAATGACTTGAACTTGGTGAGAACCCCTACTGGTGGTAAGTGCAGGGTGATAAACAGATGTGTGGGGTAGGCTCTTTCATTAGCATAGAAAAGTATACTCAGGGTAGTATACAATGATTTATTACAAGGATTTATTAGAACCTCTTGGAGAATTTCCCCAGGCAGAGCTATTTCACTTAGGCTCATGCTGGAGTTAAAGAGTCTGGTAATTTCTAAGACATTTTTCTACATCGAAGGCAGTTAAAACGTTCATCTGTGCTGGCCATTTTCATCAAACAGCTTAACAACTTTTAACATATCTGCTCCTGCAGTTTTACTTAAATGCACACTTGCACATTGACTACAATTCGCAGTATCAGGAAGTCAACTACCTCAGCTGTTACAATTCACGCCTTTGGTGAAACATCTCACACTGCAATTTGCAAGATACCTTTGAATTCCCTGTAGCTTCTTCCCTTTTCTCCACTGTCTGTTTGTGTTATCTTTCTCTCTCTTCTTTCTCTCACTCCTCAGATGAGCAGCGCAGCACTGTAAACGAGTCCAGCAGCCTGCTGGGTGGTTCTCCCAGGAGGCATTGCAGGAGAAAAAGTTCTCCATACCACACTGGGCAGCTCCACCCGGCTGTGAGAGTGGCAGACCTGCTCCAGCACATCAACCAGATGAAGACAGGAGAGGGGTACGGCTTCAAACAGGAGTACGAGGTGAGGGTCCATAAGGTTATATAGGGGATTCGACAAGCAATTCACAAATGTATCCCTAATGGTTTTCAGTTAAAAGACAATGGCGTGTAGTCATTTGGAACTGAGTAATGAGTTTTGAAACTTAAATCAAACATGTTAGTAGCAAAATGCACATCTCTATTAGCTTAGAAGTTATTTAATAAACCTGCATTGCCTCAAAAGTGACATTTATAAATACATCAAAGATTTTTATGTGAAATAAATGATGTTCTCCTGAACTTTATATTTGTCAAAAAAGTCAAAAAACATTGCTTTTGAAAAGATTCTTGAGCACCAAATCGTGTAACTGTCAGGCTTTTATTACAAAATAAAATAAAAGCTACAAACATAAACCACCCCGAGGGGGAAAAACAAGACTAGACTAGGACTTGACTTGACTAAAAACTTGACTTGACTAAAGACTTGACTGGAAACTCAGCACAGGAACAGACAGAGTAAAGACGACGACACAACACAGAACAGCAGACAAAGACGGAATATATAGGGAGGACATGGGGAAGTAAACTAGGTAAAGCAGCTGGGATAAATCAAACTAATGACAATGAAACAAGACGGGCGGGGTCAAAACCTCGGACAAGACAAGACCTGAACATGTAGCCAATGCAGAGGCGCATTGCTGCATGTTCACATTGAACAAAGACGACGCGCAGCTGGTGACAACCACGCTGCGCGTGACAAAAAACACAACATGAAAGCACGTGGCCGACAAACACGAACCGCGTGCTTACAACACAGGACAAGGACACGAGAGTGTGCGGTACGAGCAGAGCTTGAAACCGTGCCCACTCACATAACGTAGAGCGCGTGAGAATGAGCAAAACACTTCTCACGCGCTCACGACAAGGACGAACACACGAGTTATGAATGCCTGAATCCCGATTCAAAACCGAAACTGAACCAGACCAAAGTATCGGGACCGGACATCATAACTCGCACAAAAGACGTCACACAGACAAGCGCGTGCAGCTCGAATCCTCGAAGCTGTGCGCACACACACCAAACACGAGACATTCCTACGAGGAACACCGGGAGCAAGACAAGAGAACAGGACAGACACATGACAACAGAAAGCACAAGATAGCACGAACACGACAAGGGAGGAAAAATAAAGAACACCAAGACAAGGGGAGGGAGGGAAGACAAGCAGGCAAAATAAACAGTTCTCAAATCAACATCATGAAAATAACATGATAAGTCCTCAAAATGTCATGAAAAAATATTAGCTCAAACACAGTCCACCAGTACCATGAAAAGATTCTCAACAGTTCTCAATGTGTCACGAAAAAGATTAACTCAAACAGTTCTCAAGCATCATCAAAAAATAACTCAAAAAAACAATCCAACATGAAAAAACACAGTCCAGAGAGGGGGAACTGGAGGGATGAGCCAGGGTGGCTCAGACAGTGCCGGGTCTTTAGCAGATGGCCAGGTTGTAGCCGGGGGAATGAGCTAGGGAGGCTCAAGCAGGGACAACGGGTCAGGCGGTACCGGGGGGTGAGCCATGCGGGCTCAAGCAAGGCCAGCGGATCAGGCGGCACCGGAGGGGTGAACCAGGCCGGCTCCGGTGAATCTGGAGTCCTGGCAGACGGCCAGGGTGGTGCTGGAGGGACAGACCAGGCAGATTCCGGCGGGTAGGGAGTTGTGGCAGATGGCCAGGGCAGTGCCGGATGCACAGGCAGCTTGGTCGGGTCAGGGAGAACAGGCAGGACAGGCTGGTCTGGCAGGATTGAAAGGTCAAGAGGGTCTGGGAGGTCTAGAGGGTCTAGCTGGGTCGGCAGGCCACGATATTGAGGGTCTGGAAGGTCTGGACGTACAGGCGGGTCTGGGAGATCTGGGAGCTCTAGAGGTGGCACCGGCAGGCAGAGGCGTACTGGAGGCGCTGGTCCGTCAAGGATGGCCTCTGGGGTTTGCGGACTGGAGGAAGCCCTCTTCTTCCTCCGCCGCTTACGAGGGCGGCAAGGCGGCACAGAGTCAATGGCGGGCCTCCTGTCTGGCAGTGGGCTCTGGGGGGATGGCCTCCTGTCCGGCAGCGGGCTCTGGGGCGACGGCCTCCTGTCCAGCAGTGGGCTCTGGGGGGACGGCCTCCTGTCCGGCAGCGGGCTCTGGGGCGACGGCCTCCTGTCCGGCAGCGGGGGCAGCGGAGGCGCATTGCTGCATGTTCACATTAAACAAAGATGACCCGCAGCTGGTGACAACCACGCTGCGCATGACAGAAAAAACAACATCAAAGCACGTGGCCGACAAACACGGACCGCGTGCTTACAACACAGGACAAGGACACGAGAGTGCGCGGTACGAGCAGAGCTTGAAACCGCGCCCACTCACATAACGTAGAGTGCGTGATAATGAGCAAAACACTTCTCACACGCTCACGACAAGGACGAACACACGAGTTATGAATGCCCAAATCCCGATTCAAAACCGAAACTGAACCAGACCAAAGTATCGGGACCAGACATCATAACTCTCACAAAAGACGTCACACAGACAAGCGCGCACGCGGCTCGAATCCTCGAAGCCGCGAAGCCGTGTGCACACACACCAAACACGAGACATTACGGTAGTGTCAGAGCTCTGCCACAAAACCAAGAAATGACTAGACCGAATGTGGCAGAACCCTGACAGTAACATTATCATGTGATACTGTAAACTGGACTTTCCATCAGAAGAATAAATTAAATTTAACAGTTAAATTTATAATAATATTATAATATAACTGTTTTACTGTATTTTTGAGCAAATAAATGCCTCCTGGGTATATATGGATTTTATATATATATTTATATATATATATATATATATATATATATATATGTGTGTATATATATATATATATATATGTTGTTGTTGTTGTTTTTTTACGATAACGTATGTTCTTGCTCTTAGCCCTCATGCTCATTTATGTGTTTTGTATAAACATGGATAGGTCCACGTACACTAATGTCAGAATGTGCCTCCAGTTTATGAGCAAAGTGCTGTCAAACCTTTCAAAGTTCTTTCAAATCACCTCTTCACAGAACATAATTTTATCATTCAATATTATATAGTATTAATAATGCCTCCAGATCTTCTTTGCTCTCACCATGTTTCTCAGTGGAATGAAGATGCTCTTTTTGAGTCAGTAATCCGATCTCAAAAGGCATATGAATCCCTCCACCAGAATCTACAATTCTACCTTTTTTTTATTGTTTTGGATCTGAAAAGGAACAGTAGCTGCAATACTCTTGGGCCACAATTTCTTAGAAGAGGAAGAAGCCTCTGAATGGTACTCTTGTTAAATACCACTTCAGTGTTTCTGCTAAAGACATTATTATCATGCTATTGGCTGATGGTAAGGTCATAGCTGGCCCTATAATTTGTCTGATGATCAAATACAGACTACATCCACTGCATCTAAAGCCAAGCACACATTACAAGACTGAAGTTTAACACTCTTTGATATTTAAAGTCTGTGACTTGTCTATAACAAAATCTTCAGCTTCTTAGTCAATGCTTATGCTGCGATGCCCGTTACCCGTGAGGCACAATGTTGAGTTGATGCAAATATATTAGATTTATTTTGCATCTGTGCAACCATGTTTGAATGTTTTTTTTTTTTTTTTTTTTTTTTTTTTTTTACTGCCACAAGAAAATAGAGCATTGCTATGGTTATCACTGTCAACCGTCTTGAGTTCAGGAGTGACTTCCATAGTCATACGGAATAATATATTATTTCCCAAATTTGAGTGTTTCATTCTTTAACTTTGCAGAGTCCATGTGGCCCAGCAGTCCCTTGTGAAAAAGCCAACACTTTTGAATTGTATGGTTTTACTTATTTAGGTATCGTCTTTTTATTATGTCTTTAAATTAGCTAAATACAACCTCAGATGTATAACATATGATGAAATATTACAGCATGCCAAAATGGAGAAGCCCTCTGTCACAATCTATGTATACTCTTACTGCTTCCATAGGAATTAAGAGGGCAATTAGCAGTCAGGCATTGCTAATTAAATGCCTTTTAATTAATCGACAATCGGCAAGTGTGACCAATTTGACCAACTCAACAACAGCAAAGTTTTGGTGGTCTAAAGTGTTAACAAAATATCAAGGAGGAATACATTAGCAATTATCTTGGAGAAGCAATTGTTGTAGCCCAAATATTTAGGAGGGGTTACAAGGCCATTTCCAAATAATTTGAAGTCCATTATTCTACACTGAGGAAGATTTTCCACAAGAGGATAACACACAGTGGTTCTCAAATAGTGGGGCGCGCCCCCCTGGGGAGGCGTGGAGCGATGCCAGGGGGGGCGCGCGTGACCCTGGGACCACTTTTGTGCCAGGGAAGTAGGTTTTCTTGCACTGAACAAGAGCAGCATATATGAAGTTCAGATAACCGTCCCCTCATCCTTTGACGTGTACGATCACACCGGAATAAATCTCAGACTCGAAAGGCCTCTGCTAGCATGCTAAATATCAAAGTTATAACAGTACAATTAGAAAAAGAGAAGTATGGCTTTTTTGGAAGGGTTGCCAGGAGAAAGTATCTTATCCTTAGAAAGAACATAGCAGCAGGGCTGAGGTTTGCAAAGTTCCCTCTTAATAATCCACAAGACATTTGAAACAATGTCCTTTGGACAGATGAGACCAAAGTGGAGATCATGATGATTTGACCACCACAGTGCCACCTTTGCTGAAAACCAAATAGCATATTAGTACAAACACCTCACACCAACGATCATACACGGTGTTGGAGGGGTAATGATTGTTTTGTAGCCACAAGAGCCGCATTTACTACTCTGCATACCAAAGTATTCTAGAGTCAAACATGAGGCCATCTGTTCGACAGCTAAAGCTTGGCCAATATTAGGTCAACCAACAGGATGATGATCCCAAGCATATAATCAAATCTATAACAGAATGAGAAAAATCATAAATACATTTTTATAGCATGCCGATTGCTTCATCAAATAAATTACCATGTTGGCCGTTGGTTATTTCGATCATCGGTTATCTCAATGCTTTTTTGCAACCCTCGAGGCCATCGAGATAACCGGATTCCACTGTAATTGTATTGCTACCAAAGAACCATTGGTGGGTTTCGAAATTTAGAAATATCCATCAATTCAAAGAGTAACATGATAGTAGTATTGAATGAAGGATGTTTTAAAAGGCATTCTACTTGCCCAAAATTTTGTTCAATAAAAAAAAAAAAAAAAAAAAAAAAAAAATCTTGTGATTTGTTTATTTTTATTTTTTTCTCATAATTGCTTGGACACGTTTTGGAGTTAAAGCAATCACTATATTCAAGAGTTGAGAGGGACCAAGAAAAATGTTTGAGGTCAAGACAGAAATATTGATTATGTTATTTGGTTCAGGAAGAATGAAATAATGACAGACTTTGAAAAGATTGTCACACTGTGTAATAGCTGTGCCTGGAATGATCTTCAGTAACAAAAGGAGAGAGAGAGAGAGAGAGAGAGAGAGAGAGAGAGAGAGAGAGAGAGAGAGAGAGAGAGAGAAGGTAGGCAGAAAGTATTCAGCAATTTTTTTGCCTCCTCACTGAAAGTTCTGTGTGAAGCATTAATCACTGCCAATCAGAAAAGTGTGGCTCGGGCGGGGGTGAGCGCGATACGTGATTGTTGAAACTAGGTTTAATAGAAGTTCGGCATTACTATGGCGAAGGTGAGTCTGACTCTCTTCAGCGTTTGAGTGCTGAATGAAGTTTAAACACGCGTCCTCCCGCATTCGCGCGGCAACGTCTAAGTGCTTAAGTTTATTTATAGCGCCTAAGTTTATTTATAACTAATGCCTGAATATTACATTGCGTTAATTCCTTTATCTGCTATTATTGCCGTGTTGAACTGAAGTCTGACATGGCAGATCGATTCAATCTGAAAACTGCTTGAGATTAGAAAAAACTGCATTACTCTCCCCACTGTAATTGTGCAGGAATGATTTAAAAAATACTAATATTTAAGTTATTTCATTTCACATGAAGAAAGGCTTTATACATTTATTTATGAAGTAAATATTTATATTTTTAAATATATTTATATTGTATTTATACATACATACATGTATCTATCTATCTACACACACCTCTATATTGTATATATAAAAGGCTACATATACATGCAGTGTAACGGCAGTCTATTTTGAAAGTAGTAAGACTATATAAATAATGCTTAATTACATCTTTAAAATAGAAATAAAACAAAGTATTATTCACATTAGTGAAATCTGAACAATAAAAGCCAAGGATGTAATTAAACCATTAATTGCAACTAATTGCAATTTTCCAACACTTTGGGGATCAAAAAACATAGTTATAATATTTTTTTTCGTATTTTGTAACAACTCCGATAATGGCATCCCACATGATGAATAACTCCATGTGTGTACCCTAGATGTCATCTTGTGGATTAACCAAGTATTCCAAGAGATCTGTAATCAATTAATAATTGAATAATGTTTATTACCAATGTAAATGTTGTTGATTTTATATTTATATTTAATATTCATTGTTATTCTTTGATTTTTCAGACCACTCACTGTTCAACTGAATCATCAGTAATCTCCAAATAAATCTTGTTAGCGACATCTTTTAAAGTTTAAACTCTCAAAACTTTTCAAGCTTGAAGCTTTTACAACTAATGTAAACTTTCAGGCTAGGCTTTCTCAAGCCAACTGAAGTTTATATCATAAACTTCCCCCATCTAGTTGTATATTCTAAAAGTATTTCACAACATTATTGTTACGTGTCTGTCTTGTCTGTGTTTTCTTCCTGGCTCCTCAAGGACCCTCCTGTTACCCTTAGTCATGTTTGCTGTGTGACCTGTCGTGTGATCACTTAATCGTTAGTCTACCAAGGTGTTTGTCATTCCCTTGTGTATAAAACCTTCTTGCATTTCCCTTGTGTTTGTCAGTTGTTAATGTAGTTATGTTGATATTCAAGGTTGTAGATGTCTCCTGTTCCCTGTCTTTGAAGTTTTGCACATTTAATTAATTTAGATCTAAATCATGATGGTTTTATTTCTTATCTTTTTTTTAAATGTTTATTGCATTTTATTGTAAAATGTTGGCAGCCACAGCTGCCTTTTTTCATTTAAATAAAAAATAAAATAAAAAAAATATATATAAATATATATATATATATATGTTTTTAACACTATATATTTCAGTGATTTATTTTCTGCAATGAATTACGTTATATATATATTTCTACATTTTCCCTCACTAATGGCTTATTCTTTGAGTTGTTCTTTGAATTGACTCTTCATTGTTGATTTTGAAAAAAAGAAAAGTTCTCATGAAGTGCACAACAGGAAATTAACATCAGCATCCTGATTATACATCTGCTCTGTAAACTGCATCTGACTTGGTAGAATGCAAGAGCGAAGGGGACTTAATGGATGAGTGGGAAAACGTGACTTGCACTTATTTTGGGGGGTCTTTTTTAAATTACAGTCATTTAGATGTAATTGCCTACGCTTCACCTGTTTTCAGGTGGAATGTGTGCTAAACAGCTGTAACACATTAGCTCTGAAACTATGTGCCATTAAAAAGTACTTAGACAATTGGAGTATGTTGTTAGGGCTCACAGCTTTCTGTGTACATGCACAAACAGAAGGTACTGAAGAAAGTTTTGACACTGAAAAAGTACAAATATGTTATTAAATTCAAAATAAATGATTAAACAGTACCTAAAAAAGTGATAGGGATACAAAGCTAGATCTGTTGCCCATCTCACAATAGGTGCCGTTAAATATGTACAGTTCTATTTCAATTCAAGATCCCAAATGCATTCATTGAGAAAGTATCAGATTGTTTATATATATATATATATATATATATATATATATATATATATATAAACATTCTGATACCTATATACACGTATACGGAAATTCCTTGGGGGGCCAATCCTACTTTGCGGATTTTCACCTATTGCGGGGGGTTCTGGTCAACATTATCCACGATAAACGAGGGACCACTGTATTTCCAAAAAATAAATGATTGGCCACAAACTTTTTATGTGATGTCCAACACACTACAATCATTTTTATTTCTCTGCTTGTGTCTGTAGAGTTTTTTTGATGGCTGGGATATAAACGAAAAGGACAAGACCAAGGGCCGACATGACACCCTTTTGGGTCGTAAGTGTTATTTGCAGTAATGATCATAGTATAGTTTGATGTTATAGTATATATAGTTTGGTGTTAGAACATGTTGCATAGATAATGTCAATAGCTTTAATAGGCATAACATATGCATAGCATGCACAAATATTGGGTACAAACAGTCAATGTTTGTTAAAAGTAGAGCAGTTATTAATATTTTTATCAGTCCAACTTGCCAAGTTGGAGCCACAGTAGGTGGCTTACCTTGTTCTGAAACAGACCATTATTATTATTATTATTATTATTATTATTATTATTATTATTATTATTATTATTATTATTATTATTATTATTGTTGTTGTTGTTGTTGTTGTTGTTGTTGTTGTTAATATTTGTATTATTATTACTATTATTATTATATTTGTATTATTATTATTATTGTTTGTAATGTTTTTGTCCCAAATAGAAGACCGCCACCGTGTCAAAATGCATTCTCTCCTGGCTGATCCTAACTCGGACTATGTCAATGCAAACTACATTGATGTAAGTTGGTTTTCCTTTTTCCTCTTTGCACTCCTTTGTTCACTCCATCTCTATACATGTGTTTTCCTCATTTCTGGTTTCATTAATCAAAGGTTACATATATAACTATTTATATCGCAATTTTTGTTGCAAATAGATAAATTTGCTATCTAGTTTTTACATTTGCTGTTTATATCTGCATTTATGCTATTGGTTATGATCCCACATGACTGCATTGTTCTGCCTCCCTAACAACCTGTCAAACATCTGATTTTAGAGCAATGTGTCTATTCTTTTCCCAGAAAGATTTTTCAGCACCAATCTTAAAACATAAAACAGGCAGATTTGCACTTTTCTCTTATTCTTAACCATGTGACAAATAAAGACTTTCAAGTACATGTTCTTGTACCACATAAGAAGCATCAATTTTATAACTATCTGTGCTTCAATTTCAGTAAATCCATTTTTCGTCATCTTTTAGTGGGGAGGTAGAATTGAACAATCAAAACCTCTGCATTTTGAAAGAGTCTAAAGATATAAGAACTAACATTTAGTTGTTCTGTCAATTCTTGTTTAAAGCTCTGTGAGATTTTATTAAGGTTTTGAATTGCATTTATTTCTATATATTCTTTATTTCTATATACTTTTGTTATAATCAACAGATTTTTATAATCTAGATTTCTTGATTTTCTCTACCCCTTACACTCAATAATCAAAAAGTCAGTTCCCCCATATAATTATTAAAAATAGTGGATTGACGCTTTGATCTTTGAATGATATTGATTGTTTCTTAAATTATTCTGTACCGATCCGGTGCTAAAACAACACACAGAGCACTTCAGCAGTGGCATTTGTACCATACAAACTAGTTATATGAATAAACATTCACAAGAACCTTCACAAAGTTTAAATTTGTAAGAAAGTTTTGTTTTTAATTTAGATATTGTCTTGTAGAAAACAATAGACAAAATTTCATTGCAGTGAACATTGTTATAACATAATAAATACAATCATGGATTTAAATGTAAAAAAGTGTTAACCTGCAATTATTAAATTAAAGACCCTTACTCTTGAATTTGGTTTTCTTTGTGTAGCCATTAAAATTTTTGGATTGATTCAGTAATGCTGAATTTATGAAACAAATGTTTAGGTTACCTTGTGTGTGTGTGTGTGTGTGTGTGTGTGTGTGTGTGTGTGTGTGTGTGTGTGTGTGTGTGTGTGTGTGTGTGTGTGTGTGTGTGTATGTCTTGCTATATATGGCTACTGAAAACACCTTAGTTATTACTGTAACTTTGGTTTCCTTCAGAAAAGGAACTCGCACTACGTCCCCTTGGGGTCACTATGGGAAATACCTCCTGTATGACAGTTATCTGAATCATAAGGTTAATGAGGACATCAAACTTGACATTGGCAGATGTCGTGACTGAGTCTAAAAAGGGTACCTGTGCAATAAGTCATACTATTTCTTATCTTTAGGAGACCATTTATTAGCAGTGTGTTCATCTGTGTCATGAAATATGTGTATGTGCTTGAGCAAGAAGCATGCATATGCAGTCCTTGAGTGGACCGTGTGCATGCATTGCAAGCGCTTTCCTCTGAGGAGGCTTGTTTGGGGGAATCTTGAGAACCATCTGTACCTTGCGGTTCAGGACCTGCTGCAGCTGAGGTGAGCTAGAAATTGTGGGGCTTGCAGGTGAAGCTTGCCGATGAATTTGAAAAGGGTGTGAACATCTCATTCGGTGGTTGAAGAGAGCGGGTTTCCAGATGGGAACAAGTTATCGTTTACTACATTGACCCGAGCTGAGATTACAGGTTGCTGAGATTAAGGATGTGTCAGAGTACTCACAGCTTGTCTGGTCGACAAATAGCAAGCTGCTGGATGTTATGTCTCCCGTCACAGATAGATTAGATGAAAAGATTAGGGTGAAAAGCGCAACATCCCTTTTAGCTGCCTCGATGAAGGCTCTCTGCGAGCAGCCTCAGCTACAATGAGCATTGTCATACCTATAAAAAAAAAGTAATGCATCTATTATACAGAGCTATTATGGCTGTGGTGTGTCACGTGAAAAGTATGACACATCACCATGGAAACAATAAGGGGAAAGGTTTTAAAAAAACAGTCATCTTAAAAAAAATCATGTTGGGGGGTTAGTTGCAATATTATAAACTTATGTGCAAAAGGTTTATGTAGACTTATATTTATTAAGGCCTCCAATCCCCTGATCTCCACTCGGATAGCATTTGTGAGTGGTAGGCTCTTTGTGAGCCTCCTTGTAGGATGTCCTCAGTGTGGGGGGTTGTTAGTCACCTCAATTTAAGCTTGATAGCCGGAAGGGTAGTAGGTTAGGTCTCTCTGGGAGCCTCCCTGACTACAGACCACCCACACTGCGGTTCAGCACGATTCAGTAGATTGATGCAAGTTCTGAGTGTGAGGCTTGGACACTGGAAACTCATCAATATGAGTAAAGGCTTCTTTTTTAGAACAGGCTCCTGACGTTTCCTTTCTTTAGAAGCTTTGGCCTAGGTTCATTGCTAGCATACCTGAGGGATGAGGACTCTTTTGAGTCCTTTGTCTTAGCTCAGCATGCTGGTTGAAAAACACTGCCCTAGAGAATAAGATATCACGTTCCTTTGTCATGTTTTCAGTATTCTTCCAGGCATCATCTTCAGATAAGAAGTGGATAACGTATTGCACATGTGCCCTTTTTATACTCACGGTCTCACCAGTGGTGACGTCACAGGCAGCTTCCTGTCAATGTCAAGATCTTTATTGTGATTAGACTCATTCTTCAGACACCTATCACACCAGAGGTATTCTCTATAGTGACCCCTAGGGGATTCAACTGCCTATTCTCATGGAGCCATGTTTACAATGAAACGCTATGCAGATTGATGACGTGTGAAATCAGACGTTAGTGTGCAGAGACATCAGAGGCAGGTGATGTCACTTGCTTATCCTCTGCTTATTTGCTGGGGAACCCTTAGTAGGAGATCTAAAACAAACAAATAATTGTTCAGATTTATGCCACAGGGCAGCTCTGGGGACATATGCATATAGTGTCCATTTTAACAAGAGAATGGGGATAATCCTGCAGTAAATCCTTCTCGCAGGAACACCAGCACTATACCAACAGTGCAGTTAACTGGGTCAAGCTGATGCCATCAAGAAGCGAAAACATTTTACTTCAGGGTGTACAGTTTTCTGGTGGATGGAACTCTGGAGTCGAGAATGGTTTAAACAACCACAATTGAGAAACAGAAGACTGTGAGCTGGGCCCCATTAGAGGCCAACTTCCACAGTTCTGGGCTGTAAAATTGATCACCCTGCCTGGTAAAACCGGGTTCCTCCTGATCAGGATCTCCCAGGGAGACCCATTGAGGAAAAATACAAGATCTGTCCCTAATCCTTTCTATTGTGAGACATCTCTCGAGACTCAAACAAATCCACTTCTCCCTGACCAAACACCCTCCATATATGCCCCACCACCTTGGGATGGAGCCTCCTTTCCATGCTGTGACACAATGTCTGCTCCCTGGTTTTGGACCCCAAAGATGGAAGGAACCATGAGTGAGAGTAGCCTCCTCTGGGACCACAGAAGGATTTGTTTCACCAATCTTCAAAATTAACATGACCACAACCCCCCATAGTAGAACGTTTTGCATGTATTGTGACTGAATCTCGTTCCACTCTTCACTCAAAGTTTTCCTCTGTTATGGAGAAAGCACATTCCTCTTTGAGTTTAGCCTTAACCCCAATATTTTTATTTGAGCTAGAATTAAATTTTTAATGCTGAAGCACTAACTGCTGAAACTGATTTAGAATCTACCAATCTTCAATGTAGTTCAGAATGTGGATGCCTTGGAGGCAGAGTGGTGCTATTGCTGAGTTCCTGTTTTTGGTGACAGTGCGAGGCAATAAACCTAGACCACATTTCTCTGTCTGGAAAAGGCAAACATTCTGTGGCCCTAAAAATGTTTTTACCTTCTGTTCCATAACCAGAGCCTTCTCGAGGCCCACCATTTCAGGCAGGACCCCAATGAATCTGGGCGGGAGAGACCCAACGAGATATATTTGGCAGGAGATTACACACTGTCAGAAATTCTACTAAGGAATCAGCCTTTCAAGAATGGCCTTGACTGACTTCGGTGTCCTAAAACGGCATACCGGTAATGGAAAACCAAGTTGTTAGCTCTGGGGCCCTCCTCAGAGGCGGTGAGCATCCCAGTGCTACTACGTTTCCAGGCGGATACTGAAATACTGACTCGCAGGAGTGGCACCGTACAAGGAGATGGCCGTATATGTTTAGGGCTGCTCCTCCTCAGCAGGACCTGATGGGAAACTAATGAGGAATAGTGAGATGATTGTGCACTATATTCTCAAAAAGATAACAGTTTCTTCCAAAAAACAAACAAACAGAAGGCACTGATATGTTTAATCTGGCTATAGCGTTAGTCAAAACATTCACCAGCTCCTTATAGGCTGGTGACTGAAACGGTGAATATTCATCTCCAGCCTCAATGTTAAGACCTGGATAATTGCGCCTTGGGCGGAAGTGACCACAGCATGTGCTTAGAAAAGGCACTAGATCTGGTAGGTGGTAATACCAGGCCCTTCTCTAACCCCTCTGTTAGATCTATTTGCACACCCCAAGATCTAGATCGTCGCTGTGCCTCAGCAAAAGCAGGACACTAGCTTTGAGAATCGCAAGTCAGAGCCCTCCCCTCAAAGAGAGTCTGGCCAGAGCAGAGCATCTTTAAGTTCCACCATTGGTCTGATTTCACATGTGCTTCACAACACAATCACACATAGCATTTCTACAGCGTCAATCAACACAGTCAATAGGGAACAGTATATGTTAAGTGAAAATAACAATTTAATATGGCTCTGATGTAACATGGCATTTCACTAACAGACATCTCAAATGTGAAAGTTTTTTTGAAAGCCAGCTTAACTCATCAACTATATGCAGTAATTGCAAAAAAAAATAAAAATTGAGATGCATTGAGAATAGTTTTTGAAATTGGACTGTGAGTCTCTGAATACAAATATAACATTTAAAATGGTTAGCTCCATAAATATTCCCACTCTTTGTCTGTATGACTAATGAATATCATACAGGAAATGACGTTTTACACATATACCTCAACCCCTGTGTGGCGAAAACGGATTATTGAAATATTAAACAAGAGACTATTTGTTTTGTTTTTTTTCTGGGACAATGCATGACTGCTCATCTGAACTTCAATTTGCAGTTAGTTTGAAGTGATTTCCTCACTCCAGGTGGTCAGAATAGAGGCTTAATTCTTTCCTCTTTTGTCTAATCATCTTAATTAGACTGTTATTCTCTTTCTCTTTTCTTTCACCCATCTCTCTTTGTCTGTGTCTGGGATCTCTTAGATTCGGATAAACAGGGAAGTAAGTACTTGTCTTTTTCCTGTCTTTCTATCATCCATCCATGACTCATGTATTCTACTATGTGCTTCTGTGTACTGCTCAGTGCTCAGACATGTTCTTCCCCAAGCCTTTTTCTGCCTATGTTTCTTGAGTTTATTGTACCTTTATTTGATCTCATTGCATCACCCCCTTTAATGCACAACCTTACAAGCGTAAGCTTTAAACACCCCCAAAATGGTTTGTCAAACACATTTTTTTGTTTCTTTCTTGTCATTTCTGATTGAAACAAAAGGTTGCAGCAGGAAATATCAATAGCCATTAGTTTACTTCACATATACTGTAGATGATCTTAAAACTAACAGAAATTAAATAAAACCACTTTTAATTTCATAGGGTCTTTAAAATCACTGTAATGCTTCTGATTCCTAGAATAAGTCTTGTCTTGGACTACAATGTGCTCATATTGGACTTTTAGACATATACCTTGACATATACACAATTTATATATCATTTTTTATATATTAAGATTTTTGTGAGTTATAGTCAACTTTATAGTATGTCTTTAAACTGGATGTTTTACACATGTTCCTCATGAAGCCTCATAAACGTCTCAGGTTACGTATGTAACCATAGTTCCCTGAGAGGGAATGAGATGCTGCGTCGAGCGCTTTGGGGAAATACTCGCGCGTTGTCTCGCGAAGCACAATATGTAAACTTCCGTCGCGTGCGTGAGTGACGGTCGCAGGTCGGTGACATCACGAACCAGGTCATAAAAGAGCGCCGGTAACCCGGAAGCGGCAGCTTAGAGGTGTCTGAGCAAGCCCGGAAGGCACAAGGAGCCAAAGACGCAGCGTCTCCTTCCCTCTCAGGGAACTATGGTTACATACGTAACCTGAGACGTTCCCTTTCAAGGGAACTCGCGCTGCATCGAGCACTTTGGGGAACGATATACCAATGCCACCTCAGTGACAAAGGCCGATGAGTGTCTCGTAGCTCACTATGAGAGGACCCGTGTTCCCGGAGCGGAGTTGAGGTCAAGCTGGTAAAACCTCAAAAAGGTATGCGGGGAAGACCAACCCGCTGCATCACAAACATCAGAAGAAGACACACCTGATATAAGGGCCTTAGAGGCAGCCATGCTCCTAGTAGAATGGGCACGAACCCTCAGAGGCGAGGGGGATCCGGCCGACTCCTAAGCCAGGGTGATAGCCTCAACTATCGACCTGCTTAAAGTGGGTTTGGATGCTGGGGCCCACTTGGGGGTCTGAAAGCAAACAAACAATTGGTCTGAATTACGCAGGGGACCTTGTTTTTAAATTCCTGGTCTTGGTCACCGAAGGGGGGAGGGCAAAAGGCCTGCAGCACGATAGACCTGGCCACATGAGTAGGCACTTTGGGCACATAGCCTGGCCTGGGATGGAGAAAGGCTTTTACCATCCCAGGCGCAAACTCAAGGCAGGAGGGAGCTACAGAGAGCCCCTGTAGATCCCCAACTCTCTTTAGCAATGTTATAGCTAATATAAACAAAGTTTTCAAAGTGAGGAATTTTAGAGGAACCTCATCCAAAGGTTCAAAAGGTGCCTGGGCAAACCCCTGGAGTACCAGGGATAAGTCCCAGGTAGGAACCTTGGGCTGTACTGCAGGCCTTAGCCTAATCGTACCACGGAGGAAGCGTATGACGAGGGGGTCCCTGCCAATGGACTTGCCACCCAGAGGAACGTGGTAAGCGGCTATGGCAGCCACGTAAACCTTCAGGGTGGAAGGGGACAGCCCTGCAGCGACTCTATCTTGCAGGAACTCCAGCACTTTGCCAATGTGACAGGTAACTTGGTTCACCTGCTTCTCGCTACACCAAGAAGTGAAGAGTCTCCACTTCAGGGCGTAAAGCTTCCTCATGGAGAGAGCTCTGGAGTGGAGTATGGTCTCAACAACCTCGGTTGAGAGACCAGAATCTATGAGCTGGGCCCCCTCAGAGGCCAAGCCCACAGTTTCTAAAGTTCTGGGCAAGGGTGAAGAATCGAGCCCGCTGCCTGAGACAGGAGGTCCACTCAAACTGGGATCTCCTAGGGGACTCTGTCCAAAGGGGACACAAGATCCGCAAACCACACTCTGCCCGGCCAGCGTGGAGCAACCAGTGTGAGACGGACCTTGTCCCGGCGAACTCTCTCCAGAATTCCCGGGAGCAGAGCAATCGGGGGAAAAGTGTACAGTAGGGCCGAGTAGGGCTGGATGCAGAAGTGAATACCACAGAGGGCAGTGAGTTGTTTCCTCGGACGCGAACAGGTCTATTTGTGCTCGGCCGAACCTTAACCAAATCTGCTCCACCACCTCTGGGTGGAGCCTCCATTCCCCGGGCCTCGGCCCCTGCCTCGACAGGAAGTCCGCTCCCACATTCTGGGTCCCAGGGATGTGAACTGCCCATAGATGGAGCAGTTTCCCTTGGGACCAAAGGAGGATCTGCCGCGCCAGTTTGTATAGTGGTCGCGAACGAAGACCCCCCTGATGATTTATATAGTAGACCAATGTGGTGCTGTCGATCTGAACAACCACATGATGGCCTCTGAGGTCTGGGAGGAACGCTTGAAGCGCCCTCCAAACAGCCATCATCTCCAGCAGGTTTATGTGCCAGGACAATTGGTGTTTGCGCCACAGACCTTGGGCAGAGCGATTCCTCAGGACTGCTCCCCAACCCATGAGGGAAGCATTCGTCGATAGCATGATGCATCGACAAGGAGCTCCCAACACAGGTCCTTGAGACAGAAACCACGGTTTCTTCCACATATGCAAGGCACGTAGGCATCGCCGCGTGACCCTGATAGTGCGGAAAGGGTTGCCCCTCAGGGAAAACCCTCTGGTTCTGAGCCACCACTGTAATGTGTAGCAGCCCGAACGGGCTGATGCTGGAAGCTGCTGCCATGAGGCCCAGCACTCGCTGAAAGTGTTTTACAGTGATGGACTGGCCTATTTTTAATTTCTTCATTGTTGACAGGATTGAATCGATGCGGGCGGGGGATAGCCGCACCGTCATTGAAACCGAGTCCCATATAACGCCTAGGAAGGTGGTTCTCTGAAGAGGAGAAAGCACACTCTTCTCCGCGTTCAACCTCAACCCCAGCACTCTCATGTGTGCGAGAACAACATCTTGATGCTGAACCTCTAATGTAATTTAATACTCTTATGCCTTGGAGGCACAACAGGGTTAGCGCTGCATCCATGCATTTCGTGAAAGTGCGGGGATATAAAGCCAGGCCGAATGGAAGTACTTGATATTGGTACGCCTTCCCCCCAAAGTACTTCCTGTGCTGTGGAAGGATGGAAATATGGAAATATACGTCCTTCAGATCGATAGTGACGAACTAGTCCTCGGACCTGATCTGCGTCACTATTTGTTTCAATGTCAGCATATTGAATTTCAGCTTCATGACCGAGCGTTTCAGAAGGCACAAATCCAGGGCCGCAATCTCCATCCTTCTTTGGAACGAGGAAGTAACGGCTGTAAAAGCCTGACTCTCTCTTTGAGAGGGGTACATGTTCTATGGCCCCTTTCCTCAGTAGGGAGTCTACCTCCTGCTCCATTACCAGATCCTGCTCGGGGTCCACCACCATGGGTAAAACCCCATTGAACCTGGGCGGGTGAGACCCGAACTGGATCGAATACCCTTTTTTTATAATTCGCAGGACCCACGATAGGGGAACCAGCCTCTCGAGGCTGGCCTCCGGTATCTGTGTGGCACACACGCCAGGGCCCGGTTTTCTGGGGAACGCCTGAAGTGAATGCTCTAGGACCCTCCTTGGAGGGGGCGATCTCCTCAGTGGCGTCAGGGCCTCTTCGAGGTAGCCTTCTTTGCAAGGATGACGGTCCTCAGATCTGTCCTCCTGCCAGAAGGCTGAGGCTGGGAGCGCCTGCCCGATCCCCCGGTTTTCTGGGGAGGTTGACTGGTTGAGATGCTCTGCCTTTGAGCGGCCCGCTGGGTGTATGAGGAGGCCTGGGGTTGTGGCTGGCTCACAGCCCCAGGTTTAGGGCGACGAGGCAAGAGTACGTTGAACGTCACCTGTTGCTTTTCCTGGAACTTCTCGACGACCGTTTTTACTGAATCGCTGAAAAGCCCAGAAGGCGACAGAGGGGCGTCCAACGTAAAAAATTTTCTCTTTGTCCTTCAAAGAAGTCAAATTTAACCATAAGTGCCTCTCCATGGCCACACAGGCTGCCGTGGAACGACCAATAGAGGCGGCCGTTTCCCTGGTGGCCCAGAGAGAGAGGTCTGTGGCTTTGCGTAGTTCAGCCACAGCCTGAGGACCAATGCCTCCGGCAGCGCCGGGACTTTAAGCAACGACACCGATTGCGGAGAAAGGTGGCTCACAAGCCTCCTCCACTTTCGGTATTGTGCCATAACCATAATTTTGCACACCAAGCAGAGTGGAATACATATTGTTCTGAGGGGTAAACACTCTGGAGGTGGCTGGCCTATTCCAGGATCTAGACACCTCAGTGTGAAGATCCGGGAAAAAAGGCAGGTCCCGGCGGGGGGGAGGGACCTGCGCTGGCAGATATCGTTCATCTAATTTACTTTTTCTAGGACGAACAACAGTAGTTTCTGCTGGCCACTCGATGTTTAAAGTGGCCACTTTTATGACCTGGTTCGTGACGTCACTGACCTGCGACCGTCACTCACGCACGCGACGGAAGTTTACATATTGTGCTTCGAAAGTATATTGCGAACGCGCGAGTATTTCCCCAAAGCGCTCGATGCAGTGCGAGTTCCCTTGAAACGGAATTAACAATTATGGTTTAATATCTAAGAATAGTCTGGTTTAATACAAATAAATTAATACATGCATACATACATTTACTTCAGGACATATAGCTATTATATTTAACTCTTGCCTGTTTTACCTTCTTTTATAGAGCTAGTTGTTCGTTCATAACAGCTTAACTGAATTAATTTGCTTTGTTATTTACAGATTCAGTTTATTTTTGTGACTATTTCTGGGCAAACAAAATTAAATGGAAACCAAAGAAATTCATTTTGAAATATTCAGCATTGCAGCTTTATCCTAAGGCTGTAAAAGAGTATAGCTAAGAGGTCTGACATTTCTCATTAATCTGTTCTTTGCTTCTTCTTTTCTTCTGTTAGAGGTTTCCCTCCTTTGTTTTCTTTTTCATTGTCATTTTCTACACCTTTTGCTGCCATCCATTTTCTTTTAAGTGTCTGTGTATTTTAAGTGTTCAGTTAACGTGCAAACACACTCTTGGCTTTTCGGTTTCTGTCAAAATCAGTGCCCATTGTAAAACATCAGATAAAAAAAAACAGAACATTTCTTTGTGACTGGGTCTGAAGAACATGTTAACTCACACCAATCTCATTTGTGAGATATCATCCTTTGACGTATGTGGGCACATTATGAAACCTATAAAGGATACCGGACCAAACAGTGTTAGATTCTGATTGGCTGAAGTAACTCTCAGACATGTGATGTGTGTCTTGTTCCTCTATTAAGGAATCAAGCCTTAGAAGCAGCCATAATCCTTTTAGAGTGGGCTATATGTGACTAAGCCACAGAAATTACCTCTACAATTCATTTGTTAATTTTTGCTTAGATGCTGAGAAACCAGAGCAGCTAACAATTAGTCAGATTCACGCCACAGAGAAGATTGGTGGATGTAACGATTAAAAGCCCTAATTTGGCAAATCAAGTTGAGTTTCTATTGGTGTGCCATAAAAGAGAGGAGGCAAATTACCTGCAACATGTGCTATATTAGTGTGCTACATTAATAGGCACCTTAAGCACATGGAGTTTGCTACATTAGTAGGCACCTTAGACATATAACCTGCTCTAGGATGAAGAAAAGCTTTTACCATGCTGGGAGAAAACTCTAGGAAGGAAGTGGCAAGCTAAAGGATCTTCAACCATTTTAGTGAAGTAAGAATAACATATAGAAAGTCCTGAAAAACAATGGCCAAATCCCAGGCCAGAACACTTGAATAATTTGTAGGCTTCAGCCTCATAGCACCATGTAGGAAACAGGACACCAGAGGAAATCTCCACAATGAATCCCCACCTAAAGATGCATGATAAGCAGCAATGGCCATTGGGATAACCCATCAGAAAAGCGATCCTAGAAGTACTCCAACACTGAACTAACCAACTAACTCTCTGCAATTTAGAATGGTCTGAACGACCTCAGTTAAAAGACCATAATTAAGAGTTGAAATTGTGCCCCCTACTTGGGCTAGAAGATCCCTCTTGATGGGAACTGCTCATGGATAGCCATACAGGAGGAACATGATGTTCAATAACATCTTGAACCTGTACATCATCAGAATATGGTCCAGATGATGCAAATCCAAAATTGGATTTAGAAAGCCACAATCCTTTTATGGAACTATGACATGCCGGCTGTAAAAACTGGAGTCTGTCTGGAAGAGGAACATGTTCTGTAGGCTATTTTGCCAAAACAGCCTGGACCTCTTTTGATCTGCTCAGAGCTGACCTATGTGGACAGTATCCTGTTAAATTTTGGCTTCCTAATTATTTGACTACAGGACAGAAAATTCACACAGAGTGCTTACTGAACGTACAACAGCTGATTCTGTTTTGGGTATCATTTATTGCTTCCACAGTACAGAGTTCAGATGCAGTCACGCAGAAGTGTTCTTCATAGCATCAGCATTCTAACACAGTGTTGAGTTACATCAAAAGTGAACCCCTTTATCACATTCTGTTCATACAGAATCAAGCTGCGCTGTATGTAACTGAATTAGCACAATTTGAATGTAAATTTCAATCGTCAGGCTTTCTACTTTTATTTAAAAAAATCTTAAATGTGAAATTAAGGGAATGTGATATTAATCACATGTTGATGAATGGAAAAAGTTTGTAGTTTGTATTAGACATTTTAGAGATAACATAATTTTAAAAAGAAAATAAACCAAATCATTTTTTTTTCACAGTAGAAGTATCAGATCATGAAATAATTATTTTAGATGGATATTTAAAAAAAAATATATAACATGAAGTCAACTTTCAATGTATAGTAATTATATGTACAGTCATATTTTACAAATTAAAAGGCCCTTTATTATATTTGTTTTTATTTGAAACTACAAACCAAAATATTTTCTTTATTAAATAATGTTAATAAATGGTAAGCCTGGTTTCAGAGTGAAAACATCATATTTTGTAACACTTCAGTAAAAATAAAAAAAACTAACTAAAACTTGAAATCAGTAATATTAAATCATATAGTTTCAGCTCTGATTTGGTTTTCTGTGTTTGAAGCCATTTAAAAATAGTAAACACACCAGATGTTTTTGACATGGACAGTACAGATTTTATTTCATTATTAATACAAGTATGGTTGCCATTACTTGGCAACCATGAAAAACGAATGTAACCTTGGTTCCCTGGAGAGGAGAACATTATTGATAGAACCATGTTTGTATTAATAATTAAATAAAATCTAAACTATTATTAAGTTCTTAGGGTATTATTAAGTATTAAGGTCTAACTGGTAGAATCTGACAAAGGTGTGCAGGGAGGACCAGCCTGCATCACAAACTTCTGACAAGAGAGCCGTAGAAGTGGCCATACTCCTTGTTGAATGGGCTCAGTTTGCCATAGGATAGGCAATAGACAATAGGCAATAGACATGGCCCCTGGGATAGACACCAGGTTTTTTTATCACATAACCAAGGCACGTAGGCATCACTTTGTGACCTTGATTGTACAAGCCCTCTGGCTTTGAGCCACCACTGTACAGGCTTCAGGTACAGAAGACCGAACAGAATGACATTGGAAGCTACTGCTATGATGCCCAGCGGTCTCTGGAACTGCTTTACAGTGAGTAACTAGATAATCTTTAAACGTTTTACGTTTTACTGACAGGATGGTTTCGTAGCACGCGGTGAAAGACATACAAACATTGTTACCAAGTCCCATTCTATACATACCCATATAAGGTGGTCCTCAATAGGGGAGAAAGTACACACTTTTTGAGTTTAGCCTTAAGGAATGACATCTTGATGGCGGACTCCTAACTGCCGTGACTGAGCTAAGATCAACCAAACGCCAATGTAGCACAGAACGCGGACCCTTGTAGATGCAGAGAATTAAAGCTAGACCAAAGAACCTGGTATTGGTATGCCTTTCCCCCAAAGGCAAACTACAGGAACCTGTGTTGAATGTTGATGTTGAAGGATGAGGACATGGAAGTTTTCTTTTCGAGGCTGGTCTCTGGTAATTTTTGAACAACCACTCCAGTACCCTGGAGTGACTGTTGTGATTGGCGCTGTGCAATGGCGGGACCAGGACCCTCAGGACCACAAGCCTCCTTAGAGACAGCCGGAGCGGAGCCTCAGTGAGAAAGCCAGCACCCTCGAGTAGGATCCTGTTGAACCTGGGCGGACAAGAAACACATTGAATATTGTAACCTTTTTTGATGGTGTGCAGGACCCACTCAGAAATATTCAGCAGACGTATCCACGCTGCCAGAAATTCTACTAAGGGAATCAGCCTCTCGAGGCTGGCCTCTGGTATTTTTGAACATTCACTCCAAGGCCCTGTCCTGCAGGGGAAACATGAAGTAACATGAAGCTTTAGAAAAGATGGGGTCGAGCTTCCCATTGACACCATGATTCCGTATGGCAACTGGAAAGACTGGCCAAGGACCGCTGCACCCTGATGCACACAAGGTGGCAGGATTGGCAGAATAATCCCCCAAGGGCACCGAGGGGAAGTGTGCACCAAAAACTGAGGTTTAGAAGGGGACTACCCTCACAGTTCTGTTTCTCTCTGCGTCAGGACCTTTTGCCTCTAACCTTCCTGGAGATGAGGTCCTCACATCTGTCCTACCTCTAGATGGCTGGGGCTGAGAGCATCACCGAGGGGGTGTTCAGGTAGCAAAGCTCTGTTTTTGAGTGGCAAAGTGTGAGGAGCTATGAGGCTGACTACTGCCTGAGACCAGCAGGGGAGCAGTTTCTGGAACATTGCCACTTGTTTGGTGGCCTCCTGAAACGTTTCAAGGACAGTATTTGCTGCATTTCCGAATAGCCCAGGATGCGATATCAGGGCGTTCAAAAGGAAGTTTTCATCTCTTTCTCTTATAGATATTAGGTTTATCCACAAACCAGGGCTGTCATAGAATGGCCAGCAATGGCCCTACCCTCATCAAGATTTCCTAAAAGGTCTGCCTGGTAATCTTGCAGCAATGCTGTGTGTGGAAGCATTCTGCTGCCTGACTTGAGGCAGAGAATGCTTTGCCCACCAAGTCTGATGCCACTCTAATGGGCTTGGTTTGAAGTGTGGGGGCCTTAAGGCTATCCCGTAGCTCAATCAGTAGAGCATTGGTGCTTACAATGGCAAGGTTATGGGTTCGATCCCAGGGAAGGCAAGAACTGATTCAATGTGTTCCTTGAGTCACTTTGGATAAAAGTGTCTGCCAAATGCATAAATGTAAATGTTAAATGTAAATATTAAGGGGCTATGAAGATTGTGGAGCAAGTGAGCGGCATCGCCTTATAACCTTGTGTAACAGGGATAAAACAAACATTTGATTCTTAATGAATTGGTGGTGGATAATTACATGAAATTAGGTTTTAAAATCAAAGGTATTTTAGTGCCCCATTGTGGTTGTTTAATAGCAGACATTCGTTATTTTGTCCATGATCGCGCACTGTAGTTCAGCAGAAAATGGATGATTCTAATGCAGTTAATGTCTGCTGTTTTCCTGTTTTAATCTGTATTTATTAAATTAATGTATTCTCAGACAATAAAGAATCAAACCAGAAGATTTGTGAGTGACATCAATTGGGAGTCAATAGCAGTTATCTGAAAAGTAGAGGACGACAAGCGTTACACTTGCTCTTGAGCACCTACTAGCGAGGCATAATGTGTAGTCTGAGTGTGTAGTCTGAGCACTATGCAGCTGGTAAGAGGCTGATTTTTTCCATGACCTCAACACCTTGTCCCCAAAGTAGAGGTTATGCTCTAGAAGGAAGGAATCATTTTGTCTAACTTACTTTTTGGGCAAACATCCCTCTGGATAAGCAGCTGGATAAGAACTGGACAAGCATCACCAGTGCCTCTGCCAGGGTGGAAGTAACCTGTGATCCTGTGAAAGGATATTGGACTTTGGACCTATCAGGTAAAAGCAGATATGAGGCTAGGCCTGTCTTTAACCCTTCTGAGTGATCTATTTGTGATCCACTGGACAAAGAATGCCTTTGCATCAACAACAGCTTGACCCAAATCCTGAGGACATTGAGCCTTGTAATTATCCTCAAATGCCTCCAGACAGGATCGGAGCAGAAGTAATGGTAGCTGTTCACAAGGAGCACTGACCATGTGTGCTCCACTCGCAAGAAAACAACACAGAGATTGTGTGTTGCCCAGTTTGTTTGCCTGTTCAAAGGCAGGGAGTAATACATTATTGTGTACACTATAATGCACTATAATAGTTTTAAACTAACTAGGAATTTTTCAACAAACACACCAGCAACAAACACAATCTCGTTTCACATATGGTGCTTACTGAAGACACATAAGCTGGCGTTTCTGGCATTGTGACCTTGATTGTACAAGATCGGTTGCCATCTGGCATACTTTTATAGCTTCCTGGTTCATAACATCATCCCGTCTTTGACGCACATTCACACTATCGGTTATATTTCACACGTGCTTCATGACGTAGTCATGTCAAGTGTTCCAATAGCATTTTTGATGCAGCGCCAGTTGCCTCTTCAGGCAACTTTGCTGTTGTGCTTCACAAACACATCTTGCTTTGTATTTTCACATTCCTAAATATTTTCCCATCAAATTGTGTGTAAATATCCTGAATCAACAGACAACAGAACAGTCTTTCAAATTATAAATGGTACAAAATCTCTACCATTCTATCATTATACAATAATGATGAGGCCTTTGACCAGGCATACATTTTGAGACTAAAGGCAAAGCTTTCCACTCCCAAAAGCAAAGACCATCCCCACGCATTCACACACACAGGGGCTAAGATGAAGTGTGGGCGAGTGAGCAAATTCATTTTCAAGAACAGATCAAGCTTCATTATATTTACTGTATAAATATTGAATATTTCTCCCTTCTGCTTACACAATATCCTTTATTGATTTCTGTCAACTGCAAAACATTGCAAGTCCTTGTCAAGGATTAACATGACACTAAAATCAACCTTAAACCTTAATGAAACTTTTAAGAATAGAAGAAAAAAAATCAGATATTTAAGTAATTTTCTGAACACTGCTGTTTACACAAGCCGCTAGCTTCTAAGACAGAACTCTAACTGTCATGGGACCGTGTAAGTAACTTGAAAATGTTTAGGCACTTTAGGCAAGTCGATAGGCAGCACAAATGGCCGATAAAATGTGGGTCTCCTTTTTTAAGTCACAATATTCTATTAGTATAATTTTGTTGTATGCATAGGGCTTGGATTAAAATCCTTATATAATATAGATTTGTATAACGAACCAATCAAAATTTATATTTGACTGCCAGTGAATGCTTTGCGTGTTTCATGGTAAAATCCCAACCTAAATGACAGTCAAGTTTAATTATATTACACTTTCTACAATGCAGATTGTTTCAAAGCTGATTAACAGTCATAATCAAGAAACTAACAGTGAACACATTCCAGACCATTGAACTAAGGTTAACTTACAGTGGGAACTGAATTTTTTGTCCAACTTAAGAACTATATACGTACTTTATTGTTCTTTACTTAGAATCTGAGCCATTGTAATACACCATAATAATGTCAGCCTCACCTGGCCATTGAGTGTTTCTTGGTCTCATCCACAATTCATCCTATAAGTGTTGTCATATGTTTTGCAGACACCCAGTCTATTTTTCTTCTTTAGTAATATCTGAGTAAAATTTGGTGAAAAACAGCAAAATTTGCAATCTTGATATTATGCAGTGACTTTTATTTGTAGCACCTTCCATTCTTTCTCATCGTGTAGATGACAGATGAAGTAAAAATATAATTAAAATTATAGTTCATATGTCATGGACATTGAATGCCTATTCTGAGGCAAATGTAACGATACGTTAAAAATAGTTTACAATGTGTTTTATTGATGTCTTTCCATGGTTTAAATAATGCTTGAGAATTTGAACTGCATCTTTCAACATAGCTTCTGGTGGTCGTTTGTGTTCACGTGCTTCATTGACAAGGAAAGATGATCCTCTGTGTTGTTCCACATCTCCCATGTTGGCACAACTAGAGCTTGCTTTTTTATAAGCAAGTGGGCCATTAGGTGTTCGACAGAGAATATTAATGTTTGGAAAGTTTGACATTTTTCTTTTTAATTTGATCGTCGCTTTCCCTGGGCTATTTTGGCACTTGAACTCCGATTTTGTTTTGTTTTTCCGCTAAAACCTTGGTCTGCATCATCTCCTTTAATTATGTCAAAACAGTAAGGTGTCATAGCCTGCTTATCACAGAATTTGCAAGCAAAGGTATTGCATACAAAGCTTATTAGTCATGACATGATGATTTATATTGTTACCAGTGCTTATCTCAGCCAAAATATTACACAAATGAATACTGTATGTAGTCGCAAATGCAACCTTTTTAGGCAAACCCCTTAACAGTTAATGTTGGTGTCATGGAACGATTAATGGAGGACTCAAATGCAGGTGAAGAGGATTTATTGTAACAACAAAATAAATAAATTAATATACAAAAGAAAACTGCCCTCGAGGGGGAAAACATTAACTTACAAAGACAACTGACGAAACGAAGAACACAAACAAACGGGATGAGCTGGCGGGGCAAACACACAGGGAACAGCAGAGACTGACATGGAATAATGACGCGACCCTGGACAGCAAACACGCAGTGATTAAATAGGACACAGGAGGAAGGGTAACGAGCCAAGAACAGCTGAGAACACTCAAGGTAACGAGGTAACAAGGGGGCAGGGCACACGCTTAACAAGACATGAACACACTGTGAATGCAGTAGTGAACACACCCACTGCATGCGACACGGATGACATGAAGGCACACAGACCCGAGAGTGCGCGACAGAAGCTCTCACATAAACACAACAAGAAGCAGTGTCAGAGCTCTGTCAACACAAATAGAACTAGAAACCGAAACCATAGGGACGGAACTTGCAAAGTAGTTCAAAGTTTGAAGCAGCTCTTAAATGACAATAGTATTATAATTCAGCTCAGTTTAGTTTAGCTCAAGTGTAATCAATTTTTAGTGTGAATGTTGCAAAGTAAATTTCATCAAATTAGGAAAATGTTTTAATTCAGCTCTAAGCAGCTCTACAGAAGCTTAAGTTTTGTGTAATTGTTGCATGGGTTTCCAGTTTGGCACTGGCTCTACACAGAGATTATAAAATCTCACAAAAGTGTTAGGTATCGCCAAGTCCACAGCACATATGTCTGCAAGCAAGGAGTCATGCACCAAAGCCCAGAGGGAAGCCACACTCCTGGTAGCCACACTCCAGTTAGCCCTCACCCCCAGGGTTTTTTATTATGGCTGTCATCTATAATAGACAAAGATCTGGACTGAGATCCTAAAGTTCAAAGTACTGATGGGATAGAGAAAAGCAAGGGCTGAATCTGATACCTAAAAGGACAACCCTTGCAGGTTTACCATCTTGTCCCTGAAAGGAGTGTTGGGAAGCTTAGGTAAGCGCTTTGAGAGACTTTGATAAAGCGCTATATAAATGTACTGAATTAGTATTATTACATATCCAGACACGATTCTTCAACCAAAAATGCCTCCAGGTCCCCTAACCTCTTAATGGAAGCCACCACAGTTAGGAGTGAGGTTTTACACAACAGAATTTTAAGTTCTACTGACTGCAGTGGTTCAAACGGTGCCATCTGCAAGAATGTTAGAACAATAGAGAGGTCCTGAGTCGATAAAAGGTTAGGGGGAGGACTAAACCTTTTTTGTGCCCCTCAGGAGCCTGATGATCAGCTCATGCTTACCCACATATTTACCATCTACTACATTGTGATGTAAGGCAATGACGGCAACATACACTTTTAGGGAAGAGGATGACAGTCTTCATTCCAGTCCTTCTTACAGGAAGGAAAGCATGGCCTTGTTCAGGCATTTTCGGGGTCTTCTTTGTGAGAAGAGCACCACTCAATGAACAGGCTCTACTTCAAGGTGCAGGCATGCCAGGTAGAGGGCATTCTTGCTGAAGTGATTGTGTCTAGCACTGCCTGCAATAGATCAGTACCTAAGTACCTTTATGACTCTGTCATAAAGCCAGTGCTGAAGCGATCTCATATGAATCCACTGGGTCTGCTGTCCTGTCCTTGAGGGAGTTCATGCAGTTTAGAACAGACTAAGCACTTTCATTCTTGAGGATTTGACCTGAAGCCCCAGCTGGCTGATGTGTTGGAGCACCAGGTCCCTGTGTCCACACAATTGCTCTTTTGAGTTGGCCAGTATGAGTCAGTCGTCGAGATTGTTGAGTATGCAAATGCCATGTTCCCTGAGTGGAACGAAGGCCACCTATGCGACCTTTGTAAGGACACAAGGCAACAGAAAAAAGCTCAAAGGGAGAGGACATTGTACTGATATACCTGACCTTCGAACACAAGTCTTAGAAACAGTCAGTGTCAAGGGAAAATAGAGACATGGAAGTACGGGTACATCAACAGCAGAGGGGCTCAAGCCTTTACGACAAATGTAATTATACCTAGGCATGCGAGTCAGCAATCATGCCCACCAAATGAGGACAGAAAAGATCGCATCCAGAAATGCACGGATGGAGAAGTTCAAGGAAAGCTCACGTCCACTTGTTATTTTAGGGAAAAGACTCTTTTAGCGCTAAAGCACACAGGGAAAGGGTCGCTGCATGGAAAATTGCTTCAACAAGCCTCCAGCGTGCACAATGATTTTAGATGAAGTGTATTGAATGTAGAGGAAAGCTTTTTTTAAATGCAAATTTCATATGTCCATTGGTTCATTTTGAGATCCCAATTTGTTCGTTCACGTCTGACATAGCATCAACCATAACTGACTGATAGAGAACTCATTGTTTTTTACTGCCTTTATTCAGAATCTCCTTTTGTTGCTTTTATTTATTTTTTTTATTTTTTTATCTATTACTTACTGCATGACATTTATTTTTGACAGCGAATTAAGAATTTCATTATGCAGGGAAACATGTTTTCTGTGCATATGACAATAAACACTTTGAACTTTGAACTTGAATCACTTAAGCTAAAGGATATATTTTTGGCTTAAAAACAGTGATATGTGGCATGTTTGTATTTTGTGTTTGACATTTAGAATTCAATGTTCAGATATGTGTATGAACAGAGATAACACTTCCTACGATTTTCTGTACACAAGTAAATATGATTGTATATTTTTGATAAACAGAGAGGCAAGTTCTGCTGTCACATTGTCATATTTTAAGTTTTTTTTTGTTTTATTTTAAGTTTTCATTTATGTGATTTTGTGTTTCTGTCAGAGATTACATTTTGGCCTTGACATTGGAAAATACTATCATCCAATTCTACGCTGTGTCATTAAATTCTCCTTTGTTTAATTTTATTGATGAAACATAACATTTAACATGTTCAGTAACTGTAAAGTAGCTTGCTCTTAATGGTATGGACAGCATTTAGTGGGATAGCTTAATCATTTCTTTCTCTTATCTCAGCTTAATATGCAGAGTCAACTGCAACAATGGCGTGAGTTTGGAGACAACAATTGCGTGAGTTTGGGACAGCTTTATCTGTTTCTCTGACCAGTGGAGGACAGGGGGGTGTTTGGGAAACCAATCGCTGTTTTATGCTATTTTATCTGATGATGCAAGTGGCACAGAGGTTACTCACTTCACCTTTAAATGGGATAATAAGGCAGAATACAATGCATTAATTTTGTTCCAATGTATTTAACATACAGTAACACTGATTGATGATAATGCATCTCTCTCTCTCTCTCTCTCTCTCTCTCTCTCTGTCTCTCTCTCTTTTACAGGGGTACCAGCGCTCCAATCATTTCATCGCAACACAAGGTGAGTCTTTATACTTCTTCTATTCTAAAATCACTTGTGTATTTAGATTGTGTAGTTGTTGACAAAAGTGTACCTTTAAACAGGGGATTGTGTGTTTGTGTGCCCCAATTATTCTACAAAGGATTGAATGATTTATATGCATATTTATTTATTTATTATTAATATTTTTTTGCTGTTTGATCTTATTTCCTCTCTTGGCATCCAAAACACAACAGCACTTCTTTCTCATTAAATGCTCTTTATGTCGGTGTGTAGTTGATTATGTTGTTTCTTTTTGTTTTATTCAGATACAACTGACAGAGTATAGAATTAATTCTTAATCATTACACTTTCATTTCTGCCTCCCTTTTGATCCACATTCTTTAAAATATTGTTTTTTTCCTCCCATTAGCATTCATTAGATTCATGTTGCACTAAAGACAGGAGTGCAATGCTCCATTAAAAAAACAGCAATATTGTGAAATATTCTTAAAGTTAAAACTAGCTGCTTTTATTTTTAAGTTTAAGAATATTTCACAATATTATAGTTTCTACTTAAATTTTGTTTTATCTTTTATCTTTTGTCTTATCTTTTAAATGCAGCATTGGGAGTATGAAAGACTTCTTTAAAGAATTCTTTAAAAATCTTTCTCCAATCTTTTGAATAGTAGATCATTGAGGTATGCAGGTTTAAATTAAATAGATTATCTGTCTCTCTTCTTCTATAGATATGTACAGCTTTCTGTAATTGTATGTTATGTGTGTCTCATCTGCTTCTCAGTTCTAGCATGTTTGCAGCAGCAAACTGCACACACCTACACACATACACATCTCATTTAATCTGCTCTTTCTCTAATGTTGGTTGTCAACATGATGGGCCCACTGATCAACACAGACTCCCACAGACTCCTTCCAAACATAAATGCACACACAGCACTGCTGTGATTTGTTTGACACACACTCATGTGTGGGATTTTCTAGGCTTGTTTTCTATCTGGTGGTTTAAACTAGCTTTAGGTCCTGAGATCTTGCTAGCTGGTTGAGCTGTGAAGGCCATCTGCATGTCCACTTTGTAACAGCGTTGCATACAGATGTGCTCAAGCCTCAATTAGCTTTTATAAAAATGTAAATGATCATCCTGCAATGATCACTAATAGCAACTAGAGTATTACTAGATTTTGGGAAAATTGTGGCTGGCCCAATCAAAACTCAGCATGCTGCAAAGATACAATGATTTTGGATGTTGTTTTGGTTGTTCTCCATGATTTTGGTGTAATTCAGTGTGGTTGCTGGAGAATTTAGAGAGGTTTCCAGAGCATACTATGCATTTGATAACGTGTTCTGAATGTTTGTCTAAGCACATTGCTATGCGGTTGCTAAAAGTGTGCTATCACGCAGTTGTTGAAGTGCGCTGTGATTTGTTTTGTTTTTATAGCATGGTTCTTTGTGGTTGCTATACTGTTTTGGGTGGTTGCCTTTAATGTTGTTGGTAAGGTGTTCTGAACAGTTTAATGGCATTGCTTGCAGCAAAACTTCAAACAGATGTTCTGAATGTTTTTAACATTAACATCTGAACATTTACCATGTCGCTGTAATATTAAGTTGGTTTGCCAAACACACTCTTATGGCAATTCATAACTGTTTTCCCAAATTAGTGGCTGATTCATATGTATTTGTTTGATTTCTAGAGATGTGCTTCAAGCTGAATAATGTGCTTACTTTTTACTCTCACTTTTCAATTCACAATCATGCATACTTGTGTAAGGTACTGACCACACATTCTACAAGATAAGATATTTGTCAATGACACACAAGATATGCTGCACTTCAAAACCCCAGATACCTTCACCTCCACTTACTATCTATATATGATATACTGTAATGTCCATTTAGGGGCCCCCTTAGAATGCGTTATTCATTTCTGTTGCTTTCTAAGTTTGAATTTGTATTTCAGCCATATCCCTAATTTTAATCCATAGATTTTTCTACAGACAAAACTACCACTTCTTGAAACAGTAATATTTTCTCATGAGCTTGAGTTGGGTTGCCTGGGTATTATGGGTTTCTTCTCCTAGCAGAGGTGCTTTGATTAACCCAGGTTGGATGTTTTCTGATGTTGTCTGCTGGGAAATGGCATTTCAAATAGAACATATATTCCACCTTTTATTTAAACCTCTAAAACTTTCTTGTTTCAACATTATTGTTCATCATGAATAACCTCAGCTTCATCTTGGCTGTAAAGCAGAATGCAATATTTAATTCAAATGCAATATTTAGAGGATGTAGCTGCAGGCGATATTGGGAAAGTAGCACATGAAGTGTGGCACCTGTTGTTGGTTGTAATTGTTTTAACAGGTAGAGAAGATAACAGACTCCTGGCCTTAGGGTAGAGTGCTTACTGAACCGAGTCTGGACAGTTATAAACCTTCAGCAGCTTTCCTTTAATGTTTGGAGCACTGCTTTAATGTTGACATGTGTAGAGAAAAATGTATGAGAAAAGAAAGAGACAAGAGTGAGCAAGAAAAAGGTTTGAAAAAAAAATAAGAAACTATGTTATTAATAGTAAACAGTTTATTAGAGGTGTTTGCTAAGGTAAACATGGCTATAACCATTGCTCATGTGTAGGGTTAGATATTAAACTACAGTGTCTATAGTTTCCCTCCAAAAAATTAATTTCTTCAGTTACTCACCATCATGTCATTCTAAACCTATGAGACATTTGTTCATCTGTGAAACACAAGTAAAGATATTTTTAATGAAAACTTTATTATCCCCCATTGAAAATCCACACAGCCAAACATCAACACCTTTGTTTCATTATCTAAATGAACTGTGCAGCACCTCAGTTCTTGCTCATCAAGCAAGCACATTTACATTTGTGTTGACCGTACTTGATTTGGTTTAAATATGCATTGATCAATGTACAGTATAAATGAAAAAAAGCCTATATTAAATCTGTTCATCATATAAAATGATCTTATCTCTTCCATAGACTGTATTAAGCCATTCAATTAATATGGATTACTTTTACAATGTGACTTGAATGAGATTTTTAAGTGTCAAAGTTTAGGTTGATTGAAGTTGTTAGTTTTAAATGCCATGATGATGAGAATCCTGTAGATTTACTGTCTCAAGAGTTTTTTTTTTTACACTATTCTTCACTATTTTTGACCTGAACAAGTAAGAAACAATTTGGAGCACCCAAGCAACCCCCAAATGACCACTTTTGCAGCTCTAGCATCTACCACTTAGAAAACATTCTAAAAACATTAGCAACTGCATAGAAACACACTAAAGTCAACCCAGAATGTTAGGCCTTCATCACAGATTTTGCTATCTTTTTGGGTATTCTCCATTATGGCTATGGAGAATACCATATTTCATATTTTACTATCTTTGTGGAGACATTCGGTACCCACAATGTCCATTTAAAACTGTACACGGACACACATGTTGTGTTTTCAAAATGTGAACCACATTTTAGCACTATACTGAAAACACTTGCCTTAGTATCCTTGCATCTTGGAAGAACTTACATTTTCTTCAGAAAATGTAGAAGTCTAATTTCTTACTCCTATTACTCACTCATTTTTTACTGCCCACAATTTCTCCATTCTATATGAACTGATAGTTCTTCCGTTCCAGCAACCTGCATTTCTCTTTTCTTATGTAATCCTCATCTAAATGACGTCCCACTATTTCACAAAACCACATCTATTCTATCTTTATCCTGCATTCAAATCATTTACCTCCTACAATTCTCTATGAAACCGTATTCTTCTCTATCCGCAGGGCCCAAGCAGGACATGATCTATGACTTCTGGCGCATGGTTTGGCAGGAGAACTGCTACAGCATTGTGATGATCACCAAACTGGTGGAGGTGGGGAGAGTGAGTAGAATAACTTTACCTCTGCCTCCGGCTGCCTTTCCGCCCCCTATGCCCATTAATGGACACCATCTATTATTAAACAGTGACCACTGAAGTCCACAGATGACCATTACTGAAGATAAACTTTACCAAGACACCCCATTAGCCAGAGAACATTAAATCTGATTAATGATTTGTATCGCTCCAGCCATCTTGCATTTAATTAGGCAGGTGTGCATTTTGCACTTTCCTCCTCCATGGTTTCTACAGTTGTTAGTACTGTAATATCATAGTGAATTAAGATGGGATCTCATTTTAAGCTTTCAGAATCTTTCAGACTTTTATTTATTCATTGTATTTAGTGGAGTTTTATTCTGGTATTACAGTTTTATATGGTAGTAACTATGATATTTTGGCAAAACCTATAGTTAACTAATTTATATCAAAATAGCATTTCTCACCATTCACAAATACGCCATACTCAGATTCTAATAATTGGTTACTTTTTTTAAACATTTTGATAGTACAGTGGAGTTCACTTATCTCGACTCACGGTTAACTCGCCAATCCTATTATGTCCACCCGTATCCCAAAGCCTCATCCGCTTCTGTGTGACCATAAAGCCCGCCTTCTCTGATTTGATTGGTTTTCTCAATTATTTTAACATTGGTCGGTAACGAGCGGTTACCGACCAATGAGTATGAGGCTTGGATAAACACCTGCTTCTGTTCTGACGCTTGCTTTGCTCAGCGCCACATGCGGATTGAAGAACCCGGTTGTTAAAAGACAGGACGAAGCCGATTTTTGTTGAGAAAGCACATTATACAGGCAGAACGCAAGTATCTAATCTAGTACAGCGTGATGACCTCAACAAATATGTTGTGACTGTTTTCAATGTTGAAGAATATAATTAAAGGTTTGTATCGAGAATCTGAGGTATTTTTTATTGTAAACTGGTAAATCTCCTGTTGTTAGTTGGTGCACATATGCCTTTTGTTGTTAGCGAACATATACATTGTATGTACAATTTTATAGCATGCCGATCGCTTCATTAAATAAATTGAATATTTTGGCTGTTGGTTATCTCGATCATCGGTTATCTCGCTTTTTTGCAACCCCCGAGGCCGTCGACATAACCGTATTCCACTGTACATTGAAATAAGTGAAGATAAATTTGTTTTTATTCATGATTAAATTATAAAAAGGCAAAATAACTATATTTACCTACATTAAATTACATTTTGGCTTGTATCTCAAGAAATGATATTGATTAAAAGCAGAGTGTGTAAGATAGTCTTTGCCACTAGAAGTCGCTTATTCAAAATAATAACAGGCATACCTTGATGGTGCCATAAATGAGCATGGATTTTTCATCTTTATTTTGTTTATTCAATTCAACTCTAATAGGCACAAGTCCTGAATTAATTATCATACAGGTGTCTTTATTTGAGAAATAAAATGTATGGGGTAATGTAAAATCTGACTTTAGCACCTCTTTTTACTTTGTGATCATTCTACGGTCAAAATACGGATTTATATAAGTAATAATAGATATACTCACTGTAAATCAAGAAAAACAGGAGATTCAAACAATAAGACTAAACATGTTGAACTACAGTATATAATAATGACTTTTTTTCAGTTGATAAAGGTATCCAAACAACTACTCACGTGTCCACTAAAACACATATAGTATATAAAAGTGTCTTTGGTGTTTCTACGGTTTTAAAAAACTATTAAAACTATTTATAAATATGATTTGAGAAATCTGATTTGTTTGGTTCAGATGAAGTGCTGTAAATACTGGCCAGACGACAGCGAGCTCTATGGTGACATTAAAATCACTCTACTGAAAACAGAAACGCTGGCTGAATACACTGTGCGCACCTTTGCCATGGAGCGGGTAAGACTGTTGAGATGTTTATCAATGTTTTTCTATGATTTTATATTATTAAATGCAAATTTGAGCTGAAAATTAAAATAAATTAGCTATTGATCATGTGGTATTCTCATAAAAAGATGTTATCTGTTTTAGCGGGGTTACCCAGCCAAGCATGAAGTCTGCCAATTCCACTTTACATCTTGGCCAGAGCATGGTGTCCCGTATCATGCCACTGGACTACTGGCTTTCCTTCGGCGGGTCAAAGCCTCCACACCACCTGAAGCAGGGCCAGTGGTAGTCCACTGCAGGTAAGCGGGAGAGGAGGGATTGGGGAGGGAGGGGGGGGGGGGGGGGGGGGGTTAAATACAGTAAGCATTATATACTATCCTGTAAGTAGAAAGCAGAATAATTCTGTTGCAGTTTAATTTTACTGAGCAATTCTAGCCACTCCAATTGTTAAGCAGTCTCATACATTTGAAAGTGACTAAGACACACACATGCAGGCAGCCATTGTGCTGTGGTACTGTTGGAGTTATTGCGGGTTCGGTGCCTTTCTTCAAGGGCAAATCAGTTATTTTCAGGCTTTCGGGTTACCAGTTATTTTACTTTATATCTGTTAGGAATTGCTGTTTTTTTTATTGCCTCCACTTTACTTTTTAAACTTTTTAAAGTACTTTTAAAGTTCAGACCTGAATTAGGTTCCAGGAAAAAAAAAAAAAAAAAAAAAAAATACCATTAAATTAGGCATAAATTAAGGAGTCAAAAAAAAATAAAAAAAAATTCATAACTCCTTTATAGAAATTTTTGATGTCCATTGCAATGGACATCAGGACTAAAGCGTTGTAAATCAGGTTGCTATAAAGTCCTATAGACAATTAAAAAATTTGGTATAAATTTTTTTTTTTTTTTTTTTTTTTTACATTTCTAGGTCAAGAACCTGAACAATATAACATTTCAACTTTAATTTTGAGGTTTTTTTGTACAGATTTGCACATTTTTAACAAAATACACCTCTCATAGGAAATGCATTGGGAGACTGCAAACAGTGACTTTACACACACACATAGGCTGTGTGTTTCTTTCCAGGTATTCCCAAGTGGCACAGAGCAGTAGTGCACCTTGCCCTGATCACCGAATTGATCACCGAATCACCGAATTCTGCATATTACATTTTTTCACAAATGTAGTATTACTGTGATAACTGTATTTTTTATCTCATATCTCATATCTCAGAACATTACATATTTGGCTCTGGAGACAATAATAGCCCATTCTGTCAATCTTAGCGCTGTTGGCCACTTTTAGATGGAGTGTCCACCCCATCTGGTGGGGATTTTACAACATTACATCACTGAATTTTTATTTTTTTATTTTTTTTTTCATATGCCCCCACTGGCCATAACAGCAAATAACATTATGATACCGCATTAGGACATCTGTACAATACTTGTAAACATTTTTTTTGTGGATATTGTATTTATTAGGTCCTACAGATCCCAAATAGCAAGAAAAATTATAAAATGCACAGATAGATATGCAAAGAGGATCTATAATAAATTTCAATATGCATATCTGAATGGGCATTGATTAGGTGACACTGAGACCTGGTGTCCATTACAATGGACATGCATTTTTCAAAAAATCCTGAGAAAAAACTTGCAGGTCTCCAAATGATTTTTTACTTTTATTAGTAAGTTAAATCTCTCTATTTTACATACCAACTATGAATTTTTGGCAAACATTTCAAAAATTGCAAATTTAACTGTAGAAAATGCAGCTTACTTCTGTAGGTAAAAAACAGCACCTCCCTGTGTCACTTCAGAGGTAGTGGGTTTAAAAAAAAAAAAAAAAAAGCAGAACTTTTCTGCCATCTAGAGGATGACAAGGGTCCAATCTCTTGGGGTGCATGCTTTAAATTAGGAAAAATGCTCAAAAAGTTTTTAAAAAAGGAGTGTGAAAATCATGTCCATTGTAATGGACACCAGGTCTGAAGGGGTTTTAAGAAAATGTCAGTTTTCAAAAGCACTATGGTAATATTATGTTTTTAGATAATACCTGGACAGAAGAACCAATTTGAAACATTGAAGTACCTTTTAAATATCACGGTGAATAAATATGCTAATCATCAAGCTCTAAATTCTAATCAGTTCAGTAGGGTTGATATGTTTTACCCACCACAGGTGATTTTCACCTGTATTTGTCACCTGCATTTATCCAGTGTTGAGTAAATATCAAAGTGAGATTGTTTTAACAACTCATGATTTCACTGTGTCATGGTACTACCACATGTATATGGGAGTAGAGTCAAATCAAGTTCAAACTTCAAGACTATTCAGGTTGGAAGCTGTGTTAATTGACTCTGGAAATAGCAAGTTTTTAGTCACCCCTTGAATGTTCTGCTTGAAAGAGGTCTGGAAGTTTTAGCCAACTCTGTAAGTATAATTTCCTGAACATTATTCCTTTAGCCATCTTTTTGTCTGTCTGCAGTATGGGTGCTGGTCGAACGGGGTGTTACATTGTATTGGACGTGATGCTGGATATGGCAGAGTGTGAGGGTGTGGTGGACATCTATAACTGTGTGAAGACACTCTGCTCACGACGTATTAATATGATCCAGACTGAGGTAAGATCAAAAACAAAAGAATGGGCATCATTAATCAAGTAGTCATCCAACTAACCTAGTTTTGCTATTTTATCTATAATTTTTCACACTAGTACTCTTGGTGCTACATGAACAGATTAATAATACTGACTTTTTAGTAATTTTCCATGTGATTTTCAATTTTACAGATTAATGTGAACAGGGATCGTTTTGACAATGTTGTAATAAGGTTTTGGTACATTGTTGCTGAATTACTTCATTTTACATCAGAGTTTGTTTAATTTGGATGATGTATATGCTGTTTCCCAAACTTGTGTTTGCATCTTTGAACCAAAGTGAGTCATCTTAAAAAGATGGTCTGGAGTACAGTTGATGTGAACACTCTTCACTGCTGATATTAACCCAATAGTGCTAAATGACAGAAGTAACCCACTATTACTGACGTTTGGCAAAAAAAATGTCAGCCAATATATGCCAGTTCCCTTTCAAGGGAACTAGTGTTGTGTTGAAAAACGCAATGGGAACATTTTTGTGTCAATGTATCGTGAAGCACAATGAAATCGAATCAAAGTGTGAATGCACGTTGAGGAATGATGATGTCATGAACAATGAAGCTATTTAGGCATGCCAAAAGCCGGAAGCGGCAGCTTTAGTGTCTTCAGTAAGTGCTGTGAAACGGTCAAGTGTGTATGTTGCTGGCAGTGTGTGTGTGTGTGCGTGTGTATGTTTGTGTATTTAAAAAGACCCCCAGCTAGTTTAAAAAGAACGGGGCATCTCACACCAGGTCTACTATGGAGAACGAACAGCAGTTTAGATTGTGTCACTCCCTGCCATTGATGCATAACGGGAAAGGAAACACTCCGTCTTTGTGCTATTTGTTTGGGAGCGGAGCATGCATAGTCCGCGTTCAAGGACGCTGGCTGTGTTTACTACTAGCAGTTACACTTCGTACACTCTGTTCCAGCCTGTCGATATTTGAAAAGAAGGCTTGCGATCCTTAAGGTTGGGGTTCTGCTTTTCGATCGGCAACTTTTCGTTCGGGATTTGTTCTGGCAGGTCCGATATCGTCTCCTGGGATCTGGAAGCACACACTGAGCCAGAGCGTACTTCCACCCTGGCTCAGACTTTCACTCTGAGAAGCTTGACGTTGTAAGCATTACATTTACATTTTACATTTACTCATTTAGCAGATGCTTTTATCTAAAGCATAGGTGTCAAACTCAAGGCCCGCGGGCCACATCCGGCCCGGCGTGTAATTATGTCCGGCCCGCGAGAGCATTTTATTAATGGCCCGCGAGATGTCCCGCACTCCAGCTGGCCCGCCGAACACTTCCTGTATTAAACAGGAAGTGGCTAATGATGCTTCGCGCTCGCGCTAGTACCGCGCGATTGCTATTGTCAATTATCCATAACTGTTCAGGCTCGGTACACAGTGCTTGTGCGCGAAATTCAGGTGTTGATCATCGGATGAGAAGAGCCCGCCCTCATGGCAGAACGTCTTCTTGCATGATTGACAGGTCAGACAGCATATCAGCGCCAGCTGTCAGAGTGATAGTACAAGCGCCAGAAAGAAAATACAGCGCAAAAAAAACAAACAAAAAAAACATTACCAAATATATTGAAACATTATTACGTGTAAAAAAAATTGTGATATAATTTGTAAAATCTGCTATAACCCATGGGTTATATGCGGGAAAATACAGTATATGTTTACTGACATACTGCCGGTATACCCGTGTGTCTCATTTGCGGAGCTAATGTGGCAGTAATTAAATAATTTAATAAGACGGCACTATAAGATAAATGACATAAGAGCAAATTCAACTGAATGATTTGATTTGTTATTGCTGAAAAGCAAAAATTGTATTTAGATTTCCAGGTTTTGTAATGCAGCATGTCCATATTTTGAATTTGTATAATTTTGACAGGATATATTTTTATGGAGAGCAAAATCTTTTTTATATAAATCTTTTTAAGTTTCATATAAAATGACATAAGAGTAAAGAAATTTGAATGTTTGTTCTTTTAACTTTTACTTACTTTTACTTTACTTACTTGTTTACTTTATTTCTAACTTGTATAATTTAGACAGGATATATTTTAATTTTTTTAAAGTATTTTTTAAATATTTTTAAGTTATTTAAGGTATAAGTTGATTTATTCCAGAATAATATTTCTGTCTGTTTTTATTCACATCTAATTTAAAAAAAGGTATGTTTTAAAAGTTTAGTTTTAGTGGTTTCAATAAATGTTTATCCTGTTCGGCCCGTGACCTAAATTTTTTGGGGGATTTTGGCCCCCTGTGCAATTGAGTTTGACACCCCTGATCTAAAGCGACTTACCATTTGAGGAATACAGAAAGTGATTTGTCCTGAAGATGCAAAAGTACATAAGAGTGCTTGCAATACAAAGTTTTGAACATTACATACACAAGTAATAGCATGGAGAAAAGAGGGAGTAAGATAATTACTATTATTTGGTTGAGGTGAGGTGTTGTGTGGATGTGTGCTCATGGAAGAGATGAGATTTCAGTAGTCTTTTAAACCTTGACAAGGAATCTGCATTCCGGATGAGGCAAGGACATGAGTCCTTTTGGGTTCGTTGAAGACCATACGATCTGGACGGGGAAGTCATACTGTACGGACAGGAAAGAACAGAAGCTTTGTCTTTACCAGGTTGAGCTGCAGATGATGCTCTTTCAACCATGCCGAGATGTCCGCTAGTCAGCTTGTGATTCACAAAGCTACCTTGGGATCATCTGGTTGAAATGATAGGTAGAGCAATGTGTCATCTGCGTAGCAGTGATAGGAGTAGCCGTGTGCCTCTATGATGGGACCCAGTGATGTGGTGTACAAGGAGAAGAGTAGGGGTTCAAGGACTGAGCTCTGTGGAACACCGGTGATAAGTTGACATTCTTTGGAGACCTACCTGCACCATGCAACCCTGAAGGACCTATCCGTGAGATAGGATTCAAACCACTGAAGAGGAATTCCAGTGATGCCTAGTGACCAGAGGGTAGACAGAAGGGTATGTCAAAGACAGCAGATAGATCTAAAAAAATAAGAACTGACAAATTTTCTTCAACTTTTGCACTCCTTAGAGCTTCAGTAACTGATAGTAATGCAGTCTCGTTTGAATGGCCCTTCTTGAAGGCAGACTGGACATTCTGAGAGAGAAAATAAGATACCTGCTTAAAAAACATGTTCAAGAGTTTTTGATATGAATGGTAGGAGAGAGACTGGTCTTTAACAAGTGATGTTTAGTGTGGGTTTCTGTGGTAAGGAAGGTTCCCGCATGAAGAGATGATGTTGATGCTGAGATGCTGAGGTGATGTTGAGCATGATGTTGATGATGTGAGTGAGTGCCGGTAAGATTATAGGAGAGATGGCTTGAAGAAGGTGTGAGGGAATGGGGTCTAAGGGGCAGGTAGTTGGATAGCTGGAATGGTTGAGAAAAGGTTTCTGGTTAGATGTGTGTGTGGAGGTGAGAACTGACTGCTGATAGTTGCAGTTGTGTTAATAAAGAAATGGGCAAAATCATTGTCAATTAAAGAGGTAGAGTGTAGTGGTGGAGGGGAACAGAAGAGAGAGTTGAATGTTTTGAAAAGTGTATGCATGTCAGAAGTGCTATCGCTTGGTGTAGAAATGCAAAGATTTAGAACTATGGACATATTTACATCCAGAGATGAGAATTGTTTGGGACTTCTCCAAGAAGAGAGGATGAAATGAGAGAGGAAAGATGGGAAGGAGAAATAGTGTGCAGTTGTCGCCTGAAAGTGACTGGTAGAAGGGTTGACGTTGCAGAAGTATAAAGTTGTGTATGAAATGTAATGAAAAAATGGTCAGAAACATGCAGGGGTTTAACTAGAATGTTGTCTGTGATGCAGTTGCTTATTTTGATCAAGTCAAGTTGGTTGCCCGATTTGTGAGTACATGTGGTGATGAGTCATTTGAAATCAAATGAGGCTAGGAGAGAGAGGAAGTCTGTAGCACAAGGCTTCTCCAAGTGAATGTTGAAGTCACCAAAGCAAAGACGACAAGCAGAGTGTCATCCTCAGGGAATGAGGACAACAGCCTATCCATCTCTTCAACAAAGGTGCCCAGCTGACCTGGAGGGCAATAGATTACAGCAATGTGGATTAAGACAGGAGATGTCCAGTTGTTATAATTGAGAAGACCTTTACCCTCACCCCTCCCAGACTGACGAGGAGTGTGAGAGAAAGAGAAGTTGTTAGAGAGAGTACCAGGGGTTGCTGAGTCCTCTGGACGAATCCATGTATTAGTCAAACCTAGGATATTTAGAGCAGGATAAGTAGCAAAGGCTGGAATAAAGGTAGCTTTGTTGACTGTTGATTGACAGTTCCAGAGACCCACAGAAATGGAGAGAGGCATATTAGGAGAGGAACGAACAGGATGCAGGTTATTAATGTTGCACCGCCTTCGACGTGTGATGAGAGAGCGATGTTGAGAGACAACAGAAATATACTGAAAGCACATGGTGAGCAGAGAAAGAAGTGTAGTGTGAAAGTAAGAGAAGAAATACATTTTAGACAGACTTGCTGGTGCAGGTAGAGTCGAATGTCTTTACTCTCGTCTGTCTTTACACAAGGATGCTGAAACGCTTCCGTGACGGCGTATGGGGCAAATAAATATCCTGCTTCGGTGAAAACGGCAAATTTCCACACGACATTCACACGGCACACTTAAAGTGCAATGAAACACAAAAAAAACACAAGGAAAAAGTACGCTGATCGAATCTAGCACGCCAAGTCACAACACGGTACAATAACAATAACAAACAGAGTTTACCAAAGATTTCTCCTTGCTAACAACTACTGTGATACAAAAAAAACGAACAAAACCAAGAATGCAAACACAGACTTATGTGTTTTTTTTCTCCGCTGACAAACAGTTCTCCTAGAGTTGGTTAGCATTGCGGCTGGAGAATGTGGTTCACCACATCAATCTCCTGCTTATGAGTTGCTCCTCAAGCAGTTTCCAGGCAAACCTCATCTGGCCAGCCTAGAGAGAGACGTTTGCCAAAAAGATGACCAACATCTCCTTTCATACTAGAGTGCAACTTCTATGTTGGGGGCAACCTTTTTTTCTCACACTGAGGTCTTCAGGTCAAAAAAAAAAAAAAACAGTGCTCAGATTACGCGCTATGCCTCACTAACAGGCACAAAACAAGAGTGGAGGATAGTTAGTAGCAAAGGCTGGAATAAAGGTAGCTTTGTTGACTGTTGACTGACAGTTCCTTGTTTCAACACACGGCATTGCTGCAAGCTTACTAGACAATCTCTTAGGACAAAAATAAAGCTTCTCTTTCACAAAATGCAGTAATAATGTTACAGAACTGCTCCCCCACTGCTCTCAGGTCTCTGAGGTTGCGAGCTAGCCGCAGCCTCACAGCACAGACATCACACATCATAACTGTTCCATTAGGCTAAGTAGAGTTGCAGCATTCACATTATGTTGTATTTAATATACAGTGGAATCCGGTTATGTCGACGGCCTCGGGGGTTGCAAAAAAGCATCGAGATAACCGATGATCGAGATAACCAAAAGCCAATATGGCAATTTGTTTGATGAAGCGATCAGCATGCTATAAAAAATATACATACACTGTATATGTTTGCTAACAACAAAAGGCATATGTGCACCAACTAACAGCAGACATTTACCAGTATACAATAAAAAAACACCTTCGATTATCGATACAAACCTTTAATTATATTCTCCAACATTGCAAACACAATGATCGCTTACACATAAACATATTCATTCATAACACAGTCATTTCGCTCTGACACAGTTCTGGAAAGTATTGCACACGCGGTTACTATGGTTTCTTTACAAACTCTAGAATGCTTTGTTGCCTTTTGCCTTTAACGGTCTGCTTGAACACAAATGCTTTTATCAGTAACAATGTCTTTGTCAACATAATCTGGGAATTCCTGGACTGTGATGCTAACTCCTGCGCTTTTTTTTCTGCCACTTCCGCGAGTTCTTCTGCGGCTGTGCGGCACTGTGAGTGAAGTGTCACTGAAGTGAGCAACCATACGTCCGTATGATGAACGTTCAACGCAAACTCAGCGCATGCACAGTGAACTAGGTACGATCATTAGTCACAAGATAACCATGTGAAGTGGAGAATTTGTCCCTCTTTTGTGCCCGAGATATTAGGGTTTGGCGACATAAAAGAATCGACATAATCAATAAGAAAATACTAAGACAAATAGGGAGTCTGGCGGTTACACTTCAAAAATGTCGACTTATAGGGTTGGTGAGTTAACCGAGGTCGAGATAAGTGGATTCCACTGTAGTTATGAGATGACAGCTTGTGACGTTTAACCCAGAACTGTTCATGTCCTCGGACTCAAAATTATGCCTTTTTATGGCAACACTATCAACGGCAAAACTAATCTGCAGAAATCAGGTGGTATAAGTCCGAGCTCTCTGAAAAATCGTATAAAAAATGATGTGTTCTATAAGGATGTGAATGCTTTTTACAAGTTGAAATATGATAATCATGGTAATACATGGCAAGTTGTTTACGTTCATTATTATTTTAATGTTGCACTTTTTCGTCATACTTTGCAGACTTTGCTTAGGGCAATGCGCATTCATGTGTTTTGATGGATGCATGGCTTTGAAGAGAGCTTAAGCTCAGCTTTAATGGCTAAACTTAATGAGCTAATCAATCCTGATAGATAAAAAGTCCCTCTTTTTCCCACCTAATATACTGTTTCACTTGAACATATAAACTGCAGAAGTAGACTAAGCTGACAATGGCAATTCATGTTGCATTTAAATGTTAATATTTATCAGATAAATATTTTATGGCAACTTCCTGTTTTCTAGTTTGCCTTGCTTTTAACTTCTTTACAGAATAAACTATAAAGAAATGGGCTTGAACACAAGTTTCTCTAAAGGTTGCTTGGTAAAAGAGATTTAGACATTAAAAATGTGTTTTGTATAAAAATGTTACTTTTGAATAATTTATACTCTTGTTTTGTTTCCCCTCAAATTCATTGAGTTATGCAAGACAGAGAATGGGTTAGCGAACTGCATGTTAATAAGCTGATGGATGCAAGTAGCTGTGATTTTCCATTCAAGTGAACCACCAAGAGACTGGAAAACAAAGAAGAACCCATAATTTAATGCATAATCACTGTTCGCTTAATATCACAAGAGCATTTTTAAAGACAAAAGCCAGGCCATGAAATATGTCTTTCTATCCAGACTGCTTTATTCTGCATAAGAGATGCCTCACTGTTACATGCTGCTTATGATGTTTGAATTGCAAGCTGAAGGCCACTCTAGTATACTCCCTCAAATGAGATTAAACAGAAAACTCATGCCTGACCTTTAACAAAAAGAAAGGAAAAGTATTTAGATATCTAATTAAGGACACTAATGTCTAATACTTGTTTGATAAAGCAAGAATCACTATGTCTGTTGTTTGTACTTTACAGTTACATTTTTTTCTAAATAACTCTAAGGGTTCTTCCAAATAATTTCAGGAGGCATTCATAGAGCCATAAAAAAAGTAAAAAAAAAGGTGCAGTTCTGTGTCTCAGATGTTTCTCCAGGGATCCCTCACCAGAACTAACCCTGTCACAGAAAATTCAGTACTTTTTTATAAACCAGACCAAATTTTTTGGAATTACAGTGGTCTCATAAAATCTCAATTAAAATTTAATCAAACCTAAAAGAAATGCATACACTCACCTAAAGGATTATGAGGAACACTATACTAATACAGTAGAACCCCGACTTACGAAATTAATCCGTTCCGAGGTTGGTTTCGTATGTCGAACTTTTCGCATGTCGGTCAGGCCTTTACATGTTAATTGCCTAATCCGTTCCAAGCTCTACAAAAACACCATATTCAGCATGGGATGAAGCGCATCCCAGCTTCATACTTCTCAATAATCTCCCTTTTCGACTCAATGAAAAGCACCCTCTTCTTCCCTTTGACTTCAGCAACAATCTTCACATCCATGGTTACTGATTAGAAAAAAGTTTATGCTAACAGAAGAGGCTGGTGGGAGCGATGCTGACCAATAGGAGAGCAGGATTGTAAAAAGTGTTCCTCTTCTTACATGAACTGTTCCAGCCATCCCTGACATCCAGTGCGAAATGGACTATTCCCATCTTTCCCTCGGAGTTCAGGAAGTGTCGTGACAGAAGAGAGTTGATGGATGATTAAGGTAAAAGAGATCGGCTAAAGATTGTATATAGTTTATTGCGTGAAATTCAGGGAATTAGAGCCAATCGTTGAGGTTTTATCGATCTATGCACCTTTAATAAATACCAGTTTTGGATCATTCCCTGAGTGAGACATCATTGGTTTGACCGGACAAACTGTAGCCTTCATTCAACCCGGACCAAAATCAGCGCAAATATCAAAACAAAACTCGGGAATCGTCGCCTCGCCGAGATTTCGTTTTTCGCATCTCGATCATTTTGTCGTAACTCAGGCGGAAAAAAACCCAAAATCTTTTATCGTATGTCGAACTTTTAGTACGTAGAGCGTTTCGTAAGTCGGGGTTCTACTGTACTGTGTTTGACCCCCTTTCGTCTTCAGAACTGCCTTAATACTACATGGCTAATACTACATGGCATTGATTCAACAAGGTGCTGAAAGCATTCTTTAGAAATGAAAGTCACCAAACCAGTCCAGAAGCAGATTCAAGTCTGGCCTGAAGGGTCCATCAGAGGCTCTTCAAGACTGCTTCGACACCACGGACTGGGACATGTTCAAACATGCTACAACCTACCACAACACCGTAGACCTCCAGGAGTACTCTGAGACTGTTACTTCTTACATCAACAACTGCATTGAGGATGTAACAGTCACAAAGACCATCACCATCTGGCCCAACCAAAAACCGTAGCTGACAGGGAATGTCTACAGACTTCTGAAGACGCGTAACGCTGCCTTCAGAGCTGGAGATGAGGTGGGCTTGAGGACAGCAAAGGCCAACCTGTCACGCGGCATCAGGAAGGCTAAGAGACAGTACTCCAGGAGGATAGACACAACTGTAGTTGGTCTCATTACCAACGGCGATGAGACAAACTTCAGGAGCGAGGTGAGCCGCCTGGCCAGGTGGTGCAGCGACAACAGTCTCTCTCTGAATGTGGAGAAGACGAAGGAGAGTGTTGTTGACTTCAGGAGAATGCACACCTAGCACCCTCCTCTGACCATCAACGAGAAAGAGGAGGAGCACCAAATTTCTGGGTGTGCATAACACAGAAGACCTCTCCTGGACCGCCAACACCACAGCACTGACCAAGAAAGCACAGCAGCGACTCTACTTTCTCCGTAAGCTGAGAAGAGCCGGAGTCCCAGCCCCCATCATGCACACCTTCTACAGAGGCACCATCGAGAGCATTCTGACCAGCTGCATCACTGTGTGGTACGGCGCCTGCAATGCATCCTGCCGAAAGCACTTCAGCGCATAGTGAGAGCAGCTGAGAAGATCGTTGGTGTCTCTCTCCCATCCCTCCAGGACATTTATAACTCCCGCCTCTCTCGCATAGCCCTCATCATTATGAGAGACCCCTCCCACCCATCCCGCAGCCTCTTCAATCTGCTGCCATCAGGGAGGAGACTACGCAGTCTCCAGGCAAGGACCAGCAGACTGAAGGACAGCTTCATTCCCCAAGCTGTCAGGGCATTGAACTCCCTCCCGTCTCTGCCCCTTTTCCTCTCTTTTGCCCCATGCACCTGATCTCTGAACCCCCCCCCCCCCCCCCCCCCCCCATGTATGTGCTGTATATATTGCAGAATTGACAATAAAGCTGACTTTGACTTTGACTTTGATAATGATAAATAATATTCTTGGTAAGTAATATTAAATAAATGCATACAAATTTATAAACAAACAGACAAGACTAATAAAAAAAACATTAATCCCTTAAGGCAAAACAAAATATCTAAATCTCATAAAAAAGACAAAGCTAGAACCATTCAAATTAAATATTTGTTAAGTGTAGCCTTAACCATGTCAGGGTTGAGATAAATAGATTATAATAATAATTCTCAAGAAATATAATGGACAAAAAATGCTCGAGCGATCTCCAAACTGTGTGCTCGCACAAAAGACGAGACATTACGGTAGTGTCAGAGATCCGCCACAAAACCACAAAATGACTAGACAGAATGTGACAGAACCCTGACAAACCATCACAATAGTTTTTAAAATATATATTATTATTCCGCAACTTATTCCAGCATTTGTTTTTATCATATTCACAAAATATTCTTGGCCCCCATCATTTTTTTTGTGTAAAAATTCAAAAACACGAGGCATATCAGAAGAACATAAACTCTGATTTTAAACAAAAACAAACACTCGAATGTCAAACACTTTTGAGAAACACCATGGTGTTCATTTAAATATATGCCCACATTTCAAGTATTATATGATATATCTATCTAGCCTTTTATAAAGAAAATAATTAAAATATAATTATAACAAATATAAGTATTATATATAAATATAAGACAAACAAATGTAGACTATCAATTAAGAATCTCGGATAGTTAAGATAGATCTACTTGAAGTAGGTCTGTCTTTAACATTTTCTAAGTTTTCCTAACAAAAATGGAGAAAATTAAACTATCCTATGGAGAAAATTAAACACTGTGAAAATTATTCAAGTTTAGATTTAGTGTCTTTTTGTATCAAATACAATGTGATTAGAGATTGAGATACATAATGTTTTTTTGTTTTTTTACATAATGTAAAAAACTAGATACAGCAACAATACATTATTACTATAATATTCGCTTGGGCAATTTGCAGAACAATTTCCCTGTGCATACAATCCACCAAATGCTAGCAAACCAGTGTGAACACAGATGTCTTGGTGTGGCTATGGAAATGCACAATGCAGGAGAATTCAAGAGAACATCAAACTCAGAGAAATGACATGAGAAACACAGCCACACATTCTGTCTGTTATCGTTGTGTATAGACACAACGATAACAGACAGAATGAGGGAGAACACAGAGTATAAATGCATTGAACTAACAAAGGGAACTAATAAGCTAATTAACAAAGACTGACAAGACACAGCTGTTTAGAATGAACTGAACAAAACACGTGGGAGAAAAGTATCACAGACACACCTAAAACTATGACAGCAGGACAATGATATCATAACTATAGAGTATAGACCCTTTGCAAGTCGACCGGCGTTACCGGAAGTTCCGCCATGTTGGAGACACCCGGTCCCCGGAAGTCATTTGTTTGCATGCTAACTTGCTTGTTTTACTCTCTCAAAAATCGCTCATTGTGAAGAAGGAATGACAGTGAAACTGCGTGATAAAAGTGTTGCAAGGACTGTTTTATACAGGAATAAGCTTGATGCGCCGGAGAAGTCAAGATATATTGAGAAATTGAAGCTTATTGACGGTGAAGATCCACTCGATGATTCGGCTATACAACAAAGTATTATAAGTATTACCAAGTATTAGAACTAACAATTATATACTAAGTATATAAGTATACTATACTAAGTATTATATAGAACTAAGTATTATATAGAACAAACGTGTAATCTTTGCAACTACTTGACCTAACATATGTTGTATGTGCCAGTGGTTAACTCTTAAATAAAGCTCTTATAACAACTCTTAGATGGTGTCTATTTTTGTATGTACTGTTATAACATTCATATGTATATGTTTGTTGTTTGGATAAAAAGAATAGTGAACACTTGTCAGAAGATTTAATCTTTAATTTAAACATGCTATCACTTACACAACTTCAATGTGACACTGTAAGCAATCAGGCAGTACAAATCAAATACAAATCACAATGTGACATTTGAGTCTTAGTGAAAATCTGCATATTACAAACCAAATATCAGATTATCTTTAAATTATTAATCAAAAAAAAAAAATCAAAACAGAAGGACACATATTTGCCAAACTGCATGCCACGTGCACAACTATCTGTCTTCTCTGCAAAAAAGGTAAGATTTACTTTTTTTTTTATTAGCAGATTTTTTTTAACTCTTTCAAAAAACTTTTTTTTTTCATTTTTGCCCTATGTTATACCTTTATATCAAGATAAGTATTTTCTGTTTACCCTACATTTAGATCTATTTGTTCATGGCTGGTAGTTGAATGTCAGACGTAAATATTACCAGAAATATTTCCTGACAAGTAAATTAATGAAACAAACAGCTGCTTATTAAAACAAATATGACATTCTGGTTCAGTTTTTTAGGTTTCTATTTCGTAGTACTTCCCCCAAAGAGGCAACATCTTTCAACATACGAACTCCTCTCTCTTTCTCTCTCTCTCTCTCCCACTCTCTCATCATCTCTCCATTTATTCAGATTTTTTTTCATTTGAAATGAGTGATTATTACTATTTGCAAAATGGTCCGAGCAAACTCGAATGTTTGCCAGGTTCTTGCCCGTAAATTCTTGGTTAAGTGCTGCTTGGCACTCAAGTTCTCCCACTCCTGGCCTTGGTTGTAAATAACGGCTGAAAGGCGATAATAATGTATTTCGGCACCTCTATCATCCTCCGAACGATTGTGGCAACCTTCTACATTGCAGTAGTTTCCCTTCGCCTTCGGCATTGCGATATATATTTAGTTATATTGTAATATATGTTACGCTCTGCTTGATCCTCTATGCGAATGGCGTTGAACGAGTAACCGGTGGTGTCTCCAAGATGGCCGACTTCCGGGTTGGTGACGTCACCTGAAAAGGGTCTATAGGCACCAAAGAAACCCATATTACCTGGCATATTTGAAGACAATTACGTCATTTGGCAAATAAATAAATTAATGACACTTACATACTGTAACACAGGGTCAGTAGCAGTGGGATCCATTTGCAGCTTTTATTACAGTTTTTCTCAAATGCTAAAACACAAAAGCCAATCCTCTAAACCAAATGACCAGTTGTCTAAACACATTTACTAAATCTAGCCATCATTTTCCAATATCATAAACACATTTCACATGAAGACACAATTCACAAAACACAATCCTCCGTTCTCATAAATCTTAACACATTTGTCCTTGCTAAAACACAAAACACAAGCAAAATAACTCTGCTCATAATCTCAAATGAAAGCTCATGTGATGCAAAATGCTTGCCACAGTCAGCAATATTTGAACACAATGAACACACCTGGCGTCATTCATTACACACGACTCAAAATTGAAGACACTTGTTGCTAATGCTGTGACCACATGTGTAAAAGCAAGTTCAGAGTGCACAGTTTGCTGAAGAGTCCAAACTAACACAATGGATGAAGGCAGAGTCAGAGGAAGAGGAATTTGAGTCAGAGGAGGGAGAAGAGCTGGCCATGGAAGAAGAGGAGCAGGCCAACAAGAGAGAGAAGGTCCAGGAGGGAGAGCAAGACAACCTCGCACCATCAATACGGACGAGATGTGAGCAACAGTAATTAAGTTTGTGTGGCCATGGGTTTGGAGGGGCTTGTCCACCGGCATGCTGTCCTTGGGTATTATAACACCCAACGTCTCCTCACCTTCATAGAGGAGCTAAAAGACATGCTCCTGGACCGCCAACAACACCATCCTGGGCCCAGACTTCACATTTATGTGATCATTTGGGATAATGTAGGATTCCACAGAACAAACCAAATCAGAGAGTGGTTCACCACCAACAGTAACCACTTTTTACTGTAAACGTCTGTCTGCCACCCAACTCCCCTTTCCTGAACCCTATAGAGGAGTTCTTCTCATTGTGGAGATGGAAGGTTTATGACAGACAACCATACACTAGAGAGAACCTAGAAAGAAGGGCAATGGAGTTGATATCCCAGTGGAGGCCTTCCAAGGATGGATTCGCCATTCCTAGATGTTTTCCCGCGGTGCCTGGCAAGAGACAGGCGATGGTGATGTTGCCCGATGCAGCTCAGCGACATGATGCCGCACAGTGAATGTGATGTGAATAAAGTAAATTAAAAAACTTGTTAAAAAACATGTTTTCAAGAGTACTGTTGTATGCAATAGATTCTGTTTTGCATTGAGTTGTTACATGTAGTGTACATGCAGAATTTACTATAGATTTATACTCTTCATATGAAACTCTCAAATCTAAATGCCTAATCCTCTGCAGAGATCTAAGAAGATCCATTACGGTAAAGTTTCTAAAAATATGCATTTACAGTTATGAAACAAAGAACTTTCTCGCAAATTGAGCATTGTGTTTTCAATTGTTTTGCTCTAGTGTGTAATGATGTGAATAGTGTTTACATTTTTGAAAGCTTCGAGCTGCTCTTTTGCTGTGAAAGTTTGAGTTTTGAAGTGAGAAGGTGTGGTTGTGTTTATGTAGCTTTAGAAAAGGGTTGTTGTGTTTAGACATTGGGCAACATGGAGGAAACGTTTGTGAAATGTGTTTTAGCATTTGAGAAAAACTGTAAGAATAATAGTGGTAGAACAGGCAGGGGTAAATCACCGGTAGACAGAATTAGCAGAGACAAGGCAGAGACGTAAACGATAAGGCAGGCAAGAATCAAGGCAGGCAGCGATGGGTCGTAACAGAATAAACAGTCCGGGGTAATACACAGGGTAAATGCTCAGAATTGTTAGCCGGGGCAAGACAAGACTTTGCAATGAGGAGATGAGAGTGCGAGAATTATATAGTTTGCAAGAGTGGTATCAGGTGCTAATCAGAGTCCAGCAAGGGTTTATGGGAAATAGATTCCTGAGGGTTTAGTATTCGGGTGAGGGAGCCCTCTGGTGGTGATCGGAAGGGGACCACAGAGACCGTATTTGTGACATACTGTCACACTTGGTTCTGTCTTTCTGTGTTTTTGTCACTTCCCTGTCACTGAGGTCATGGGTTCACTTCCTGTTGTCACTTCCGGGCCTTTCCAGAACCTTCCACACCTGTCTTGTGTCATTTACCTCATCAGTGTCTCCAGGTGTGTCTCATGTCCTTGTCTATATATACCCTCTTGTGTATCCTAGTCTTTGTCAGTTGTTAATGTTGACATTGATCCTGTTAGGTGGTGTTTCTGTCGTGATCCTGTTTTCTAGTGTGTGGATGCCATTTCTCCATGTTCTTAGTTCTCCAGGTTTTGCACTATCACGTGCCGTTTATGTAGTGATGGCGAAATGAAGCTTTGTGTAGCACCGAGGCTTTCCCCTCAACTGTATCGTAAAAAGGTTCATTACTCGAAGCTTTTCAACACGGCGCACACTAACGACATCTTGTGGTCAAAGTTTGAAGAGCAGCTTGTGCCAGAGGACCCATTCATTTTTTTTGGACTGTTTCGTGTAACAATTCACTTTGAGAAATCCATAAAAGCAATAAAAATGTTTTTTTGTTTTTTTTGTCATTTGTTAATTTGATAGGCTACTTACAACATGTGAACAAATTAGCCTATTAATGAATTTATGAAACAAAACAATAAATGGGACAAATTAATGTGTATAGAAACTTTTTTTATGAATCTGCTTTGATCAACACATGCAGCCTTATTTCCATACACTTTAGCCTTAGTCCTAAACCTATGAATTCATAGGCAAGGCTCATGTAGGCATATACAATCAAAATAAAAGAAAAGAACTGTGGAATGGTGAAGTGCTTGTGAACTGGGGAGTTTTTATTTTGTGGGAAATTGAAGAAATGAAAGGTTTTATTAAGTAATAGAACTTGTTCAACAGTGCGGGGGCTAAGTCTATTTCTTTTTTTAATTTACTATTTCCCATGCCTTTGAATATATTCTCTCACATGGGACTGAGGAGGCAGGAGTGCACAAAAATTCCAGGGCAAGATGATGATTTGGAAAGACAAATTATTAGTAAAGTACATAAAAGTATTCGTGTAAATATTTATTCATATTACTATTAGCCTAATTTTTATAATTATTTATTATTTTACAATATAATTCTTGATATTAATAATAATAACAACAACAACAACAACAATGAGCTTACTTTATTTGTTACAACCTGAAAATGCTGCCAGACTTCCGAGCGGCCTCTTTTCTTGGCTGGTGCCATGCTCAAAATTTAAAAGAGCTTATCCTCTGTTTCGAGTCAGTTCACTACCGTTTTACCGAAGTGCATGACACTCAAAACCTGCACAAGTGGCAACCACTTGCGCTACATTTGAACCAGATTGCGAAGCAGTCACGTGGTTGAGGGAGAAAACGAAGCTTCGGACGTCACTGATCACGTGGTTATGGCCAAACGAATCACGCTCCGATACAGTGCTTCACTGTGAGATGTTTCGTTTTTTGCTTCGAAGCTTCGAAGCCTCGGTGTCAAACGTCACATCACTACGTTTATGTTCTATTTGAAGTGTTCTGTTTCTTTTCGTTTATGAATAAAGAGAGTTTCCGTTTGGAACCCGTTGCTCCTCGTCCTTCCTCTCCGCATCGCACACGTTCCTGCTCTCCATAGTGTTACACATACAGATTACCAAAATGTTATTAAGTAAGCTTTATGGTACACCTCAAACAAGGGAATTTATAGTGTTAATATTAATCAGTGAGTCAATGAATGGCTTGGGTATGCAGAGCGTTCACAGCTTATGTGGACCTTTACACCCCTTGTATGCGTACAATTCATAACCACTTCCAGTTGAAATTAACACTAATTACAGAAAAGCAGCAATACATTTTAATCCTTTTCACACAAAGTATGCTTTCATGTGAATCAATTAATAAAGACTTATTTTACACTCTTCCTTGCACAATGTTATGACCTGAAAGCATTTTCACCATAGTGTATAATTTATAAATTAATGCATTTTGATGTTTGCATCACATAATCAGCTCCATATGTACAGTATGGCTTTTCAAACATAGTAAATTTGCTCATTAGCTCACCTGCTAAAGACTTGCAGAAGCAAGCTAAAATGGCATGCTTGTGTCAGACTTGTTTCTCCTTTTTTCGAATAAAGTGAAGTTTACTGCATCCTGCTTCTCCGAGTTTCTTCTCTGCATCGCATACAGCACCCCTAGTGTAACAGCTTGTTTTAGCACAAGATTTTTTTATCTCATGTTCACTTTTTCCAACATTATCGTTAAGATTTAGTACAGGCGGAAAGTTATTTTCAAATGCATTAACATTAACATTTTAGCACCACTCACCAGACATTTCATTTCCAGACTACTGTGATATGTACTATAACCAAATAATTATTTTTTCCTCATTCATCTCTTTTGGATCAAATTGAACACACTTTTAGCTTTTCCAATGATTTTCCAATGAGCTTGGCTATTTAGGTCAGTAAGCAACCACCCAAACACCGTATAAACTACATACACTCTACACACTTTAACTACTCCATTGCAGCACTCTGTTGAAAACCCATAAAGCCATGGGAGCTTGTTTCCAATGGCTAGCATCACTCAGATTTTCTTTAGAAAATTTATATAACTATTTCTTGTTACTGTCACAGTCATGTCATGTCATGTCATGTCTTGTGTGTGATCCCATTGTAATTTCATTCACCTCTCACATCAGCCAATCCCCTTGTTAGTCTCGTCACCTGTTCCCCGCTATCTTGTGTATAAAAGCACTAATGTGTTCCTTTGTCTTTGTCAGTTGTTGATAATGTTGTGTCGTGTGTGGTTAAGCTCTGCATTCTTCATGTTTCCTAGTGCTCTTCTGTTTTGCAAAAGTGTTTTCAGTTGAACCCTGCTTCTCTGTGTCTTCGTCATCCTGCACCATACCCCATTAAAGTATCTCTACAGACAACTATTGTTATATACAATAATTTCTGGAGTCTGAAGTTATTCCACCAATGGCCATTTGTAGATGACTGCAAAAGTGTTGTACATCTATAGGCGGTGAAAATGACTTTGACATTTTCCTCCTACACTGCTAAATTCAGCTAATATTTGCCCCCTCGATTAATCTCTCTGACATTTTGTCTCATCATTTTTAATTAAAGCCAGATAAGAGCAAATAATTGGACGCTGTATTGTGTATGTTTTGACATGACCTCATTTCTTTGAAGCAGTTTTCTGTCATAGCCTGTCCTGAACTGACTCTGTGTCAATGTCTCTCTATGGTTTTAGGAGCAGTATATATTCATTCATGATGCCATACTAGAGGCCTGTCTGTGTGGAGAGACCTGTATCCCTATCAGTGAGTTTGCGCTAACCTATAAGGACATGTTGAGTGTGGATTCTCAGACCAATGCCTCTCAACTTCGAGAAGAGTTTCAGGTAAGTCATATTTATGAGTGATTGAACTGAGGACAATGACTAAAATAAAATAAAAATATCCTAATCTTCTGTGTTGGGTTTGAAGTGTTCAATGGTTTGTCACCTCAAAGTATCCATTGCAATATCAAACTATTTTTTTGGTTTAGGATAAATATAATTTTTTGTGGTAGTGAGCTTTTTTCAAAAGTCAAATATCTTGAAAAACATTATGCATATTATAACTAGTTCACTAGTTGTAAATTGTGCTATATTTTGCTGTATACATCTTAGAACAGATATCTATATCTATAATAGATGGTTTCACAACAAGTTTAAATTGATAGATGAAAAGTTATATCAAAGTACACTGTAAAATGCTTTTCTTAGAGTTTTTCTTCCTTTTTATCTCAACTGTGAGAAAATTTTCAGGTATAATTTATTCAGGAGAGAACTGGATTAGATAAAACTGACCCCAGAACTCTCAAACAGTGTCTCAAACAATAGTCCTTAACACATTTTTGCAAATTCACTCTTGTTCTTCCCCCTCACATTAAAACCTCAAATTATTATTATTTTACTTTTTACTACTTTACTTTTTAAATATACACTTTAAAAAGTGGATATCTGAAGAGTAGTGGTATTTCAGTGGATTCATTTCATTCGCCAGGATTCCTCCAACTGATGTCCTGAAATGATAGAGACATCTATTATTATGGTTATATGATCTTTAATGATGGTTTGGTCGGGCTTGATAAAGGACTTAGAGGTGGGAATGATAGGTTCAGTCCATGAGGTAGTAAATGTCCTCATCAAACAATCCAGTCATTTCATCCCGGTTGTATTGAACACATGTGCTGTTGTGTGTTATTTAACGTTTTAAATCTAACATTTCAATCACTTGACGCACACCTCTGCACCATGTCTTAGCAATTTCATCCCATGGAGACTCTCCCTGGGGACAGTGGCAGATGGGGAGTTTAACTGGGGTATACACCTATCAAATGGTAACATAGGTGTCCAGAGACAAGCTCAGGGAGGACAAAAAACTCCTGCAAAGCAGAAGGGCAAAAGCTCAATTGCTCTAGAGATCAAGATTTTCTACTTTACACGACTAAACACAGGGCTTAAATATACAGCAAACTGATCAGGGAGACGAGACACAGCTTGGTGATTACAGAGCACATGTGACTAATATCAAAACAAAGGAGCACATGGGGAAACAGAATGAACACAACACTAATGGTGACCACAAAACAGATAGAAACTAACCCACTCCCAAGACTAATTGTGACGGCATCCTACCAACTCAGTTAATAACAATTGTTACGACTCCTAATAGATATCAGTCTAGGAAGATAGGAACGCAACATAAAAACAAAGAAAAATATAAATAAGTTTGTGCTAATTCAATGTAAGCAATGTCAATCTGTAACATTAGGAAGGATAAATGAAACGTGAAAGTCAAAGTGAAATCAAAGTTAGTTTTAGTATTGAAAAATAATAACACCAGTTAACAATCACCAACGAAAACATGGAGTGGAATGATTAATAAAAATAAACAATATTTACAAACATTAAACATGACAAGGAATATGGGAGACAATAAGCGAGGCAAAGGCAAAAGAAATAAACAGAACAAAACATTTGCTACCTATAAGCAAAAAGAACCTCTAATCTAAAAGAGGAAACAAAACGAATATTCGGCTCAACGCCGGCTAACTACTCTAACTAAAAACCAAAAATACGATTAATAGCTCCCGCTTCTAAACTAGTGGAATTAAACAAGTCAAACTCTACGTGATGCGATGTATATCACGTGACTTACTGAACTCATCTTCCCAGTTGTATCGGATGTCATAAACTCTGAATGATGGTAGACATATACACGATGACACGAACGATACACCAAAGAAACCTTTAAACCAAAAATACAACACTAACAACTAACAGACTTCGAGAATATATCAAACAAACTGACGGTACACAGCAAGGAATCAAGAGCTACGGCAAAAGGACGCACTAATGTGATGCGTCACTTCCGAGACTTTTATAGATGGATAATTCCTTCGCGGAGACGCGTGGCTGTGTCAGAAGCTGATAGACAGGAGACTTATCCAATGACAGGACCTGAGAAATGTGATAGGACAGATAAAAAAAGGGGGTGGATGAAAACACACTACAACACACTATGGGATGTAACACTATAAAGCAGTACTATAAAAATTAGTAACATCTGGTAGCACAGTCAAGCATCAATCTCATTCTCTTGACAAAATGTACTTTGTTAGGATTGTATTCATTTTATGGTATCTTCATTAAAATCACAATAGCTATTGTAGTGTATCTACAGCATCTGGGGTTTATGCAAATCATGTACTTTGTTTCATCCAGGTTAAGTGCTGCATACTAACTCACAGCTCAAACTTTGATGACGTCAACGGCAGTAACATTGTTTATTGTGAGAGGGTTTAATAGGGTGTTCTCTCCTTTTACAATTCCGCATATATGTTTTTGACATTAAGCTATTAATGACTTCATCACTAACATTCTCAGAGTGTATAATTGTCCCCATTCTCCTGATAGCACAATTCTCAGGCCAATATAATCTTAATAATCACAATTCTAATATCACATTTGTGCTGTCAGAACCAATTAGGATTGAAGTTCTTAACCCATCATGAGCAATGATCTGCATAATTCTCAGTTTGATTCATTCACCTCAAGGCTCATAGTATAATCATAGTATAAGTTATCATAGATTACCAGTCTGCACTTGTTACCATTCTTTGCTGGAGACAAAATAATTTCAACTTCTTTCAAGTTTTTTTCTATCTATCTATATTTGAGGTCATACGTTGAAATACATGAAATGCATCTTGCAGAATCTATACATTGTTATATGTATTACTGCCCTATAGACTATTTCACATAATAAATGTTGACATACAGCCCATAAGAAAAAATATAAATACATAATAATAATGATAAAATATTATAATATATATATATATGATCTATCATTCAGTGTTTTAGTGGCTGAAGGAGTCCAGATGTCATGAAAAGTTTGTTTTCTTAGTGTGTTTCCTTTCACAGCATTTTACATTTCTTCCACTTTTGCTTTGTTTGTCATTTTTGCCTCTGGCTATTACCTGCATGACTGTATTTCCTCATTCTCTCACATTGTCTAACTTATATCATTCCACATCCTTTGAGTGCATTCAGACACCGCTTGATACCTTTAATTTGTCTTTGACATTTTTTTCTTCAGACTCTAAACTCTGTCACCCCTCATCTGGATGTGGAGGAATGCAGCGTCTCTCTGCTCCCCCGGAACCGCGAGAAGAATCGGAGCATGGATGTGTTGCCGCCTGATCGTGCCCTAGCGTTTCTTGTGTCCACAGAAGGTGACGGAAACAACTACATAAACGCAGCACTGATGGACAGCTTTCTGCAGCCTGCTGCATTTGTGGTCACCCCTCATCCCCTGCCCACCACCACCACAGACTTCTGGAAACTTGTATTTGACTACGGTTGTACCTCCATTGTCATGCTCAACCAACTTAACCAGTCCAACTCTGCTTGGGTAAGAGAGTTAGATGAACAGATCAACAACTCACAATGTGCATTGACGCTGTGCAAATTACGCAATAGGACTCATTCATAGAATTATTCTGGCCAGCATGTACTCTGTACTGAACTTTTATGTCCATTATAGTTTTTCACAATAGCTAGGACTATTTCATAAAAGTCAGGTTACATTTTAAAAAGTAGGTACTTTTTTATTTGAATATATTTGTTTTATATAGTGTGCATAAGAGTAGAATGAATGAAATTCGGACATATGAAATCTGCCATGTTATTTTCACTAGACCACCAGCATTGCTTCACAGCCATTCATGAATGATGCATTTATATAGCAAATTTATTGTGTACTACTGTGTACCCAAAGTGCTTTACTGTCGTGTCAGGGATCTCTCCTCAATCGCCACCAGTGTGCAGAGTTCACTTGGATGATGTGATGGCAGCCACAGTACAAAAGCACCAGTGTGCTCACCGCACACTAGCTCTAGGTGTTTTACGAAAGGTTTCAAGTGATTATCATTGACCACAGAGAGTCAGGACCTCAGTTTAAAATCTCATCTGAAGGATGGTGCTTGGTACCTGTCACTATAACTGGTCTTTAGGGACCCACACAGAACACAGGGTGAGCACCTCCTGCAGCAACCTAGCTTTCCTAGAAGGTCTCCAGGTACAAACCAGGCTCAACCCTGAGTGGGCAACCAGTATTGGTCTACAGGGTGATATAAATCCTCTCCTGTGGCCTCATGGGATAGTAAAGTGTCCGTTGAAAACACAAAAACATTTTCTGACCTGTGTCTTGTATTTTAAACTGCAAAAACATGTTCTGTATGAATGGACAATTTCATTACCGCCTAAGTAACAACTTAATAATAAGATTGTATTTTAATGTGAACATGGGCCATGTAACATCCTCCAGTAAATACTAAACAGGTGTCATTGTTTTTGTTTAAAAAAAATTAACAAAAGAACCATTGAGTAATGAAAAGTTTATTTATTCAAAACTTTTTATTGTCATGCGTAAATATTTTTAATGAAGAAAATGAATGCATCAGTTTTTATTACAACATTTATTTCCACATATGAAAGTGATTCAGTTTACAATTAAAATTTAGTGAAACTGTAACGTTTTTGCTTTCATCTGTAAAGGACATTTGTGCCACATGTGAGGATAGAAAGATCAGGTTTGGCCTACAGACAACTGTGGTGTGAATATAACCTTTACATATTTTAAGCCCCCCTGTGATCTTTTGTCTTGAAGTCTTTGAGGGTGTGAAAGCTTTTTTTTGGTAGGTCAGACTCACCCCCCTCCCCAGACCTCATAATTTTCACTCTAGGTGAACAGAATACACACAATGTGCCTTTCATTTGAGACTCCCCACAATGATAATGTGTTTGTCTTTTCTAAATTGGCAATGAAAAGGACAAACTCACCAAGACTCCAACCTACTCGTGATTTTCAGTCTTCTCCTCCTGCAGGGAGCCACTATGAACCATTTTCCATGATAAAGCATCTTTGGTGTACATTATTTGACTGAATACAAAATTAGAGTCTCTGCAACAAGACTATTTATTTCTGTTTCTTGATTTCCTATCTGATGTCTGTGAATGTTTTTTTTAATCTGTTTGTCCTCTGGTCTCTATTCTCTTACTGCTGCAGTCACCCCTTTCTGATCTGTCTGATCTGTCTTATGTGTTAATACACATCACTGTGACAAGGATTTATCAATTTCTATCTAATTTATATCAACATCTCTCTATCTCACATTGGAAATACATGGCTGAAGCTGTTTCACGCCTACACGTTTCAGATAAAACCGTGCTGGATTAGATTTATCTGCAACAGGCGTGAGTGAAAATTAATTGTCACATTGAGCAAATGGTAATCTGGTAGGAGATTGAACTAGAAAATGCACTCGATATGAAGAAATGAGCAAGGATTATTTATCTACGCAATTGAATTTTCAGGACTGATTAGCCTATCTCTGGCATTTCCTTGACTCCATTATCCTTTCACTGTCTATCTTCACCCTTCACTTAATCACAAGATGCCCATTTTCTCTGTCCGCTATCTATATATTTTTCATGCAATCTATATAGACATTGACTTGAATTTTTGTATTCTATAATTGTGTGGGACATAATGTAAGAAATCAAAAAACAGAAGAAAAAACAAAAACATTTTGAACATGGCATTCCCAAGTTCAAAAGAAAAGAAAAAAATGTTATGTTTAGAAATATTATTACGTATTCTAATAGGTAACACTTTACAATACGGTTTCATTCATTAATATGAACTAACAATGAGCAATACGTCTAAAGCATGTATTAATCGTATTTACTAATACAGTATTAAATTCAAAAGCTGTATCTGTTAATGTTTTTTAATGCACCTAAGCTAACAGGAACAAACAATGAATACTTGTATTTCACTAATATTAACAAATATAAATAAATACAACACCAAATGTATTGTTCATTGTTAATTAGTGTTAATTAATGCATTAACCAATATTAAATATTGGGACCTTGTTGGGTTACCAGATAGAATTAGAAAAATCAACAACAAAAAAAAAAATTATTTGGCAAGAAAATTATAAAACTGTTGAAACCACCACAACAACTTTAATTTGGTTATCTTATTTCAGAGATATTGCCTGAATGATTTAACATAGTTTGTCACTGCCTCTGCCCTCTGTATTTTGTACAGGAATTAAAGAAAATTTAACTGTACCACAATTTACATGTGTAATTGTTTTCTTGTCTTTCACAGCCTTGTCTACAGTACTGGCCTGAAACAGGTATGCAGCAGTATGGACCCATGACGGTGGAGCTGCTCTCCAGAGCCACTGATGACAATGTTGTCACTCGTCTATTCAGGGTGAACAACATCACACGGGTGAGTCCATAATGCCATATATGCATTCTTCAAATATATGGTAATTGTATGTGCTTTACAATCATCCAGTTTAAGTGCTGACATTTATTACGGTACCTCATTAAAATCAGACCCCACTAGCCAAATCTCCTGTTTTCTAACATATGTCTTTTTATATATATATATATTATCTGAATTCAGTGTCACTCCAGAAAGGTTAATTAATTGAGAGGCAAATGGCTAAATAATTTTTTCAGAGACTTAAAAGAAACGTAGAAAATGTATTCAATGAATTAAAGCAAAAAGTATAAAAGTGTGATCAGTCTCCATTTCACAAAATAGCACTGGCAAACACTACATTGCTATAATTAGACCTGTTAATTTCCTGCTGAATGTGAGAGAAAGACTGTCCACACTGAGTGAGACAAAAAATTAAGTTGTGCATATTGTGTCTCTCTTGGTGTGGTCTGAGCTTCTTTTATCGACTTGTCTGAATAAAAAGACACTTTCTCACATCTCTAGCTGACCTTAGTCCTCCCTGATGGCATCATTGTCAACATCCTGTCTCTTTGAAATCTTGCCCCAAGTGTTGCACCTCTCATCGTTCCCCCTTTTAGCACTCCTGTCAGCCAAGCTGTCAACCTTTAGCCACATTCCCATCCGTGCCTTTGTCAGTTTGGCTAGCCCCTGTCAGTCCCTATTTCCCCTCTGTCTATTTGAAACTCTGCAAGCCGGGCAAACACTCCATGTCAGAAATTGTCTCATACTGCCCCTTCACAGGACCCCAGAGAGAACCACCCATGTTGGAATGATGATTCTTACGTCACCAAAAAGGTACAAGACTGAGGCGTAGAGTGCTATTGATGGATTATGTTGCTAAACGGCACCATTCTTAGACAAAGAAAAGCCCGGTGAAATAACAATGGTTTTATGAGTTGTTGCAGAGCCATTTAGATGCTAATTAAAGTTCAAAGAATCCAGTAAATGACTTGCATATGAGCTGAATATTGTGTGCTGTTTTGAAATGTTTTTGACTTACAGTAGATGTTCCATGAATAGGATACAAAATATAGGGACATTCTCAGGCATCAGTGAACAGAGGTGCTTAACCTTCAGATAATTATGTTTGTTTATGTAAGGAGGTCAAACCAAATATTATATGAGATGTTCGATTTTGCATTTATTTGTATATGCCATTTCTGGAACCATGTAACCAAAATGTGGGGGAAAGCAGTTTTATTATAATCATCACATTTTTTCAAGTAGCAAACACATTTTTATTAAAAGAAAATCCTAAAATAAAATAAAAACAGTTCAACATAATGTTTAACATCGTTGCATATTTAAAGTATGGTTTTGCCATGCTTATTGATTTGTAGCTACTGACTTTATTTCCCATAAATTTTTTTCATTGCAAATAAAGTTAATTAATAAAATATATATTTTACTATAATTTATTTAATATATGTTTAAAGGTTGTTGTTATGTGGTTTTAATTGTTGTTTAAGGTTTAGATCTCTGACACATATGGACCCACTAAGGTAACATTGTGATTTTCATAGTGAAAGTTAAATGGGAGGAAAATTTATATTTAAATGCTTTCAAAGTATTGTGTTCCTTCAACATTTCTAAGGGGAGATGTTTCTGAGAGAGAACGCAAAAGCAGCTTTATATCATTTTGTCCCTTTAGGACATAGGTGTCAAACTCAAGGCCCGCGGGCCACATCCGGCCCGGCGTGTAATTATGTCCGGCCCGCGAGAGCATTTTATTAATGGCCCGCGAGATGTCCCGCGCTCCAGCTGACTCGCCGAACACTTCCTGTATTAAACAGGAAGTGGCTAATGATGCTTCGCGCTCGATTGTTATTGTCAATTATCCATAACTGTTCAGGCTAGGTTTACACAGTGCTTGTGCGCGAAATTCAGGTGTTGATCATCGGATGAGAAGAGCCCGCCCTCATGGCAGAACGTCTTCTTGCATGATTGACAGGTCAGACAGCATATCAGCGCCAGCTGTCAGAGTGATAGTAAAAGCGCCAGAAAGAAAATACAGCGCAAAAAAAAAAAACCATTACGTCCTTAGGGACGTAACAAATATATTGAAATATTATTAAGTGTAAAAAAATTTGTGATCTAGTTTGTAAAATCTGCTATAACCCATGGGTAATATGCGGGAAAATACGGTATATGTTTACTGACATACTGCCGGTTTACCCGTGTGTCTCATTTGCGGAGCTAATGTGGCAGTAATTAAATATTTTAATAAGACGTCACTATAAGACAAATGACATAAGAGCAAATTCAACTGAATGATTTGATTTGTTATTGCTGAAAAGCAAAAATTTTATTTAGTTTTCCAGGTTTTGTTATGCAGCATGTCCATATTTTGAATTTGTATAATTTTGACAGGATATATTTTTATGGAGAGCAAAATCTTTTATATATAAATCTTTTTAAGTTTTATATAAAATGACATAAGAGTAAAGATATTTGAATGTTTGTTCTTTTAACTTTTACTTACTTTTACTTTACTTGTTTACTTTATTTCTAACTTATATAATTTAGACAGGATATATTTTAATTTGTTTTAAAGGTTTTTTTTTAAATATTTTTATATTTTTAAGTTATTTAAGGTATAAGTTGATTTATTCCAGAATAATATTTCGGTCTGTTTTTATTCAAATCTAATTTAAAAAAAGGTACGTTTTAAAAGTTTAGTTTTAGTGTTTTCAATAAATGTTTATCCTGTTCGGCCCGCGACCTAAAGTTTTTTTGGGATTTTGGCCCCCTGTGCAATTGAGTTTGACACCCCTGCTTTAGGGGCTTCATATGTGCCACCTCAGAGATTTAAACGCTCTTGACTTGAACAGACTAAAATCACCATTTTAATTAAATTTGTCATGGTATGTTTAGAATTTTTAATCATTTTCTCTTTCTTCTGGCCTTGGTCTCTCTGTCTTTATCGTTCAGTTGCAGGAAGGTCATCTGGTAGTGCGACATTTCCAGTTCCTACGCTGGTCAGCTTATCGTGAAATCCCAGACTCTAAGAAGGCCTTTCTCAACCTGCTGGCACAAGTGCAGAAGTGGCAGAGGGAGCGGGGTGATGGTCGCACTGTTGTGCACTGCTTGTAGGTTTCACACAAGTCTGCTTCAAAATACTAATTAGAGAGCAATTACACTTCATTCTGTTGATTATAGAATCCCGGTCTCGTTTGCTCCTGTGCTCCTGCAATTTCCATGGCCACCCGACAAAGAAAATCTGCTTAAAGCTCTTAATCTCCGGCTGCTTTTTCATGTCTTCCTTTTTTCTTATTATTTGAATTAGCGCTCTTGCCTCAGGATATGTACCTGCCACCTTGCACATGTCTGTAGTTTAAACATCTATCCTCTATTAATGATCGTGTTGTATAGCACAATATCATGCCTCAAAGCATCTGTGTTGGAGTGCCCTTCTTCTATCAGTAGCTCAATGGAAATGATCTTAGCTCAGTAGAATGTGACATTTTTTCATTGCATGGCTTTTCCCCAGAGCGCAATGGTACTTTCCATTTCTTCATGTTCAAAAGTATTGCAGATATCTGGAAGCCTGTGGTGGCACAAATATGGCTCTTTCACTGCTATCCCCTCCAGACATCTCTAATGCAATAATCCACACAAACTTTGAAAGTGTGTTGCATAGATCCCTCTCTTTCATGAGTTACAAGCCGTTTCTTTTCTTAAAGAGGCTAATGAAACAACGTATTCATGTCTTTAAGGAATGGTGGGGGACGTAGTGGCACTTTCTGCGCTTGCACCATGATAATGGAGATGGTGCATCATCACAACATGGTCGATGTGTTCTATGCCGTCAAGACTCTCCGGAACTCCAAGCCCAACATGGTGGAGTCTATGGTTAGTGTGCTAATTATGGGAAGAACAATTTAGTGGTGTTTAGATAGGGAATCTTCACTATTGCTAATTCCCATACATACACAAACTACTAATCACTATGTATCACACTTTGGCATGCAAATAATTTTTTCTATGTACATGATAACTCAAATTAAACTAATAGTTATTTATGTTTACTCTGAAATATTGAACTGTCGTATTGAATTACACTGAAGAAGGGATACTACTGTGTAATTAGTCTTGCTAAGTTATAGTTTCCACTGTTATAAAAAGTTTTGTAATGTTATATTAAATCATTTGATTTCATCAGGTCAAAACAACAACCACATTTAAGCTACTTACCTGCTCATAAAGCATATTTTTCAGACATCCAACTTTCCTTCTTTATTGGGGGAGTTTTAATGTTATCAGTGCCATTCACACTGAAAAGGCAATAACCTGTAACCAGAGGCAGAGATAGGTAATTCAAGCCATCAGATTAATCTGCTCATAATAGCACGATTACAAAAGAACAAGTTTTCTCTGCAAGTAGATTGTAGCTTTATTCTACAACCACTAAGTTAGACAGTTACACAGTGTAGATTTAGATTCCATAATCATATTTGTATAATAGGTATAGCAATTCACACTCTCACTCAATTCACACATCACTCACATATTCTTTATATTATACAATTATAAAATCAATGTCTTTTGTAAATGTCACCAAAGAAATTGATGCAACCTTGATTTTTTTCACAGGAGCAGTACAAGTTCTGCTATGAGCTGGCTCTGGAGTACCTGGACTGTCTGGAGGTCAGATAACATAAGAACTCAAGACCTAATCAACACTGGCTTCAACCTCTTCACCTTGCCTCCTCTTTTTTCTTTCGCTTGTGCCAATCCAGCCCTTATGAATGAGCTTTTCTGTCCTCCAGTGAGAATGCACATCAACATCTAAAGTGGGAATGCGAGACTTGGTACATTGCTTTAACCTTCAACCTCTATTGTCCTCTGTGTACCCTTTGTGTTGTTGTTTTCTCCTCCACTGCCTCCCTGTGCCAGATATTCCTGCTAAACTCTTGAGGGAATTGATTAAATTTCAACAGCTTTGAGTTATATATGACATGCAGTACATCTTTGATCTCGTGACTGGCTCTTAGCTCTGCCTATAGGCCTTATACACCATGCAGAAGGAAAACATGTGGAAACCATGTGACTGCAACATTGACAACATGGGCACATAACATTGTATTTGTAAATTACATTTTGTGTATTGTTAAACTCTGTACATGGGGCAATCTACTGTGATGATTTTACCAGAAAGCATACCTTGAACGTGAATGTTGTCTTTTTTGTTGAATTACTTTAAGGTGAACTGTACAATTGGGTGTTAATTAATTTGGTGAGCAATTTATAGGTTGATTCTCCTCAAAAGGGTAACGCTGTGGCGCTATCAAAACAGAGTTGGTTGTTTGAACATCCCAACACAGCAACATTGGCTCATCCAATGGAGTGCATTTGGGGCAGGACTATGTGTTTGACTGAGCAGTAACAGATGAGGAAGTGTTTGATGCAACCATTCCGCTGTTTGAAAAGGGGTGAGTTTTTCTCGCAAATAATTTTGATGCTACTGGGGAAAAAATTACACTTCACCTTTAAATTGGAAATGGGGCACAAAGTTCAGACAAGTCAGAAGAATAGATGCAAAGATGGTTTCTGGGTTTATTTGTTTTGTTTTATTGTGTGTATATAATATATATTTTGCAAAAAAAAAATGTTTCTAGATGTTGTCTTTATTCTGTCAACTCATTTTGTATGTGGTATGTGTGTGCGCGTGCGCGTGAGAGTTTTTGCGTGCACATAAAGAGGATCACTTATGGATCTGCATGCCTGTTTCATGTTTCATTGCAATCCATTGTGATGAGTCTACTTTGGGTGCCGGTACTCGCTGTCTTTGAGCACAGTAAAACAAAAAGATATACGCAGTTATATAAAATAAACAAAAATGCTACTATTTAAATATGGTGAGGCACTAGCCAAAAAAGTAGCTTTTTATCTTTGTATTTATTGGTTGTGATTTATTTTCTAAAAAAATAATAATAATAATAATAAATGTAACATGAACGAATAAAACATTCCAATGTCACTTGTATCTCATTGTCATTATTGTAAATTTTCTAATCAAGCTTGTTTTACCAAATTTAAATAAAAATAATATCTCAATTGTTTGTTTTTTGTTTCTTTTTTTCCATAGACGACAAAGATTACAAATAGAGACTTTTGTTTATCTCAGGGATGTTTACTTTTCCTTCACATTTCCGAATTACCACATTTTCCAGCCTGAGAAATATGATACACCCGAATTCTGAAATAGCTGGTAATAGCAATTACCAAAGAAAATGCAAATGCTGTGTTTTCAGATATATTTCATGCATGGATTTTTTTTTCCGACAGCACTGAAAAAGCTTGCAGTACCATCACTTGGTTCTCACTTTAGAGCAGGTCACAGAAAATTGCTTTAATCCAATCCATTTGACATTAATTAGTTAATTAATAGACTTATTAGTATTAAGAGTTCCTTCAAATGTTTACAAATACAATAATTTGTAAACACACATTAACTCTTAAAACTACGTATGTAATTAATGTCCAATAAAGGTTTATTTAAAGCGCTTAAAGTCATTTTTTGAGATTTCGTATCTTAATCTAAAGTGAGAACAATTCATGGTTAACTGTTAAACAATTAATTACCAAATAAAACATACAAAAATCATTGTTTTTAAATAAAAATATATTTTTAATTAAGCGTTATCTAATTATTTATATATGAGGTAATTAAAAAAAAATTTAATTACAGTGATAATGAAGAACTCACTGTTTGTATAAACTCTATTAATATATTAACTATTGTTTATGAACTATTAATTAACTATAAACACCTAGTTTACAAATACATCTGATTTGTAAATATTACTGAAAATTATTATAAAGCGTTACATAAATTTGTATTTTTAATCATTTATAAATCAGTTGTTAACGAAATAGAAGCTTCTGGGTCTTGTTGCAGTCTCCACTAAAATAAAAGCTCCATGGCTTAACTATTAAACGCAAATAGAAATCAAGACAGCCATATATTTAGAAATTTTACTGCTGTTATGTGAAACATAATAATAATTATTATTACCATTTATCTATTTTTAGTAGGTGAGGTTTTCTTTTCAGATTTTTCTGAAGAAATTCAGTGCCAACGTTTCTCCCAAAATTTCCTAACATAAATTAAAGGATTGAAACGAAACACCAGTAAGACAATGATTATACTTAAAGTATGACTGAAAGTAAGACTTCTGAGCCTTGAAAGAGCTACATCCTACAAATGAGCTACAAACGAGTATCATCCTTTGGGTAACAGTGGTGAGTAACTGTGAACAACAAAAGAGTAAATTAGAGCAATTACTACTTGGACAATTTGATCCATTTGCGTTTTTATTATAAGCATATTTATCATTCTTTTACGACCCTCCTTTGGCTGTTAACGATCTAGGGATTGAGAACATTTTAAACAAAGTTCTAATCACTACAACAATTGACCACTATGTGTGAGGTGAGAAAAACGAGACCACAAATTAATTTACGATTTAACCAATAATTTAATTAAATATAGAACACAACAATAAACCATGAATAAACCCATTAATATACAGAAAACAAATACATAACAATAGAAATCTGGGGACAACAAAAAGGAAAACTGGATTGTGCAAAAAAAATGAAAATAATATAATCAAAAGGATCTTGCTTTACCGTTTCAAACTAAAGCTATGCTAAGAAAGTAAAGGAAAAGTCTTCATGCGTCTATGCGTCCATGACACCCTAAACTTCCCTACACTATCAATCAAACAAAAATATACAGAGTATGGCACAGACCCTCTAACCTAGTGTGTCTAACAAATAAACATTCCTGAGTATGCAAAATTTAAGTCACATGACGTCTTACCTTGCCCCGTGTCTCCATCGAGATGGACTTCACTTTAACAAAGTTATACTTCAAACTCAACAAGACAGTCAACATAAAAACAAAATGCCCAGATGGCAACACACAAACAAATTCAAACAATAAGAAACAAACACAAGTCATAAGCAGAACAACAGAAAAAGCAGTCTCTCCCACTGTGTTGTGATAGGTCTCTTCACTATGGTTTCTCTGATCCATCATGACCTTTACTCATATATCTTAGTTGTAAAGCACTGATATTTCAGAACAAGCCACAACTTGACGGGTCACGACACGTCATATAATCCAATTAGCCTCTCGCAGCTCAGTTTCAATGAAAAAGCTAAACCAATTTGTGTGATGACTGTCGCATGCTGATGTACCTATACTTGTGTTTGTTTGTGATTATTAGATGGCCTAGAATCACTTTCTACCAATGAACTGCCGATGAGGTGGTTACTGCAAATCTTTCCAACCTGTGATTTCATTTGTGCTTATCATTTAATGAGACATGCTTTAATGGACTTTTTATCAAATAGCTGAAGAGGCCAGAGGCTTTCAGTAGTGGCGATTGATGACTCTTGCTGTGCATTGATTTCCTTCTTATTTCCCACAATGCTGTTTATTTAGAGTTGTCTGATAAGGTCAGATGAATGACTGCATTCTCTGCCTCATCTCTCCAGACAACATTTGTCTTATTTGAAACCCCAACCTCTACATGCGACTGATTATATACTAGTTCAGATTAGTTGATCTGTGTTATGATTTGTAATTAGGATTTAAGTTAGAATTTTGCTTGCTGCCCAATTACCTCCTCTGGGCAAATAATAGGAAATTAAATTAATTAAAATGTTTAGGCCATTTTAAAACTTTTAAGAAATAAGAAACTATATTTTGTATTTGGGTTGATTTTTAGTTGATGGTGGAAAGAATATGAGATTGGGGTAATGCAAAGTTTCTCAGGGAAAACAGTACTTTTGAAAAGAACACAAATGTTACATAATTTGAATGCAAAGTTTCTTGTGGGAAAAACTTAGTTTGTTCCCACAAACTATTTGCAAAAAAAATGCAAAAGTTTTGCAAGGAAGCACAATGTTTCCAACAACATGAAGCCAGTGAATTAATGGTTTCTAGTCCACAGTATTCCATTGTGTGTCTTGGAAGGATGTAGTATGAAGTGCTTAGCATCTGTTTGAAAGCGATTACACAACCTGGATGGTCTCTATTGCATCTCACACAATAGACTCATCTACAAGGCCAGGCTTCCATACTTTCCTGCGGCTACTAAAATGAACATTGATGCATTTTCTCTCATGGTCCAGGTAACATATTTTCATAGTATTCCACAAAGTTTGCGCTCGGTTACATTGTTTTGCATAAATCTTTCCAACCTGTGATTTCATTTGTGCTTATCATTTAATGAGACATGCTTTAATGGACTTTTTATCAAATAGCTGAACAGGCCAGAAGCCTGTAAAATGTAAATAATATATTATTCCTTTTTTTTCTTGAACATGTAGTTTAACAAGAACGTCATGCCTGCTCCAGTGTGTAAGCCACAGTGAATTCATTAAAAGTTTTTTTATAAACAAAGTTGTATTGACTTCTTTTAAAACAATAAGAACAATGCGCATCCATTTTGGTGTTGTTGGCATAATGTTCAAGCTGAAATGAGGGTGAGTTGATGATGAAAGAATTTAAATTTTGAGGTAAACTGTTATTTATCAAGATATTAAAACAAGTTGCATCCTGAATGTGTAATATTCAAGTCAGTGTACATTTACTTAAAAAGTAACACTTTTCGAAACACTTACAAACAAAAATGTCCAGTTTTATCTGAAACAGAATAACGTAAATCAGAAAACATTTTATTAAATAAGTTATTGCACGTATTACAGCAGTTCGGAAATTAAATGCCACAAAAAATTATTCATCATGTTTATAACATAATGTACCATCAACACTAAGCCCTACTCTAAACCTAAAATATAGTGTTAACAAAAGAAAATATCAGATAGAAGCCTTTAGGTTCCTAACATAATCTTGTTTTCCCATCAGTAAGACACGTTCATTATTACATCAGAATGACGGATGAATTGGTATCCCTCCTAAGAGCCCAGTCCCCTTTTTTGTGGTAACCGAACAAGCCAATGGACACTGGTGAGTATGATTTGCATTGTGTGCTTCTCCTTGTGCCATGGGTACTTAAGGAAGCATGCACTTTCTTCAGAGCCGAGCATTTCTTACAAAGATTCTTTTCTGTAATCATCTGTTGTTGGTTAATAGAACCAGAAAGAAATTTAGCACGAGTGTTGGTGTTACATGTGTTCCTGTCTGGGTCTTGTTATTGTTTCACTTCATGTGTCCCTTAGGTGTTCCCGTCCTCTGATGTTAGCCACTCCCCCTTGTTTGGTATTCAGCTGTTCTGTGTTATCCTTCCTTAATTCCCATGTTCTCCCTAGTCGTGGTCTCTTGTTGATTCTGTGATCCTGTATGAGTTTGTGTGGATGCCCTGTCTCCCGTGTTCCTTGAATAAACCCTGTTTGCTGTATTCCTGGATTCTACTCGTCAGTCTCCGCATCGCACAACGCGTACTTCGTGACAGTTGGTGTGAAGCTGCATGGTTGACTTCCTTCTTCTAAAAGAGTATTTTCTGCACACTTTGTAACTGACCTTTCCCTTGTGTACTACAGCGCTGAAGTAGTTTATTTCGCTAATAGATTAAACATTTGTCTGGGCTGGAAACATACTGAGGCAGAATTTGTGGATGAGTCATGTACCCACTGCAGGAAGATGACAATTACCATTGAGAATTCAAACCTCCCTTCTGGCATCTACCAATCTAGTTCCTTTTCTCAGAAAATAGGTACTTTTGGTTGACACACATGGTGATCTGAGGGTTACAATGGGGGGCTTTCCCACCAGGTCAATGCTAGACAATCCCCCACTCTGGTGTTGCTGGTTCTTCTCATAGGGTACCCAGGTTCTCATTTGGGGGTCTGATGGATGATCAGATGTCAATTGCTGTATGGGAGGTTGGGATAGAATCAATCGGGATACATTTTTGGCTATGTTACCCCCTTCATGGAAAGTTGTTCAAGTCTGACCCACAGTTAATAGCCATGCTTTCCCAGGCCACCTCGAGAGTCGGGCTCAAGTGGAACCATACACTGTGCCCTAAACCCTCAAGGCTGTATGGTTTTTCTGGGCAGGTGTGGCCAGTACCTTTCTCCTCAGTAGGCTTGAGGTTAGAGTTATGTCATGGAAGGACCATTTTCAGCATGAAACGCTTGGCCTCCTCCACTCTTAATTACGCTCAATGGCAGGGAAGCCAAATAATGGAGAGTGATGACACCTGGAAGGGTCATCTATGTCTCCCATTAAGGACCTTTAAGTTTTCGTCTTACAGCGCTGTTAGACACCATGGATGCCCTGGCCCTCCTGAAAGGCACTCAAAGATCTGCATCAGGGTTGTTCTGACTCAGGGTCGATGCAGGAGCTGCCTACAGTAATGAATCATTTCCAAATTCACTGTTCAGCAGACAATGTCCACACTTGTGGTCCAGGAGTGCCATCTGTGGGTGAACCTGGCTAAGATTAAGGTTGACCTGGCTAAGATGACCTCTCTGGAAATGCTGTCGGGAACTTTGCCAAGCAGTTCTCGGCAGTATAGAAGCAAACAGGTGATAGAGCACATCCTGCCTGGTGGCCAGCTACTGTTTCCACAAAGGAAGGCTAGGAACCTCCTGTGCGCCTGATTGTTCCAGACTGACCGTTTTGACTGCTGCACTGTTGCTGTTTCCTGCTTGCTCAAGTGGATTCTGTTTGTTGCGTCGTATAAACTTGTTTTTGTTTTAGATCTTAAACTCGACGTTAGTTCATATTGCTAAATACAATACTAGATTTTTAATAAATTGTAATCGTCAGCTTTAATCTAAGTTGCTAAACACGTTAGCTTTGTGCTATCTTAATTACTGTCCTTGCATAAAGCGTTTTTTTCTGAGTTCATCAAACAACACTTAAATCGAGGATAGTAAGAATGCAAGGGCTTTAGATACTACTTTGGATGCGACTAGCTTAGCAAACCCTGTACATTGTTCGGTTCCGGTTGTAGAGCCTGTGCAGCAGGGCAACTGGGTGACTGTGAGACGGCATAATCGCAGGTCAAAATACTACTGTTCCATCCCGATTAGAACATCAAACAGGTTTCTTCCCACTCAGTGACACACCCACTGAGAAATCTGTTGAAAATATCTGTTGATTGGCGATTCTATTACTCGGAATGTGAAAATAGAGACTCCAGCCACCATAGTCACATGTTTGCCAGGAAAAGTTTTTGGGGCAGACCTGACCTATTGAAAAGAGATGGTATTCATCCCACCAGGGATGGTGCCACTATTCTCTCTAGTACTTTGGCACATAGTCTTAGAGCTGAACCTTGACTAACTGGGGCCCAGGTCAGGAAGCAGACAAACTGGCTAAACCGACCGTCTGCTAGCTGTCTCATTGCACAGAGGTCAGATAAATTCCAACACATAGAGACTCTTTCACGTAGATATCATATAGAGACTTTGTCTTTTCCCTGAATTAGCAAATACAAAAAACTCTCAAAACCGTTTAAGGGTAGAAATTTACCATCACGCATCCAAACTTTAATCAAGGACAGTAAGAATGCAAGGGCTTTAGATGTTGCTTTAGATGATGCTTTGGATGCGACTAGCTTAGCAAACCCTGTTCATTGTTCGGTTCTGGTTGTAAAGCCTGTGCAGCAGGGCAACTGGGTAACTGTGAGACTGCATAATTGCAGGTCACAACACCACTGTTCCGTTCCGATCAGAACATAAAACAGGTTCTCCCTACTCAGTGATGCACCCACTTGAGAAACTTGTTGAAAGTAACATAGTCATTGGCAATTCTACATGGAACGTGAAAATAGATACTCCAGCCACTCTAGTCACATGTTTATCACTGCAAGTTCACAAACTGAAGAGACGACGCGCAATGGGTGAACCCACCCATTGCGCGTGACAAGGACAACAAGCAGACACGAGGACATGGCGGCACGCACGAAGAGAGAGCAGTGCCACGGTTCCGACCACTAGGACACTAATAAGACTGGAAACAGAAATGGAACCGGAACACTACCCCCCCTTTAAAGGGACGCCACCTGGCGTTCCTACATAAAACAAAAACCCACACCAACGTCACCACCAAGCATAACATATACAAGACAGGGAACCAAGAAATCACGGGAAATCAGGAACGGGAGGAAGGGAGGAAAAAAAACAGATCATAAAACAGTAAACAACTGAAAAGTCAACAACCTGGAATGCAAATCAAAATTAAACACAAAGTCCAGGAAGGGGCAGGTGGAATGAGCCAAGGTGGCTCAACCAGGACGGGGTTCTAGGCGAAGGGCCAGGGGATAACCGGCAAATTGAGCCAGGGTGGCTCCATGCAGGGTGGCTCCATGCAGCCGTGACAGAATGACGTCACAGGGAAATGTAAAATGAGGGAGGTTTAATACAAGTTCGGCGAGATCGGCGGGCCAGATTAAAAAGCTCAACGGGCCGGATGTGGCCCACGGGCCGTAGTTTGCCCGCCCTTGAGCTAGGATCAAACTGAAACTGAATTCTAATGAATTAAGTGAACTTCACAGAATCATGGAATGTTAATATATGGGTGTTTCTGCAACTACGGGCACTTTTGACTATCCCAATTTTTGAAAAATCAACCTCTATGAATTTACATTTTAACCATCACAGTCTGTAATACGTATACAAAATGTACACAAAATTGAATGTAGTTGTTAAGATTTTAATCTGGAATATGTTTTTTTTTTTTGGTTTTTCAGGTCATCTTCTCAAAATTTGTCCTTACCGCAACGTTACAATATCGCTCATTTTATACATTTTTCTTTATTAATTTCTAGAAAAATTTAATATATTTAAACAGATTTTTCAAATTTTAAGCAGATTTGTAAATACTGATATAAAAAATTATATACAAAATAGGGAATTTCATGTTTTAAAATGTTACTACTTACAGAGAGAATTTCCTACCTTCATTCTATATGCTGTACTGTACGTATATATTTCACTACATGAATAATAGTTATAACAATTCATGTTAACAACACGAGGTAAAACCGCTGTAAATCACTTATAAAAGTATCACTGTGGTGAATGATGCAACTAAACCGAGCGACAAAGGGGTGATAAAGGGGTTGGAACCGCATGACTGTTTTATGAGGATATTTCCACAAAAAAATGCGCATGAGCGAGGGAATATTTTTCTTGCACACCGATACAATGTGTATATATATATATATATATATATATATATATATATATATATATATATATATATATATATATATACTTAAGTACTAATAATATACTGAATATTTATAATTTAATATACAGTAAGCCTTGAATTTGTCTGTACCGCGACACAAGGTCTTTACCGCAAAATCTAAATTTGCCGTGGTAAAGACATGTTGCGTTAATGACATTTTGGCTAATATTTTAGATAACTGCAGCAAGCAAGGTCTACTACATTAGTTTTGACTCTTAGCATCTTAATACACGACTTCAACAGTAATATCCATTTATTTTTAAATGTAGTTTAAAAAACAACTTTTCAATTATTAAGTTGAATGGTAAGGACGCACAATAAATATTAACGCAGAAAATATGATGTTTACCTTATTTTTTTTTGGTATCTTCTCAAGTAACCATTTCTTTTTCCATAGAAACTAGACTTGTTTGTGTTTGATAGAATGCCATAATAAAAGCTTTTTTTCATTGTTGCGGTAAGGACTCAAAAGTATGGGACAGGCACATTAGTTAAAAAAATCATAAAAATGATCAGTAAATAATACAAAGAATTTTAAGATGATTTAAATGATTCTGTATTTTCAACAATTCCATTTGAAATAATGTCAAATTGTAATTGAATTAGCTTATTTTATGTATCTCAACATTGAAACCACAGGTGTGGGACATTAACAGAAATGGTGTTAAATTAAATATTAATAATATAATTAATTAAATTAACATAAGATTAAATTAAATCACATTAATCAGTAATTATATTTTTTGTCAAGGTGTGTAATGACACTGTGAATATATTTATAAAGCATCACATGGCAAAATTTAACATAAATTAAAAATTTCCCTGCTGGGACTTAAAAGTGCCCGTAGTTGCAGAAACACCCATACATATTATATTTATATATATATATATATATATATATATATATATATAACCTCCACCGTAAAAGGAGTCTCAAGCAGTAATCACCACAGAAGTAATGGATACTATGCTAAACAACCAGTCTGACACAAAAACAACAGCCCAAGTACGCTTGGATGTTTCACTGATCTTTCTCACTGTGGTTTGTTAGCGAGTGCAGCACACCATGAGCGTATTTATCCCACAAATAGTTTCCATCAGATGGACAATTTTGGCTATTACTGCCATGTGACTGTTACTTCCAGGTTTTAGGGAGGCCATTATGAAGGGCAGATGTATAATATGGTTAATAAATGTGTTATGTTAGAAGGTGTTATTGTGCTCGTAGGCCACTTAGAGCTACATAATGAGCCATTCTGATGCATGGAGCTATATGGACTGATGGTCACCACACCAGGCAGAAAAGAAGATGTACAAAACAAGTAACAGATTATAATTTATAATAAACAAATATCTGAACATTACACTATATTTCTTAATCAGTATAAACTTTTTAACATTTCAAAGGAATAGTTTATAAATAATAATTTATTCACTCTCATAAAACTACAAACCTGCTTAACCAAGAGCTGTAATGTTGTAAAAAGGGTTTTAAAAAAGCCAAATACAATTGTTTTAACCCAAGTCCAAGTTTGAAAATAATTTTCTAACTAAAAGCAATGATAGACAGAATAACCAAATGCCTAGGTTCTCATCTTCAAAGTGCAAATATGGTTATGGTTGTATAACAACTTAAATGTCTGTATTTTACCATACATAAAAATATCACATGGCTTTAGAAGATGAAATTTGTCAAATGACTACTATTGTCATAATATTTGTGTCACTGATGCTTGAGATATGGGACAAAACATGTACGAGAGCAGATTGTTTGAATTTTATTTTTCTTCTAAAAATTTAAATTTTTTCACTTTATAAATGTAACAGAAGGGGACTCAAAGGCAGAGATCCAAACACAATGTCTTTATTAAGAGTGGTCATAAACAGGCAGGAATCACAAAGGCGGGCAGACAGGATCAGAATCGTGGTACAGGCGGTGGTCAAGGCAGGCAGCTATCAATCATAAACGTAAATCCAGGCAAAGGTCAGGGCAGGCAGAACAGGATCAAAACAGGCAGGATCGGAAACAGCAAAACAAGACAGGATAAACAACGCTTAGAAATGATAGCTACGGCAAATCAAGACTTCGCCCAGAGCTGTGGGCGAAGGAGTCTTTTATAATACATGAGATAGGTAACAGGTGGCATGAACAAACAGACATGATGGAGTCCAGCTGTGTATGTGTAATCAGTGCAGTGTGATGGTTCCTGTGAAATGTAGTGTGTAGTGAAGTGTCAGTATATGTGTGAGCTCCATCTGGTGGCCATGGAGGAGAGCGCAGAGCTCATAATCACAACAATAAATTAATTTGTGTCAAATTCGTCAGACAGATTAAAATTTTAAATGATTCATATAACAACAGTGTAAAGTCTTACATTTTGTATGTAAAGATGTTTAGCAAAGGAGTAAAATGAAAAAAAAAATACATTCTCTACATTTTTTTCCTGAGTTACACTTACATTTCACATTTATTCATTTAGCAAACACTTTTATTCAAAGCGACTTACAACTTCAGGAATACAGAAAGCTATCCATCCTAAAGAGGCAAAAGTTCACAAGAGTGCTCACAATATACATTTTCAGACATTGTTTGAAGACGTATTAGCTTAGAAAAATGGAGGGACTAAAATAAAATGAAATCATAGTATTTTTTTTTTATGTTGGATGCTCACGGAAGAGATGAGTTTTGAGCTTTCTTTTGAATATTGACTGGGACTTCCAGTATTACTTTATAACAGTGTTCCTTATTACTCTCTCTGCAAAGAAATATGTTATTTAGTTATTATGAGTGTCCTCTTATAAAAATAAATTTACACGATCATCATGTTAGAAGTTTATCATAAAATGGTGATCCAAGTCTGACGTGTCAACTTTCACTCAAATGTCAAAGAATTATTTTACTCAATAGGCTTTCTGACGACCATTTTACCATTTTGTGATAAACTTCTAACATGTTGATTGTGTAAATTAATATTTTCATTACACTCATAATAATAAAAGTACTAAATAATAAGAAGTAAAATTTAAAAATAATAAAAAGCAACAATACTAAAGAATAGGTTCATAAGACAACATTTATTATAGTAAAATAACCTATTTCTTCGCACTCGCTGCTCAACTGCCGCTGACTAGAGGACACGTCAGCAAAGCGTAGATAAGCTTCCAGTTGTAATCATGGTCATTTACTACATTCATTTGCCAGAAACTCCCATAACAAATCCATGATATGAAAGAATAGTTCATAAGAGTACACTCATAATAATAATAATAAAATATTTCTTAGCAGAGAGATTTAAAGGGAATGCATTACACTCGCTGCTCAACAGCCGCTGACTGGAGGACGCATCAGCGAAGCGTAGATAAGCTTTCAATTGTAATGACTATTTATTTATTTATTTGGCACAAACTCCCCTAAAACATTTACATTTACATGTATTCATTTAGCAGACACTTTTATCCAAAGGGACTTACAATTTGAGTACAGAAAGCGATTTGTCATGAGGATCCAAAAATACATAAGAGTGCTTACAATACAAAGTTTCGGACATTACATACACAAGTAGTACAAGCATGGGGAAAACTGTATATATATATATATATATATATATATATATATACAGTAATACCTCGGTTTACGAGTTTAATTCGTTCCAAGAGCTCGTAAACCAAAATGCTCGTAGACCAAAACAATTTCCATTTTTTATAACCATTAAGATTTCATATAAATACAAAAAGTTTAACTGTCATTATTTACTATTTACTGTAACATGCACTTTACCTCTTCACTGCTGGCATGATCGAGACAAGACGAGAGGAGAGGGGGGGTGGGGTTACTGCTTATATATTTCACTACATTGTAGCATTGCTTCTTTTAATAACCAGACAGGTTCCTTCTCATTCAGAGATTTTATTGAGAACTATCGGATTGCGGTTCTGGATTCAACCCACGCCGTACATAACAGAAGAATCAAAACTATCTCTGCTTACGAGCTCTCTCTCAAATCCCTCAGAACTCCACTCTCTCTAGCGCCGACTGAAACCCCGCCCTCTTAAAGTGACAAGACTGTTAGCTTAACACTTATTGACACATCAGATTAACTAGTTCCTTCAACATTTGTAACGATATTACAACGTGAAGAATAGTGATCACAATTAATGCAACAACACGAGGTAAAACCGCTGTAAATCACTTATGTAAATGATCTGTACAGAGTTATAACTGTAATAGTATGCTGCTCTCTAAAAGTGTATGGCCCTTTAAGAACGTCATTGGGTGCGTTGGACTGTGAACACACGTGAGTCTCATTAGTATGCAATGTGTGGTGTTGGTAACATGCTCCATTAATAAAGTTTCATCATATTCACATGTAATCATATTCACAACAACTTATAAAATAATGCACTGTGGTGAATGATGCACCAATACTGAGAGACACTGAGAGACACTGAGAGAATGAACGAGTTAAGGGGTGATAAAGGGATCTTTTCGACGCAAAACTGTGCATGGGTGAGGGAATTTTTTTCTCGTACACCGAGACAATGTTCGTACACCGATACGACCCTCCATGCTCGTACACCGATTTGCTCGTATGCCAAGTCGCTCGTAAATCGAGGTATCACTGTATATATTGAAGGAAAATATAGTTTAAAATGTTAGAAATTGTGTTGACGTGCTTATTTCTAATGATAGTTTAAAATGTTCCAAATTGTATTTACATGTTAATTGTGTTCTGTTCTAACATAAGTTACTGTTTTAATTCTGTAACAAATCTTTCCTGTCTAAAACAAAGGACAATGCACTCGGTGAAAAGTCCAAGGCTGTAACTGTTGATGCTATCTGTTTACCAGAAAAGTTACAGATAGAAAGGGATGGGGAAAGGGAGTTCTTGCATTCTTGTGTGCAGATTGCTGATTGCTATGATGTAACCAAAGAAGAAATCTACCTGACAACAGTCACTGTATGGAGAGGTGGACTCGAGGGAGGAACTGAAAGTCAAGAATATATAAACTGTTTGCATATGCTTGTAAGACATTCTGGACTGCCCAGATGTCAGCTTTTGGCATTGTGGTCCAGTAATCCTGAGCTCAGAGTTCTTTTGATTCTCTATTAAACCGATTTCATTTATTTACGAGTAGCGTCTTTATTTGGCTTGGCAAATCAACGGACTGGGGGGAAAGCTATAGCCGACAGGTTGGAAAGCTATATCCAACAAGGTTGGGAAGCTATATCTGACAAGTTGGGAAGCTACGAAAGCTATATCTGACAAGTTGGGAAGCTATATCCAACAAGGTTGGGAAGCTATATCCAACAAGGTTGGAAAGCTATATCCAACACGGTTGGAAAGCTATATCTGATAAGTTAGAAAGCTACAATCCAACAATATATATATATATATATATATATATTTTTTTTTTTTTTTGTGAGGTGTGGAGTGGTGTGTGTCATGTTAGGTGCTCATGGAAGAGATGTGTTTTCAGTGGTCTTTTAGATCTTGACAAGGAATCATCGCTCATTGATTGATCAAAGGTTTCTGGTAGGTGTGTGGATATGTAGGAGTGAACATAGGGGTGAAAGAATACAGTAGGTTCATAAAATTATACCCGTAATAATTAAATAATATATTTATTTGCAGAAAGAGTAAGAGGGAATGCGTTATATTCGCTGCTTTAGCTGGATGGAGCAGCAGCGAAGCTCATTAAGCAACCAGAAAAAACTATCAAATTCTCAAAAAGTCCAATCATGTTTAAGAACATAATGAGTAATTTGATCATATGCCTGGTCATATGCCTGGGCATAAATTAATGTAATTACCAGAGCTACAGATGGAGAAACTCAAAGAAAAAAAATTTCAAAAGTTAATGTTTTCTTAAACCACTTGCCAAGGTAGACAGGTCCCATTACTTGCCAGGTTGAGACCGAAAGCTGCCACCAGCCACTGGCAGGTCACGTGACAAGTCACTGGTGGCTCCTTCCAGTCAGTTGAAGATTGAACCCCAACTGACATCAGATGTGCTGCAGCTATCTTTGGTCAGTTTGTCCTTAAAGATTACTCTAAGATGGGGTAAAGGCGAAGTGATGCTGCACAGAAAGATTGGTAGGGAAGACGAGAAGCTCTGTCTTTGCCAGGTTGAACTGCAGGTGAGCCTTTCATCTATACTCAAACGTCCAGTCTGCTTGGGACTTAGGGATCATCTGTTTGAAATTATATGTAGAGCTGTGTGTGTCATTGGCATTAGAATGATAATAGATATTGTGTGCCTGTATGATGTGGTGTGTATGGAGAAGAGAAGGGGTCCAAAACCTGCATTAAAATAACATAAACGTTTAAATACCAACATAATACAACATTAAAAATGAACAAATCTCTCCAAAAAGTATATAAAATAACACTTAATTTCAACATATAATTTCAATTCTCCAAATTCAGCCCTGCACAAAGTATGATGGGAAGTGGGTTGTGAAGTGGGAAGTGAAAGTCCTGTTTGATTGGATGTTTGATTGAAACATTATTTCAAAATGTAAATATCAAGTGAAGTCAAAGACAATTTCAAGTAATTTTAACATGAAACAATCATTTGCTCTTTGACACCAATTTTTCATTTCGAAGCCACATTTCTAGCATCTGTAAAACGGCATTCTGCGGAAAAGTTAGTTAATGCGTTCATGAGTTCAAGGCTAGATTATTGTAATGCTCTACTAGGTGGTTGCCCTGCACGTTTAATAAACAAATTCCAGCTGGTCCAAAACGCAGCAGCTCAAGTTCTTACTAGAACTAGGAAGTATGAGCATATTAACCCAGTTCTGTCAAACCTGCACTGGCTTCCTATTAATCAACGAATACATTTTAAAATCTTGCTAATTACTTACAAAGCATTAAATGGTTTAGCTCCACAGTACTTGAGCGATCTCTTAACACATTACAGTCCTTCACGTCTATTGTGATCCCAAAATACTGACCAGCTATAATATCAAATTCAACTGCTGGCAGTCGATCCTTTTCCTATTTAGCTTCTAAACTCTGGAAGAGTCTTCCTAATACAGTTCGGGAAGCAGACACACTCTGTCAATTTAAATCTAGACTAAAAACACACCTCTTCAACCTGGCATACACATAACACATTATACAGTACATACATTTTTAATCGAAATTATGTAAAATGATTGTTAGGCTGCATAATTTAGGTCAGCCGGAACCGGGAACATTCCCATAACACCTGATGTACTCGTTACATCAGAAGAAGAATGGCATCTATGCTGATATTAGTCTCTGTTTATTCTGAGGTTACCATGGTCAGCCGGATCCGGGCCGTATCCAGATCTGATGAAGGACCTACACCTGGACACGAGCACAGCACTGCCCTGAAGTGTCTGCGGAGACCGTGACTCTACTAAACCCTCCCCTGTGACGATCATGAGCCAACCGGACCAAATTGGACTTAATATTGGACTTGAATTGTGGTCAATATAAAAATCATGTACTGTTTGGCTGTTGGCAAGAGTCCCCCGACTGAGCCTGGTTTTTCCCAAGGTTTTTTTTTTCCATTCCATTCTTCATTCATTCCATCACCTGCTGGAGTTTTGGTTCCTTGCCACTGTCGCCTATGGCTTGCTCAGTTGGGGAAACTTAACACTTAATATTCTTCGATTGTATTAATTCGCCTGCTCTTTTAAGGCTGCTGTTCAGCCAAACAAACTTTGTTTATATTGTTTTCCTGTGACCACTGTAAAGCTGCTTTGAAACAATCTGTATTGTAAAATGCGCTATGTAAATAAAGTTAAAACCAGAAACCAGATAAACAAATTATATATATTTTTAAATAAAGTAAGTAGCATTATTTATACTTATTTCTCCATTTATTTAAAGCAAATGACTACAATATAACAAAGAGTGAAACATTGAAATGGGTCTGAGTACTCTCCGTACCCACTGTATTTATCATTTTCTTTGAAACTGTTTACTTTATTTAAAAAAAAAACTTATTTTGATTTAATACGTGCCCTCTTTGAAACAACGTAGGTTGAATTATCATCTGGTAGGTTTAATTTAAGCCTCAATTTTGTCCTAGAGTCACACTGGATGAAGAAACAAACATGGAAGATGGACTCTCTCATTGCTTTACTGCTGACAGCAGGATCAACAGAGCAAACATTTAAGTGAAGCGTTAGCTGAGTAAATTTAAGCATTATATCGTGAAACACTGCTGAATAATCCTAAAAATGTTAAATTAAATCTATGAAAGGAACAGAACTATATTTAAAATGGGTAATGTTTTTCAAGTCACTGGTTGAAGTCCCACCGACTTCAGTTTCTATCTGAATACAAATACAAATATTTTTGAGATTGTTACAGATACAGATTTCTGCAGCATGCCACTAGTATATAATAGAGTCAAGTCTGTCAATATAAAACATTTTCATTTCTTTTGTGATTGAGAGATGTTTTGGTAGTATTTTCTTATCTCTTATCATTATGTGTTATAAATTCAATATAATGTATTTCATTTTGCAAAATGCTAGAAAGCAACTAAATGTTATATCACTGTAACAGATAAATGGTATGCAAGCACACACTTGTCGACTAAATGAAAGTGACTAGAGCGATACAATTATTTTGGAAATTATAGCTCAGATAATTTGTTCTTTTAATAACTCATTCATAATGAAAACTGTCAATCCTTTGATTGCAGACAGTGATATCTTGGCAAATCTGAGCTAGTATACTTTATATATATATATTTTTACTTTATAAAATATGTTTTATTTACATAAAAAGTATTACTTTATATACTTTATACTATACATTAAAGTGGATGAAGTTCGCTACTCCTGTCTTGTGTTTTTTAATTCTAAATAACTTGTGATATTTACAGTTTTACAAGAAGTTTGTTCTCCATTAAATGTCATACCATTTTGTAAATAAAAAATATTTAAAAGATTAATTGTTATTTATGATTTTTCTTTCCATTATTGCTTAAATATAAAGTTTAGAGCCAAACATTACTTCATTTAAGTGATGAATAATTTCTTGAAAAGAGACACAGTTTTATAGATTATACAACATTACAGTTTGAGCTTCACTCTATGCTATTTTTCATACATGTATACATGTTGCACACCGTTACCAGTCCTAAAATACTATTTTATATTTATCATAGCACATCTCTCAGGAAGTGGAGCTGCAGTTTTGGGGAGGCTAAAATCAGTGTGCCAGCCCATCAAAAGACTGTGTAAAATGGAAGTGAACGCTCACAGTGACCAATATGAATTAGCATGTGGAGGAATGCATGGAACAGAGAGCAAAGCAAAGGAGAGAGAGCTTCTGAATGAAATATATATATATATATATATATTGCAGCAAACAAGAAGAAACCATGTAATGTGAAACTGCTGTGAAGGTAACCTTATGGCTCATCTCTCTCTTGGGTTTCATTGAATGAATTAGTGGAGTGTGTAATCTTTCTGTCTCTTTTTTGTGTTTTTTTGTGCAGTGAATGTACTTCATGTTCCACTCTAACTTCTTGTCTAGACAATATCTGTCTGCTCTCTTCCAGGCCAGCGAGTACTACTCCCTCTAACCCCTGGCTAAATGATGTTCTTTGTGAAGACTGGACCAAACAAGGGGCAGCTGAGAGAAAATGGCACAAATCAAAGGACCCATTTGACGTATTTATCAATACGTCAGTAGTATTTATCAATCCTTGCTTTCTACCTTTTCTACTGATGTCCATACTGCTAAATCTTTGCATTTCCACACTAAGATCAACAGCACTTCTAACACGCGTACACTTTTCAAAACATTCAACTCTCTCCTCTTTCCCCTCAATCACCACCCTCTACCTCTTTAACTGCCAATGATTTTGTCCATTTCTTTATTAACAAAACAACTATCAGCAACTATAAGAATTGTCAGTTCTCAGCTTCAGACACACATGAACTTAGACTGACCACTGACGCAATCAAAACCTTTCTCAACCTTCTCTCCTCTCACCGAGGTAGATGTATCTAAACTTCTCCTTGTCAGCCATCCAACTGCCCTTTAGACCCCGTCGCCTAACACCTTCTACAAGCCATCTCTCATACACTTTTACTAGCACTCACTCACATTAACACATCTCTTCACACGGGAACCTTCCCTACCATATTCAAGCAGGCTTTGGTAAACCCACTGCTCAAAAAACCACATTAAACACAGCACTTGTTGATAATAACAGACCTCTCTTTCCTAGCATTCATATAAAAAATTATTGAGCATGTTATTTTTAACCAGGCATCATCCTTTCTCTCACAGAATAACCAGTTGGACGACAAGCAGTCTGGCTTTAAGAAGGGCCATTCAAATAAGACATTATTATCAGTCACAGAAGCTCTAAGGTGTCAGGGTTATGTCACCTCAGTTTGTGTTTCTGGTGTGTTGGTTGACAAAGCTCTGACACTGCCCCTTTGTTGTGTCTTGTGATTGTGAAACCCCTCTCATCTTGTTCCCTCGGTTCCCTTAATTTATTCCAGCTGTTTCTGCTCGTTACCTCTCCTCATGTGTTCCCTATTTAATCCTGGTGTGTTTGCTGTCCTTTGTGTTGTCGTCGTCTCACCGGCCGACACTGAACCTTTGCGGCAGAACCGCCGGTCCTGCCTGAACGCTCGCGACCTGCAAGCATAATCCTTCCAAACCACATCATGTACCCATAACTGTAACACTCTTCTCAACACTTAATTAATCACAGTATAACACCAAGTCAATTAACCCTTTCGCACGCAAGTTAAAAAAATTCTTGCTATTTTTATGTGATTGTTATTTTAGAACATATTTTAGTGAACCTGAAAGGGTGAATTCAAAGCAACAATCAATCACATAATGTAATTATAAAAAAATAATTTAACTGAAGCTTTAATATTTACTTTTTTTAAATAGATCAGCATTATGCAGAATTTTCACAAATTAGTATTGATGCTACATAATCAATAGAATTTTGACTGATATGTCTTATTTCCAATTGAGAAATATGAGCAACATGAGTTCCATCATGAGATCCATCAATGGATCAGGGAAGTTTGCAATCCTCATAGATAGATAGATTTTTATTGTCCCTTAACGGGAAATTTGTTTTCACAGACGTGTCGTCGCAGCAGAGCATGTGGCTTCATAATAGTGGCTTGCTTTATCCACATAGTTTGAATATCAGTTGGAAAATCAACTAACTGCCATTGAGTAGTGGCCAAGAGTGTTTACCAGCCTATAGTAAAATTACAACCTAGCATGGATAAGAGCAAGAAGAGAAGCGATAACCCCCTTAGCTTAAACAGAACAGAGCCAACATAAGGTATTTGAATAAAATAATGCTCTTAATGACAACTTAATGTAACATGATAATTTTAGAAAATTAGTCTAATTTGAAGAGAAATATCAGAAGGCCAAATCCTGACTGGACAACAGGAGGAGCTGGGGATGGAGGAGGGTAATTATCTCTTGAGCAGCACAATAAACTGCTGATGATAATGAATGGCCCTATTGTTGAATTTATATATAGTGTTGTGTTCCTGCATGTAGATGTGGATCAGCTGATAGTCAACTGTTGCAAACTTGACCACCGTGACCAGTCAGAACTAACGATACTCTTTGTTTGTGACAACAGAATGAAACAGATATTCATTCAAGCAAGCCATGCAAAGATATTATGAAAAAAACAACGCAAAACCAATCATGCAAAATATACCAGTGAAATATTAACACCTAATTTTGCTGTTGTCAATGTAGTGTTTTTCCTGTGAGATTTTTTTTCCCCTAACACCTGTAGCTACAGTTTGCCTTTTTTGACAAAAAATGTTTCTATGTATATATATATATATGTATAACAAATTCCTTCGCTACTTTTAGTGATTTATTCTTCCTTCATATTTTAATATCTCTAAAGAAATATAATTTACTCATATTTTGATTGTTTAAGTGAAATAACAACAATGCATGTTGCATGTGGTTAGTACTATTTAAGAGCTGCATTTTTCCATTTTCTAAAAATCATTAGTTTCATTACTCCAGTCAGAGCATTAATTTGTAGAGTGGGCGTAATTATTAAATTTCTTACAAAGTCAATCACAAAAAGAATACCTTTAAGGTTAATCCTGTTTTGTTTTCTCATTCATCATGTCATATACATAACTCCAATACATTATATCTTCATTGGAAAGTGTGTGGTCTTCTCTCTTGCTACTCTTAACTAGTTTAGAAAACCTCTACAGCACAAAAATGTAAGAACTGAGACCTAGGAACACTTAGGAACCTTTTTGAATCACACTTATTCTTAAGTCTAGGAATAAGAGTAAAATGACATAATTCTTACAATTTTGACACACAAATCTTGTTGAAGTGCACTAAATGGAAAAGAAAATGCTTTGCATTAATTGTGTTTGCTTTTTAATGCATTGTATTACATTTGTATCAGGATTGGGGTTGAAGGGAAGCTAGGACTCAATGATGCAGAGAGAAGGGATTTTATTAGTGATAAACTAAAACAAACAAAAACCTCAAACAAAACTACCCCAAGAGGGAAACCAAGTCTTGTCTTTGACTTGACTTGGATGCAACAAATGACGACGATCTAGCACAGGACAGAAAACACAGTGAGAATAAATAGAGAACAAACAAGGCAGTAAATGAGGGAAGACAGGTGGGGGAAATCAACCAATAACAAGGTAACAAGATATGTGTGTTTCTTGTGCCATGTGCTGTCTATTGTGTAACCTGACCCATCTTGTTACCTCGTTTTTGCTTATTGTTACCTCTGAAGACATAAATTGCATTACTTAATACTTTTTTCTCTATTAGTATTCATAATCAGTTTTATAATGTATCTGTATTGTTTTAATTAATATTTTTTTGCATTATGTTTCTAGATTGCATTCTCCATGAACAAATGTGTGAGTGTTATACAAGCACAGGAATGTGTATTTTAGTTGTTTACAGGACATGGAGGCTCACATGATATGTTTATGTTAGGGGCCCATTGAGGATCACTTTTGATAAACCAACTGTTCCTCTGGTAATGTCAGTAATTTTCAAAAGAAGCCAGTTGTTCCTCTGGTAATGCCAGCTGTTCCTCCAGCAGTATATAGAAAATCCAATATATACTACAAAGAAGCAGAGAAAGCCGGAATGAAGACCACCTATCCAGCATACTATCTTTCTCTCCTATGTCTTGACATATAAAAAATAAATAAGAGATATCTTGGCAAAATTACTGGTGTCCGGTCCCGTGATTTAAACCGCAATGGGGACAAAAGCTTTTTTTTCAAGTCTACACCTGAGTCCCGAAACAGAACTAAACCATAGTGTCAGGATCCAAACACCATGCCCCCCACACAAGACACTTCACAAACAGGAGAACGCATGACTCAAGCACACTCGAAGCCACGCACTCGCACTAGATAGATAGATAGATGGATAGATAATTTATTGTCATTTCACATGTACAAGTACAGTGTAACGAAATTAAACTTGGAGTCAAGTCTCCTAGCCGCTGCGTGTGCACGCGCCGCCATACTTTTTCCAGAAATTACAGAATGCAGATTAGCAAGCGTAACATACATTACACATAGGAAACATAATAATGCAATTTTACACACACAGTCCACGAGGTCACGTGTAGGAATTTTTTGTCCAGTGGAGTTTTGGGGGTGGAATAGATAAGAACAGATAGGCAGGACACTCAGACGGTTGAGAGGGAGAGAGTTAGTCACAGCATCAGGTGTTATGAGAACAGCTCTGTGGCTTTGTCCCTGAAGGAAGATAAGGGCGACCAGGCTGACGTCATCATGCTGGATTCCCAACAGAGAAATAGAGGCAGAAAAGTCTTAAAGTCCCTTTTTTTTAATAATCCATTTTCGATCTTCGGTAATTTGTCCGGATCATAATCAGTTCAGTCAAGTTCAGTTCTGGTCCTCAGCACCGTGTCCAACCTTATAGCCAGACCAGATACCATCCGTGAAAGATCACCAAACTGTCTCGCTGTCCCGACTGTGTTGTTGCGGTACAGTTCACATAGGTTACGAGTCAGTTCCTCAATCTCAATCATTCGTAGATCTAATTCCTTCACACGGTCAGACACGGCCTCGAGGCAATTCTTCATATCCACAGACAGCGGCTCGGTGAATTTGCTCGCAGCTGTCTTCCCAATCTTCCGATAAGTCAGGAAAATTCCGAAGCCAAAGAATAGGAATCCCGCTATCAGTAATCCAATCATATATAAATCTTCTGCATCTTCAATCGATAGTGCCTCTAGGCACAGGACCTGCCAGTTGTTCCATGGGTCCATTGCATACCCAGCAGCAAACGTCCCGTCTGGGCAGGTGGGCTCTCCCGGAGCTGCCTTTCTTTGTGAAAAAATCTTGTCGATCGCGCTGATTGACCAGTTGATCAATTCCATTTCAATATTGTCAGGAGTCCAGTAGCAGCGGGTCAGAGGAAAAAACAGACAGAATGCTGCGCAAGGGCAAAGCACGTCAGAGCGGAGCTTAGGAAAACACGTCTGCAGTGTCTGGAGTCAGGAAGTGGAAGGCAATACAGCAGTGTGAGGGCTCTGTCACAAAACCAAGAGTAAACCAGACCAAAGCGACAGAACTCTGACACTGTAGGGCTTGTATTTAATGGGCTGAAATTCAATATTTGATCTGTGCATATTTCAGTTTAAAACGCTTCAAACTCATTTTAAATTAATAAAAATTCAATAATCAATATTCACATTTCAGATTACAAAAATACAGGTATTTTAAAAAGTACAGCCTATAATATTTGACAGGCAACTTTCAGTTCCTTTTATTGGGGGCCAAGCACCAAAGGTGCTAAGGCACCTATTGTTTTTGTCCCGGTTCTTTTCATTCTGCCATGGAAGTCTATGGCAGGCCATAGAACCGTTTGCGGGAAAATTATGAAATTTGGCACACTTGTAAAGGACAGTCCAATCATTGACCATAGCAAATTTGAAGTCTCTAACTCAATCTCTTTAGCGCCACCACCTGTCCAAAGATGCACTCATATTTATGTTAATAACTTTTGAACCGTATGTTCTAGAAACAAAATTCTTTTTTCCACTGAATCCTTGGTTCAAGGCGATTCGATTGCCTTTAGGCACCCTATGCCTTTATTTTCCGCCATTAATTTGTTTTCGCCTTTTAGAATTTTATGAAAAACCTACTTTTTCAAACTCCTCCTAGGCTGTTTGTCCGATATTCACGGAAATTAAACCAATTCATCTCCAGACCATGATGACAAGAAGTTATTAAAAGAAAGTTGATTTGTCAAACTGTTTACAAATAACTCACAAAAGAATTTGACAAAAGGGCAGCATGAAAAGTGAGGCTTTATCTCCGCAATACATTAGCGTATTCTGACCAAACTTAGTGTGTGGTACATCAATCGTGATTTAAGGCTACCTGATTAGTTTTGGCGCAGTGCCCCCTAGTGATCAGGAGTTATGAAAAAATGACATTTTTGCCTATAACTCCTGAACGCGTTTGGCAAAAATCATAAAACTGGTCTTTTTAGATTCAGTTTATCATGCCGAGTCGTGTGATACCTAATGTTCTCATATTGGCTGTTTTGAGTGTCGGCCATTTTGAATTTTGTCTTAAAATGCTATATTTCACGAATAAATTGGCGTATCGTGATGAAACTCGGTAGGTGTCTTCGGCACCTTGGCCTGATACCACACAAAAACTTTTGGGGCAGCACCACCTTGTGGTGAAAAGTTATAACCAAATGAACAAATATGCTAATAACTTTTGATTACGTTAACCTATGGCAAAACAAATTGTCTCCATATGTTTCTTGGTTCAAGCCGAGAACACAGCACCAAACAACACCAAATTTGTCATAGTTGGCTAAACTTCCTGTCTGCTATATTGTTTTTCTTTAAAAAAAACTACTTTTTCTAACTCCTCCCAGACCGGTCGTCTGATTTTCACCAAAATTGAATCGTATCATCTTCCGACCATGCTGACAAAAAGTTATCAAGTTGTTTCGCTTAGGAAATTTTGAATAAAGAATTGAACGAATTCGACAAAATAGTGAACAAAATGAAATCTAGGCTATGTCTCTGCAACACATTAGCGTAATCTGACCAAACTAGGTGCGTGGCATGGCAATCATGATCTGAAGCTACCTGTTGAGTTTTGACACAGTGCCCCCTAGTGGTCTGAATATATATAAAAAGTGACACTTTTGCTCTTAACTTCTGAACGCTTTGGCCAAAAGTCTCTTTAGATTCAGTGCATCATGCCGAGTCGTGCGATATAAAATGTTCCCATTTCGGCCATTTTGAGCTTTGGTTATTTAGAATTTTGTCATGAAACGCTATGCTTAACAAACACATGAATTTAATGCTCTATGTCAGCAATGCTTTACCCTATAGACACCAAACTTTGCATGTTTCATTGTCACTTCACTCTGGACATACCACATGATTTGACACATCAGTTTGGTTACAGCGCTGCCTGTTGGTCGAACGTGATAAACCGTTCAATCGAATTACTAAATAACCGAAATCGAATTACATTTAGAATGAAGTCATTAAGATGCTTACTACCATTGGTCTGATTCTGCCAGCCATGTCATCTTCTGCTGCTTGCCATATTTTCACTTTACAATTGTACGTTTGATATTAGCAATTTTATTTAGGAACCATCTCTAAAGTTACACACAACTTTGATGTACATGGTTCTAACTTCAGTATCATATGTATCAGTCATAAAAACAACTCCTGTATGTTCATGTATGTTTTAGGTATGATACTCATGTTAGATTGCTATACAAAATATACCATCATTTAAAGTTCAATAGCATTTGAAGTGAATAACTTTCATTGACTTAAAATATAAAATATATGCCTGAGACCTACATGAACACTTTACAGTTGGTTTCGTGACTGTAAGTCATTTTTTTCAAATGCTATTGAAGTTAGAAGTGTGTCGTATTCAACTTTAGAAACAGTCTCTACATTTGTGACAATCAAACTAAGCATTTTCACACAAAGAAGTTAAGTAATGTCAAGTCAAGTCACCTTTACTTATAGCGCTTTTTACAATACAGATTGTTTCAAAGCAGCTTTACATTGGTCACATGAAAACATTATAAACAAAGTTTGTTTGGCTTAACGGCAGCCTTAAGAGAGCAGGCGAATTAATACAATTGATGAATATTAAGTGCTAGTTATGATTATTGATCGATTTGATTGATTGATTGTTTGATTATTATATTGATAATTAAAGTCTAATATTAAGTCTAATTTGGTCCGATTGGAGATGGGTTCATAATCTACACCGGGGAGGGTTTAGTAGAGTCACGGTCTCCACAGACACTTCAGGGCAGTGCTGTGCTCGTGTCCAGGTGCAGGTCCTTCATCTGATCTGGATACGGCCCGGATCCGGCTGACCATGGTAACCTCGGAATAAACAGAGAATAATATCAGCGTAGATGCCATTCTTCTTCTGATGTATCGAGTACATCAGATGTTATGAGAATGTTCCCGGTTCCGGCTGACATAAATTATGCAGCCTAAAAATCATTTTACATGATTTGGATTAAAAATGTATGTATAATGTGTTCCCTATCAGTCAGTCACGTTCGACGTTACGTCGGACTGACGTCATGGGGTCTCGCTTGGGAGCCCAATCACCTCCCAATATAACTAAACGCGCCAATGAACATTGGCTAGTGAGATTTGCATGCCGAGTCCCGCCCCACCCGGCTTCCGGGTAAAAATAGGACCGGCATCGCTCACTTCATTCATACTTTTGCTTCGGAGCCGAGCGGTTGTAAGCAGCCGTTCATTCTGATCATCCTTCAAAGAGCTCGTTCTTTTCCGGCTGGAAATACGGTGCGACAGCGGTGGTGCGCGTCTTCCCAGCAACGTGTTCCCCCCTGTGTGCCTCGGTTGGAAGAGCAGTTTCCTCTAAAAGAGCAAAACGCGGACGATCAGCGTCTTTTTCAAGATGCCTTTTCGTCCGTGTGTTTCTGGATGCGGTCGTTTCCTGACCTCATCTGACGGCCATGAGAGCTGTTTCTTGTGTCTGGGCAGACAGCACGCTGAGAGAGCGCTTGTGGATGGTTCATGCTCTCATTGCGGGGGCATGACCATGTCGGTGTTGCGGTCGCGGCTCGCCCTCTTTGATACAGAGGTTCGAGCGCCCTCTGCTGTTACCCATGTCCCCTCTGCTTCTCGTGGTAGAGCTGTGGGGTTGGTTAGCACTCTGGGAGACCTGAGGGTTACAGTGGGAGCTACCTCGTCGGGCCAGCCCCCACGAACCTCCCACTCCTCTTGCACACCGTGTGCCGTCAAGCTGCCAGATGAGCCGCCAGGTCCCTCACGTTAGGTGCCTCGGGTCTCGTTTGGCGCTGCGGATGAGGATCGGATGTCGATCGCTGCATCGGAGAGTGGGCTGTCATCCTCGAGTGAGGAAGCCGATGTGTGGAATCAGATCGGGAGATGATGGCCATGCTTTCCCGGGCTGCCGCGGGCATCGGGCTCGAGTGGAACCCTCCACCGTCGCCCGAGCGCTAGCGGCTGGATGATTGGTTTCTGGGTGCGGAGTGGGGTTCACAGCCTCGCTCCGCTCCGGTGCCTTTCTTCCCGGAAGTGCATGAGGAGGTCAGTAAGTCGTGGAAGGCACCTTTTACTGCCCGAAGCCGCTCTCTGGCCTCCTCCGCTCTCACTACCCTCGATGGCGGGGCTGCCAAGGGTTACGCGGACATCCCCCAGGTGGAGCGTGCAGTTGCGGTGCACTTGTGCCCGCAAAATGCTGCCACCTGGCGCAATCGTCCACGCCTCCCGTCCAAGGCGGGTAAGACGACAGCAGCCCTGGCTGCCAAGGCTTACAGCGCCGCTGGACAGGCAGCTTCCGCCCTGCATGCCATGGCCATCCTGCAGGTCCATCAGGCAAAAGCTCTTAAAGAGCTGCACGAGGGTATGTCTGAGCCGTGGTTGATGCAAGAACTGCGCACGGCGACTGACTTCGCCCTCCGGGCGACTAAGGTCACGGCGCGGGCCCTCGGCCAGACGATGTCCACACTCGTGGTCCAGGAGCGCCATCTCTGGCTGGACCTGGCTGAGATGAAGGACGCCGACAAAGTTCGCTTTCTCGACGCCCCCATCTCCCAGGCTGGCCTCTTCGGCGACACCGTCGTGGACTTCGCTCAGCAGTTCTCGACGGTGCAGAAGTAGACTGAGGCGATAAGCCACATCTTGCCCTGGCGGGATTCTGCCAAACCGCCGCGGGCTGTCCCTCAGCCTGCTCGCCGCCGAGGGCGTCCTCCTGCGGCTGCAAAGGGTCCGGCCAGACTGGAGGCCTCCCGTCCGGCCCCTCCCCCCCGCAGAAAGGCGACGCAGCCCGTCCAGACCGCCAAACCCTCCAAGAAAAAATCGAAGCGGCCCTGAGACAGGCGACCCAGAGATGGTAGGAGCTGCTCGTTCCCAGGAGCTGGTGAGGGCACCACTCCTTCCCCCGGAGGAGGGCCGGGTGGATAATCTTTTGTTTCTTTCTGTTCCGCCACTGGCCCCAGGGCCAGTGGTACCCACGTTTTCAATAAAAGAGCTGTTTCCTCCATCTCTGGGTCATTCTCGGTCCAAGCTGACAGTGGGCGACGCACTGCTTCCCCCCTCTCAGCCGACCTCTCCTTCGCCACGGACAGGGAGCGGGCAGTCTCAGGACGCGCTGCCTCCTTGCCCCTCCCTTCCAGGCCCCTCAAAGGGGGCTATGGAGCCAGGTAAGTGCACCACACTCACTGCCACGACTCCAGAACGCCATGCCTCCTGGGTTGGGCCTCAGAGCTCCCTGCTGCCCCCCCGCGGGTTCGTCGGTCATCCCATTGGTGCCTCTCGAACGGAGTTTGGGTGCCTGGTTAGCGCTTCCCACTCCGTCTCGTTGGCTCATTCGGACAATCAGACTCGGCTATGCGATTCAGTTCGCCAGGCGGCCCCCCAGGTTCAGCGGCGTTCAGACTACCTCAGTGGAAGGCAAGGACGCCCCTGTACTTCGGGAAGAGATCGCTGTCCTCCTGGCGAAGGGCGTGATCGAGCCTGTCCCTCCAGCCGAGATGGAGTCGGGGTTTTACAGCCCCTACTTCATCGTTCCCAAGAAAGGTGGGGGGTTACGGCCTATCCTGGACCTGCGTGTCTTGAATCGGACCCTACACAGACTTCCGTTCAAAATGTTAACGCAGAGACGCATCCTTACGTGCGTCCGCCCCCAGGACTGGTTTGCACCAATCGACCTGAATGACGCGTACTTTCATGTCTTGATACTCCCTCGTCACAGACTATTTCTTCGTTTTGCGTTTGAGGGTCGGGCATACCAGTACAAGGTCCTCCCCTTTGGTTTGTCCCTGTCTCCCCGCGTCTTTACCAAGGTCGCGGAGGCTGCCCTTTCCCCCCTCAGGGAGATGGGAGTCCGCATCCTGAATTATCTCGACGACTGGCTCATTTTGGCACAGTCGCGGGATCGGGTGTGCGAGCACAGGGACTTGGTGCTCAGACACCTCAACCATTTGGGGCTTCAGGTCAACTGGGAGAAGAGCAAGCTCTCCCCTGCGCAGAGCATCTCTTTTCTCGGTTTGGAGTTGGACTCGGTCTCCATGTCAGCACGTCTCACCAACGAACGTGCACAGTCAGTGTTGAACTGCCTGAAAGTAGTCAGGCGGAAAACAGTGGTCCCACTGAAACAGTTTCAGAGGCTCCTGGGGCATATGTCATCCGCAGCCGCTGTAACACCGCTCGGATTGATGCATATGAGACCACTTCAACACTGGTTACGGGACCGAGTCCCGAGGTGGGCTTGGCACCAAGGCGCATTCCATGTGGCAATCACACCGGCTTGTCGCCAGACGTTCGGCCCTTGGTCGGACCTTGCTTTTCTACGGGCCGGAGTTTCCCTAGGGCAAGTGTCCAGGCATGTTGTTGTTACAACAGATGCCTCCACCACGGGCTGGGGTGCCGTGTGCATTGGACATGCTGCCTCGGGCTCCTGGACAGGACCCCGGCGGCAGTGGCATATCAACTGCCTCGAGTTGCTAGCGGTACACCTTGCCTTGCGCCGGTTCCGACCGTTGCTGCAGGGCAAGCATGTACTGGTCCGCATGGACAACACATCGACCGTGGCGTACATCAACCATCAGGGTGGTCTACGCTCCCGTCGCATGTCGCAACTTGCCCGCCACCTCCTCCTTTGGAGTCAGCATCGGCTCAGGTCGCTGCGTGCCGTTTACATTCCGGGCGAGCTCAATCGTGCAGCCGACGCGCTCTCACGACAGCTCACGTTCCTGGGAGAATGGAGACTCCACCCCCAGGCGGTCCAGCTGATCTGGAGTCGATTCGGGGAAGCGCAGGTAGACCTGTTTGCTTCCCGGGAATCCTCCCACTGCCAGTTTTTTTTTTCCCTGACCGACGGGACCCTCGGCACGGATGCACTGGCACACAGCTGGCCCCGGGGCCTACGCAAATATGCGTTCCCCCCAGTGAGCCTTCTTGCACAGACCCTGTGCAAGGTCAGGGAGGACGAGGAGCAGGTCTTATTAGTTGCGCCATACTGGCCCAACCGGACCTGGTTTCCAGAACTCTCACTCCTCGCGACAGCCCCTCCCTGGCGCATTCCCTTGAGGAAGGACCTGCTTTCTCAGGGACAGGGCACCATTTGGCACCCGCGTCCAGATCTTTGGAACCTCCACGTGTGGTCCCTGGACGGGATGCGGAAGGCTTAAGTGCCCTACCACCGGCGGTGGTAGACACTATCACTTCGGCTAGAGCCCCCTCTACGAGGCTGGCATATGCCTTGAAGTGGAGTCTATTCTCTGAGTGGTGTTCTTCCCGGCGGGAAGACCCCCGGACTTGCCCGATCAGCTCTGTGCTTTCCTTCCTTCAAGCTGGCTTGGAGCGGCGGCTGTCCCCCTCTACCTTGAAGGTATATGTCGCCGCCATTGCAGCTCATCATGTTCCCGTCAATGGCAGGTCTCTTGGAAAGCACGACCTGGTCATCAGGTTCCTGAGAGGGGCCAGGAGGTTAAATCCTCCTAGGCCACCCCTCTTTCCCTCCTGGGACCTCTCTGTCGTTCTCTCAGGTCTACAGAGAGCTCCCTTCGAGCCCCTCGAGTCAGTGGAGCTCAAAATCTTGTCTCTCAAGACAGTGCTCCTGACTGCACTCGCTTCCTTTCAGAGGGTAGGGAACCTGCAGGCCTTTTCGGTCAGTGAAACGTGCCTTGAATTCGGGCCGGCCTGGTCTCACGTTGTCCTGAGGCCCCGGCTTGGATATGTGCCCAAGGTTCCCACCACTTCCTTTCGGGATCAGGTGGTGAACCTGCAAGCACTGCCCCGGGAGGAGGCAGACCCAGCCCTCGCGTTACTGTGTCCCGTCCGTGCACTACGTGTCTATGTGGACCGCACGCAGAGCTTCAGGAGCTCCGAGCAGCTCTTTGTCTGTTTTGGGGGACAGCAGAAGGGAAAGGCTGTCTCCAAACAGAGGTTGGCCCACTGGATAGTGGATGCCATCGCCCTGGCATATCAGGCTCAGGGTGAGCCATGCCCCCTGGGGGTGAGAGCGCACTCCACACGGGGTGTTGCTTCCTCCTGGGCGTTGGCGCGTGGCGCCTCTCTGAGAGACATCTGCAAAGCTGCGGGCTGGGCGACACTTAATACATTCGCGAGATTCTACAATCTCCGGGTGGATCCAGTTTCTTCCTGTGTGCTGGGAACAAACAGGTGACCGGCTCGGTGTCCTGCTTGCGGCGCCATGCCCTTTAATAAGGGGATACTAGCGCTTATCTACTCCTCAGGTGAGTTCCCCGTATGGCGAACCCTGATTCGAGTTCCTCCTGCATCCTTCGGTCGCGGACGCGGCGGAGGCGTCTGATGCCAGGCCCAGTACTCGAGTGCATGCCCCAGTGGTCAGCCCTTGTACTGGACTAGATGCCCATATGACGAGATTCCCTCTTGGTAATCCCATATGTGTACGCTCCATGGTACGGTTTCCCTCTGGGTAAACCCGTGTCTTTCCCTTGGCGGTTCTGTTCTGCCAGTCTCTTTGGTGCGCGTTCCTCCCTGGGGTAGGACCTACCATGGGGACTTACATATGTCATACTGCCCCTCGGGTCAGTCCATATGTGTCCTACCGCACATTACCTCCCCCTTGGGCAGGGTGTGGTCTCCGTAGCGTCAGTACGCTCCCCTCAGCATTGATAACTAAGCGGGTCGAGCTGATCTGCGGAATTGAGATCCGAAGCTCTCTTCCCTGTGAGGCTCACGTAGGAACAGCAGCTTAGACCTTCCTCGCGTTGGCCTTTTTCCTCCGTCCTGACCGGTGTGGAGGCCTAAGTCGGCTTACGCGGGGCGCTGGGTAGGTTACGTCCACGGAGGCAATTGTCTTGGCAGGCCACTGCTTGCCAACATCTGCATCTCCGAATCTCGTAACACGGCTTAGTGCCTGTGGCGCTTTCCATAGGGACCCCATGACGTCAGTCCGACGTGACGTCGAACGTGACTGACTGATAGGGAACGTCTAGGTTACTCTTGTAACCCCCGTTCCCTGAAGGAGGGAACGGAGACATTACGTCCCCCGGCCACAGGCCTGAGCCACCGCTGAGACCGGGATACACTCTCGGCTCCTCAGCAAAATATGAATGAAGTGAGCGATGCCGGTCCTATTTATACCCGGAAGCCGGGTGGGGCGGGACTCGGCATGCAAATCTCACTAGCCAATGTTCATTGGCGCGTTTAGTTATATTGGGAGGTGATTGGGCTCCCAAGCGAGACCCCATGACGTCAGTCCGACGTAACGTCTCCGTTCCCTCCTTCAGGGAACGGGGGTTACAATAGTAACCTAGACGTTATGTGTATGCCAGGTTGAAGAGATGTGTTTTTAGTCTAGATTTAAACTGACAGAGTGTGTCTGCTTCCCGAACTGTATTAGGAAGACTGTTCCAGAGTTTAGGAGCTAAATTGGAAAAAGATCGACCGCCAGCAGTTGACTTTGATATTCTAGGTATTATAAGCTGGTCAGTATTTTGGGATCGCAATAGGCGTGAAGGACTATAATGTGTTAGGAGGTCGCTCAAGTACTGTGGAGCTAAACCATTTAATGCTTTGTAAGTAATTAGCAAGATTTTAAAATGTATTCGGTGTTTAATAGGAAGCCAGTGCAGGTTTGACAGAACTGGGCTAATATGCTCATACTTCCTGGTTCTAGTAAGAACTCGAGCTGCTGCATTTTGGACCAGCTGGAATTTGTGTATTACTTGTGCAGGGCAACCACCTAGTAAAGCATTACAATAATCTAGCCTTGAACTCATGAACGCATGAACTAACTGTTCCGCATTTGTCTTTGAGAGCATATGTCGCAATTTAGATATATTTTTAAGATGGAAGAATGCCGTTTTACAGATGCTAGAAACATGGCTTTCAAATGAAAGATTGGTATCAAAGAGCACACCCAGGTTTCTAACTGACGACGAAGACTTGACAGAAGAGCCATCAAGTGTTAGGCAGTAGTCTAGATTATTACGTGCAGAACTTTTTGGTTTAATAATTAGAATCTCTGTTTTTTCAGAATTAAGCAGTAGAAAGTTATTAGTCATCCAATTTTTTATATCAGTTATGCATTCTGTTAATTTAGTGAATTGGTACATTTCATTAGGATAAGAAGAAATATAGAGCTGATTATCATCAGCGTAACAATGAAAGCTAATACCATGCTTCCTAATAATTGCACCCAAAGGAAGCATGTATAGGGTGAAAAGCAATGGTCCTAGTACTGAACCTTGAGGAACTCCATACTGAACCCGTGATCGATATGACATCTCCTCATTTACTGCTACAAACTGATAACGCTCAGATAAATATGATTTGAACCAGGATAATGCAACTCCACTAATAACAACATAGTTTTCAAGTCTATTTAGAAGGATTTTGTGGTCGATTGTATCAAATGCAGCACTAAGGTCCAGTAACACTAACAGAGAGATACAACCACGATCAGATGATAAAAGCAAATCATTTGTAACTCTAATGAGAGCAGTCTCAGTACTATGATATGGTCTAAATCCTGACTGGAAATCCTCGTAGATGCTGTTTCTTTCTAGAACGGAACATAGTTGTGAAGATATTGCCTTTTCTAGAATTTTTGACAAAAAAGGTAGATTTGATATCGGCCTGTAATTAACTAATTCTGTAGGGTCAAGTTGTGTTTTTTTAATAAGCGGTTTAATTACGGCTAGTTTAAAGGTTTTTGGTACGTATCCTAATGACAAAGATGAATTAACAATATTAAGAAGAGGATCTATGATCTCTGGAAGCATCTCTTTCAGTAGCTTAGTTGGTATTGGGTCTAGCATACATGTTGTTGATTTTGATGATTTAACGAGTTTAGATAATTCTTCCTCCCCAATAGCAATGAAGGAGTGGAGTTTTTTTTTCAGGGACACTAAAATTTACTGTAGTTTGTGATATTGTAGTAGACGGTTGCATGGTTATAATTTTCTCTCTAATATTATGAATTTTGCAATTAAAGAAGTCCATGAAGTCATTACTGCTGTGCTGTTTTAAAGCATCTGGGGTTGAGGCTTTATTTCTTGTTAGTTTAGTCACTGTATCAAATAAATACTTAGGGTTGTATTTGTTTTCTTCTAAGAGGGTAGAAAAGTAAGCAGATCTAGCTGATTTTAAGGCCTTTCTGAATGCAATAGAGCTGTCTTTCCAAGAAATGCGAAAAACCTCAAGCTTAGTTTTTTTCCAGCTCTGCTCCATTTTTCTGGCTGCTCTCTTTAGGGCCCGTGTGTGTTCGTTGTACCACGGTGTTGGACTATTTTCTTTAATCTTCTTTAAGCGCAACGGAGCAACAGTGTCTAAAGTGCTGGAAAAGAGAGAGTTTATAGTTTATGTTGCAACATCAAGTTCTTCTAGGCTATCTGGGATGTTAAGTAGATGAAACTGATTAGAAAGATTATTTATAAAGCCATCTTTTGTGTTAGGAGTGATAGTTCTACTTCATTTATAACAGGGAGTTAGTTTTTCGACTTTGGCCAATGGTAATCTACACGCAACTAAGTAATGATCTGAGATGTCATCGCTCTGCTGCAGAATTTGAACAGTATCAACATTGATCCCATGCGACAATATTAGATCTAAAGTATGATTACGAGAATGAGTGGGTCCTGATACATGTTGTGTAACTCCAATAGAGTTTAAGATGTCTCTAAATGCCAATCCCAATGCGTCTTTTTCATTATCTACATGGATATTAAAATCACCGACAATTATGACTTTATCTGCAGACATTACTAAGTCTGAGAGAAAATCAGCAAATTCTTTGATAAAGTCTGTATGGTGCCCTGGTGGCCTGTATAGAATAGCCAACACAAAAGTTAAACAGGAATTATTTCTTGCACTAGATAATTTTACATTAAGGATCATCACTTCAAAAGAATTATATTTCAAATTAGACCTTTGAGCAGTACTGATCGTGTTACTATAAATTACAGCAACACCTCCTCCTTTACCTTTCAGACGAGGCTCATGTTTATAACAGTAATTTTGAGGGGTGGACTCATTTAAAGTAATATAATCGTCTGGTTTTAGCCAAGTTTCTGTCAAACACAGCACATCTAGTTTATGATCTGTAATCATATCATTTACAATAAGTGCTTTTGAGGAAAGGGATCGTATATTCAGTAACCCAAGCTTTATCATTTATTCATTTGTGTTATATCCGTTCTTAGCTGTTTGTAAATCAATTAAATTTTTACTCTTAAACGATTTTGAGAGATTTTTGTATTTGCTAATTCGGGGAACAGACACAATCTCTATAGGATGATATCTAGGTGAAAGAGTCTCTATGTGTTGGAATTTATCTGACCTCTGTGACATGAGACAGCTAGCAGACGGTCGGTTTAGCCAGTTTGTCTGCTTCCTGACCTGGACCCCAGTTAGTCAAGGTTTAGCTCTAAGACTATATGCCAAATTATTAGAGAGAAGAGCGGCACCATCCCAGGTGGGATGAATACCATCTCTTTTCAACAGGTCAGGTCTGCCCCAAAAACTTTTCCAATTGTCTATAAACCCTATGTTATTCCGCGGGCACCACTTAGACATCCAGCAATTGAGTGAGGATAATCTGCTAAGCATCTCATCACTCCTGCGCATAGGAAGAGGGCCAGAGCAAATTACGGTGCCTGACATCGTACTTGCGAGTTCACACACCTCTTTAATATTACTTTTAGTGATCTCCGACTGACGAAGTCGGACATCATTAGCGCCGACGTGAATAACAATCTTAGAATATTTACGATTAGCCTTAGCCAGCACTTTTAAATTTGCTTTGACGTCAGGCGCTCTGGCTCCCGGCAAACATGTGACTATGGTGGCTGGAGTCTCTATTTTCACATTCCGAGTAATAGAATCGCCAATCACAAGAGCACTTTCAACAGGTTTCTCAGTGGGTGCGTCACTGAGTGGGGAGAACCTGTTTGATGTTCTGATCGGAATGGAACAGTGGTTTTTTGACTCACAATTATGCCGTCTCACAGTCACCCAGTTGCCCTGCTGCACGGGCTCTACAGCCGGAACCGAACAATGTACACGGTTTGCTAAGCTAGTCGCATCCAAAGCAGTATCTAAAGCCCTTGCATTCTTACTATCCTCGATTAAAGTTTGGATGCGTGTCTCTAATTCTGAAATCTTCTCTGTCAGCCTAAATATGTCCCTACATTTATGACATGTGACAGAGATGACACCTTCACAGCTGACAGAGACAGAAATAGTATGCATGAAGCAGGAAGCGCATGTAAGGATTATAGGAGATGACATGACTCACCGTGTGTGTTGATCCAATTAACCAGTTGTTTGATGAACTCGGGGAAAAAAGGCGCGAGCGAGAAAACGCTGTATGCACAATGCTAACGCGTTAGCGCGATAGCACAATGCTAACGCGTTTAGCGACTAAGATTAAAGATAACGATTACAGTTTATTAAATAATCTAGTTTTGTATTGTATTTGGCAATAAGAACGAACGTCGAGTTTAAAATCTAAAATAAAAAACAAGTTTATACGACGCAAACAAACGCAATCCACTCAAGCAAACAGGAAACAGCAGCAGTGCAGCAGTCAAAATGGTCCTTCTGAAACAATCAGCTGTCCAGAAGGAATGTGGTTTATTTTGATGATAAAAGACCAATATTCTTGCAAAAATATATGAGTAAAGTTTAATGTCAACATTATTCTAGGATAGAAAGCTTTTAAGAAGATGAATAAGAAGCTATTAAGTGTTCAATAAGGTGTATACTGATAGCTATGTACAGTTAAGGAAACTAAACAATCAAGTGAAATATATGTCTATCTCAGATTTAGTATTGGAGGAATAGCCCTGTACGTATTTATGCTGGCCCTGATAATCTTCACATATACTTAGCCCTTGCTGTAAATCAGTTTTTGTGAATTAATGACTTGCACCACTTACTGGTGAGCAGACCAACAGCCTATGCATACTGTGGATTGGCATTCTACTGCTTTTCCTGCAGTTACAGGATGTGTGCTGTTGAATTTGTGTACACAGACAGTGGTACACCATATATACAGTATAATTGATTATAATGTAAAGGTCAATTTATATACAGGAAACATGCATTGAATGATGGAGAATAAAACCTTGTGGTAAAGTTTAAAATATTTGTCCTATTGTCAGCACCGATAACTTTTTGGACAACTTAAGTGACCTGATTTCAGTTCCAGCTCGTGGAACATTCCTGATCCCGTCCCCCCTTTCTCTCTTACACTTCACTTCCTGTCTACTAATTGTAAAATATATATAAAAAACAAAACAAATAAAAATGTAAAACAAAAAAGGAGTCTTTTAAACAAAATAAATAATTAAGAAAATAATGCTTGATTACTTGTGGCAATTATTTTCACAAGTTCACACTTACAAATGATCAAATAGACTAAAAGAGTAAAGAGTGTTTGGCATGCTGCCCAAGGAAAGGGATTTTAGTCAAAACCCAGAGTACTTCCCCGTAACCCTGCTGGGAATAGGAACCTGTCAAGAGTCTGGTGGAGGGACAAAGAAAACATGTGCCCCTCCTGAACTTTAATAAAACATAATTTGTCACTAAAATTCCCAAGATGTAAGAGGATGACAATTAGCTAAACATACTTCTCTAATTAGTGGCACTTGGCCTAAAATCTTTATTTCAGTATGGCAACATTTTTATTTTAAAATCTTTATTTGAATGTGGCAATATGATTCCTCATTCTAAAATATTTCTAATTATATCGCTGACTGAGACCTATCATCCATAGCAACGAGGTCAATATAGCTTAAGAATTCTCACACTTCCTTTGTAAAAGTCGGTAGCTGCAGCTTCGTGAATAGGTTCTAAGCTTGTACCTAATCATTTTAACTGCTCTTTAGGAGAACTCTCAGTGGTAAGACAAATTGCTTTGTGAATACAGCCCCTGATCACTGAAAGTCAAGGGTGGGGGAAATTCACAAATCACGCTGGATAAAATAGATCCAGTGAGGTTATATTCATGTTACCTTGAGCATTTTGAAATGAGATGATGAGAGTTTTTATTTTAGGTGAACTATTCCTTGAAGACTTTCTAAATAAGTTGAGTCATGTCTGGTCAATTTACCAACAATATATTATTATTGTAGGCCTGACTGAAAGTGTGAGACAAAGAGAAGTGGAAATACATGGTTTTAAATGGCAGAACAAGGTTGTGGAGATTGAGGATTTTTACTGTTATTTTCAAATTCATGCACAAAACAGAAATCAAATTTGTGATGTCTCTTAAAACATGAAACAGTAAATCAGTGGATAAATGCATCAAGCTTTCCACGGTCACAATCCAAGATCAGTTTCCCTGTCCCCTTAAATCTGCCCATTTGTATTCGAATAGCAAAAGATCATCAAACATAAGCCTCCTGCCAAGTCTGATACACAAAACACCAGCCAACCAGCCAGCCAGGTATGAGTCATTGTGTGCTTGCTTTACAATTTTAAATGAAGGGATGGATTTTTACTGAGGGTGAGCCTGTCTGGCAATACTTAACAAATGCATCTATACAGTTAATGTGCATAACCACTAAATTGAATTCCTAAAGTATAATATAAAATATCCAATTTCAGATTAGGATGAAACCTCTCTAATTCAGGTGTCATCTTTACCTTATTTATGTGCTTACCTTCATATCTTGGTTATTATCATTACAATTCTCACTTCGTTTTATTCATTCTACCCTTTTCCCATCTATAAGGTAACAGTTCCTTATCTGTGGTCTGGTGTTTAACCCAAGGGCATTAGAAACAGGAGATGGTGGTGAATAGGGATGTTCTTTAATATTTCACTCATAATGCCTTTTTCAAACATTATCACACATCCCCACACTCAAATTACTGTGCTTGATCCACCTCAGATGTGTGGGGTACTTTATAATCTATGTGTTGCAATTACCTTATTAAAGCTCTTAATGTGGCTGCAGTGCATATCAGTTGTTATACCTCTATCAGCACATGTTCTCATCTGGAATGAAGTACTTAAGATATGTTACATCCCCAAAAAAGTCTCAGGTTATATATATGTATATAGTTCCCTGAAGAGGGAACGCGGCACTGCATCAAAAGTGCTAGAGGAAAACTTGGATGATAGTCACGTGAAGCACTATCTAAATGATGGAGCAATCAATTAACCAGTGAGTGGTGGTCGCAAGTCAGTGACGTCACACACCAGGATGATAAATATGCACTGGAAACCGGTGACGGCAGCTTAGTGGAGTGTCTGAATCGAGCCCGGAAGGCACAAGGAGCTGAGGCCAAAGACATAGCATCTCATTCCCTCTTCAGGGAGCTATAGTTACATACATAACTTGAGACGTTCTCTTTGAACAGAACTTGTGCTGTCTCAAAAAGACCAATGCCACATCAGTGGCAAAGGCTGATGAATGTCTTGTAGCTCACTATGAGAGGACCTGTGTTCCCGGAGCGGAGTTGAGTTGAAGTTGATAAAACCTCAAGAATCTGTAAGGAGAGGACCAGCCTGCCGCATCAGAAATATGCGGCAGGGGGGGGGGGGGGGGCAGAAGGCCTGCAGCACAAATAGACCAAGCCACATGAGTGGATACTTTCGGTACATAGCCTGGCCTGGGATTGAGGAAACCCTTAGCCATCCCAGGCGCAAACTGAAGACAGCAGGGAGCTACAGAAAGTGCCTGTAGGTCCCCAATTCATTTTAGCGACATTATGCCTAAGAGAAAAACTTTATTTAAGGAAAGGAACTTTAGAGTGACCGCTTCCAAGGCTTCAAAGGGTTGATAATCTAGTATTATGTCATTAGCCATTTTAAATTTTTCACAAAAAATAAATCATATTATCATACTGCTGTTACGCATCAATAAGGCGTGCAGACGAAGATCAGAAAAACATTTTACATTTACTTAACAAATCTCAAGAAACATTGAAACACTCAATGTTGTATTGACGAGAACAAACAGACTGAGAAAAAAACACATAGATGAAATACACAAGGAATGATCAGACAATGAGACACAGCTGGACATGGATCCTCCAGGGCGTGGCAGGCAGCTCAGGGGACCAGGGTGGCTTGGCCTTCCATTTTGGTCTTTCACTTTGTTCTTGTTCTGTTTGGGTGTTCTGTCGCGATTCGGACATTCATGGCCCGTGTGATTGTCCCTGTTGTAAGCGCAAAGGTGAGCACGAGTGGGCACGATTTTGACCTTTGCTCAGGCCTCGCGCTCTCTTATCTGCCTGTACTGTTGTGAAGCACGCAGTTTGTGTTTGCATCAGCCACATGCTTTCATGTTGTGGTTTGTGTTACGAACAGTTTGTGCTTTCACTAGTTGCACACTATCTCATCTTGTTTCATGTGGAAACACAGATTATGCCTGTTCGCATTGGCTGCGTGTTCATGTCCTGTCAATTGTGTAACCCTGCCCATCTTGTTCCCTTGTTTTTGTTTAATTCGCCGCACCTGTCTTCTATCATTGACCTTACCTCTTATGTCACTATTTATTCCCTTCCTGTTTGCTGTCAATGAAAAGTGCTATTTTCATTGAAGTCTTTTGTTTTCCCGTTTATGATTAAAGAGAGTTTTCGTTGAAACCTTTTGCTCCTTGTCTTGTGACACATCCTCAACCCTGACTAGTGATGGCCAAATGAAGAGTTTCTAAATAAACTTAATCAACTCTCCTTAGGCTTCACTTTTATAAGAAATACAACCGCCAGGTTTCAAACCTGTCAACACTGGATCCGCTGCCAAAGTAGTCAGGTTTGCTTCAGAAGTCATTTTCACGTGACTAATGACATAATGATACAAGCTCCGAAGCAGTGGTTCATTACAAGGACCGTTTGAGTTTGAAGCAAGCTTTGGAATGTCGTTGTCAGACGTAACATCACTAACCCTGACAATTTTCTATTCAGTTTTTGATCCTCTCTTTTGAGCGTGTGACATCGAGTGTTCTCTAGTTGGTCTCTCTCCTCTCTGTGACATGTCTTGTGTCCAGGGCATGGTGTTCTAATTCTGGCACTTTGGTCTTGTTCAGTCTTGGTTTGTGTCGGAATTTGGAGATGCTTTCATGTTATTTCTTACACAGCTTGTGTTTAATCAGTTAATCATGTTAGTGTTGTCATGTTTTTCCCCCTCAAGGTAGTTTTTGTGTGTGCTCTTGTTTTATTTATTTATTTTTGTTAAATAAAAAGCCTTTGAGTCCCAGGTTCAAGTCCAGGACATTGAGGATAGGAGAGAGGATTTGTGAATGGCAGCCAGTCGACGCAAATGACACTGGTAGGTCACGTGACTTCAGAAGCATAGCAATTTCACTTTATTTTCACATCTCAAACATTTTGTAAACAGAAAGTTTTAGATTTCTCTAGATTTGTAAAGACATTGTCTTCTGTTAAAATAAAAGTTTGTGGGTGTTACTTTAATTATATAAATTACACCATATTAAGTTGATTCCACCAATCAACAAAATTACTTTGAGTACTGTGGGTCTCTTGTATTATTGGACCAAAATGCTCTGCATGTAATAACCTAGATTATTGTCTAACACTCTATGGCTGCTCTGCTAGTGTTTGTCGTGAGTTAGAAACCTGGGTGTGCTCTTTGATGTCAATCTTTCATTTGAAAGCCACATTTCTAGCATCTGCAAAACCACATTCTTCCATCTTAAAAATATATCTATATTACAACATATGTTCTCAATGATAAATTAGAATCACTGTTTTTCTCAGAAACAAGTTGTGGTTTTTAAATAATTGGTTTAATCATAGCCAGCTTAAAGGTTTTTGGTACGTATCCTGATGACAAAGATGAATTAATGATATTAAGAAGAGGATCCATGACCTCTGGAAGCATCTCTTTCAGTGGCTTAGCTGGTATTGAGTCTAGCAAGAGCATGGTTAAAATTTTCTCTCTAATGCTATGAATCATGCAAATAAAGAAGTTCATAAAATCATTACTGCTGTGTTGTTTCAGAAGCGTCTGGGGTTGAAGCATTATTTCTTGTTAATTTAGTCACTTTATCAAATAAATACCTAGGGTTGTAGGCCTATTTGTTTTCTTCTAAGAGGATAGCAACTTTTTTCTCACTTTCACTTGGCATAGACCTTTTAACAAAATGCCTTTTGAGGGAGATTTGTTTCTGTCTCCCTTTAAAAATGAGTAGGGCACGTGTCGTCAAAAAGCGCTGAAGTGCGACCAGTAGACGATTTATGAGGGAGTTTCTTTCAATGAAATCAGAAAACTTCTGCCACATAGCCTCACTGCCTTAATTTCACTTGTAGAAATGTTTTCCTTTGTTCACAGTCCATTGCCGATCTCTTACAACACCTGCGTATGTTCATCGTCTGCAGCTCGATTAACTCCTCAGTCCACAGTTATTCCTGATGTATCACTCACACGAACACCGCGTTCATATTTATTCACAATTTCCTGCTTCATTTCCGTGGTCATCATGCGTTTCTTCTTCTCGCTACCAGTGCCGGCCCGAAGGGTTGTCGGGCCCTAGGCGAGATAAAAAAATTGAGCCCACTGGTGTAAAAACAGTGAGAAGAGAGCACAAAAAATACAATTTCAATATTTAAGTGTATACATTTTTATTACCTGTAACAAACTCATGTGTAAAAATATTTAATCAGATTTAAACAAGTTTGCAAGTACTGCAAAGTATTGTAAAATATTGTAAATGAAAGTGCAAGTGTGTTTGAGAAACACAAATAATTTAAATATTATAAAAATAAAGGATACATAAACAAAATAAAATAAAATAAATTCTATATTTAAAAAAAAATATATATATATATAATAAATATATATAATAGATTCTCAGGTTATATGAACTTGACCCGCTGTATACCATACCGCAATCAGTTGTGGCTGAGAGGTTATGGCGACGAACTACAGATCCATTGGGGATTCTCAGGTTATATGAACTTGACCCGCTGTATACCATACCGCAATCAGTTGTGGCTGAGAGGTTATGGCGACGAACTACAGATCCATTGGGGTTTCTCCGCGCAGGTTCGAATCCTGCCGACAACAACAATTGTGCAATTTAATTACCTCTTTTTGGAGGGCTTGGAACGGATTAGCCATTTTACATGTAAAATGTGTTCCAAGATACGAAAAACTCTTTATACGAAGTCCGCCTCGGAACGGATTAATTTCGTATCTCGAGGTACCACTGTACGTCGATCAAAATAGCAACCAGACTTTTGACGTTATATAACTTTAGACTTATTTAAGACACTTTCTCGAGTATATATCGAAAGGAATTTACAGAGATATGAATATATCTCTGTATATGGATATGCTAAGTGGAATATGTGGAATCTGTACTAGGAATACGTTACGACATTCTAGTTCATCCAATAGCCTATTGCGGGAGGTGTTATGCTAAATAGAGTGTGGTGCTGCTGTGTATGTTTCTAATCTTTTTTCCGCTTTTATTTAGACAGTTTTTTAATTATTATTATTATCGTTTTCAGCTATTTGTCATGTATGAATTATTCAGAGATATTCTTTTAATAAAATATATTTTATATTTTGCTCACCGTCATTGTGAATTGTATCGTGTTTAATCGGGTCTGTGCATTACAAAAGTGTAGCAATTGACACATAACCACTCCTACTATATGTGGACATTTGAAAAATTAAAACAACTGAAAATGCGTGACATCATGTGCGGGTCGCGGGGCCCCCAAATCAAAAAGGGGCCCCAGGCGACCGCCTGTATCGCCTGTTGGACGGGCCGGCTCTGCTCGCTACCATCCTTACCACTCACTTTCTTATAACTCATCACTATTATGAAGAATAATGTACAAAATAGAAAGAAAATCACCTACTTGCGGGTGTACGGGCGCAAGCATTCTATATGACTTCTATACAGAAGTCAGCGAACACGTGAAGTAAACGTGCGTCAGCATCGCCGTCAGAATGCGTATCTCCAATATTTACACGTATCTAGAAGCAAAAATCTGCTCGAAGGCTTGCTCGTATCTTGGAATACTCGTATGCAGAGATGCTTGTATCTCGAGGTATTACTGTACTCAAAAATATAATGTGTAGTGTTACCACTTTTTAAAGTAAATGACATATGTGGCGAGCAGGGCGGGGTCGAGGGACCGTGAGAGCGTCTCGAGAGCTGGTGGCGTGATGGATAATGAGCGACACCTGCGAGCCATCGGTCTCTCGATTCTCACGGAGTGGAGACATAAAAGGAGGAGCGACGACAGTGAAAGCGAGAGTCGCCCATTCGCCAGCGCACCAGAGCCTGCTGCCGTCCGCCGTGAACGGGACCTCGCGGGGAACGGGGACTCGCTGCCGGCTGCCCTCGAAAGGAGGAGTCGTCGCCGACCGCGAGGAAGAAGCTCTCGAGCGGTCGAGGACCGAGAGGCAGCATGTCGGGGAACCGGACCAAGATTTTTTTTCTTTTTCCTCTCTCCCCTCTCTCTCTATTGACCAAATAGGTGGCAATGTTCATAAAGTATGTTAATCCTCATTAAACAAAAGAAGAATAATGTAGTTTGGCACACTTTTTCTTTTGTTTCTATGGTAACTTTTGGATTTGTCGCGTGTTAACCGTGAACATATTCTGGGTTGGATGAATTTACTCCCTGATACGTTTCTGGAACCAACATACTGTCACAATTATGTTAGATTCACTTTATTCTGGACTCTTAGTTTACCTTGTCGTTGTCACATGTTCCCCGTTCCTTTTCTCCCCGTCACTCATCAGTTCCCATCATCACTCATTAGTCACAGGTGTTTTGCGTTCCAGTTGTAATCACTGTCAGTATTTAAGTTCTCCGTGTGCACTCCCCTGTTGTCAGTTGTTAAAGTTATGTTATGTGGTTTAGTTACGTGTGGATGCCTCCTTATGTTTGCACTCCCATGTGCAGTTTTGTTTTCATTGTTATTAAAGTATTTTTGGTTGAATCCTGTGCTCCTCGCCTTGTTCCGCATCGCACGCCAGCTCTACACACACACAATTATAACACATACCTTGAGTTAGCAAGATTTGGGTTTATCAATTAAAGGAGTTATGGAAGTTATATTGTTGAGTGGAGTTCACTTATCTCGACTCTCGGTTAACTTGCCAATCCTATTATGTTTTTGTAGTGGAACCGCCAAACTCCCTATTTATCTTAGCATTTTTTTCGTTAATGTCAATTCCTTAATGTCGCCGAACACTAATATCTCGAGCACAAAAGAGGGACAAATTTGCCACTTCACATGGTTATCTCGTGACTCATGAGCATACCTAGTTCACTGCACAGAGACGCTTCTCTCTCAGAGCAGAGTGTAGATCATTGTGACAAATGATCTGTACAGAGTTGTAACTGTGTATGGCCCTTTAAGAACATTAGCCCGAGTATGTTGTACAGAGTACACACGTGAGTTTTGTCACTTGTATCCAAGGTGTCGTGCTGGCAGCACACGCTCCGTTAATAAAGTTTAATCACACGTAATGCTCGTCATGATTATTAACGGAATCAACAACACAGAGCGTGCGTCAGAACAAAAGCAGGCATGTGTGTTTATCTAAGCCTCATAATTTGTTCTGACATGCACAGTGCTCAGCGATGTTCATCAAATAAATTGCCATATTGACAGTTGGTTAACATATTGACTGTTGGTTAATTGGATATCTCAATGCTTTTTTGCAACCCCTGAGGCCGTCGACATAACCGTATTCCACTGTATTTTATTTTGGCATATTTATTTTCCATTAGGGAATTTAGAGTGTATTCAAAGTTATTTTGGTTTGTTATTTTGGCCTTGTCCTCTCCTGAAAGTTCCTGAGTTTCACTATATATTTTTTGTTGAATAAATTTAATTTTGTTTCATGTGACCATCAAGTGAGAACAAATTTGTTTGTTATGGCTGGCCCTATACGGTCGTAACAGTGTTTACAGAAGTTAATATCAATAATCAAGATTTCTCTGAATTCTGAAGAAACAGCATCAGAAATTGTAACTGTCACTTGGGGTAATAAGAAGGAAATCAGTTTGGAATGACCTTAAGGAGCTACTCTCACCTGCTCTTCCTGTTGAAACAGTTGCACAACTTTTGTAGTGTTTCTAGAAGTACAGTAACCAGAAGACTGAGGGCCCGTCCACACGGAGACGCGGATCACTGCATCCGCCTACATTTCTTATCGGATTGGCGTTCCGTCCACATGGATCCGGCGATTTGGGATACTGAATCCGCTCACTTTTGATACCGGGTCCTAAAGTGGATAGATCTGAATCCGACACCTTTGCGGTCTCGTGTGGACGGCCAATCCGTATATTTTTTTTTTACCGATGATGTCATCACATCACGTGTCGGCTGCGTCACAGTAACAGCAACAGTGTTGCCAGATTGGACCGAAAATTTCCAGCCCAACTACAGCTTAAAACCCTCCCATTTAAAAAATACCATCCCAAAGTGCGTACTCATAAATAATGAAAAATGTTGAGAGATTTTATGCATCAAAAACCATCCCAAATTTTATCAATCAGCCCAACGCATTTTTTCCCGATCGGACGTGACCAAAGGTAACTAGCAATCTGGCAACACAGAACAGCAACAACAATGTGCATGCTCAAAGTCTTCTTCTCTGTGTATAGTGTATTAACTGTGGCAGAATTACAGCGCCCCATACTGGTCTGGCATATATACTACACCGTGTGGACGCTGATATTTCTTAGCACCGACGCCGTGTTTATGATCGGATAGGGAATGCACCGGCATCGTGTGGATGTGGCCTGAAGGAGCTCTCCCTGTCTGTCAGAGGCTGCTATTCCAGGATACTTAATAAAGAACTTGATAGTGTTATGAGGTCATTAAAACAGAGAATGTCCCATGCTGGTTACAGGCTGACGAAAGGTGAACTTCTGGCTAGAGGTCACCGCATTCAGTGGTATAAGGGTGAAGGCCAGTATGCAATGGGTGGATGGAGCTGGAATTTTGGCCAGAATGATCCAGCTTGGTTGTATAGCTCATAAGAGTTATTCTGTTCCTGCACCATTGTCCCTTGTTCATGTGGATACCAACCATAAACTTATCACATGAGAATTTGCACTCTAAATTTGACTTGCATGTACACACTTGATCAGTAAATGAACAACATAGAGGCAAGTACTTTAATATTTACTTTAATACAGCTACTTTGGAATAATATAATATAATTCACAAATTTATCAAAATAAATAGTTTGGGTCAGCTTTCTGTTTTTGTGGATTCAAAGCAGTTATTATTGTAAAACAGCCTAATGGTTTCTCTTTTCAGATAGTGGAGTAACCGTTTCAAGAGGAATGGAGTGTGGTGGTGCCAGAGATCCATTGCTCCTTAGCTGACCAAAGACTTGCTATTCTGCATAGATCAATCACTTGAAAATACCACTGAATGACTTGGACCTCTATCTCCAAACACTTAATATAGTCCAAAGACTGTGCTTTATTTAAGTCTATTTCTTTAGTAAAGAATTCAAACATATGCATTGTTATTTCCGAATTTTAACCAGAAAATTAAACGATTGACAAAATGTTAACCTGTTGGAGAATGTATCTTTGAATTTCAAAGATGAAATTAAAAGCTTTGAGAGGAACATTCAATGTGGACATTTGTTCAGTTCAAAATGTAAAAAAATTGAAAATGATCCGTGTTGCACTGCTATTTCCATTACTTATTTAAATTCATTATATATTGACACGTGTACAGTGGGAAAAGTTATAGTTTGTGCGCATCCTCAGATGATTGGAAAGCAAAGTGTGTAACTTGACATTCCTTGCATTCATGTGTGATCAAACTGAATGGTAATTCTAAAGGCCTCTTTCTCTGACAGAAGAAGGCTCCTGTGTGCTTGACTAGTCAGCCAATGCATCACCTGTGGGACAGAGCGTGTCACCTCATCCTGAGTATCTCCATCTAGGGCAGTAAAATATATAAAAAAGTTTTTTTTTTAAATATTTAATTACATCGCTACATATAGTTATGGAACAATTCATCAGCTATTTTGAAAATTTACAAAATCTAACTAATTACTGCTTTAGAAAACTGTAAGTATACAGATAAGGTTAAAGGATAATTTAACCCAGGTAACCTAAGTTACCAGTAAAGGGACAAAGGGGAGTAAAATTGGTGTTTCATCCAATAGCTGATTGTGCTGCAGTGACAGACACCTCTAAGAGCCAATGAGAGCAGCGCACCCAGGTATTGTTTATGACACTGAGTGTGTGCCCTCTATAGGTGAAAGGGGAAAAAAGGTTAAAAGAAAAGGACACCCCTGACAGGGAGGGGGCGCTGGTGCAAGAGCATACCTCTCGCATTGACTGTATTGACTACTGTAACTCTCTCTTAATTGGCTAATCACACAAATCTCTTCATAAACTCCAATTAATTCAGAATTCTGCTGCTCGTATTATAACCCGGACTCCATCTATACAACATATTACCCCATCACTTCAACAGGTACATTGGCTTCCTATCAAATTTCGGATTGAATTTAAAATTCTTTTCCTCACTTACAAATGTCTTCATAACCTCTCTCCACCTTACCCTTCAGATCTCTTACAGCCCTATGTTCCTTCTTGAACCCTCCGCTCTTCTTCTTTGGGTCTCCTCCATACACCCTCTGCTTGTTTAACCACCATGGGCCATAGGGCCTTTAGCCGTGCTTCTCCACGCCTTTGGAATTCTCTCCCAGTCAACATCCGTGATTCAGACTCATTACCTCAATTTAAAGTTAAACTTAGACTAATTTATTTAGAATAGCTTATCTTTCATGATTGTGTTCCCTCAAGTCTAGCACTTTGTTTTTGTTATTTTTACAGTGGTCATGTTTGTATTTGCTGTTTTCTACTTGTTAATGGTTTATTGTCATTATTGTTTACTGTTATTCATTAATATTGTTGTTTCTTGTTGATGTATGGTGACCTTGGGTGATCTGAAAGGCACCTAAAATGTATTATTATTGTTATTATACAGTCTTTTGACATTTTGTAGTGGTAAAAACAAGTTTCAAACGGTCCTATATTTGATCCTCATTTCTGTCCACTGTGGAGGGTGTTGATGCAAGTTTTTCTGATGTGTGAACATTAAGAGAACTGAAGTCCATTGAGGTTCCAAATCTGAAGTTTATTAAGTCAAAAACAAAGATGAAAAATAACATAAAGCAAACTTAAGAAGCTTGAGCATGTGTTGGCTTCCATGTGCACAGTCCAAAGACGGGGGATGCTCTTGCACCAGCGTCCACTTCCTCTCCGGGGGTGTCCTTTCCTTTTAACCTCTTTTTCCCCTCCCACCTATAGAGGGCACACACCCAGTGACATAAACAAGATTAAACCAAACTGATATTTAAATAACCACAAAAAATTAAATTAAATAGAATGGTACATATGGCTCCTACAGTAGCGCAAGGCAATACACATAGTTTGAGCTGTTGTTAACACCCGACTACGACGAGTCAAACTTTTTACATAATGATCCAACAAATTAACTAGATAATACCCACACATGAAAAACAATATCTTTCAAAAAAAAAAATACTGTTCCACTCTGATAACGGATCCTGTCTATCCTGTCAATATGCACTTAATCCTGAAAGCTCTCTGAATTATCCTTGCATTTTCAGCAACAGGTTGCTCTCATAAAAACAAAACAAAAAATCAGACAGGACATGAGACAAACTTCCCATATCACCTCCACTTATAATGCAGTGATCTAATCCTGCTAACATGAAGTAAGCTTGCTCCTAAGCTGGTTTAAGCTAACGGATCTGTTACTACAAAAAGTCTCAGATGAGCGTCAAAGAACCAAACATTCCAAGATCATGTGAATTTGTCAACAAACAAATCCAGCTAACTCAGTCAGCGAGGTACGAAGAACGAGCCCCAGGACACTAATTTCAGACTTAATATTATTTTTCATGCCGCTTATCATTCTCAGGTACAGTATTTGGACATCAACTGGTACTGTTACAATTATCCACGGGTAATGTGTGCGATGCAGAGAAAATGATGTGCAGCAGGTTTCAAACTGAAAACTCTATTTATCATTAAACAAAAACAAAAATGGCACATTTGTGCAAAACCTCACAGAGAACAAAAAGTCGGAGAACCAGCATCCACACACATGGGAACAAACAGGCAACTTCCACAACATAATTTTAACAAACAACTAAGACAAATGAAACACAAGGAAATGACGAACACCTGAGTAGACTAACGATGAAAGTGATGACAAGACAGGAACAGGAAGGGCACGAGAGGAAACACAGAAGGGACCCGGAAGTGAAACAACACATGACATGACACACAGGAAGTGACAATAGACCTTACCGACAGGAAGTGAAACAATGACTTTCCAGACAGGAAGTTACAGAAGAACACGACAGACAGGAAATGCATAATGACACACCGGACAGGACTAAAGGTAACAGGTGCTCTTTTATTTGCTATTGATATGAATTAGGGGCTATTTATGAAGCAGAGATCTGAACACATTCAGCTCCGCACAATTTCAAGATTATTCACGATGTATAGATTTCACATTGGGAAATTATCGTAGATCAAATGCAGGATGGTTTCTACTCAACATTTTATAACATTGAGGACCCCAAGCTTGGCTAAACTTTTCAAACATTTCAAAAATAAATATTCAGTCTCCCAAAAGCATGTGGAAATGTGTGTTATGGTCTGACAAGACCAAGATTAAACTTTTTGGCTAAAATTGTAAAAGGAATATCATGGTTGCTGGTCTTGCACTTTCATTTACCCTTGGGTTCAAATAAGAATGGGAACAGAGAACTCAGATGGACTCCATTTCCATTACATGCGTGTATGTGTTTGTGTTGACAAAACAAAGTTGGAACGAGTAAGAACCTGAGAAGAATTGCAAACCCACTGGCATTCTGACATCTGAATGACAAATTGTTTGTTTGCTGTCCAATATCATGCAGCCATCTGTTGTCAGCATATGCTCATGAGAACACATCCAAACTTATTGTAAAGTTACGTCTTCAGACAACTTGTTCTGTGAATTTTTATGTTGTTGCTTGAGTGTGTAATATAACCTAACCAGCAACAACATAGTTGAAATTATGTTTTTCACCTTTCCCATTTAATTTGAAAAACGCATACAAATCAATCCTCTTCAGTCCAACAGTTTCAGAAGCAGCAATAATTTATTATTATAATTATTAACATGTTTTGAGTAAGTCCTCAACTTATTCGTTTTACCGGTTGATGGAAATATATCGGCGTGGGCAACATTTGGTCTAGCTTTAAATAGTTTGATTAGATATTTTTATTTTTTTATACATCATGTTGGCAATTGGTCTTTTATTTTGGTAGTATTGAGATGAGCAGATACACACATGGGCTTCCATTCTCTGTCTTTTTATAATTTAATGTTATTGTTTAACAGTTAGTGTTTAACAGTTGATAGGCAAAACTTTCTAAAAATTACCTCAGTATTCACAAATTTTAAGATGGCACAGGCTGATAGGCATTTAACTCAATTGGTAGTAATAACATCTTTATCTACAGCTGACTGGTTTTTGTGGCATCAGCATTCAAACAAGTGGCTCAATATTCAAACAAATACTGGTAGTGGTTGCAGATAGCAGTCTAAGATAAGTGCAAGATAAGTGATTGATCTATGCGCACATTGTGTGGCCCGGAAATTAATTCCTATGTGGATGTATGTTAGAAATGTTTTAAACTTTTTTCATGTCAACAGTTGCATGATTGAATCACTGAATCATATAAACAGCACTGTTTACTGCATTAGTTTATACATAAGCAGTGGTCTATTGTATGTGTAACGAACACTGGTAAAGATTTCTCAATCAGGAACCGGAGGTCTCATTCACATGAGTAGCTACCAGCCTTTAGTTTGGGATACATTTCCCAAGAGCCCACTTCATAGCTGGACTGATTACTGCACAATTGCTGTTCATCACTCAGACTATTCAAACTCCTTATGTGTAACCTTGCAAAGTCTTGTTTGCCCTGACTACATGTCTAAGCTTTAATTCCCCTGAACTTTTCTGCCTGTGATTTATTGTGCTGTGGATTACCCTCTATAATTCTCTGCTGGCTTCTTACCATTTGTGTTTGCCTAGAATACTTCTACAGCTGTTTGCTGCCTGCCCTGATCCTCTGCGTGTTGTGTCCATGTCTTGTTACATCGTTTACTGCTCTGCCACTGATATTGCTGTTTGGCCTGATATTCTGACCAACACCATTTATACACTGAACTTGATTTGCTTCAATAAACCACTCATGGAACCCTCTAGTTACAGGAGACTTTGCCAACTACTGATCCAGCGTTCCTCATGCATCTGTCCAGTTATGACTTCTAATCATCTGGGGTCTCATTTATAAAACTGTGCGTAGGATCACTACTAAAAGTTTACGTGCGCCCAAAAGCCAAAAATACCATACGGCAAAAAATATTCAGATTTATAAAACCATGTCTACACACACCTGTCAGGAACATTCCCTTTATAAATCGCAGATGTCACGGGTCAAAGTTTGCTTAAATGTGCACACATTCTCCCGTCAAGTTGTTTTTTATAGATCACAACCTTTGCGTGGAAACTGGCGTACGTACGTTTCCAGTCCCGTTTTGTGCGTACGCACGCTTTATAAATGAGACCCCTGGTGATGCGGATTGGCTCATCTGTTGGCATTGGGTCTTTTAAAAACAAGTCTCTGCCCAAGACTGGAAACAAGCCAGGAGGACACATTTGTGTCAATGTCATTCCAAACTGTGAAACTAAAGTTGATCAGAAGTGATGTAGCCTGGTTCTCAAATGATGTAGACTTATTGTTCATATTGCTTTTTCCCTCCTCTGCCAGTCTCTCAAGATACCAGGTTATTGATCTCTTCTCTAAAGCCTGATGACTAATACCCCTGTCAAAGCAACTATCTGCCTTTGAAACAGCCGAACACCTCTTCCATTATTCCATTATGCGTTCATTTTTTATCTTTCCGAAGACATTGTCTGTGACCAGGGCAAGTTGAGCTTTGTCATTTCACTACATGTGGTTACATACAGTGGAACGAGATGTCGTGCCTCACAGGACCACAGTGCTACATAAGTACAGACATACAAGCATGACGTAAGACACTACAAACCTATACATGACTAACCTACTGACACATAATGACTATAAATATATGTAAAAAAAAGTTAACCTATACAGACAACAACAAAAAAATAAAGATACAAACTATACAAATGCTTCACATAGAACTGTACATGTGCAAGAGAACATTAAGAGTCTAGCAGCTGGCTTGCGAACAGTGCAATATTACTTACAGTACATGAGCATGTAAACATACATATAGTCATGAATCTGTCTGTGGGGTTGTGTACACACAGCAGTGTGTGAAAGTGACTAGTTCACATGAGGAGGGGGGGGGGTGTTCTACAGGAGGTTTCTACCTCAGATTGCACAAATATTTGTTGGTCCATGATTCAGGAGGTAGAGGGTTTGAATGGGGTCTCAGAGAGGGGCAGAGGGATTTGAGTGCGGGGCTCTCACAGCCTGGGGAAAGAAGCTGTTGAGCAGTCTGGCGGAGCTGGCTCTGATGCTCCTGAACCGTCTTCCTGATGGAAGGAGCTGAAAGAGACTGTGGGAGGGATGGGTGGGGTCCTTCACGATACTGTTTGCTTTGCTGGAGCATTGTGCAAGGTAGATGTCCAGGGTGGAGGGGAGAGGGGCACCGATGATTCTTGCAGCTGTGTTCACTGTCCGCTGTACAGTCTTGCGGTCTGCTGCACTACAGTTCCTGTACCAGCCAGTGATGCAGCTGGTCAGCATGCTCTCAATGGTGCCCCTGTAGAAGGTGGTGAGAATAGGTGGAGGGAGACTTGCTCTTTTCAGCCGGCGGAGAAAGTGTAGGCGCTGTTGTGCCCTCTTGGAGAGAGACGTGGTGTTGGTGGTCCAGGTGAGATCCTCTGTGATGTGCACCCCCAGGAATTTAGTGCTGCAGAATCTCTTCACAGTCGAGCTGTCGATGGTCAGTGGGGGGTGGTCAGCGGAGTTTCTTCTGAAGTCCATCACAACCTCCATTGTCTTTTCCATATTGAGGGACAGGTTGTTAGAGCCACACCATTTCGCTAGCTGTGCCACTTCCTCTCTGTAGTGCGTTTCATCATTGTTGCTGATGAGACCTACCACCGTTGTGTCATCAGCAAACTTGATGATGTGGTTGGAGCTGAACTTGGCAGTGCAGTCGTGGGTCAGCAGCGTGAAGAGCAGCGGGCTGATCACACAGCCCAGTGGGGCACCTGTACTAAGTGTGGTAGTGATCGAGGTGTTGTGGCCGACACGGACTGACTGAGGTCTTCCGGTTAGAAAGTCCAGAATCCAATTACAGAGGGAATTGTTGAGGCCCAGCAGGTTTAGTTTGTTGATGAGCTGTTGTGGAATTATTGTGTTGAATGCTGAGCTGAAGTCAATGAACAGCATTCTAACATAGAAGTCTTTGTTTTCTAGGTGGGTAAGAGCTAGGTGGAGGGTGGAGAAAATTGCATCATCCGTAGAGTGGTTTGGACGGTATGCAAATTGAGTGGATCGAGTGTGTTGGGGAGCCCAGTTTTGATGATGTACATGACTAATCTCTCAAAGCACTTCATTATGATTGGGGTCAGTGCTATGGGATGGTAGTCATTTAGACAGGACACAGGTGATTTCTTTGGTACTGATATTATTGTTGTTGATTTGAAAATTGAAACTGCTTGGATCAGCAACATGTTGAAGATATCTGTTAGGACATCTGTCAGCTGTGCAGCACAGTCTCTCAGTACACGGCCAGGTATGTTGTCAGGACCCGCAGCCATCCATGGGTTAAACCTATATAGGGTCTTCCTTACATCGGCTGAAGACAGACAGAGCGCCTGGTCATTGGGAGGTGTGGCAGTTTTTGCGCAGGTGTGTCATTCTGCATTTCAAACCGTGAATAAAAGTGGTTGAGTGCATCTGGGAGGGATGTGTCATCATCACAAGCCTGTGGCAGGGCTTGTAGTCAGTGATGGTCTGAATGTCTTGCCACAGGCTCCGTGTGTCCCTGCTGTCTGTGAAGTGGTTATTGAGTTTTCTGGGCATATGACCGTTTAGCATTTTTGATGCCACAGGATTGGTTGGCTCTTGTTGTTTTGAGGGCTGCTTTATCTCCTGATCTGAATGTTAGCAGCCCACGAACCTCTGCTGTCATCCACGGCTTCTGGTTTGCACCTGTGGTGATTGTATTGGTTACTGTCACATCATCAATGCACTTTGTGATGTAGGCAGTCACAGTTTCAGTGTACTCCTGCAGGTCTGTGTGGTTGTTGTAGGTGGCCGCCTCTTTAAACATGTTCCAGTCTGTGCACTGAAAGCAGTCCTGTAGAGTTGGTGTAATTTTTGAACCGGTTTGTCAAGTTTCAGACGTGATCTGTATGCTGGAGTTAACATAATGGAGATGTGATCAGAGTACCCGAGGTGGGGGCGGGGTTCAGCCTTGCGTTCTTCACTGTTGTGTGAACGCAGTCCAGAGTGTTGTTTTCCCTTGTTGCAAAGCTCACATGTTGGTAAAACTTTGGCAAGACTGTCTTTCAGTTTGCATGGTTGAAGTCACCAGCTATGGTAACAAAGCTGTCTGGGTTATTTGTTTGTTGATCACAGTTCACTGTACAGTTCACAAAGCTCGTCATTGGTGTTTGCACACGGGGGAATGTAAACCACGACAATAATAATGGCCGTGAACTGCCGCTATTGCTGTTAGCTGTTGCTGTTAGCAAGGATTTGAAGACTGTTTTAACTTGAAGCAGTATAACTTGATCTATTAATTTAATTCCAAGAGTGACGTTTTCAGTAGCTGTCCTGAATGTTGTCACAGTCCTTTTTGTTAGTCTCGTCACCTGTTCCCAAAAAAAAGTTAATTAATGAAATAGAATTGCAAGAACTAATGAAACAAAAAGTCAAACTTGAGATGGAATTGCTTCAAAAGGAACTTCAAAGTTAGTAAAATACACTAATAAACACACTGAACTATTGATGACCTTGTATGATTTATTTCATTCCACAGGCAAGAGATGACCAGCTGTTATTTTTTTCTTCAAAATAAAATAAACTGTGAACTAAACTGTGAGCAAAGTTCCCTCTTTTCAAAAATGATGCTGGACAATTCTGTCCCGTGCCGCTCTGCCACTAGGCTGGTCCAAGTGCACTGGCCGGAGGTCATCATCAGCTGCATTTCCACCACAGGGGAATAGCGAAAAAGCTAGCTTTAACAACTTGGGGTCTTAAGTGGCTTGTAAAAACCACAAAATCACCCAAAGACGGCTTGAGTGGATGTAAAATTTGCGAATTGCATGACAGACAGCACTTTTCACAATGTTTTCCGTATCTCCAACAGAGTAAAAGAATGTGCCTCTCGCAAGGCAATACACAGTTTGAGCTGTCGTCAATGCCCGACTACGAGTCAAACTTTTTACATAAGATAAATAAAACCCTTACGTGAAAAATGCTATCTTTCCAATTAAATTCTGTTCTGCTCTGCTAACGGATCCTGTCAATCCCGCATGTTGCTCTTAATCCTAAAAGCTCTCCAAATTATTTTTGCTACTTCAGCAACATGTTGCTCTCGTAAAAACAATCAGTCTGTGTGTAATGATTGAATGTAATATACAAGTTTCACTTTTTGAATGGAATTAGTGAAATAGATCAAATTGTTGATGATATTTTAATTACAGTAGAGTTCACTTATCTCGAATTATGGTTAACTCGCCAATACTGTTATGTCGACGTTTTTGAAGTCGAACCGCCAAACTCCCTATTTGTCTTAGTATTTTCGGTTCTTAGTGTCGATTCCTTAATGTCGCAGAGAGCAAATATCTCGGACAATGTGGTCACTTCACATTGTTATTTCGTGAGTCATGGGCGTATCTAGTTCACTGCGCATGCGCTGAGTTCACGTTGCATGTACAGTCTCGCGGAAGAACTCGCGGAAGTAGCAGGTGTCTAAGACTTTAGACGCGGAAGTCAAAAGCCTTCTAGATGCTATCTTGGAAGAGGAGGCGCAGGAGTTGAGTTGAGTGCGTGAGTGTGTGTGTGTGTTCAGTGAAGCATCCTTGTCCAGGAATTCCCAGATTATGTTGACATCGACAAAGACGTTGTTACTGACAGAAGCATTTGTTTTCAAGCAGACCGTTAAAGGCAAAAAGCAACAATGCATTTTAGAGATTTTGTAAATAAACCATATTAACCGTGTGTGCAATACTATTCAGAACTGTGTCAGAGCAAAATGACTGTGTTATGAGCGAATGTGTTTACACGTGTGTTGTGCCTGTGTTTACACTGTGAGCAATCATTGTGTTTGCAATGTTGGAAGATATAATTAAAAGTTTGGATGGAGAATCGAAGGTGTTTTTTATTGTTTTCTGGTGAATTTCTGCTGTTAGTTGGTGCACATATGCCTTTTGCTGTTAGCAAACATATACAGTATGTACATTTTTATAGCATGCTGATCGCTTCATCTAATACATAGATATATTGGGTATAGGTTATCTCGCTAAATGGTTATCTTTACGCCGTCAACATAACCGAACTCCACTGTATATGATCAGCACCTGTATAAAGGTTTTTAAACAACAAAAAAACATTAACATCCTCTAAAAAGTAGTATAATAAAAAAAAAAAAATATATATATATATATATATATATATATATATATATATATATATATATATATATATATATATATATATATATATATATATAAATAATAGTAGAATAAAAAGTAGTTGATGACATGGCCAACAATATGCAGAATATTTTGAAGAAAAAAGCTAAATAAATGTGAAACAGCGCCTTTTGTGGCTGCAGTTTCACGTAACAAGCATGAAGCGTTGCCATTGAAACAATAAGGGGAAACTCATAATACTAAAAAAAATCATGCTGGGGGGCGTGGTGTTACCAAACAAGGCTGATGATGGTTTCAACTCAAAACACTTTATTCAAAAGGTAGAACAGAAAAGCACACGGGGGTGCACAAACGCGGAGAACTAGGAGCAAACGTATTCACTATAACAAACACTCAACTACTGACAAAGACAAGATGCACATGAGGGGTTTAAATACACTAGAAAATAACAAACAGGTGGCGAACTAAATGGGTAATCAAACTAACTAGACATGACTGTGACACGTGGGGTCATCTGGAATATTTTAAACTTATGTGCAAAAGGGTTAAAGGGTATGGAGCTTTGGATACTTCTATTGCATTTTGGTTTTATAACAACTTTGTGTACTGAAAAGCCTTATTTTGATTTAGGGAATGGAATTGAATATTTTAGTTATATTGCTGGTTATAAGGAGCTTAACTGAAAAAAGTTATTTGAAAGCCATACTGTAATACATTGTCAAAGTTGGGTTTGGTTGTAGGTTAGTTTCTGTCAATTTTGTCATTACCGTCCGTGTTGAGTTTATTCTTTTTGCCCATGTGGTCCACCAAGGGAGCATAAACAAAAATAATAGAAAATGACCTATTGCCATGTCCTGTTACATTCCATACTTGACTTGTGTTAGGTCTGACAATTTGTCATTAGCTTAAACTGGTAGTGACTGGGTAGCGACCTAAACCATGTTAATTTCTTGCTCTTGGGGTTAGCTCTTACTCTCTGATAACATCAAATGACTATTCAAATGACTGTTCATACTTTTGCTTTGAGTACATCGGTAAGAGGATAAGGGGGCTACACTGGAGCCTAATATCTCAAGATGTTGAATCAAATAAGAGTCTGAGCTTGGTCGGTTAGAATACCTTTTCCGTCATTTCCAATAGTCTACAGCCAGCACATCCCATAGCGTGATAGACAGATTTTCATGGCACCCAGTGCTCCAAGTCTCCCCATCCTTACCAAGTCACTTACCACTTACCACAGCTTAACTTCCCCTTCTGAATGCTACTGTCTAGCTTTGAAAGAGATTCTCATATGCCACATTTCTCTGCTAGCTTTTCTCATTTAACTTCTCCTTTTATTCTTCTTTATTTATATCTCTCTCTTACTGGCTGAATGAAATCTTATCGTACTGGCCCAGCTGCTGTTTAGAAGTCTTTAAATAAAGACCAAGGCAGGCAGTATCGTTGGTTTGGGACCCCAGGGAGTGTTTCTAGTGTTATTTTGAAACGGCACTTCTTTTACAAACTGAAAAGTCCCATTCTCCTTTAAGTTTTCTATCCATCCAAGTTTTTTTTATTCAAAAAACATTAGTATTCGTCCAAAAACCCCTCATATTCTTTGAAAATCTTTCTCCTTTTATTTGAAGTTCATGCTATAATCTTTAACAATTCAGTAGCAGCTGGTGTTAATCTAGGAAGTTGCCATAAGCAATTGTGTTGAGTGAGAAAAAATTGACATGCTTTAAGCAATATGTATGATTTACCGATTTCTTGATTTACCCAATGATAAGTTATGAAACAAAATGGTATTATATTTATATTTTTAAAATATTATAAAAATATTTAGTGACTAATTAAATTTTTTATGTAATATTCAAATTGACAAATTGAGTTGCATTTTAAAAGGTTAAATAAAACAAATATATACTAACAAACACAGTACATACTAACAGAAATATTTCATCTCAAATGCTTAATAACTTTTGATTTAACACTTAATTCGGTCTAGTGTGTGTGTGTGTGTGTATACATGTGTGTATATATATATATATATGTATATATATGTATGTATGTGTATATATACATATAAATAAATAAATATATATATAAATAAATAAATATATATATATATATATATATATATATATATATATATATATATATATATATATATATATATATATATATATATATATATATATATATATATATATATATATATATATATATATATGTGCAGTGGTCCCTCGAGATACGAGTTTAATTCGTTCCAGAACCGAGCTTGTAATTCAATCGGCTCGTATCTCAAACAAATTTCTCTCATTTGAAATAAATTAATTCGATTTAATCCATTCCGGACCCATGAAAAATCCCCAAACCATTGTAAATTATGAATAAAGATATGTTTTTTAAATAACAAATAAACATGTATAATTAACAAATACATAACAAAATATGAAATAAAGAAATAAAAGTTATTTAGCATAATAGTCTTACTTTGGAGACAGAGGAGTGCGGCTATCGAAGGTGAATGGTGAGGAGGAGGAGGGAGGAGGAGGGAGGAGGAGGAGGAGGAGGAGGAGGAGGAGGGAGGGGGGAAGGGGGAAGGGATGTAGGCACTCTAGACCAGCGGTGGTTAAACTACGGCCCGTTGGGCTTTTTAATCCGGCCCGCCGAACTCGTCGAACTTGTATCAAACCTCCTTCATTTTACATTTCAGTGTAATGTCTCTCTGTCGCAGCTGCAAGCGGCAGTGACGCTGAAGCTGTGGTCGAGAGTAGGCGTGTGTCGCAAACCCCTCTGCACCCCCCGACCCCGTCAACAATCGCGAACCGCGCTCATGCTCAGCAGTGGCGCTGAAGCTGTGGTCGAGAGTAGGCGTGTGTCGCAAACCCCTCTACACCCCCCTCCCCATCAACAATCGCAAACTGCGCTCACACGTGGGTAACACGTGCGAGTGAGCGAGAAATGCTCTCGGATGATGCTCAACTCTGCTCACCAACTAGCTGGACGCTCCGGAAACACGGCTCATATCTCGGATTTCGGCTCGTATCTTGAACGAAAATATGGCCCGAGCTCCGGCTCGTATCTCAAACTCGCATGTTAGGCTGCTCGTATCTCGAGGTACCACTGTATATATATTAGACCAGAGGTGGGGAAGCTATTTGTCTCGCGGGCCACATTGGTGTCTTAAAATTTACAAATTGATGAGCATGATGCACGATTGTTGACCGGAGGGGGGATGGTGCGCGCCGCAATTGTTGACGGGGGCGCGCCTACTCTCCACCAAAGCTTCTGCACCTCTTTTCGGTGGGTCGGATTAAAAAGCCCAACGGGTCGGATGTGGCCCGCGGGCCGTAGCTTGCCCACCCCTTTATTAGACAGTGGAACATAGGCAGGTGTTCCGTGAGCTCAGCAATGGCGAGGAGGATGGTGAACCGGATGCAAACATTTTTACAAGTGAAATTAAGGAAGTGATGGCTATGTGGCTGAAAGTTTGTCATTTCATTGAAAAGAAACACCCTAATAAATTGTCTACTGGTCATGCTTCGGCGCTTTTTGAGGACACGTGCTTTACTCATTTTGAAAAGGAGACAGAAATCTCCTTCGATAGGTATTTCTTGGAAGGTCTGCGCCAAGTGAAAGTGCGGGTATTAAAAACCAAAAGGGTTTTCTTCCCTTAAAAGGGAAGAAAACAGATCGGAAAAAGCAAAACAATAAAATAAAACAGTTATGTTAATTGTACGTATGTTACATAGTGTTTGTGTAAGGTGTGATACGGAATCAAGTGTATAACACCATATAACATGGTATAATATGGAACATGGAACACGGACTACATTAAACATGGAACATAGGAAAAAGTTAATGGGGGGCCTCCAGGGCAAAGTCTGGAGTTCAGGGTTCCAGGGTGGGGCCGGGAGTTCCAGGGGCCTAGGTGAAACAGCCTTTCAAGGCGGCGCCGGAAACGCGGGGAGCCAGGGACGTGCTGGGAGTTCAGGGACCTGGAGTGGCGCAGTCTTCCACGGTGGTGGCGGTGCAGTGATCCAGGATGGTGTAGAGAGTTCTGGGGTCCAAGGTAGTGCAGCCCTCCAGGGTGGCACCAATAGAAAAGAGAAGGTCGTGCCGGGAGCACTCAGGCCTCAGGCCGATCAGGCAGAGTTGCTTGGGGACCTCAACGAGGGCGGTGGTATCGGTCCGGAGGCAGTGTCATAGCTGCGCCGGACCGTGGATTGTCTTTTCGGGCCGCTAGGGAGACGGCCTACTCTGTCGGCCGCTCCATGGCAGCTCTGGTGGCCACGGAGAGACATTTATGGCTCAATTTATCGGCCATGGAGGATAAAGATAAATTTGTGCTGCTGGATGCCCCTCTGTCCCCTTCGGGCTTGTTTGGCGATGCCGTAAAAAGCGTCGTCGACAAGTTCCAGGAGGCTCACGACAGCAGGCGGCGTTCGGTAAAGTTCTTCCCCGCCGCCCTCCACGTGAGACCGCCGATCATTCGCGATTTTTTTCTCCAACGCAGAGAACCATTTTCTTGGGAGTCATTTGGGACTCAGTGGCCATGTCTGCTCGGCTCTCCCCCGAGCGCATCCAGGCTGTTCGTTTAGCCGTTAAGAGCATCAAGCTGGGCCAGCCACTCATGGTGGTGGCTAAAAACCAGGGGTTCTCCCTGAGGGGTAACGCGCTTCGCAATCAAGGTCACGGGGCGATGCCCACGCACTCTGAGCATTCGGAAGAACTCTTGGTTCTCGTCTCACGACGCTTAGGGATGAACACCAAGAAGAGTGTACTTTCTCCCACTCAGAGAACCACTTTCTTGGGAGTCATTTGGGACTCAGTGGCCGTGTCTGCTCGGCCTCCTCCCCGAGCGCGCCCAGGCCGTTCGTTAAGCCATTAAGCGACGAGTGACATCCTTAGGGATGAAAACCAAGAAGAGTGTACTTTCTCCTACGTAGAGAACCACTTTCTTGGGAGTCATTTGGGACTCAGTGGCCATGTCTGCTCGGCTCTTCCCCAAGCGCATCCAGGCCTTTCGTTTAGCCGTTAAGGACGAGGACACTCTTAGGGCTGAACACCAAGAAGAGTGTACTTTCTCCCACGCAGAGAACCACTTTCTTGGGAGTCACTTGGGACTCAGTGGCCATGTCTGCTCGGCTCTTCCCCGGGCGCCTTCAGGCCTTTCGTTCAGCCGTCAAGAGTATCAAGGGGCAGCCAATCACGTGAAGGGTGTTAGGGCTCATGCAGCGGCTCCAGCGTTATTCCACTGGGCCGGCTGGGCACGAGACCCCTGCACTGGTGGCTGAAAACCAGGGGTTCTCCCCGAGGGCTAGAACTCTTGGTCCCCTTCTTATCTGGAGCAGATTTGGGAAAGATACGGAAGGCACAGGTCGACCTGTTTGCCTCAGTAGAGAACACCCACTGCCCTCTGTGGGCTTGGTACATGCGTGGCGGAGGTTACGCCTGTACGCCTTTCCCCCGATCACTCTGCTCCCGGGAGTTCTGGTGAAGCTGTGGGTCTGGCCTCTGAAGGGGTCCAGCTCATAGAATCCGGTCTCTCAGCCGAGGATGTGGAGACCATCCTTCAGTCCAGAGCTCCCTTCACGAGGAAACTCTACGCCTTAAAGTGGAAACTTTTCACGTCTTGGAGTAGTGAAAGGCAGGTGAACCCAGTAACCTGTCGAGTCTGAAAAGTGCTGGAGTTCCTGCAAGAAGGTTGTCCCCCTCCACCTTGAAGGTTTATGTGGCCTGGTTTAACCCTGGTTCCCTGAGGGGAACGAGACGCTGCGTCTTTGCCTTAGCTCCTTGCGCCTCCGTGCCCGCTTCAGACACTCTTTTGCTGGCGCTTCCGGGTTTCGGACACGCTTTATGCTCTTCCTCATGACGTCACCGGCTCGTGCCGGCGGTGACGCATTCACACGCATTTGTCTCTCATTGGTTGCACAGATCTTCACGTGACTGACGCAAGGCTATTTCCCCTAGCGCTTTGGACGCAGCGTCTCGTTCCCCTCAGGGAACCAGGGTTACATTCGTAGCCTGAGACGTTCTCCTCTGGCCAATAGCCAAAATTGCATGATTATTACATTGACAACATTTCAAGTCCAGTTTTAAGTCCAGTTTGGTCTGGTTGGAGATATGTTCATGATCTTCACAGGGGAGGGCCTATTAGAGTCACAGTCTCTATAGACACTTCAGGGCTGTGTTGTGCTCGTGTCGAGGTGCAGGTCCTTGATCTGATCTGGATATGGCCCCGGACCTGGCTGACCATTGTAACCTCAGAATAAACAGACACTAATATCAGCGTAGATGCCATTCTTCATTCTTCTTATGTATTGGGCACATCAGATGTTATGGGAATGCTCCCGGTTCCGACTGACCTAAATTATTGCAGCCTAACAATCATTTTGCATGATTTGGATTAAAAATGTATGTATATGATAATGTATAATAATGTGTTGTGTATGCCAGGTTGAAGAGATGTGTTTTCAGTCTAGATTTAAACTGACAGAGTGTGTCTGCTTCCCGAACTGTTTTAGGAAGACTGTTCCAGAGTTCAAGAGCTCAATAGGAAATGGATCGACCACAAGCAGTTGACTTTGACATTCTAGGTATTATAAGCTGATCAGTATTTTGGGATCACAATAAACATGAAGCATAATGTGTTAAGAGATCGCTTAAGTACTGGGGAGCTAAATCATTTAATGCTTTGTAAGTAATTAGCAAGATTTTAAAATGTATTCGGTGATTAATAGGAAGCCAGTGCAGGTTTGACAGAACTGGGCTAATATGCTCATATTTCCTGGTTCTAGTAAGAACTCGAGCTGCTGCATTTTGGACCAGCTGGAATTTGTTTATTAAGCGTGCAGGGCAACCACCTAGTAGAGCATTACAATAATCTAGCCTTGAACTCATGAACACATGAACTAACTTTTCCGCATTTGTCTTAGAGAGCATATGTCGCAATTTAGATATATTTTTAAGATGGAAGAATGCCGTTTTACAGATGCTAGAAACATGGCTTTCAAATGAAAGATTGGTATCAAAGAGCACACTCAGGTTTCTAACTGACGACGAAGACTTGACAGAACAGCCATTGAGTGTTAGGCAGTAGTCTAGATTATTACGCGCTGAACTTTTTGGTCTAATAATTAGAATCTCTGTTTTTTCAGAATTAAGCAGTAGAAAGTTATTAGTCATCCAATTTTTTATATCGGTTATGCATTCTGTTAATTTAGTGAATTTGTTTGTTTCATCCGGATGAGAAGAAATATAGAGCTGAGTATCATCAGCGTAACAATGAAAGCTAATACCTGGTAATCCGTTATCTTTAAATGAGCCATCTTCATATCTTTCCTTAACTCTCATGGGTAACGTGGACAATTAATGGTAATACTGAATGTACAGTCATTGACTGTGTCAGATTTGCCAGAAACAGAATAATGAGAACAATATTGTTACAGAAGAGATAGTTACAGAAACTATGTGGATCTGATGCAATGATTTTTTGCATATTCACCTGGTTTCACAGACAAGTTACGCAGCTGTATGCATGTTTGAGCTATTTTAACTTAAAGCAATTTGCACTGATATATGTTAAAATACATCAATGCCATTGTCACGGTCATGTCGTGACTCGTTACCTCGTGTGATCCATTGTGTTTCCGTCTCGTTTGCCAATCCCAGTTGTTGGTCTCGTCAGGTGTTGCCCGTTATATGTGTACTTAAACCTTCATGTTCTCCCAGGTCTTTGTCGATTATTAATGATCCCATGTCAATGTTCAGGGCGTGTCTCTATGTTCCGTGTTCTCCTAGTCTGTCAGAGTTTCCATTATTTATGATCAAGTGTGTCATTTCAGTTTGTATTTAAAGTGTTTTTGTTTTTGTTTCATTACAGTGTTTTCCATTGATCCCTTGTTTCCTCGTTGTCATCATTCACCCCGCTTTACAGCAATTGTGTACACCAGTTAAATTTTTCCCCAATGGCATCTTTACAAAAGTTACTTAAATGTCTTAAACTAAGGCTTAGTCCTGGCATAACTTAGGCCCTGTCTGTCAGGGTTCTGCCACATTCGGTCTAGTCACTTCTTGGTTGTGTGGCAGAGCTCTGACACTACCATAATGTCTCGTGTTTAATGTGTGTGCGCGCGGCTTTGAGGATTCGAGCCATGTGCGCGCTTGTCTGTAACGTCTTATGTGCGGGTTATGATGTCTGATAACGAGACTGGTCTTGTTTAGTTTCGGTTTGTGTCGGGATTCGGACATTCATAACTCGTGTGTTCGTCCTTGTCGTGAGCTCGTAAGAACAGGTGATTTTACTCGTTCTTGCGAGCTCTATGTCATGTGAGTGGGCGCGGTTTCAAGCCTTGCGCGAGCCGCGCCTCCTCTCTTCCGTGTGTTTATGTTTGGCACGCGGTTCGTGTCCCATCGGCCGCGTGCGTTCTTGTTGTGTTTTGTCACGCGCAGTTTGGTTGTCACCAGCTGCGCGTCGTCTTTGTTTAATTGACTGCATGTTCATGTCTTGTCTGTAACCCCGCCCGTCTTGTTTCATTGTCATTAGTTTGATTTTATTCCAGCTGTGTTTTTCATCAATTGCCTTCCTCCTGTCTACTTAATCTCCCCGTGTTTGCCTTAATCTCCCCGTGTTTGTCCTGTGTCGTTGCGTTGTCTTTCCTTGTGTCAAGTCGTGATCAGTCCTAGCCCAGTTTATTCTAGCCAAGTTTAATGTTGTCTTGTTTGCCCCCTCGGGGTTGTTTCGTTTGCATTTTGTTTTATTTTTCTAATAAAGACCAGTCCTCTACCTGCAATTGGGTCCTCGTCCTTCTAATTTCACACTGTCTGTGAAAATGCTGCTGAGCTGCTCGTAGACGATCAACCCTGTTCTGCTGTGGCTTTGTTTGGAATTTTTTTGTCAAAATAAAGCAAAAAGAGAAAATATACAACAATGAAACGATGAAGCGTTTTCAGAAACAATATTCTGTTACAATAACTAAGACTTACTAGTTTAGATAACTTAAAATAAAAAAAATGTAATATAGCAAGTTAACTGACTTTAGTTGACTGTGAACTGAAATAATTTCTAAAATAATATACATATATAATATTCAAAATAAATATTCTTTAAGTTACAGCTGAACAGTAAATAAGAATAAAAATACACAAAAATATATACTGCTAGAATTAATTTTCATTTTTGTGTGAACAATTGCTTTAAACGTTGAAGAACTTCGTAGGGTCATCGAGTAATACAGCAAGCCCACTTATGGCAATAATGCTGAAACCATGGTCATTTTGAGCTAAGTCTCTTTAGCTCACAACAAAACAACTTTATCTTTTCTGTTTCACACACCTTTTACCATTCTCTCATACCTTCTACTAGACCCTGCTGCCAGTCTGATCAGCTGCAACTGCTATCTCAAGAAGACTGGGTTTTGTAGTCCTTAATAGATGCCACAGCTTCCTTGTGTTTTGACCTGGGAACGGTAATTATTAACACACATCCTCTTGTTAACTAGGAACTCTTCAGGTCATTCAGCTAAACTTCACATAATAATATCAGAAAATCATCTCAAGTTACATCCGTAAGCCTTGTTCCCTGAGAAGAGAACAAGACGCTGTGTAAAAGGCGCTTTGGGGAAGTCTATGCATGATTGCATCTGAAGCATGTGTGTGAACTCAGTACAATGATATTGTGACAGAACGTCACAGGCAAGTCATGACTAGGAAGCCATAAAGAGCACTCAGACCAAACATTGTCAGCTTCTACTAGGTTGAAGCAAGTTGATCACAAGTTAACAGGAAGTATGGCAGTGGAGCAGTCAGAACCTCCAAGGGAGAACCGTCAAGGAAGGACACTGGGTTCAAGAACTGCACTCATTTCGGACAATATGGCCTTAGTAATAGTAGACTTATTTTGTCCTGGTAGACCCTTTCCTAAACTGCTGGGAGCAGAGCAATCGGGAGCAAAAGTGTTAAGACATGGCCAAGGCACCTGTATCTAAATATCTATACATCTCACCTATATCTCTCAACAGTTTCCAGCATCCCCCCACCACCCCGACTCCTCACACTGTTCATGTCACAACCAGGGATCCGGTTGGAGTGCTCTGGGTTCGGGCTAAATACAGAGCTCGGAGCCCTCTCCTTGGTCAGCATGCCAAATACTCATACCATTTAACTTGTGAACCAAGGTTTCCTCCATATCATCAAGGTGCATATACACCTGCTCATAACCTTGATCATGCAGGGAAAAATCCCTTTGTCTTGAACCACCACCGCAAGGGCCTCCTGTATGGCCGAGCAAAAGGTATCACGCTGGATACAGCTGCCATCAGACACAACAGTCTCTGAACATGTTTGACAATTAGTGAATGGCCTAGCTTTATCTTGTCTGCGACCGTGAGAATCAATTCGATATGAGCAAGAGACAGACATGCCTGCATCGTTGTTGAATCCCACACCATGCCTAGAAGTGGTTGTCAATATATTGGGTTAAATCAGTATGCTAAAAGTTTTTGTGTTCTGTCTCTTACATCACTTTTTTGATCTGAACTTGCAGCTTTTCTTTTGTATCCATAAAGTTTTATATCTTTATATAAAAAACTTTAAAACAACTCTGTCTATATTTCAGCCGTGATCTATTGTGCTTTCACGTGTAAAAGCTGCTCTAGCACCAGTGAAGTTCTTTCAAAGAAAACATTCTCATTTCTCGTCTAAGCTGTCTGAAAGACATTACCACACTTTTGCAAGTGCAATCAATATTTCTGTTCTCAGCTTTTCTTTGTGACCTCTCTTTTGAGGAGTTCTGCAGAATTAATTTTCTACTGAAAACATTTGAAATAATGTTGGTTTTGTTAGACAGCACTTTAAGTGATATTTCTTTCTCCAACTTCGGTGACAAATATTTGCAGTACCGTTTCTGCCCATTGTAGTGACATGCCAAGGTGAAATTGAAGCTGCAGCTGTGCAGCATCACATAATAGCTCAGTAAACAGACAGTGAGCTCCAACTTTGCCTTTCATGGTCCTTCAGAATTTTTTTTTTTAAAGCAAAGGGGGATTTAATTTTTGTTGGTAACATCTCGACTCTACAGCCACAAAGAACAAAGAGGGCGATAAAACAGAATTCTTCTTGCTTTTGCCACCTAAAAGAAAAGGAGAAAAGTGTTTAGTATTAAAGGAGCTTCAAATATGAACCTAACCTATTTTCATCTTCAAGTTTTTAATTCATTTTTTTTTTAAGTTGACAGTTTTTGAGGATCTGATGCATGTAATCCCACCAATTCTATTGACAGTTGATGACAGATGATCTCAAGTGTTGCATAAGCAACATCATGAAATGTAAGCTGCAAAATCACATTTGCTTCATGTGTGTGCGGAAAAAGTTAGGAGCTAAGTAGTTCAATTGAAGTTTCACCATCTCTTTCACTTCATATTTACAAATAAAACCTGCATCACTAATATGTTTGCTCAGAAATTACAGTTTAAGTACGATTTGCCATTACACATGGAAGACAAAAGCTACAAATCTGTTTACAGGAAGACAAAATATGTAGACCATTTGAAATTACAAGCAATATCCAGTGATCTAAACATTAGCATGACATTAACAATGGTATTGGTTTCATAAATTTTACCTCATTTTTGTGGCATTGAGATTATAAATTTATAAAGCAATATCACATGATTGGAAATGTTTGAGTTGTATACAAGTTAAGTTTGAGTGAGTTTAAACGATGAAAACAATTAATCATTTCAACGATGAAACGATGAACAGGATAAGGTACTATTCATAAATGTCAGCTTGAGTAAGCCTTATCTTTGCTTTATTTTATTTGTGAATAAAACCAACAAAGTACGTATGAAGATATTATAGTTAAATGTGTAAGAAAAGGCATGTCCAAAATGCATTTGTGTTGATGTTGTTTTTTGTATTTGTTTGTGTGCATGCGTGTGTGTGTGTGTGTGTGTGTGTGTGTGCGCTTGTTTTTTTTTTTTTAGACATTAAAGAGGGTTTTTCAAAACATCATGGAAAAGTAGTTTAATACAAAGTGTTTATGATTATATCTGTCCCTCTGGCCCTGTTATTTACGTTGTTTGTTGAATGAACAGAGCACAGTTTAATCTCTTTCTAACAAGCTTTGGACAAATTAGAATGTGATTCCTATTCAAGTATTGAAACTCATTCTGATGCTATAAACAAGAAGAATTGTGAATCACAGGAAAATAAATTGCCTTTTCAGGGTCCCATTCAGGTAGATAACTCTTTCAAACATGTCTCATCAACTACAAAGTGATCCAGAGATGAGATGGGCACCTTTTAAATCAGTTTGGAAAAAACGCTGGTTGATGTTTAGCTGCAAACAAAAGATCAAAAATTAGTTTTATTTTGCCAAGGGGCTTAAAATTCCAAAAGGCTGACCTTATTTGCATTTTGTGGAGATTTAAGGAAGGTTTTTGAGGAATGAAAAAAAGTGGAAATACATCTGAGCTGCAGGTGTTTTTTTTGTTTTGTTTTTATGCTAAAGGCTTTTTAGGGTCAGTCATCATGAGATATTCGTCTCACAGTTCTGAATAAAACTTCTGAAATTAAAATGAATCACTGTTCACAATTGAGGAATTTAGATGGCAATAAATATTGCATTATTGCTTTTCTAGTTAGGGTGCTATAATTCTACCTTTTCTCATTTACTGCAGAAAACTAAAATTGTCATTGAAAAAAGGTCAATTTTATCTAAACGCTTTAAGGCCTAGTCTTTTCAAACTATCTCACGACAAATTTCTTATTTATCGACCCATACCACATGTCAAGACTTAATGGGTGATGGGAAGGTCATGGACACTAACAAAATTGCAAGTACATTAAGCTCTTTTCATTTTTTCTCTCTTTTTTTTGCTCAGGGCAGTATTGACTAATTTTTAATCAATCACAACAGGCCTCCATCAGACCCAGATAGATACTTTACTAAAGTTTAAAGAGGCTAATGAAAATTATGAGCTTTAATGGAAAATTGTCGGACATTATCACAGTTTAATTTTAATTTTAAATAAATTTTAAATTTTTACATTTTAATTCCTCAAGCAGATTGAGATTTTTACTCGCATGGCTTGTCCTTTCATTATTGCGGTCACATTATAAAGATCCACGTTTGAGAATTATAAAATCAGAGAATATTTGATTTGGTTCAAATAAATTTCCCATTTCAAGCATTCTATAGATTCTTTCTATAGATTGCTTTTATTATTGTGTTATCAGTATTCTCGTGACCGATATATACACTCTAGTAGTACATATACTCTAAGTTTTGATTATTTTTTGTAATGTGCTCCCATAGACAGAAACGTCTCAGGTTACGTATGTAACCATAGTTCCCTGAGAGGGAACGAGACGCTGCGACGAGCGCTTTGGGGAAATACTCGAGCGCTGTCTCGCGAAGCTCAATATGTAAACTTCCGTCACGTGTGTGAGTGACGGTCGCAGGTCGGTGACGTCACAAACCAGGTCATAAAAGAGCGCCGGTAACCCGGAAGCGGCAGCTTAGAGGTGTCTGAGCAAGCCCGGAAGGTGCAAGGAGCCGAGGCCAAAGATGCAGCGTCTCGTTCCCTTTCAGGGAACTATGGTTACATACGTAACCTGAGACGTATCCTTTCAAGGGAACTCGCGCTGCGTCGAGTGCTTTGGGGAACGATATACCAACGCCACCTCAGTGATGAAGGCCGACGAGTGTCTCGTAGCTCACTGCGAGAGGACCCGTGTTCGCGGAGCGGAATAGAGGTCAAGCTGGTATAACCTCAGAAAAGTATGCGGGGAAGACCAACCCGTCACATCACAAACATCAGATAAAGACACACTTGATATGAGGGCCTTATAGGCAGCCAGGCTCCTAGTAGAGTGGACTCGAACCCTCAGAGGCGAGGGGGATCGGGCCGACTCATAAGCCAGGGTGATAGCCTCAACTATCCACCTGCTTAATGTGGGTTTGGATGCTGGGGCCCCCTTGGGGGTCCCAAAGCAAACAAACAACTGGTCTGACTTACGCCAAGGGGCAGACCTGTGGACGTAAGTGTCCAGTGCTCGCACTGGACAGACCTTGTTTTTAAATTCCTGGTCCTGGTCACCGAAGGGGGGAGGGCAAAAGGCCTGCAGCATGATAGACCTGGCCACATGAGTAGGCACTTTGGGCACATAGCCTGGCCTGGGATGGAGAAAGGCTTTTACCATCCCAGGCGCAAACTCAAGGCAGGAGGGAGCTACAGAGAGCACATGTAGATCCCCAACTCTCTTTAGCGATGTTGTAGCTAATAAGAACAAAGTTTTCAAAGTGAGGAATTTTAGAGGAACCTCATCCAAAGGTTCAAAAGGTGCCTGGGACAACCCCAGGAGTAGGGTTTCTTCCACATATCCAAGGCACGTAGGCATCGCCGCGTGACCTTGATAGTGCGGAAAGGGTTGCCCCTCAGGGAAAACCCTCTGGTTCTGAGCCACCACTGTAATGGCCTCATGTGTAGCAGTCCGAACGGGATGGCGCTGGAAGCTGCTGCCATGAGGCCTGGCACTCCCTGAAAGTGTTTTACAGTGATGGACTGGCCTATTTTGACTTTCTTCATGGTTGACAGGATCGAATCGAATTGATGTGGGCGGGGGATAGCCGCGCCGTCATTGAAACCGAGTCCCATATAACGCCTAGGAAGGTGGTTCTTTGAAGAGGAGAAAGCACACTCTTCTTCGCGTTCAACCTCAACCCCAGCACTCTCATGTGTGCGAGAACAACATCTCGATGCTGAACCGCTAACTGTGGCGACTGGGACAGAATCAGCCAGTCGTCGATGTAATGTAATACTCTTATGCCTTGGAGACACAACGGTGTTAGCGCTGCGTCCATGCATTTCGTGAAAGTGCAGGGTGATAAAGCCAGGTCGAATACTGTAGAAGTACTTGATATTGGTACGCCTTCCCTCCAAAGGCGAACCTGAGGTACTTCCTGTGCTGTGGAAGGATGGAATTATGCGTCCTTTAGATTGATAGTGACGAACCAGTCCTCGGACCTGATCTGCGTCACTATTTGTTTCAATGTCAGCATCTTGAATTTCAGCTTCATGACCAAGCGATTCAGAAGGCGCAAATCCAGGATGGGTTGCAATCCTCCATCCTCCTTTGGAACAAGGAAGTAACGGCTGTAAAAGCCTGACTCTCTGTTTGAGAGGGGTACATGTTCTATGGCCCTTTTCCTCAGTAGGGAGTCTTGCTCCTGCACCATTACCAGAGCCTCCTCGTGGTCCACCAATGTGGGTAAAACTCCATTGAAACAAGAAGGTTTTGTTTTCTTCAAACCCGGTTTTCTGGGGAACGCCTGAAGTGAATGCTCTAGGACCATCCATGGAGGGTGCGATCTCCTGAGGGTGGCAACTGAGGAGGGACGCCTCCAAGAGGCCTGACGCATCTGGCATCAGAGCTTCTTCGAGGTAGCCTTCTTGGCGAGGATGATGGTCCTCAGATCCGTCCTCCTGCCAGAAGACTGTGGCTGGGAGCGCCTGCCCGAGCCCCAGGTTTTCTGGGGAGGTTGGCGGGTTAAGACGCTCTGCCTTTGAGCGGCCCACTGGGCGTATAAGGAGGCCTGGGATTGTGGCTGGCTCACAGCCCCAGGTTGAGGCCGACGAGGCAAGAGTATGTTGAACGCCACCTGTTGCTTTGCCGTCTCCTGGAACTTCTCGACGACCGTTTTTACTGAAAAGCCCAGAAGGTGACAGAGGGGTGTCCAGCATAAAATGTTTCTCTTTGTCCTTCAAAGAAGTCAAATTTAACCATAGGTGCCTCTCCGTGGCCACACAGGCTGCCATGGAACGACCAATAGAGGTGGCCATTTCCCTGGTGGCCCAGAGAGAGAGGTCTGTGGCTTTGCATAGTTCTGCCAGAGCCTGAGGACCTATGCCTCCGCCCTCGTCGAGGTTCGCCAGCAATTCTGCTTGGTAAGCCTGAAGCAGGGTGGTGGTGTGGAGACATGCCGCTGCCTGGCTAACCGCAGAATCAGAGCCTCAGCTGCTGCGGGACCTGAGCCCTGGGGAACGCGAGCCTGGTCGGTCTCAGTGTCAAACACCACCAGGCGGGAGCGGAGCACGAGCGCTGACCTAGCATGCTCCGCTCCCAGACAGACTACACATAACAAGTGTGTGTCTCCCCCCGAGAAATAGCGAGGACAAGGAGACGCGCACTGTTTGAAAGTCTGATCCAACATAATATATATATATATATATATATATATATATATATATATATATATATATATATATATATATATATATATATATATATATATATATATATATAGGAGGTCCCTGTTTTTTAAACTAGATAGGGAATTCACTCAACACACACTCTCTGACACTGTGCTTGCGAAGACAACAAAAGCTGCCGCTTCCGGGTTACCAGCGCTCTTTTATGACCTGGTTTGTGACGTCACCGACCTGCGACCGTCACTAACCGTCACGCGACGGAAGTTTACATATTGTGCTTCGCGAGTATTTTCCCACAGCGCTCGACGCAGCGCGAGTTTCCTTGAAAGGGAACAGTAGAAAGTGCAAGTGTCACTGAGTCAGCCACACCCTCAGCATCAGACCTCTACACTCCACCCACTTGTTCATAATCACTGGAGTACTAACCACCCACACCTGCAGCCACTCAGCATTCACCCTTCATAAAAAGTCACCACTCATTTCCATGTTGTCTGGCCATAATGTTATTACCTGGATAATTGTCTTACACTGTGGAATTATTCTACAATGAACCAAAAACTAGTGATGGGCAGAGTGAGGCTTCATGAAACACTTAAACAGGTGAATCAAATGTGCCGTATTGTTTCGAGGCTTCGAAACTCTATACTGACTAACGTCTCCATGGTGACACCTAGTGATCAATTGCACGTTATCTGAAACAACTTGCCATTATCTGAGACAACATGCCATTTAAAAAAAAATTTGTTTTGCCCTCATCCGGAATGCAGATTCCCTGTCGAGGTTTAAAAAACTACTAAAAACGCATCTCTTCCATGAGCACCTAACATGACACACACATGCACTCACAAAAAAAAAAAAATAATAATAATTCCCTTTTCTCTACTCCCCATGCTTGTGCTACTTGTATTCAGAATGTTTGAAACTTTGTTTTGTAAGCGCTCTTATGTGTTTTTGTATCCTTTGGACAAATTGCTTCTATATTCCTCAAATTGTAAGTCGCTTTGGATAAAAGCGTCTGCTAAATGAGTAAATGTAAATGTAAATGTAATGTGGTGAGTTTTTAACATCCTCACTATATAGCTATAACATATAATAAAAACAACTAGGTTATTTTGGTCATACAAAAATTATAATAAAACAAATCAATCCACAATGGTCTCATTTTTGTTTGTTTTTTTACAGATTTTTATTCAAAACTATTAATTGCTCTTAGGTGTACGGAATCTATATATAAAGCTATCTGTAACAATGTTGAACGTTCAGGGAGGAAGGAGGCAGGAACCAGCAGACATTTACCAGACTTTAATAATGAAATAAACCATAAATACAAACTGAAAGTAATGGCGGCAGCCCCTCACGGTCGACTGCCGCCCACACAAAACACAACATAAAATCCAGGCCTGGTCCTCTCTCGTCTTCACTGTCATCGCTCCTCCTTTTAAGTCTCCGCTCCTCCGTGAGACGAGACACCGGTGGCTTCGCAGGTGGCGCTCATTACCAATCACGCCACCGGCTCTCGTGACGCTCCCACGGTCCCTCAACCCCGCCCTGCTCGCCACATACCCCCAACGCCCTTCGCAGGCCGGGGGGTACCCACGAGTCTGCGCTCTACTCCCACCCCCCTCCTCCGGGGGTGTCCGATCACGGCGGCCGCGGTACCTGGGGGTAAGGACAGACGAGGCGAGGGAAAAGGAAACGGAGACAAGAGGAGCGACAGCGACGAGAGAGGAAAAAGAAAGGAAAAAAAAAAATCTTGGTCCGGTTCCCCGACACGCTGCCTCTCTGTCATCGACCGCTCGAGAGCTTCTTCCTCGCGATGCTGTGCGATGGCACTGGCCGCAGATCCGTGGACAGGCTGGCGCTCCTCCGCCTCCTGGCGGCCGGCGACGACGACTCCTTGCGAGGGCAGCCGGCAGCGAGTCCCCGTTCACGGCGGACGGCAGCAGGCTCCGGCGCGCTGGCGAACGGGCGACTCCTCCGCTCCCTCACGGACGGCAGGACCCAGGAGCACGGCAGGGCTCTCCGCCCCACGCGATCCTTCGGCGCTCCAGCGCCACCGCCGCGGGCAGCATCTGACGGACCTCTCGTCTTCTCTCGTGGTGACCGACCTCCGCAGCACCGCGAGCCCTCCCGGCAGCGAGGGCTCTTTGACAGCGTGTCCCTCCGACCTCCCGGGTTTCGGCACCAGTGTAACAATGTTGAACGTTCAGGGAGGAAGGAGGCGGGAACTGGCAGACATTTACCAGACTTTAATGATAAATAAAACGTTAACTCAAAATGAAAGTAATGGCGGCAGCCCCTCGCGGTCGACTGCCCCCCACACAAAACACAACATAAAATCCAGGCCTGGACCCTGGCCTGGAAGAGCCGGTGAAAACTGTTGCATGAAACATGCAAAACTTGCACGATTTACAAAACTATCGGAGTAACGCCGTATTTATTCATTAAGTTTAAGTGTAACGTCGTCATAAACTGCATGGGTACATGTGTTCATATTAACGCAAATTATGCTCTTTGATCACCATAAAGGTTCATCATAAAGAGTCACTATAATACAATACTATAATTCAACAGTCTATAATTCCTCTGTTTAAAATCCTGTGCTGCTGCTGCTTGTTCATACACAAAAATAAAAATGAAAAAAATACTATATACTATGGAATCCCTCTTATATACATGTTCTTTAATTATATTATTGTTTAACACACTGACTTTAACAGCTGTTTTACAGAACGTGTCATGTTTGCTGTGATCTCGCATTTACACGCTTTGACCATGCGGAGAAGCACGAGAAGTTAAGTCTTTATTTTCGAGAAAGTTTCTCATTATTTCGAGATACTAATTCATTATTTCGACTTAAATAATCTTTATTTTTCTCAACTGTGGTGGAAATAACTTCCATAAGGTGAAGTTGCATTAACTCCTGTCAATTTGTTTGGTTTGTTACTGTCAATCAAAAGCAGACTCAGCAAGCAGCACCTGTCCAAACACTTGTGAAACACGCAGAAGCTTTGTTTAGCCATAGTCACGTGACATGGGTGTTTTGAATCACAGTTTCGGTTCAGTGTTTCGAAACATCTACGCTTCGGGATCTTGACACTGTGTCAAAATGTTAGTTTCGCGTCAGCCATCCCTACCAAAGACCCTTCTGAACCTGTTCCTTCATCTGATTGTATTCAAGACCCATCCGTTCTCTGACACCAAAAGATAAGACTGTTTGAACACCATCATTCATTCTTCCCCTTAATCTATCCATAGCTACTCTGTTAAGTAAATCTGTTTAAATTACTATTGTCTGTGTTCTCCTCTGAAACAAGACACCTTGTTTGTTTGTTTATTTCTGTATTCTTTTACAAATGCATAGCTTTTGTTCTTCTAAAATGATCTGTTTCCTGCAGCCTTCTTAGAGATGATGACAGTCCCGTAGTCTTCTAAAGGGAGAACTGATCTTTGGACTGTCAACATCTCTAAGAAGGCTGTGGGAAATAGATTCCGAGGACTGGTTTGTGACGATAGTTCTGAATGATGCATACTTCCATGTCTCCTTCCTTCCATAATACAGGGTTTTCTTGAGGTTCGCCATTTGGGGCATGGCATACCAATATTGAGATACCTCTATCTCCCCTGACTTTCACAAAGTGCATAGACGCAGCTATGGCATCTCAACTCCTTCAATGCATTTGCATTTTGAAATACATCAGTAATTTAGTTGACTCAGTTGTAACCAGTTAGCGATTCAATTTCGATTTAACAAATGAACAAATGAAAGTGTTGGGGTTAAGGCTAAAAGTAAAGTGTGCTTCCTCCAATGCAGAGGATCACTTATCTAAGCGTAGTTTGGGAATTGGTGCTGATGTCACGTCTGTCTCAATCGATTCGGTTGCAGATGACTCTGCACATCGACTCAATCCTATCTGGTATTAAAAATAAGAAAAACTTTTTGCCCTCTTCCTGATTTCTCTTTTTAATTTTTTTTTATTTGAGAGCAACGAGGCAGTAACATGCTGAACGCCACCTGCTGTTGGCAGCCTCCTTGAACTTATCGACGACCATAACAACGTTGCCAAAAAGCCCAGAAGACGAGAGAGGGTCGTCCAGCAAGAAGTGCGGAATTGTGCGGTTAGTTCTCAAATTGTATTTTAAGAAAATATGAACCTACCTTAAAAAAATATCTTACAATGTAGAGTTTCAAAACCACTTTGTGTTATTTTCACACAAAAATATATCTGTCTAGTGCACAACATGGTCTCAATGCCTAATACTTCAGTACAACAAGGAACAAATATAGTCTTCATTCCATTCTTTCATGTTTCATTTTTTTTATTGTTTCATCATAACTTCCTAACTGATTGTTCATTTCTACATCTCAGGTGTATAACATATTCATTCAGATAAATCTCCAGAGCCACTTAACTGTGTGCGTGTGTGTGTGTGTGTGTGTGTGTGTGCGCGCACACACATACACACACACACACACACACACACACACACACACACACACACACACACACACACAAGCACACAGTTAAGTACATATACATACATACACCGGTATATAAAACATTAATTTCAGAATAATTTTACTCATACTTCACTGGGTCTTCCCTCAACCTCTGTTTGTATTCTCTTTAGGGGAGTGTAAAACATACTAAAGTAGTAATGATTTGCATAACTGTACACTGTAAACAAAAAAAACTGTTAAATTGTTAAATATACTTTAATAGCTGAATTTGTCATTCGAAACAAAAGTTGGATTTTTATACAGTGTACTAAAATTTTGTTTATTCCGGATTAATAAAATATTATGTGTTCCCTTTTGTCACCAAAACAATGATGTCACAACCGAAACTTTAAGACATGTTTTGGTCGTGACTGTTTTGGTAGTGACAATTTTAGATAATTTTGAGCCTAGCTCGAAGCCTAGCTCGAATCAGTAAATGGTTCGCAATCACTGGTCAGAACAGTACACATATAAAAACGTCTCGGGTTACGAATGTAACCCTGGTTCCCTGAGGGGAACGAGACGCTGCGTCAAAGCGCTAGGGGAAATAGCCTGAAGATCAGTGCACGTGAAGATCTGTGCAACCAATGAGAGATGAACGTGTGTGAATGCGTCACCGCCGGCGCGTGCCGGTGACGTCATGAGAGAGCATAAAGGAAATCCGGAAGCGACAGCTAAAGAGTGTCTGAAGCGGGCCCGGAGGCGCAAGGAGCTGAGGTAAAGACGCAGCGTCTCATTCCCCTCAGGGAACCAGGGTTACATTCGTAATCCGAGACGTTCCCTGAGGGGAACTCGAGCTGCGTCAAAAAGCTAGGGGAACGCTATACCAACGCCACCTCAGCGACGCCGGCATCCGGGTGTGTCCCAACTCACTGAGAGAGCACCCTGGTTCCTGGGGCGGAATCGAGGTCCAGTTGGAAAAACCTCATGAATGTGTGCGGCGAGGACCAGCCAGCCGCAGCACAGACATCCGTCAAGGAAACTCCAGAGAGGAGAGCCTTGGATACCGCCACGCTCCGAGTGGAGTGTGTCCGGACACTCAAAGCCGACTCATAAGCTAAACAGATAGCCTCGACTATCCATCTGCTTAGGGTTTGCTTGGAAGCTGGAGCCCCCTTAGGGGTCCCAAAGCAAACAAACAGTTTGTCCGACTTACGCCAAGTGGCAGTCTTAAAAACGTAAGTGTCCAGTGCTCGCACTGGACAGACCTTGTTCTTGTGCTCCTGCTCATGATCGTCAAATGGGGGGAGGGCAGAAGGCCTGCAGCGTGATAAACCGAGCCACATTAGTGGGAACCTTGGGGACATAGCCTGGCCTCGGGTGGAGAAAGGTTTTTCCCATTCCGGGCGCGAACTCGAGGTATGAGGGAGCCCCCGAGAGGGTCTTAAGATCCCCGACCCTCTTAAGCGAGGCGACAGCCAGCAAAGGAAGGGTCTTAAGAGTGAGGAGCTTGATAGGGTGCTCCTCTAAAGGTTCAAAGGGTGCCTGGGACAGGCCTTGGAGTACCACAGACCAGTCCCAGGCAGGCACCCTAGTCTGTGCTGCAGGTCTCAGCCTTAGTGTGCCACGGAGGAAACGAGTGACTAGGGGGTCCCTGCCCAAGGGCACCCCACCCAGAGGTACATGGCAAGCCGCTATGGCAGCCACATAAACCTTCAAGATAGAGGGGGGGGGGGCAAATAGTCGCAAGACGCAAAGAGTTTCCACTTCAAGGCATAGAGTTTCCTCGTGGAGGGAGCTCTGGACTGAAAAGTGGTCTCTACAACCTCAGCTGAAAGACCGGATTCCATGAGCTGGACCCCCTAAGGGGCCAGCCCACAGGTTCATTAGCTCTGGGCGAGGGTATGCAACTCTCCGCCTGGGACAGGAGGTCCCTCCTGATCGGAATCCCAGGGGACTCCGTCGAGGAGGGACACAAGGTCTGGGAACCATATTCTGGTAGACCAGTGGCTCAGATGGACCTTGTCTCAGTGAATTTTGGCCAGAACTCCCGGGAGCAGAGTGATCGGGGGAAAGACGTACAGGCGACCCCCAAGAAAGTGGTTCTCTGCGTGGAAGAAAGTACAGTCTTCTTGGTGTTCAGCCTTAAGAGTGTCACTCGTCGTGAGATGAGAACCAAGAGTTCTTCTACATACTCAGGGTGCATGGGCATCGCCCCGTGACCTTGATTGTGCGAAGCGGGTTACCCTTCGGGGAGAACCCCTGATTGTTAGCCACCACTGCAGGGGTCGCATGTACAGCAGGCCCAGTGGGATAATGCTGGATGCCACTGCCATGAGCCTTAACACTCTCTGAAAGTGTTTCACCGTGAGTGGCTGGCCCAGCTTGATGCTCTTGACGGCTGAACGAATGGCCTGGATGTGCTCGGGGGAGAGCCGAGCAGACATGGCCACTGAGTCCCAAATGACTCCCAAGAAAGTGGTTCTCTGCGTGGGAGAAACCCCAGCTCCTTCATGTGCGGGCACAGCATCTCGATGTTGTGCTGCTAACTGCGGCGACTGGGCCAGGATAAGCCAGTCATCGACATAGTTTATGTCGACGACTTGAATGCCTTGCAAATGCAGCAGAGCTAGAGCAGCGTCCACTAGCTTAGTGAACGTGCGGGGCGAGAGCGCCAGACCGAAAAGGAAGCACCCGATACTGGTACGCCTTCCCCCCCCCCCCCCGAAGGCGAACCACAGGAACTTCCTGCTGCGGAAGGATGGAGACGTGAGAAGATGCGTCTCTGAGGTCGACCGTGCCGGACCAGTCTGTACTACGATCTGCTTGAGCGTCACCACCTTGTTGCGGCTTGGTGTCAGGACTGCTTAGTCTTAGCCTTCTTAGCGTTAAAGACGACCCTCAAATCACCCCTTTTGCCTGAAGGCTGAAATTGAACTTGTCGGCCCGACCTTCCAGGGTTCACCGGAGGAAGTCGGGTAGCGACACTCTCTTTTTGAGCGGCCCTGTATGAGGAGCTTTGAGACCGCGCTTGACCGGCGGTCTCACGTGGAGGGCGGTGGGGAAGGACCTTACTGAATGCCGCCTGCTGTCGTGCAGCCTCCTGGAACTTGTCGACGACACTTTTTACGGCATCGCCGATCAAGCCCGAAAGGGACAGAGGGGCATCCAGTAGAACAAATTTATCCTTGTCTTTCATGGCCGATAGATTGAGCCATAAATGTCTCTCCGTGGCCACCAGAGCTGGCATGGAGCGGCCGACAGAGAAGACAAATCCACGGTCCGGCGCAGCTCTGCCACTGCCTCCGGGCCGATAGCACCGTCCTCGTTGAGGTCCCCTAGCAACTCTGCTTGATAGGCCTGCAGCAGTGCTGTAGTATGAAGACACGCAGCAGCCTAGCTGGAAGCAGAGTAAGCTTTCCCCACCAAAGACGACGTGACGCACATCGGTTTGGTGGGGAGCGCCGGAGCTTTGATAGAAGATGCAGACTGGGGAACGAGGTATCCTGCAAGAGCCTCGTCCACTTTCTGCATCCCTCCATAACCATGGGGCTGAGCCCCGACGAGAGTCGTATACATAGCACTATGCGGTGTATGCACTCTTTTGGAGGCTGGCCTACTCCATGATCTTGATACCTCAGCATGGAGATGAGGAAGGAAAGGCATAGCCCGGCGCGGGGGAGGGACGCGAGCAGACAGGTAGCGCTCGTCCAATAAACTCTTTCTAGGACGAGTGCTCCTGGTCTCCGCCGGCCAATCAATACCCAGACGCGAGACCGCTCGAGCCACAACCTCAACTAACTCCTCAAACACCGGCGAGGAGGGTGGCGAATCCTCCCCGACCGGGTCGACACTAGCTAAATCCATCTCATCAGAACTGGATAAAGTCAGTGCCGGAGCCCCAGCACGATCGTCTTTTGGGGAAACCGTGCCCACAGCACGCTCGTGACTGGGACCTGCCTCATCTCGCGAGGGCTGAGATAAGGAAGGACCCATCCCAGCTCCCTCAGTGAGATCCATTTGTGATCCCAATGACTGAGAGCGCCGCAAAGCCACAGCTGCTGCAGGTCCCGAAACTTGGGGAACACTAGCCCGAGCGGCCTCCTTACAGACCGCCAGGCGGGAGCGGAGTGTACGCAATGAGAACCTCTCACAGTCCTTACAGCCAGCGTTCTCAAGCGCTGACCGTGCGTGCTCCACCCCCAGGCAGACAACGCACATTACATGTGTATCCCTGTCCGTTATAAAACGCGGACAGGGAAAACACAAGGTTTAAATGTCTGCTCATCAGCCATACTTTCACACAGACAGTTCCCTGATTTTTAAACTAGATTTGTTTCTAAATCACTCTCACACAGACACAGTACGCTGAAGACACTCAGAGCTGTTGCTTCCGGGTTTCGGGCGCGCCTTTATGCTCTCTCATGACGTCACCGGCACACGCCGGTGACGCATTCACACACGTATACAATATACACACAATATATATATATATATATATAAAGATTCATGATTTAAAAATAAAATAAATATTTTCTTTAACTTTAACAACAACAAAAAAGATGTGTTTAAAAACAAGAATGGAAAAATATTTTCACAAGTTCCATGTATATATACACGCCATATTTCCTCACATGTAACCCACAGACACAGATAATCCGCACCCTCATACAGCCCATGGGTTTTGTGTAAAATATTGTTAGCACAACCCTTATATAACCTGCACCCACAGATTGATGAACTTTTTAGTGTAAGTTCACATTTCGAATTTCAAGTGTTGCTCCCATGACAATTATCCATAACTGTTCAGGCTCTGTACACAGTGCTTGTGCGCAAAATTCAAACAATAAAAAAACAAACACAAGTCAGAATCAGAAAAAAAGTAGTCTCTCCCTCTGTGCAGCAGCACGTCCCTTAAGAACCTTATTCGACAGGTGTTAATCATCATATTCTCCAAAATTGGAAACACAATTTGCTCACAGCGTAAACAGTCATAACATATCCGTGAGGTCATCACACTGATTGAATACTAGAGGTCATCATACTAGATTGCATACTTTCTTGCGTTCTGCCTGTCTAATGTGCTTTCTCAACAAATTCGGCTTTGTCCCATCTTTTAACAACCTCGGCTCTTCAATCCGCAGCAGCGCTTAGAAGACCACGTGTCAGAACCGAAACAGGTATGTGTTTGTGTGTGTGTTTGTGTGTTTGTGTGTTTGTGTGTTTGTGTTTGCGTGTGCGTGTGCGTGTGCGTGTGTGTGTGTGTGTGTATCTAAGCCTCAAACTCATTGGTCAGTAATCGCTCGTTACTGACCAATGTCAAAATATTTGAGAAAACCAATCAAATCAGAGAAGGCGGGCTTTATGTGCACACAGAAGCGGATGAGGCTTTGGGATGGGGGTGGGACACTGCTCGTTGAGAAGCTTAAGAATGTGAATGTGCTTTCACTTCAGAGAGTCCTGCACTCTGAGTAATGCGTCACTGACAGAGTGAACATATGAACCGCAATCCACGTGCAACGCAAACTCCCCGCATGCGCAGTGAACTCGAGATAGACATTTGAAGTGATGAATTTGTCCCTCTTTTAGTGTCCGGCGACATTATTCCACTTTTGCTATCCCTTTTGCTAATTCAAATACGTAACAAATTTTACGTAACAAAATACGTAACAAAACAATACGTAACAAATACGTAACACATTTTTTTAAAAATCTTCTAAAACCATTAGATCTTTATTTAATTATTTAAATCTTGTGCATTGTTAGACAACCATTTATCAAGAATACTCCACAATGTTTGATGAGCTACCTTTTTGTGACTCCTAAAATGTTACCGATACGCTTCAGGAACCGAAACATATGCGCGAAGAATAGCGTTCTTTACTGCATCATACTGCAAGCTTTCCAACTAATCGACATTGTAGTAAAAGACACCATACTTCTTTTGGCCAATAATAATAATAGTAATTTATTTATATAGTGCCTTTCCCATGCTCAAGGTCGCTGAACACAAAATATACATACACAAAATAGACATACTCATACAATATAGGACATAAACATACAAATATACAGAAGAGAAAAACAAACAATTCGAAGCAGAGAAAGTTTGGAAATACTGTTGTCACAACACAACAGGCAGAACACAGACATGAGTAACATTGGTTTTAATGAGAGGTAGCAGATCTCAACAAACAGGCAATGGAGGTTTGCAAGACAGATTCAAGTTGGCGAAGACAACAGGGAACACGGAAGGAGAATATCAAGCTCAGGCGATAGTCGAGTGCTAAACAGCAGTCTAGGTTCGATAGACGAGACCAGACACAGGAGACTGGGTGAATGCTGGTTAAATAGAGTCACTGATGAGTGCCAGGTGTTCAGAATTCCGGTGATTGAGAGCGGGTGAACGAGATTGGTGCAGAGGGTGTGGCTGAGTCTGTAACAACTGTAAGAAATTTTTTTTAATTGAGACTTGAAGGAGGACATAGTAACAGTGTCACGCAGAGAAAGGGGGAGGAAATTCCAGAGTTTCGGTGCCACAGCACTGAATGATCTGCCACCCATAGTAGAAAGATGGAAACAAGGTACAGTGAGTAGTCTAGAGTCAGATGACCGGATAGTACGTGGAGGAGAATACCAGTGCAGAAGTTCAGATAAATAATGAGGAGCAAGTCCATGGAGGCATTTATAAGTTAACTTATAAAGTTAAATTTTGTACTGAATGCGGACAGAGACAGGTAGCCAATGAAGGTTATAGAGCAAAGGGGTTATATGGTCTGATGGATGACTCTGGCAGCAGAATTTTGTACATGTTGTAGTCTCGCGATAGTTTTAGCGGAAAGCCCAATACGCAGTGAATTATAGTAGTCAAGACGTGAGGTTATTAAGGCATTGATTAGAGTTTCGGAATGCTGGTTGCAGTCGGGTGATGTTACAAAGGTGGTAGAATGCAGTCTTGGTAACTGAACCAATATGAGCTTGAAATGTGAGAGCAGAGTCAAATGTTACAACCAGATAAATGTAAATTTGCAAGTCATCAGCATAACAATGATAGCTTAGACCATGACTACGGAAAATGTGACCTAATGGTTGCAGATAAATATTAAACAGAAGTGGTCCAAGAACAGAGCCTTGAGGAACACCCTGAGGGAGAGTATTTTAAGTTCTTAATAATAATGAAAAATTGTCTTGTGACATGCAATAGATGTTTTGAAAAAGCAAATATAATTTATTTCAGAATAAAATTCCTTTTTCGAACATAATTTAAAAAATATATCATCATGTACTATAAATACATTTTTAAAAATACATTTACGATAACGAATATATGTTCTGCTGTTGTTCATACACACCAGTGGTAGCATTGTACAACAAAGACATACAATGTAATTGCCTAATGTGCAATGAGTTAATGTCCACACTGTCCTGATTCATGACCTATGTGGCTAAGGAGCTGAATGAGACAGACCTAAAATTGTACACCTAGATAAGACATAAGAGAATTCATTCAAGGCAAATTCATATTCTGAGCATAGGACGAGCAACTTCTGAGAAATAAAATTCCTAAAATGTCTTGAAAGAGATTACATCAAGACAGAAATATTTCTCTAAGGGCATATTCTCAGTTTGGACTCATTTTCTCTCATTTGTCAATTATCATTTCACCCAGGGAATTTTAGAAGAAACATCTTTCTCCTGAGCTTCTAAGCTTTTTTCCCTGTGGGTATGATTATATTCACACAGTGGCAGAATACACTTGTCAGTTGTGCTTTAGACTTACAGTTGTTCAGTTGTCTTGTCATACACAATTTGATTATAAACGACAGTGACAACTAGATTCTACCAAAATGATCTTAAAATTTCATAACTCAGAGCTGCAATTTTGAGAGGAAGTTCAGTCAACCTGCCTGTCACACCATGTCACTCACTCACTCTGCACTGCATACACACTTAACTCCTGTGTGTTCTGTGTTTTTTTGTTTTGTTTGTGGGTATAATACTGTGGGAGCAGTGTGTCTTCTTATGGTTTTACTGTTTTTCCCTAGAACTGCATCCATCAATTTTGTGGTCTGGGTTGCATGCTATACACAAGTTTAAAATAAAGCTCTGGACTGTTAATTAAAAATGTACAGATTAACCTGTGCCTCGATCTTTAATATTTAATGTAGTTACTATGTAAACTGTGAATGTAGCAAGGTTTAAAGTCTCAAGAAAGGAGGAGTTGGAAATCGGCAAACAACCAACATAAAGTTTAATCATAAAATTAACAAACAACAAAACAAAAGCAAAGTGGCAGCCCCTCATGGACGAATGGTGCAAATGAACATAATAAAACACATAAATAGTCCTGCCCTGGAGCTCTCTCATCACTCTAACTCCTATTTTTCCTGAACTCCTCCATGAGACTCAATCACCTATTTTTTCCGCTAAAGTTCAGGATTAGGTTGTTTTTCGTGACAAACGTGGTGCTGAAATAACTGAAATCTCGATTCTGTTCACAAAACAAAAAACAGTGGACTAGTATTGTCTAAAGTCCAATTAAACGATTTCTTTTCAGAAGGTTATAGACACCAAATAAGAACTTTATTTGTGAATTTGTCATTTGACAGACAGGTATGGCACACAGATGATATTCAGTCCCATAGCCCTCGGCCCCACAACCCCACCCTTCAGCCTGTCCTGCTTGCCACAGTATCTTATTATAGTTGCTAATAATTAGGGTTAGGGTTAAATCCCAAACTCTAACTTTGGTTCCAGAAGGCAAAGTCACACTGCCAGTAAACAGACGTGTTAAAAAGTTGTTGCTTTGTTTTGTTAGTTAGTGTGCAATCTGGCATACAGTTTTCACATAGCAATTTAAAAAACTTAGACGTATTCAAAAAATGGAACGGGAAATCAAGTAGATACCAGAATACAATAGAAATGTTGTGTTGGCACTTTTGACATAAACCAATAGAAATCACTAAAAACTGCAAAAAACAAGTTTCTTGCTCTCTCTCTTTTGCAGAAGGGCAACACATGTGTCCTTACAAAAAGCATGTGTGGGTGATAAACTTGCCTGGCCCTTCAACAATTTGATTTTATTACTGTTGAGTTGAACATGACCTTTAGCAGAGAGAATTTGACCTTTATGATAGTTGTCATAGCAACAGGTTAACATTCAAACCTCCTTGCTGCCCTTGATGCACTTTGTTTTCCCAGGAAACACTTAAATAGACAGTTACTTGTGAGTCTTATTTGGTGTCTATAACCTTCTGAAAAGATATTTTTAATTGGACTTTAGCCAATGCTAGTACACTGTGTTTTGTTTTGTGAACAGAATTGAGATGGGCAAAAGTGAGATAAATAAACATTTCAGTTACAGCGGAATATTAACTTTCAGATGTTTTTATGCAACACACATAAGTGAAAAACTATTTTTCTTGCACCAAGTTTGTCACAAAAAACAACCTAATCCTGAACTTCAGCGGAAAAAAGAGGTGATTGTTGACATGAGGAAAAACCACTGCAAAGGTACTATACGTGTTCCTTACTTGACACATCCTGTTAAACTGTTAAGCACTCTATTCATTAGCTGATAAGTTAAATCAAGTGTGTCAGATAGAGGCATTACAAATGTGCTGGGACTGTGTCTGATTCTACACAACCCTGAAAAAACAGCTGGAATTGAAGCACGATTTTATCACAGCACTTTTCAAACTATTATTTTCAAAAACATTCCAGATGCGTTTAATTACGAGGGCACACACATACACACACTGCTCAAATGAACTATTAAATCACATATTGCATCTGAATTAATGAAATATTAAGTTATGTTTAAAATATTATTTATATAAAGTCTATAATTTGTTAAATCCCAAAAAACAGTCAATTTAAACCACAATAACACTAAAAATATATATGTAAAAAAATTAAGTTAAAGGCTGATTCAACTTGCATGAAGTTCTTACAGCAACTTATAAGTCAGTAGTGTGGCCCCCACTTGCCTGTATGCTCTCATGACAATGCCTGGCAATGAAGGCCAGTCAATGCATTTATGCCTTCATCATCTAAAAACTGCCTACACACTCAAGCCATATGCGGCCAGTTAATATCAAGCACAAGGGGGAACCACTGAACCAGCATTTGATCTGACAATGGCTCTGAAGATTTCATCCTGGCACCTAACAACAGCAAAGGAACAATTGGTTAGCGCATCGAGGTTTGCGCAACCCTCCAAGGATATTCTCCCCAGACCATTCCTGACCATCTGCAAAATCTGTCATGCCTAGAAGATGTTGTAGTAATGGAAGCATTCCTCAAGTGTTTCAGGTCAGTCACATGTGTGCAGTGTGAACCTGCTCTCATCCATGAAGAGAATGGGAAGAGAACTTGAAGTGAGTTCAGTTTGGTCAGAAACATACACACCAGTAGCTTGCTGGCGTTCATTTTCTAGGGCTCTGGCAGTACTCCTTTGGTTCCTTATTGCACAATGAAAATTGTATTTCTTAGTAGGACCAGAATACCCTGGACAGAATACCCTGTCCAGTATTTCTCATGTAATGGCCTGTTCCCCGGTACTGCATGTACCTGAAGGTTTAGTGCTAAGACTGTTGTTTTTTAATCTGTACATGATAACCTTGGGAGAAATCATTAAGAAGCATGACATAGGCTTTCACTGCAAGACTGATGGTGCTCTATATTTTTATGCACCCTAACGAAACTTACCAATTCACAACTTTAACGAAATGCATAATTGATTAAAAAAAATTGGATGACTAGAAATTTCATACTACTTAATTCATTAAAACAGACCTAAAACCTCTTCACATAATAACTCAGAATACTATCTAACACTTATAGCCTGCTCTATCAAGTACTCATTGTCAATTAGAACTTGAATATGCTCTTTCATACCAATCTTTCATGTGAAAGCCACATTTCTAGGATATGTAAAGCGTCTCAGGCTATGCGTGTAACCATAGTTCCCTGAGAATATGTAATAAGACGCTGCATCCCCTACGGGTCGCTATTAGGAATACCTCCAGTATGACACATGTCTGAAGTATTAGTATATTCCCAACAATGACTATAACTTCTTATCTGAATATTCTACGCTACATCACCTAGGGGTTGCTATGAGGAACAGAATACCCATCCCATCATGCTGAAGGGATGACTACACTAATTGCTGTAAAACCAACCAAACTTTGTTTATAGTGTTTTCCTGTGACCACTGTAAAGCTGCTTTGAAACTATCTGTATTGTAAAAAGCGCTATATAAGTAAAGGTGACTTGACTTGACTTGAGAAGGCCTAAATTTAAGAGCGGAGGCCTTGGCCTAACAACTTTGTTAGGGGAGCTTAAGGGAGCGAAGGCCTAACCACTCGTTATAACTCTCATATCGACACGGGCCTGACCACACCCAAAAAGCCAAGTTAAGCTTAAGAGTCGAGAGACTTAACATAATGACACTCTATATTCAGGACCGCCCACAAGAGGGGCTCGAGGGTAGCCTTCCACTGAGCAAAGGCCTGACCAAAAAAGGTACACTCTCGTATTGTGAAGAGGCCTGATGACGCTCACCAATAAACTTAACAAGACTTCTAAAAGCAGAGGCATCAGTCTTGTATTTTCTTCTGGCCTAAACCCAGAGGATGAAATACCAGCAATGCCCTATGCTCAGGACCATTTACAAGGAGTTTCAGAAGGAGCCTGCAACAAAGTGGATCTCAGGGTAGTGGTGGACTTACTGAAATGGGTACAACTCTCGAATCAAGAGGAAGCCTAATGGCCTCACCACTATCTTATCAAGAGGCACCAAATCGATGCTCACCTTGGCCCAACAACTTAGCATGCAAACAGACAGCTATCCAGACGTTGCTCAAGGGAGTAGAGGCCTCACCAAATTTTTGTGTGTGTTTTTATTCTGCCCTTCAAATCTACAGTCTCGCCATATTTAAATCAACTTAATCATCATGTTTGCCATGTGGTCCTCTTATCCCACCTCCTCACTTCCAGTTAACTTGCCTCCTTATCTAATCCTTGTTTGCTTGAGTGTGTTGACCTGTCCCTCATGTGCTCTGCTCCCTTTGTTTTGTACTCATTTCCTTTATGTCCTTGCTGTTTCATTTTGTATTCATTGTGATATGATGTTTGTTTCTTAGCTGAATCTCTATGTTATTGAAACTCTCGTCCAGTTTCAAATATTACCCAGCTTCTTGTTCTAGTGTTTCCTTATTGTTAGTGATGGCCAAATTAAACGTTTCGAAGCATAGTTGCTTTCTGACATGATTGTGTCGAAAATGGTTCATTACTCAAAGCTTCATTCAGATGGAAATTGCAGCACCATCTCCTGGTGAAGAAAATGTAATGCAGCAAAGCTGAAAACCATAAAATGCAAGTAGGCTTATGTTAAGGCCCCGTTTATGACGTGTTCACCGAGGGGATCAAAGCTGAAATAGTGTAAGTGCTGTGAAACTCATTTATGTAGGTGAATTTGACAGATGCTGATGAATTTCACATATTCACCTTGATAATAAAACATTAAACATGATGTGTGTGTGTGTGTAATTATTTCTTTAGACAAGGACAGAAGATCAAACCAGCTTAAAAAAAGTTGGAAACCATCATGGAAATATAATAGTAAAATACCAATAGTAAAGTATATAAACCACTACATATTTTTTTTTGTAGTGTGTTTGGGACATTTTCCATTAGGATTTAATGCCACCACCAATAGAACCCAACATATATCAGTAGAGACCCACAGAGACCACTATAATTCCCATTACAACCAATATAATTCCCATGACAACCATTAAATCCAATATAATTTCTGTAATGGTTTATGTAGTTTTTTAGCAGGGCAATATCATGTGTGAAAGATTTATCTTGATTAGCTGTGGGAAGCAGAACTCTATAATTTGTTAACTGGAGGGACCGATATTTTTGTATGTTGAAAAGCATGTGCTTGTGTAACTAGTTGCACTTGTATAACGTAGCAGAGGGTTTTTGAAGTTTCTGTCTTTGATGCATGTTTTATGTAACAATGTTAATATGTTCTCTAATTAATAATGAATAAATAATATGTGGCAGTGGGTGAGTTTTGGGTACATGCAGAAGTCTTAGACAGTGTTCTTTAAATGGTATGTTTTTTATTCAGAAATATTATTTTCGCCACAGTCTTTCTCAGTCAAATTTTTTTTAAACCAGATTTATAGAATATCCTCTTGCATGGAACAGATGATGCAGGAGTACACAAAACAGTTTAGAAAGCTGTTATAAATGAGGATATATTGCTTTGAATATAAAACACTGAAATAAACTCAATCCACTCTCCTCAACAGTAACATCAATCCAAACACCGACTACAACAACCCACAGTTTGGCTTCACTTTTATAAGAAATAGAGCCAAAAGGTTTCAAACCTGTCAACACTGAATCAAGCTGTCAAAGCAGTTAGGTGGTTCATTACAGGAGTGAACCAGTGTGTTTTATTTTCAATAAATTTTCACGTGACTAGTGATGTAATGATACAAGCTCCGAAGTAGTGGTTCATTGCAAGGACCATTCGAGTTTGAAGCAAGCTTACTGTTATTTTGATATTTTCTCAAGTCTTGTTCTAGTTAGTTCTTGCCTTTTGTGCACTTTTTCACACAGGGTGATGCAGGTTTGGATTTGTTTTCCCTTCATAACAACCTCAGTTAAAAGCTGCATTTTGGTTTTACTTGTGTTATCTTTGACATTTATTAATTTGTTTGATGATTTGAAACATTCAAGTGTGACAAACATGCCAAAAAAATAAAATAAAAATCTGGAAGGTCCATTCTTTTTCATCAAATCAATTCCCAAGTCCAGTCCCATCCTAATTTTTTTTCTCATTCCATAAACCGTTTCACAATATACAACATAATAGGGAAGTAGAGACGATCACGTAACTGAATTAAAAAATTGGATGGGAAATGATAGGAAAGAAACAGCCGCCAGGATAGGAAAATTAACATGCTGAGTCAGATTAAAACATTCAAAAACAGACATTAATTGATTACTGTTAATGCAAACAGTATCGACATGAATATTGAAGTCACCAAGCAGGAGAATGGGAAATGACAATGATCAGGCAAAGGTAAAAAGTTCACTGAGTTCAGAAAAAAAGTTGGACAGGGCTTTGGGAGGACAATACAGCAGGTTAATTATAAGAGAGTCAGCCTTCAATACCGTATATTCAAATGAATTGGTATCATGAAAATGAAGTTGCGTGAGTCGGAGATTGTTCCGGTAAATGATAGAGAGACCACCCCCTTTAGGACAGATACTTATATCCTTCAGGTACGAGAAGATTCAGCTGCAGAAATATCAAAGTTAACTGCTGGCTGTCGATCTTTTTCAAATTTAGCTCCTAAACTCTGGAACAGTCTTCCTAATACAGTTCGGGTAACAGACACACTCTGTCAGTTTAAATCTAGACTAAAAACACATCTCTTCAACCTGGCATACACATAACACATAACATAAGACGCACCAAATTTTAAAGGAGGAAAATCTAGAAAAAAAAATTCTGAACCAAATACTGTAGTAAAATATTTTATATCAACTGTATAAAGTTAACAGTACAAAAAACAATTTTATGCCAACCATGTAAAATATTAAGAACTATCTTTACTCTCATTAACAGTCAGTAAAGTCAGTAAACAGTGAAAGTAACAAAAATAAGGCTGTAATGTTTTTATTCGAACTCCAATAATTTGTGTGTAAACCGGGAAGTGGGGTGTTGTACCGAAATCTGACTCCCCGGACAAATCTCACTCCCCTCACTAACATAGAGATTTTTCTGCAGCAGAAAAATACACCTGTAAAAAACTCACTCCCCTCACTAATTGATGTTTTATTAACAAAGTTCGGGAGGAGCACGTTCAAAGGATTAACGCAATCAACTCGTCATCAGCAATTACACCTCATCTTATCAGCATGAGAGGAAACGTGTATATATAGTCATGTTCGACTCACCTACACCTCTTGACGGTTTACGGCAGCTGGTCAGTTTACGGCATATGGCTCCACCTTCCGGTCGCGATACAGCCGGATTCGAGCTCTACACGTTAGATGGATTTTCTACAAAAAACTCCGGACTCAGGAGCGATTCTCATCCGCCTAAACACCATGCTGACTATATCATATCACCCTCAGCATTTCATCACGGGTGCCAGACCAAACAAACGGATCCTGAGCAACAAACAAGCAAATGCACAATGAGACGCGAGGCCTGTTCTCGCCACCGCAAACTAAACATCCGCATTCAGATAAAGTTGGTTGAGCAGCAAGCTCGACTCTCAGGCAATGCCGCCCTCTTCCCGCAAGGAACGGGCTTTCCACCAGCGTCTGGCCGCCACCGCGAGCCTTCAGCAGACCGCGCTGCAGTTTCAGCTCACACTCTCTCTGTCCGTCAGCTCACACAAACAAGAGCAGCTGTAATCCTCCCGGCGCTTTGATTTCAGCAACGCTAAATCACGAGCAGTTTGTGCCATCTTGATGCTACTGTTTCGGGGAATCCATGTCTGAAATGTGATTGTTTTAAACTAACGCGCTGCCAGCTCAAGCAGTAGCGCGCACGGAAGTCAGATCGCGCGCAGTACAGCCCGATCGCACGCGCTGCTTTCAGATCGCGCTCATTACAGTCTGATCGCGCACTCAGCCGCCCACACAAGAATCAAGAACTTATTGCCAGGAGCACGTTCAAAGGATTAACGCAATCAACTCGTCATCAGCAATTACACCTCATCCTATCAGCATGAGAGGAAACATGTATATATAGTCATGTTCGACTCACCTACACCTCTTGACGGTTTACGGCATCTCCACCACCCTGACTCCTCACACTTAATCATTCCTATCAAAGTCAGGATACGGGGGGAGTGCTCCAGGTTCGGGCTAAATCCCGAGCTCGGAGCCCTCTCCTCGGACAGCACGCTAAATACGCTCACCATTTACTGCTCCTGAATCATTTGTAAGTGTGACCTCGTGAACTCTGGTTTAAAAGCACAAAGACTCACCATATGATGAGACAATAAGATAAATATGGTGTTTTTTTTTTTTTTTTGCTGTGAAAATCTGACTCCCCTTGGTAAATCCATACTATAATTGTTACAACCAAATGCTTTTGAGCAAAGAATGTCCATACCATTAACACTTAATATTCATCATTTACATTTACATTTACTCATTTAGCAGACGCTTTTATCCAAAGCGACTTACAATTTGAGGAATATAGAAGCAATTTGTCCAAAGGATACAAAAACACATAAGAGCGCTTACAAAAAGTTTCAAACATTCTGAATACAAGTAGCACAAGCATGGGGAGTAGAGAAAATTGAAAAAAAAAAAATTTTTTTTTTTTTGTAAGTGCATGTGTGTGTCATGTTAGGTGCTCATGGAAGAGATGCGTTTTTAGTAGTTTTTTAAACCTTGACAGGGAATCTGCATTCCGGATGAGGGCAGGGAGTGTGTTCCACCAGGGAATCTAAGAGTGAAACAAAACCAAGAGAGAAACGAAACCAAGAGAAAGAGGCGTGACTCACAGAGAGTGAAGCGTGAACGCCGAACGCGCATGTTTTGGTTCAGAAAAACATGTATATGAGTATATATATATATGTATATAATACATCATGTTGTTTACCACCCTCATAAGCTAGACAAGTTGAGGGTGGTATTTGACTGCTCTGCTCAAGTTTTGTGGCATATCTCTTAATGACACTCTCTTACTGGTCCAGACTTGATAAATTTTTTTGTGGGAGTACTTTTCCGGTTACAGAAGGAAGCAGTTGCTGTGACATGCGATGTCGAAAAGATGTTCCATCAATTTCATGTTCCTCCTGATGAAAGAAACTACCTGAGATTCTTATGGTGGGAAAATTGAGAGTTGAAGGGAGAACCTCAAGAATATAGAATGACTGTACACTTTTTCGGCGCTGCTTCATCTCATGAATGTGCCAACTTTGGTCATAAATATCTAGCAGAGCAGTACAAATCTGAGTATCCTACATCTTCGTCTTTCGTGAAAAATTACTTTTATGTTGATGACGGCTTGATTTCAGTCCCACTGATCCAGGAAGCAAAAGAGTTAATTGTCAAAGCTAAAATCTTGTGCAAGCATGGATTTTACGCCGTCATGAGTTCAATTCAAAGAAGAAAGAAGTTCTACACTGCATGGATTCTTCAGAGTTGGCAATGACTAACAAACCGCTTAACCTGTATCCTGGAGTAACAGGGTATGTTCTTGGAACTCAGTGGTCTACAAAAGATGACACATTTAGTTTTGATATGAAACTGAAAGACCAGCCTTCAACACATCAGGGTATTTTGTCAATTGTTGCTTCTTTGTTCGACCCTATTGGGTTTGTTGCTCCTTTCCTTTTAAAGGGAAAGTGTATTTTACAGGAGCTGTGCCGTAGAAATATTGGATGGGACGATTCTCTTCCTGAGGACTTGTTCAAGCGGACTTGACACACTTTAGCGCACAAATATGCTATAATCTTCCATCTTTCAGTAACATCGTCTGGACAAAACTGCACCATTTCTCTGATGCAAGTAACCTAGGGTATGGTGCATGCTCTTATCTTAGGTTCAAGAATAACAAAGACGAAGTAAATCGTAGTCTCGTAATGGCCAAGGCTCGAGTCGCACCCACAAAGATCAAAAGCATTCCAAGATTGTGAGCCAATGAAGTGAGTTTTTCATTTATATTGTTTGTGAATTCAATGTGATTGTGTTGTCATGAGGAAATGATCGATATGTGAATGATAACTGTTATTATGCTGTTCAATTGAATTTGTTTATTTGGAAAGTGTAAAAAGACAATATTTATTTATTTTGTGTACTTTATTTTAACTTTATTTTGTGTATTTAGTTCTCACGGCATCTTGATTTGGATGGTTGCCCTCGTGATGAACCTGAAAATAAAGCATCAGTCATCAGAGAATCCTTGTGCTCGTGAAATCACTTGGGGCGAGCTACAAAACCATCAACCAGACAGAGCCAGCAAAGGCTCACTAAGGAAGATCTGGGGGTTGACGCTTCTAACACGCAAAGTGAAACGTGCATGTGATTTGACAGAAAATGAGGCTTCATTTGTCATCGATCACGTGACTCAGGGAAACCAAATACACACCCCGATACAGAGCTACAAATTGTCGCATACGCGATACACACATCGAAGCTTAAGTGTCATAGGTAACATCACTAGTGTTTTGATTTGTTTATCACAATAAATAACCTTTCTTCACTTACACATGAGTCCTCATGTGGCGAGCAGGGCGGGGTCGAGGGACCGTGAGAGCGTCACGAGAGCCGGTGGCGTGATTGAGAATGAGCGTTACCTGCGAAGCCACGGCTCCACACCACACCTCCCCTTTCCCGACCGCAACAGAAGGTGCATGGTCTCTAGATCCAGACTTTTTGTAATCACCACAAACCCATCAGTTGATCACAACATTGTGATTCAACTGGGGTCTACTTACTGGTAGGGCTTGATCACCAAATGAGCTTTACCTGCCAAATTTCAACAATGGTCCGGTTCTGTAGGTTCATTGTAACAACTTCAGGTAAATAAGACCCTTCTCTTTAGAGTTCATTGTTCAGCTCCTTATTCAAGCTCTTGTAATTTCAAGGCTGGACTACTGAAATTATCTATTGCCCAGCCTCCCAGCCATCATGTCTAAACCTCTGCAGATGAATGAGGGGTCTTCAATTACCATACTCTTCACAATTTGCCTTTAAGAGCTCCCAAAATCCACCTGATCTGCTCAGACCTTTCAGCTGAAAATACATCTCTTCGTCAAGCACTGTACCTTTTCCACAAACTTATAGACACACAGACTTACTAGAATTTGTGCTTTAAAAGGATTTAGATGGCCAAACCAGTATGTATGTATCTTCTCTGTTTGAGAACAAAGTACAGTCTTGAGTCTATGCTGAACATATAAATTATCTTCTGTTTCCTATCCCATTTATTCACCATTTCAAAGGTCGTATTTTTCACACTTTGGCAGCACTAAACTTCTTAGAGTCTTCTTTAAATAGTTATGTCACTTCTGAGGAAGGAGCTTGAAACTCTGAGCTCACCAACAAATAAAGCCATGTGCAGCTTCTTTTTTTCAGCCCCCCTGTACATTTTTCTTCTGCTTACTTCTTTCGCCTGAGTTTCTGATTAATGCATACCCCAGGGTTTATATTACGTACACAAATCTATTTGTCTTCTGTTATTTAGCAAAAAATATACTTTGCCTCAAACTGACAGCCAAGCTGTTTCGTTGAAGAAGAAAAAAACTCATTTTGGTGCAATTTTGTATTAAACAGCAGTTTTAAGAAGGTTATATCAAACAAATATTGAATTATCCCTCAATTCCATGTACGAATAGACTGCAAATAAAGAATGTCTGCTTAATAGCTCTGATTTTCAAACTTGAGCAATGACCCAGTTGTTCATTTAATAATGATGTGGCATGTGCTTCAAGGAAAATACAATTGACCTTGAAACAGTTGATGGATTATTCATCTTATTTGTAATCTATTTATTTAGGAAAAGGGAAATTGTGTTTGCTCAACAATGAAGTGATGATTAGTAGTACAGACAAAGGAAGGCATGATTGACAGGCTTTCATTTTTTTTTTTTTTGTTAAACAAAGCTGGTGGTTAATCACATCCCTTTGCATGCAAGCACAAGCCTTGTTAAACAGAAAACAAAAACAAGCCTAATTAACCAAAATGATATCCAACAGCACAGTGTTAAAGATTTGTATTGCTTCGGCTCACTAAATACAAATGGTGCAATGATTTATGGAAAAATTACAGAACGGCAGAGGAAGAAGGTACAACAGGTGGTTTATATAAATATGTTTGCAAATTTTGATTTTATCTTACCTTAATTTATATAGTGATTTTTATAATGCAGATTGTTTCAAAGCAGATTGAGAGTGATAATAGAAACGTTATTTAAAGAAGATGGTTTTGGTTGTCCAGCAGTTCTATAAGAAAGGAATTTTCCAACTTGAGTTGGGAGTAAGTTTAGTAATTTTTGATTGACTAATTTTTTTTGTAGAATCATTATTTATTAACTAAGGGTTTGCGTATGTAACACTGTTCTCAAAATGAAAACAGAACACTTCCAACACGGTCAAGACACCCACCCACATGACAACGTCGGCCCAAGAATGCAAACCTCAAAATAGATTTAAAAGCAAAAATTATGCTGACAAATTTAGCATTGTATGTTTTAATGCGTAAGCCACTGAGACAACATCCTCATCTTCGGAAGAAAGAAAACTTTTGTTGCGTTTTTGTTTGTTGTTCATGAGCCCTTTGCAGGGGACAGTCAAGTTGACTTGTCTATCCAGACAAAGGGCTGTGTTGCAGTTGTGTTTTGGTGCTAGTCCTTCATCTGATCTGGATATGACCCAGTTCTGGTTGATTATGGTAAACATTGAGAAAAACAGAGAGATTAATTTCAGCGTAGGTGCCATTCTTCTGATGTAACTAGAACATTAAGTGTTATAAGAAGTGTTCCTGGTTCCAGCCGACCTAAATTATGCAACATAATTTTACATGATTTGAATTATATAAATTATAGTGTTACCTGTATGCCAGTTTGAAGAATTGTGTTTTTATTCTAGATTTAAACTGACAAAGTGTGTCTGCTTGTCACGGTTCACAAATTCATTGTCTCCTAGTTCTGCCTGTTTGTGTGTGTGTGTGTGTGTGTGTTTGTGTGTGTGAGAGGTGAGAGTTGGGGGCATGGTCACTGTGTCACAAAATACTTAATGGGAGGACTTAAAATGCAGAAAAAAAGAATATTTATTAACAACTGAATAATAAACAAACATACCAAAATAAACACCCACAAGGGGAAAAACAGTAACCAAAGACAATAACAACATACTCAGAATAAAACAAAGGAACACAGATAAACCAGATGGACCGGGACTGTAACACACAACGAGGAGCGGGACATAATGACAATGACACGACACATGAGCATAGACAGCTAAGATCGATTAAGGAAAACAAGGGAAAAAGATGGGCGGAGTTTCACAATCACAAGACACAACAAAGGGACAGTGTCAGAGCTCTGTCAACCAACACATTAGAAACCCAAACTGATGTGACAGAACCCTGACACACTGATCACATTCGTGGCCATCATCATCATCATGCACCTGATCCTTATCTCCTCTCCCTATTTAGTTCACCACATCCACCATTGTGTTGTCGTTGTCATTGTCTCTATTATGCCTCGTCTATCTCCGGATTCCCTGTGTTCACATAGAGGTGCCCTGGATTCCGCCTCCAATCTCTGTGCCATCACTCCATCACTTGCCCGTCGACACATCCTAACTCCATCCACTCCACCTTGGACGGTTAAAATTGTTGGACTCTATGTTTCTGTTCCATGTTCTTGTACCCCTCCCTCTGCTGTGGTTCCAGTATAGGCACAAGGTTGGAAAGGATGGGGAGCTACTGTCACAGTTCATGTGTGATCAAATTGTAATTTCCTTCACTTTTCAAATTAGCCACTTCCCTTGTTAGTTTCATCACCTGTTCCCAGCTATCTTATGACTAATAGGCTTCAATAGGCTGTTATCTGTGGCATCACCTTACACCATATAGCAATCATGACAATATTTCTCTCAAAATGCTACTGATCTCACTTTATTTTGGAACAAATTTAAAGGTTCTCTCCAGGTGAAAGAAATTATTTATTTTCCAAAATCATGGGTAGCTGAATTAATTTTTATTTGGCATGAACATGCAGTCAAAACATGCAGTCAGGAGATGGGAGAAAGTTGAGATATTTCAGCTTTTCTTTTTTTAATAAATCTGCAAAAATTATGTGTTTTTCTGTAAATATGGGATGCTGTGTGTACATTAATGTAAACAAATGAACTTAAATGATTTTAGCAAATGGCTGCAATATAACAGAGTGAAAAAGTTAAGGGGGTCTGAATACTTTTCGTACCCGCTGTATATTACAAATATCACACAAATCCCCATATGAGCTATTGTGAAATACTTTTTCTGATTGATCTCTGATATGTCACAATTCTGCCTGATCTTCATTCAGAAATGAATATTATGTCATAATTTCTCACAAAATTACAATTTGCCACCAAACTTAATTGTGACGTAAGTTTGACTATGAAGTACAAGTGAAATGCACTGCAGAGGTAGTGGGGGATTTTTATGTTGAGTGGGCAAAGAATGCAAACTGACAGGTTTCATGTCCAATTCAAACTGTCAATAACACTTGTCGTAGAGTGTCACAAGCCTGCATGGTGCTCGTTATTTCGAATGCCCTTCTCATTTAGCCCAGCTAGCAGTCATCAGTCAAAATACCCCAATCAGTACTTCCTCCTCCCTACTATGGATGAGTCTTCATCACAGAGACACTGGGGAATACAGCAGTTTCAAGCCTTCCATCACTTAGAATTCAGTGATTTGACTAGAGAAAAAATTTATATGGAAATGTTGCAGTATGTGGTGGTTGATTTTGGAGAAATCTTATATAATGACATGAGAATCAATTTTAAATAACAACAAACATTCTCAATAGAGCATTGAGTAACCATGGATATGGAAAAGTGCGTCATACAACTTATTTCTACTTCTTCTTTTGTGTAATGCTAAATTATATTGTGAATATCACCACAATGCCATGGTGGTCATGCCATTATTTTTAAGACTTTAACCTTTACTGTGAATAGGAACTATGGTAATACCTCGGCTCATGATTCATTTGTTTAATTCGTTCAAAGAGCTAGTTCGTAACTCAAAATTCTTTTACACCCAAAAAAATTTCCCCATAAGAATGTAATAAAAATCACTCGATGTGTTCCACATGACCATAAATGCCTATTTAAAAAAAAATAAAAAATTGGGGGGGGGGGGGGGGGGGGGCGTGGTAATATATTAATTACAGTGATCCGGGCCATATCCAGATCAGATGAAGGACCTGCACCTGGACATGAGCACAACACAGCCCTGAAGTGTCTGCAGGGACCGTGACTCTACTAGACCCTCCCCGGTGAAGATCATGAATCCCATATTCCCAACTGGTCCTCTGACTGAGCCTGTTTTCAGAGACGTGGTTTCAGGTCTGAGCCTGGTTTTAGCTTGTGGTTCTCTTGGCTTCCTCTTGGCTTCTCAACCCTTACAAGTGTGATCTAGTACCTTTCCTCAGGTTGGAAGCACGCTATGCAGTTCCAGCATCGAAGTTGCCAACATCGAAGATGTAGATGAGGATTTGTCACCTCACTCTTCAGCTTTCCCAGGCAGGACTTGGATCCCAATTTAGATCTTCAAATAATTAAATATACATGTACATATATATATATATATATATATATATATATATATATATATATATATATATATATATATTCAGCAGGTACGGAAAGTATTCAAACCCTCTTATATTCAAATCACTCTTTTTTATGTTGCAGCCATTTGGTAAAAAATCATTTAAGTTGATTTTTAAAAAATAATTTTTTCCTTGTATTGTGTGGATGCCTTTTTTCGTGTTCCTAGTTTCTTTGTTTCTTCAGAGATTTTGCACAAAGAGTGTCATTTGAGTTTGTTTAAAGCGCTTTAGTTTTAGTTTTCAAATAAAGTTCTTCAGTTGGATTTCCCGTTTCCTCGCCTGTCTCCGCATCACACACCAGCATGTGACATATACATGACAGAACGACTGACCGACCGAATTTAACAAAAAAAGCAGTTTGGCAGTGTCAACCAGCCGAACGTCAACTGCAGGTGTTCCGGCTGTCATGCACAGATGCATGTGCGATACGGAGATAAAGACGAGGAGAAACAGGTTCCAAACGAACAATCTTTATTCAAAAGACTGTGAAAACAAAAGACTGTGAAACACAACATAAACAGCACTCATAGTGCAAAAACCTGGAGAAACTCTTTAAAACATGTAAGTATCCACACACGACAAGAGCACGGGATAGGATATTAACGTCAAATGTTTACAACTCACAAAGACAAGGGCTCGCAGGAGGGTATTTATGACAAACACGGGAAGGGAACCAGCTGACGAGACTTGGGAAGTGATTAGACAGAGATGGGAGCGTGTAGGACCTGAATGATACATAAAGGAACCCGGATGTGACAGACACGACAAGACAAGACTGTGAAACCAGCACAGGACGACAGTTGGAGAACTACGTAGAGGACTTTGTCGAGCTCTCTCACCGGGTGAAATGGGACAACGTATTTTTAAACACTCTCTTTGAACTTGGGCTCGATACTAAGGCCCTCCGGACCATTGAGGGAAAACATCAACCTCATCCTGTGGCTCAATAGATCTGAATTCACGGTTAAGGAAGTCACCTACGTGCTGCTCCCACACCGCTGGAGACCTCTACAACTGTTAAGTTGTTTTATGTACCATCTGATGCAGTGGAGCAGGCAATGGATAAGATGCCAGGCCAGATACCACCAGTGCCATCCACGATGAAAACCCACCAAGACACCCCAAAAGGTGCCAACAGATGCAATTGCTTGGGAAAGTGGAGGTCTAGTCAAGTCTACTCATTGGTAAGTGGTGTGTGCCAAAATATGATTATGACCTATATCCTGGGATCATCATGGGTACAGATGAGATCCATGCCCTTGTAAAATGTATGCACCGTGTTGGTGCCAACAGGTTCTTCTGGCCTCCAAGAGATTACTTCTTGTGGTATCTTTTTGATGATGTGCTCGAAATCATTCAGGCATCACAGCCTGTGACATCCCAACACATGGAAATCCAGAAGGACGTGTGTATACAGCTCTCCCAGTCATTGTTGTAATGCTCTTTTCCAGTGTTCAGTTTTTCAGAGTTTTTCATGACCAAAGTTTTCCAGTTTTCCATTACATCTACAATGTTCATGTCTCCCCAATTTTTAAAGTTTAAAACCAGCAGATCACAGAAACACTGTCCATACCACCATCACAGTGTATACCACCCAGTCACGGGGTCATTTGGTTTAAATTTATGTAACATATTTTCTTTTCCATAAACTTTTATTTTTAATTATTGTTGTGTGGACTGATCAAATAAATGTGAAAAATATGTTGTTGTTTTTTGAAATTAATTTGTTTTAGTTTTTCCAGTACAAACAATGAGGTCATTGAAATGTTCAATTTATATTTCAAGATTAAAAACCTAAAAATATAGTTTCTTTTAAAGTTTTTTTTTTTTTTTCAAAAAAGGGACATTTTACTATTAGGAAAACGTTAGAATTAAAAAATATTTATATTGTCTTACTTGGTGTACATATTATCCTTAACGGGGTGATACAAGAGAGTCTCCCACGGTTTCTTGTTTCCAGTGGTTTTAGTGTTCTAGTGGATGGAACTGTGGCACTACTCTTTCTCTTGCATCTTTGTGTCTCGTTCGCGTCTGCCCAGCCTCTTTGTTTCCCGTAATCATTCCCAGCTGTCTCTCATCACTACCTTCCCTCATGTGCCCTATAAATATCCCTCAGTGTTTGCTGTCCGGTGTTGTGTCGTTTTCATTCATGTGTTTCTTTGGTCGCGATTCCTGTCGTGTTCCCTGCCCTGAATTCCTGGTTTGTTTTATGTTCAAGTTTCGTTCTTTGGTTATGTTGTTTTTACCCCCTCGTGGGTGTTTCTGTTGTATAATTGTTTATCTACTTTTTGTTAATAAATCATCATTTTACTTGCACTTGAGTCCTCCCATATCAGTTTGTGACATTTATTCTGTAAAACACGAACTCGCAGCGATAGCAGCGGCTCTCCTGGTTACCATCACTCACACAAATTCTCCTTCTGCAACTCATACGAGATTCACCAATGCATTCAACATAACACTTTTAAACATACAAATCTCTCATAACTCAGCATGAAACTAATTTGCCAGCAATTACGCTATATTCTCCATACACATAATTCGTATTATCACATTAACTGTGTTATAACATACGTTCAAACAATATATAAATTTGTTTCCCACAATATTTAACAACTCAGGAAATATACACACACACACACACACACACACTCTAAACATTTATACTCTAATCCCACAGCTTTTCCACTAGTTTACCTGTAAAACATGAATTCACAGCGTTAGCGGCGGCTCTCGTGTTTACAATCCCTCACGCGAATTCTCGTACTGCAATTCGTATGAGATTCAGCGGGAGTTCAGTTCCCCAACCAACACCGTGCGACTTCACCGCCACCTGGTGTATTCTGAGTCTGCAACTCACTCAATTTACGCTGTGTACTTCATCCTACCCATTTAGTCTTTTAAACCTTCCAATTGGCAAGGCCCACAATCATTGTACTACAAATGCTACGTGGAAATGGCACCCGTTACGTAGAATGACTCGGAAACGTTTGGTAAAGCACCTCCAGCTGTCATGGCACACCGTTGAAGAGACAATATATCGGACATTAACAACTCAGTTGAAACCTATTTATATTCAGATCATTGAAAGTGCCGATATTTCAACATTGCTTTGGAAGTCCTGTGGTTAACGATACGCCACAGTTTGAGAGATATCCCAATGTCAAACAGGCTGCACTCAAACTATTGTCAATGTTTGGGTCAACTTAAATCTGTGAATCAATTTCACATTTGTGAATCAAGTGAAATCAAAGCATCGCTATGTCCTGATTGATAAACATGTGAAAGAGTTACTACTTGTGGCCTGTAACGACTGGTGTGCGATGCGGGAACAAGGAGACTGAAGCAAGACAGAATTCCAAACTAAAGTCACTTTTAATACTAAACAAAACAAAAGACTTTAAATATAAACAAAAGAAGCACACATGTGCAATAAACTAAACGTAAACCAAACACTAGAATATAACTCAAAACAAGAACCACAGCTGGAGAACAAGAAACATCCACACACAACCACCATTACTTTGTTAACAACTGACAAACACCAGTGAAATGCACAAGTGATTTATACACAAGGGGAAACAGCAACACCTGGGAGACTAACGAGGAAGTGATTACAAGACAGGTGTAGGGAGTGAAACAATAACCCGAGAGACAGGAAGTGGAACAACGACAAGACTGACAGGAAGTGACAAAGAAGACCCAGACAGACAGGAACAGTGTTACATGGCCACAACTGAATAAAAGCCAGACTTAAGAAAGATTGTGGAAACAAAAGAATGCCAGGGGCCTCATGTATCAACACTACTTACGCACAAAAACGTTGCGTTCGCCAGCTTTCACGCTCACGGTCGGATGTACTAAAAGTGAAACTAACGTGACAATGTGCGTTTCTCCACGGCAAGTTCATGTCTGGCGTAAGTACATATCTCATTGTTTTGTCCATTGGCGACTCCTATAGGCAATGAAGTGAAGCTGCAAACGTTATACAACGAATTTTTCTATAAGTCTGTGTGAAGCATTGCTATTTATTTGCAATGTATAAAATCATTTATTTATATATATATATATATATATATATAAATATAAATCATTTATAATTTTTTTATATATCATTTATTTATATATATATATATATATATATATATATATATATATATATATATATAAATCATTTATAATTTTTTTATATATCATTTATTTATATATATATATATATATATATATATATATATATATATATATATATATATATATATATAAATGATTTTATACATTGCAAATAAATAGCAATGCTTCACACAGACTTATAGAAAAATTCGTTGTATAATGTTTGCAGCTTCACTTCATTGCCTGTAGTAGTAGTATTGCATAATTTATAGAATATTCCCATAAGGCTTGTGTGACAATATATATATATTGATATATATTATTGACAGATTGACAGATTGATATATATATTGTCACACAAGCCTTATGGGAATATTCTATAAATTATGCAATTAAGTAAGAACATATAAAAACACGTGCAAATTGAAGGGTAAAATGAACAATTAGTCTATGGCAATGGCAACTTTGGCAATATTAGAGGACATTGCTAATGGCAGAATCCGAAGAGAACGAGTTTTTAGGGACCACAATGATTTCCTGGCCCATGATGACTGCCTTATCAGCCATTTCAGATTTCCAAGGGCTATCCTCCGAATCTAGTTGGGTCCGAATCTAGATAGAGAGACAGCGAGGAAACACGCAATTCCCGTTCCGTTACAGGTGCTGACAACACTTGGTTTCCTGGCAACTGATTTTTTCCAAAGGGAACTGACAGACCGCTCAGGAATCAGCGAGTCGTCTTTGAGCCGCGCAAAGCCAGCTGTCCCCATATGATGCCGTTGACCAGCCAAACATTAAAATGCAATTTACAGCGATAGTCGGTTTCCCTAATGTAATCGGAGCGATCGACTGCACACACATATAAGGCACCATCTGAAGATGAATTTGCATACGAGAATCGGAAACATTTCCATTCAATAAATGTGCAGATTATATGTGATGCGCAAATACGCCTAAAAAATATTGTGGCAAGGTGACCTGGGTCAACCCATGATTCATACATCCTTCCAAAAAGCTTGGTTGGGTGACAGCTGGTAGAGCTGGTACAGCTTTCACTTTCGTTTTCGTGCCACTTCCTTTTCCCAAATGGACTCATTACCATATTTAAATCAGTTTAATTAAGGGAGGAGACTGGGTGGAGTGTTGTGCTCGTGCATGTGCGCTCAATTTCACGTGAATCGGGATGTACGAAGAGATTATGCGCGGGATCCTTCGAACGCAGAGATTGATACATCTGGATTTTTTTGTGCGTTCGCACATTCACAGCTTTGTCCGTAAGTGATGTTTCAGTATGAATTCAACGCAAGTCTTAGTACATGAGGCCCCAGGTGTCCCACTGAGTCAAGTAAAAGGAGGTATGATGATACAAACATTCAAATCGATGAAAACTATTGTGTGTTATGTAATTGGTATTTGTAATAAATAATAAATATTAATAGTAAAAAAAATATTGTGAGAAACATCTGTTGCGTGGCTCTTTGCAGTCAAGAGGATTTTTTACAGGTTCATCACCCCTGCTGTATGACCTCAAGTCGTCACCTTTATTTGTATAGCGCTTTTTACAATACAGATTGTTTCAAAGCAGCTTTAGAGTGGTCACAGGAAAATGATATAAACAAAGTTTGTTTGGCAGAACAACAGCCTTAAAAGAGCAGGCGAATTAATACAATTGATGAATATTAAGTGTTAAGTTTCCCCAACTGAGCAAGCCATAGGCGACAGCGGCAAGGAACCAAAACTCCAGCAGGTGACGTAATGAATGAAGAACGGAAATGGAGAAACCTTGGGAGAAACCAGGCTCAGTCGGGGGACCAGTTCTCCTCTGGCTAACAGCCAAAACGTACATTATTATTATATTGACAACAATTCAAGTCCAATAATAAGTCCAAATTGGTCCGGTTGGAGATGGGTTCATAATCGTCACAGGGGAGGGTTTAGTAGAGTCATGGTCTCTGAAGACACTTCAGGGCAGTGCTGTGCTCGTGTCCAGGTGCAGGTCCTTCATCTGATCTGGATACGGCCTGGATCCGGCTGACCATGGTAACCTCGAAATAAACAGAGAATAATATCAGCGTATATGCCATTCTTCTTCTGATGTACATTAGATGTTATGGGTATGTTCCCGGTTCCGGCTGACCTAAATTATGCAGCCTAACAATCATTTTACATGATTGTTATGCAAGGTTGAAGAGATGTGTTTTTAGTCTAGATTTAAACTGACAGAGTGTGTCTGCTTCCCGAACTGTATTAGGAAGACTGTTCCAGAGTTTAGGAGCTAAATAGTAAAAAGATCGACTGCCAGCACTTGACTTTGATATTCTAGGTATTATAAGCTGGTCAGTATTTTGGGATCGCAATAGACGTGAAGGACTATAATGTGTTAAGAGATCGCTCAAGTATTTTGGAGCTAAACCATTTAATGCTTTGTAAGTACAGTGGAGTTGGGTTATGTTGACGGCATCAGGGGTTGCAAAAAAGCATTGAGAGAACCGTTTCGTGAGATAATCAACACCCAATATGGCGATTTATTTGATGAAGTGATCGGCATGCTATAAAAATGTACATACACTGTATGTGTTTGCTAACAACAAAAGGCATATGTGCACCAACTAACAACAGAGATTTACCAGTATACAATAAAAAACACCTTTGATTCTCAATACAAACCTTTAATTTTATTCTCCAACATTGCAAACACAATTTCGCTCACTGCGTATACAGTCATAACATATTCGTGAGGTCATCACGCTGTACTAGATTGCATACTTTCTTGTGTTCGGCCTGCCTAATGTGCTTTCTCACATCTGCTATCTGCTTTATCTCGTCTTTTAATAACCTTCAATCCGTTCTTCAATCCGCAGCGGCGCTGAGCAGAGTCACATCAGAACAGAAGCATGGGTGGTGTTTGTGTGTGCGTGTGTGTGTGCGTGTGTGTGTGTGCACGTTGTGTAGCTGTACTGGATTGCATACTTTCTTGCGTCCTGTGCTGTCTCAACAAGCATGCCCACGTATTATCAACAAAAAACGGATTTAACCAGCCTTGGAATTCAGGGTTTGAATGATATGTGCTTTCACTTCAGATAGTCTCCAATAACTCCACAAGATAACTTATACGAAGTGGCGTATAAGTCCTTCATTTTTGCTCAAGATACTAGGATTCGGCAACATGACAGAATCGACATAACCCACAAAAAAATAATGACAAATAGGGAGTTTGGCGGTTCCACTTCAAAAACGTCGACATAATAGTATTGGCGAGTTAACCGTGACGCGAGATAAGTGAACTCCACTGTAATTAGCAAGATTTTAAAATATATTTGGTGTTTAAGAGGAAGCCAGTAATAAATTTAAATTTATTTATTTATTAATAAATTTATTTATTAAGCATGCAGGGCAACCACCCAGTAGAGCATTACAATAATCTAGCCTTGAATGCATGAACTAATTTTTCCGCATTTGTCTTTGAGAGCATATGTCGCAATTTAGATATATTTTTAAGATGGAAGAATGCCATTTTACAGATGCTAGAAACGTGGCAAATGAAAGATTGGTATCAAAGAGCACACCCAGGATTCTAACTGACGATGAAGACTTGACAGAGCAGCCATCGAGTGTTAGGCAGTAGTCTAGATTATTACGTGCAGAACATCTTGGTCTAATAATTAGAATCTCTGTTTTTTTTTTCAGAATTAAGCAGTAGAAAGTTATTAGTCATCCAATTTTATATCAGTTATGCATTCTGTTAATTTAGTGAATTGGTACATTTCATCAGGATGAGAAGAAATATAGAGCTGAGTATCATCAGCGTAACAGTGAAAGCTAATGCCATGCTTCCTAATAATTGCACCCAAAGGAAGCATGTACAGGGTGAAAAGCAATGGCCCTAGTACTGAACCTTGAGGAACTCCTTAACGAACCCGTGATCGATATGACATCTCCTCATTTACTGCTACAAACTGATAACGGTCAGATAAGTATGATTTGAACCAGGCTAATGCAACTCCACTAATGCCAACATAGTTTTCAAGTCTATTCAGAAGGATTTTGTGGTCGATTGTATCAAATGCAGCACTAAGGTCCAATAACGCTAACAGAGGGATACAACCTCAATCGGATGATAAGAGCAAATCCTTTGTAACTCTAATGAGAGCAGTCTCAGTACTATGATATGGTCTAAATCCTGACTGGAAATCCTCGTAGATGCTGTTTCTTTCTAGAAAAGAACATAGATGTGAAGATATTGCCTTTTCTAGAATCTTTGACAAATAAGATAAATTAGTAAATAACTAATTCTGCAGGATCAAGTTGTGTTATTTTAATAATCAGTTTAATTACGGCCAGCTTAAAGGTTTTTGGTACGTATCCTAATGACAAAGATGAATTAATAATATTAAGAAAAGGATCTATTATCTCTGGAAGCATCTCTTTGAGTAGTTCAGTTGGTATCAGGTCTAGCATACATGTTGTTGATTTTGATGATTTAACGAGTTTAGACAATTCTTCCTCCCTGATAGCAATGAAGGAGTGGAATTTTTCTTCAGGGACACTAAAATTTACTGTATTTTGTGATATTGTATTTGACAGTTTCATGGTTATAATTTTCTCTCTAATATTATTAATTTTGCAAGTAAAGAAGTCCATGAAGCCATTACTGCTGTGCTGTTTTAAAGCTTTCCATGAAATGCGTAAAAACCTCTAGCTTAGTTTTTTCCAGCTCCGCTCCATTTTTCTGGCTGCTCTCTTGACGTCCCGGTTGTGCTCGTTGTACCACGGTGTACCACAACTATCTTTAATCTTCTTTAAGCGCAACGGAGCAACAGTGTCAATAGTTTCTGTTGCAACATTAAGTTCTTCTAGGCAATCTGGGATGTTAAGTAAATGTCTTTAACTGCCAATCCCAATGTGTCTTTTCATTATCTATATGGATATTAAAATCACAGACAATTATGACTTTAACTTCAGCCATTACTAATTCTGAGAGTAATTCGGTCTCTGTTATGACCAGCAAAAGTCTCTGTTATGCCAAATGTCCTTATGGTTAAAAAAAAATATTTTCCTCTGCCTATCAGAATTACCTTTAATTCACCACACTCAGAACTAATGAAACTTGAATTTACCATAAACCCAAAAGCGGCCATTGTATTTTATCTATTTAGACTTCAGAGAACTTGGATGAGTGACTGGAAAAGTTATTTGAAAGCATTCCTCTTTCAAAGTCTTTCATGATGAAGATGGAGATCCGTTTTATATTGATCTGCTGCAACCAATGTCTGCTGAAACTTTAATGCTCAAGATCCATTTTCTTTTCAGTTCCTTCATCCTCAGTGTTAAGTCATAATCAATTCAGTCAAATAAATTATTGTGGTCCACTATAACTGTGAATATGAATAGTATTTTAAATGGTATAATGCATTCATTAAAAAAAAAATTCCCCTCAAAGGGAAAACTTTTATCAGTTGGAGAAGGGATCTTCAGTCAAATACTTAAAATATGTTATTCTTTAAGCATTTACTTTGGCTGACTTCATGGCTGCTCAGCTTCAAATGTGAGATCCATGAAATGTGCATCTCAAAATAGCAGAATTTTGCAAATCCTGCCATTTAACACAATAAAAAACTTTTGCATCCTAAACGTCCATTCTTCAAAGGGAAATACTACAATATTTCACCAAGAATGACTGCAAACAGTTAGCATTGCGGTGCAATAGGATGAAGATGAGGAGAAGGCAGGATTACTGCAATGTCTCTTTATTTATAAATACAAAACAAAAGACTTTAAATATAAAACAAAAGACCACATTTGTGTGAAAAATGGAGAATAATATCCAAGGAGAACGGAGAGACCATAATGGGGAACAGGTGACGAGACTAACGAGAAGAGTGACTGACACAACAGGTGAAGGAAAGACACAGGAAGCAAACAGAAGGGAACAGACAGTTTGAAGAGACATGAAATGACTGTGACAATAACTTTCTATTAACTATAACTTTCAACTGTGAACATTTCTGGATTCATTTTTGCTATGCACCATGAAATGATAGACAATAAAAATAATTTTCTTTTTTATTTTATCACATTCAATTCAAATTGCAAACTCACAAATCAGCTAAAATTTGTTTGCTTTTGCAGTGGCATTGTAGATTCAGTGATGCAGTAAACACTGTAAGAGTACATTTCGTATGGTGTTCTGTCCACATTGAGTCTGTCAGTCCTCTTTTTAAAAAGTTCTGAATAAAAAAGGTCTAATGGATCCAAACCTTATCGTACAAAGTCATGTAAAGGATGCAAGACCTTAACTGAGCATTTATAGCTACCTCTTTTAGGCGTATTGTGATAGTGTATAACCAAAAGAGAAACAATTGAATTATCTGATCTTTTGTGTGGTCCCCCTCTATAACCTGGTTTTGCATTTAGGCAGAAACATAAATAGGTTGAGGGTAATTTTCTCAGTGAAGCTGACTGTGTGACAGACTCATATAGTGTCACAGTTCATGAATGCATTGACTCTCTGTCTGCAGGTGTGTGATTATGTGGAGCGAAAGTGGGAGGCTTGGCTACTGATCACCCACTCATTCATTCATCATCACCACCTGTTCATTACTTCATTACCCGGACTATATATACTATGTATAGCCTTGCTAACAACCTTGTGTTTTCCAGATCGTTTGTGTCCCTTGTTCCTGTATCGTCAGCTTCCTGTGGTGCCGTGTCTGCACTCCTATGGTTTTCCGTCATTCACGTGGATTCGTCTCTCATCGTACACCAGCTACCCATTACATACCTGCGCCACCTGGATTCACTTGGACTAATCACTTGGACTCATCACTTGGACATTACTCATTTGCTACTTGTTGTTTGTTTTACACTTCTTTGGACAATAAATCTTTACTCGTTATTGGATCCATCTCGTTCCTTATTCCCAGTGACAGAACAATCTGGCCAAACATGGATCCAGCGAGCTCTACCATCTGACAGGACTTCCTTGTCAACAACGCGACTCGTCTCGAAAGGCAGGAGGATCAAATGGTGGCAACGAGTCGCCATACTTTAGTGGTGCAGGTGTCCGAGCCATGGACTTACGCCATGAAGTGATCCAAAGTGGCACTTGTCATTACACTCCTTTCAGGTCATGCGGCTCTTTGGGGAACGGCGGAGTGGGAAAATCAATGTCAATGCTGCTCCTCGTTCCAGGCCCTATCTGAAGAGATGAGACAGGTCTTCGATCGGTTGTTCGCGAGGCGGCGCGGAATCTAGCTGATCTCCACCAAGGCGATTGATCCGTTTCTGACTATTTGATCGATTTCCGCATCCTCGCGGTCGACTCGGAAATGGAAATGGAACGAGGAGGCGCAGTGGGCCAGGTTCCTGCATGGGCTGGCTGAACGCATCCAACATGAGATTTATGCACTGGACCTACCCCTCAGTCTCAATGGGCTAATTGAGCTACCCTGTGGGTGGATACGTGTCTAGAGCGAAGTAAACCACGAGTTCCTCAACTCGTAGATCCGGGGTTTCCAGCCTGTCCTCCCACCAGCATCCCTGATGTGGTCAGTCCACCCCAAGATCATGAGCCCATGCAGGTCGGTCGAGCTCAGCTTTTCCGGGAGGAGAGTGAGCGTCGCAGGAGTCTGGGACTCTGCCTGTATTGCGACGAGAAGGGACATTTCCTGGGGCAGTGGTAAGGCCCATGCCCACCAGTAAGGAGGGGGCTACTGACAGGCAGTATCTCAATGAACAAGACCTCCTCATCTACTCTCCTTCCGGTAAGATTGCAATGGGCAGATTCTCATCACCGGTGTCGGGCTTTGTTGGACTACTTCATGGATAATGCACTCGGACTGGGGACAGAACGTCATCCTGAGTTGGAGTGATCAGTGCTATGCCTCTTGTCTTGTCTACCCACACGTCTGTGTCTAGTTCTGTGTTGTAGGAGTCTGTGGATTTTTCTAACGTGCCCCCGGAGTACCTCAACCTGAATGAATTGTTCAGTAAGTCTCGGGAAGCTTCTCTACCTCTGCATCGTCCCTACGACTGTGTTAGAGATCTATTGCCAGGTATGTCTCTGCCTAAGGGCAAGTTATACTCCCTTTCTGCTCCAGAGAGGAAGGCCATGGAGAAATACATTTCTGATTCTCTAGCAGCTGGGTTCATTCGCCCCTCTTCTCCATTCTTTTTGTGGGTAAGAAGGATTGTTCTCTGCAACCATGCATTGATTACCGAGGGATAAACAACATCACGTGAAGATACTTATCCTTTGGCCCTGATGTCTTCCGCCTTTGAGAGGTTGCAGGGAGAATCCATCTTCACAAAACTGTATTTGCGTAACTCTTATCATTTGGTTCGCATAACAGAGGGTGATGAGTGGAAAATGGTGTTGAATACCCCCAGGGGTCACTTTGAATACTTGGTCATGCCCTTCGGACTGTCCAATTCCCCGGCGATTTTCCAAGCACTCGTCAACGACGTGTTGAGACATGGTTGATCAGTTAATTTATGTTTACCTGGATGATATGCTGACATTTTCCAAGCACTCGTCAACGACGTGTTGAGAGACGTGATAGATCAGTTCATTTATGTTTACCTGGATGATAGCCTGACATTTTCTTTGTCTCTCCAGGAACATGATCAACATGTTAGACGAGTGCTGCAATGGCTGCTACAGAATGGGCTTTTTGTCAAGGCGGAGAAATGCGAATTTCATGCACAGTCTCTCCCGTTTTTAGGTTGCATCACCTCATCAGAGGGAATGCGCATGGATCCCGATAAAGTTAAGACTGTGGTAGATTGGCCAACCCCAGATTCCCACAAGGCCCTGCAGAGGTTTCTGGGATTCGCCAATGTTTAATCGACATTTCAGTTGTAACTTCAGCCACCTAGCCGCTCCTCTGAAAGCCTTTACCTCCCACCGAACTACGTTTCCTGACTACGTAGATGTAGCCGAAGCTGCATTTACCAACCTCAAGAGTCGCTTTGTTTCAGCTCCCATTCTTGTCGCCCCTGATCCATTCCTCGGACAATAAGACGCACCCATTGCACTTTTTTGTCCCCTTGCTTGTCTCCAGCCGGACGCAACTCAGAGATTTGCTGGTAGTCAAATTAGCATCGGAAGAGTGGTGTCATTGGTTTTAGGGGTCGGGGGTACCCTTTTTGGTCTGGACCGACCATAAGAATCTACAGGTCCTTCTCAAAAAATTAGCATATTGTGTTAAAGTTCATTATTTTCCATAATGTAATGATAAAAATTAAACTTTCATATATTTTAGATTCATTGCACACCAACTGAAATATTTCAGGTCTTTTATTGTTTTAACACTGATGATTTTGGCATACAGCTCATGAAAACCCAAAATTCGGGTTAGAATTTTAAAAAGAAATTAAAAAAAAAAAAATCTCAAAAAATTAGCATGTCATGAAAAGGTTCTCTAAACGAGCTATTAACCTAATCATCTGAATCAACTAATTAACTCTAAACATCTGCAAAAGATTCCTGAGGCTTTTAAAAACTCCCTGCCTGGTTCATTACTCAAAACCGCAATCATGGGTAAGACTGCCGTCCTGACTGCTGTCCAGAAGGCCATCGTTGACACTCAAGCGAGAGGGTAAGACACAGAAAAGAAATTTCTGAACGAATAGTCTGTTCTCAGAGTGCTGTATCAAGGCACCTCAGTGGGAAGTCTGTGGGTAGGAAAAAGTGTATCACAAAACGCTGCACCGGACCAGGAACTTGACAGGCACGTAGGAGGTATGGCGAAGAGACGCAGCATCTCGTTCCCTATTCAGGGAACTAACGTTACATACGTAACCGAGACGTTCCCTTTCAAGGGAACTCGCACTGCGTCTAGCGCTGTGGGAATGATATACCAACGCTGCCATGGCGACAAGTGCATGTCAGATGTGATCACCCTCAGGTGAAGACACCTGGGCCCCAGGAGCGAAATCTAGGTCTAAGTTGTAGAGCCTAAAGAAGTGTGCGAACAGGAGAGAACAGCCTGCCGCATGACAAACATAACTCCTGACAGAAGGGCCTGAATGCCGGTCATACCCCTAGTGGGAAGAGCTTGGATTGACAAGGGTGCGGTCAACCCAGCTGACTCAAAAACTAGTGAGATAGCCTCGGCTAACCACTTGCTTAATCTCTGCTTGGACACGAGAGACCCCCATTTTGTTTTTGTTAGGGGGCCTAAACATACAAACAGCTGTTCAAACTTTTGTATAAGCGTCCAATGCCCAAAGGGCAAGCAGAATAGTTCCTGGCGTGTGCCACAGAGGAGACAGGATACCAGGGGGTTTATCCACAACCGTCCACCCAAAGAGATGTGGAAAGTAACGAATGCTGCCACATATACACCTTTAAGGTGGGATGGAAAAAAAATCTGCTCCCAGATTGTGTCCCCGGGATGTTAACTAGACCACACATTGCCCATCCAGTGAGGGATGCATCCGTCGTAAGCACTCGGCGACAACAAGGAGCTCCCAACACGGGACACTGGGCATGAACCCGGGTTTCTCCCACATGTCTAAGGCACGAAGGCATAGCCGCGTGACCTTAATCACGTGAGACAGGTTGCTCCTTGGGGAAACCCCCAGGTCTTGAGCCACCACTGTAGAGGTCTAATGTACAGCAGGCCAAAAGGTGGGCCGTTGGACGCTACTGTCACCAGACCAAACAGTTTCTGGAACTGCATCACAGTGAGTGACTGCCTCGAAATATATTTGGCAGAAGTCCCCACGCTGCCAAGAAAAACGACAAAGGGAACCAGCCCCTTGGGACTGGCCTCTAGTGTCATTCGAGCGGTCAGCTCAGTGCCCTGAAGCGGCGAACCGGCAGGTACCATAGACAGAGGTGAACACCGCCAAGACTCGATCGGGCCAGAGAAATCTACCAAGGGAACCGGTCTTTCGAGACTTTTCTCTGGTAATTTCCTGAGCAACCAGCTCAGTGCTCTGAAGCGGTGAACCAGCAGGGAACAACTAAACTGACGGCTCTAGGACCATCCCAGTGCTGCAACGTTTCCGGGCGGACACTGGGAACCAAGCTCGCTGGGGGCCGCTGCGCCCTGAAGCAAACAAGGTGGCAGGGTTAGCGAGATGGCCCCCCCTCTTAATTATGTATCAATTTATACAGACACACATTCTATTATTACATGTAGTTTTATGCATGTATGTGTACATCTTTAACGATCCAGATCAGCGTTGAGCATAAGCAGGACCGTAAAATTTTATGCTGACAACATCCAGTCCCTATTGCTGTTAGAACTGGATTGCTGCAGCACAGGTACTTCTCCATAGGCATTGCATAGCGTGCTTCCAACCTGAGAAAAAGCACTGGATCAAACGGGGGAGGGCAGAGATAGGGCGGCACCCGTCTCAAACCCCTCCGACAGATCCATTTGCGATCCCTATGCTCTGAAACAACGCTGAGCCTCGGCTGCAGCGGGAACAGAGCTGCGTGTACCACAAGCCTGAGTGCTCTCCTCAAAGAGCGGCAGGCGCGATCGGAGCGTTTTCAGCGCGTAGCTGTTATAGTGACACACAAACACCGCCCTCGAGCACTGTCTGTGCTGCACCGCATGCAAACAAGCACACCAAACACATGTGTGTCCCCACCCGAGATTGCGAGGGCAGGGACGAACACATGCCTAGTTTACTCTTGTTGTCCATATACTCTCACTTGTAGTTGGTAGACAAACAACAATAAATATGACAGACAGATCACATATAGCGCTACTGAAGGCACAGGAGCTACTGGCTGTTTGACAGGGCAGGCATTTATAGATTCCTGGTTCGTGATGTCACCCGCTCTGACGTCCTCTCACGCGATTAGCTAGATTACATACATGCTTCATGACGCATTCACTCAGGGGCGTTCCCACAGCGCTAGACGCAGTGCGAGTTCCCTTGAAAGGGAAATATATATATGTGGGCCATTCTACAGAATTGGTGACATTTGGTGTCCCCCATCCAAAAAACACATTTGACAAGCATTTAAATATTCAAATCTTAGATGTTTACAAAGATCCTTAAATTATTTATTGAAACGCACAATAATATTTAAAATATTTAAGCTTTATATTTATAATATCATCATGTATTGGGTACTTTCAATTAGGAGGTGGCTGTCCCAAATCCTTACATGTAAATTTCAACTTCTGAAAATAATATTTAAATATTTTTTGCAATTTTTTCATTCTTGTTTTTAAATGCATATTTTTGTTTCGTTTTAAAAAAGGAAGTTAATTATTTATTTTTTTTTTTTTTTTTTTTTAAATCATGAATCTTTATGTAAAAAAAACATGTCCCGTATTTTCATGTCACTACCAAAACACTGAATGTTTTAGTCCATTGGGTGAGAGTGATTTTAACCACAGTCCTACATTTTTGATCAGGAAATATTCCTATGTCCCTCTCTCTCATATGCTATATGGTGAGTAGATTGATCCCATCATTTTGAGGTAAATGTGTTCTAAATTCTGAAAATCTGTGTGTAACTTTAAGGAATGTCACTACCAAACACATTTTTTCTGCTATTAAGAAAACTTTTTGAGATGTTATTCCATAAAATGTAGTTTTTATATATGTACCGCTGTTCTGACCAGTGATTGCTAACCATGTGCTGATTTGCATCAGCAAAAAAAAAAACATAATACAACAGATTATAAAGACTAATAAAGCAAAACAATAAAGGAAAGTGCCACTCGTAAAGTAGTGGAAGGCAATACACACTGTTTGAACTGCTGTTAATGCCCGACTACAACGACTCTAACTTTTTACATAAGGATCCAACAAATTAACTAGATAAATAATACCCTTACGTGAAAAACAATATCTTTCCAACTAAATAATGTTCCTGTCTTTGAGGACCTTGTGAAAAATAAACAGGCTTTGCCATCAATACTAAACCGAACACCATCTTTAATGCAGCAGCCAGATTTCCTCTAAACAGCTTTCTCTCCCTCTGAAGCGAAAGTCTGCATGCTCTGTAGGGAGTGGAAAAAGTCGAGTTTACTTTCATATAAAAGAGTGCACTCCTCATCCAGCGTTTGCCTTGAGGCAGCTTTGGCATCCTCTCTGCTATTACCTTCAGAAATAGACCTACAGGTCTTAATCTCTCCCCATGTTTTGTTAGAAAATAGAGGTCATAATGCAATTTTTTCTCATCCACCATCTGTACAAAAGGTTGTTGTTTTTTTGGCACTGGAAGGCCCAAAGTCAGAGACATACACAACTGGGCCTTTACAACATTGAAAGCTTGTTCAGCCTCATCAGTTCATGTTCATTTGTATGGGGATTTTAATGTCAATTACTTTAGGGGATGCTGCATATTAGCTTATTTTGTAATAAAAGAGCACATCTTCAAAAATAAGAGAATGGTTTATTTTGTGATTTAAACCTTCACCACTACAAATCCCATGAGCCTCCCTGATCATCACCTGCACTCCATTTCCCTGTAATGCACAAATGCTGTCAATGCTCTCATTGCCCTCATTAGTTTCACCATTTATGTACCTGTTTCACAAACTCATGATTGTCGGTTGCTGTTTGTATCTGGAGGTTACAACGTTTTAAGGAGACGTGCCAAACTGTTTAGATGTGAATTCCACAGCTTTCATCAGGTCAGAGGACAAAAATTCCTTAAGACACTGACAGTTGCTTTATCCACATTTCAAGAGCACTCCCCTTTCTTCTTTTCTGTCAGTGCTAGATGGCCTGAGGGTGTGGGTTTAGATGTAGATACACAAGGGACAAGGATGGAAAGAACTCAACATCATTGGTGGTGGTTGAGGAGATTCCCCCCTACTATGTGTAGCGCTTTGAGCTCTGGAAAAGCGCTATATAAATGTAACATTTCTTTCTTCTTCTTTCTATCAGTGGAATCCCACATCGAGTACTTGAATATATGCATTTAGTTTCAACTTCAGTTCAATCTATAAAACTAGTGGGAACCTGACATTCATAATTTGAATTCTGAGAACTGTGAAATATTATCAAGGCTGGCCAGTTCTTAGTTATAAGCTTCACTTACAGTAGTAGTTCAAAAACAGAAAGCTGGTTTGATTGACTGCATGTTAACAGCCCAGTCACAACATTTAGTTCTAATTTAATGATGCTGTTGACTTTCAAACAGCTTCCAATATGTTGATAATGTTTGAAATTATCACTGTCAGTTGGTGGGATATGATTTCTTAGACTTTAGTTAGGACTAAGTGTATTAGTGACATTTCTAGACAAAGACAGGTACATTGTCCCATGTCAATATCACAGATGTGTATGAAGCAATGCTCACACAGAAGTCACTTTCAAACCAGTAACTGTATGTTAACTCGAATGTGCAAAATCATAATGGAACATTTAGAATTTATGTAAAACTTCAGTTTTACTGAAGTGTTGTTACAAACACTCCAAGCTCACTGTCCAAGCTCACCAGCAGATTCCAACCTATTCCCGCTGCACCAGCCCCACCGCCCGTTCCACCCACCATCAGCCATCCCGCAGGGCAGTCAGAGCCCCACCTCCCACCTCCTGAACGTTACTCCAGTGAGCCTGATTTTTGCAGAGCTTTCATTACCAAATGTTCCGTTTTCTTTTCACTCCAACCACAGACTTACGCTACCGAGCAGGCAAGGGTAGCCCTCCTCATCACACTGCTCTCGGGACAGCTACATGGGGAACGGTGGTGTGGGAGAATCAAGACCCGTGCGCCCGTCCACTCCCGAGTGCATTTTTCCTGAGAAAGTCATTGTTTCCACACTCGTATGGGAGGTCGAAGCGAAGGTCAAATCGGCCTTAGAAGGGGTAACGCCTCTGCCCGGGGGTCCACCAGGTCGATTATTTGTGCCGGAGGAAGTGAGATCCGAGGTCATCCGATGGGGCCACTGTTCCAAAATAGCCTGTCATCCAGGAATCAGTCGTACTAACTTTTTAGTTAAACAGCAGTTCTGGTGGCCAAAGATGGCCCATGATGTCTGAGATTTTGTGTTGGCTTGTTCCGACTGTGCCCAGGGTAAGACTTCCTGTTCTCTGGATGGGTTGCTCCAGCCGCTGTCAGTGCCTTCGAGACCCTGGTCCCATATCGCGCTAGATTTTGTCACATCCCTCCCTCCCAGGGTAACACGGTTGTTTTGACCGTAGTGGACCGGTTCTCGAAGGCCGCATATTTCATACCCTTACCCAGATTACCCTCTGCTAAGGAGACAGCGGCGTCTGTCATTGAACACGTCTTTCGCATTCATGGCCTCCCGACAGACGTGGTCTCTGACAGAGGACCCCAATTTATATCCAATTTCTGGAAAGAGTTTTGCAAGCTGCTGGGGCGAGTGTTAGTCTGTCTTCGTGTTTCCATCCCCAGAGCAACGTCCAGACTGAGCGAGCCAATGTTTACGGTGTACTGTGTCACAGAACCCCTCTTCCTGGAGTCAACAGCTCCCATGGGTTGAGTACGCACATAACTCATTACCAGTGTCTTCCACAGGCCTTTCGCCATTTCAGTGTAGTCTAAGGTACCAGCCACCTATCTTTCCCAGTCTGGAATCCGAAGTCGCGGTCCCCGCCGCCCACGCTTTCATCCAGAGGTGTCGTCGCACTTGGAGTAGAGCCCATGAGACTGCAGGTGGGAGCGCGCACCAAGGCCCAGGCCGATCACCGTCGAAGCCTCCCGTCTACGTCGTGGGTCAAAAAGTGTGGCTTTCTTCCAAGGATATTCCTCTTCGTTACGCATGTAAAAAACTTGCCCCCAAATTCATTGGCCCGTTCCCTGTCACCAAAATCATTAGCCCGGTGACAGTCCGCCTAAAATCGCCTCCTGCGTACGGGAGGATTAATGCCACCTTTCATGTCTCCAAAATTAAGCCCATTATTCATTCTCGCATTAATCCGCCCACCCCGGCTCAACCACCGCCGCGTCTCATAGACGGGGAACCAACCTATCCGGTACTGTCACGGTTCGCAGATTCATTGTCTCCTATTACTGCCTGTGTATGCATGCATGGTGAGTGTGGGAGGCGTGGTTACTGATCACCGCCACTGCAATCATCACACACACCTGATGCCCATCTCTTGTGCCTGTTTAGTTTTCTCTCACCACCCGCTTGTTGTCGAGTCGTTGTCTCTCCATGTTCCTCGTCGACCGTTCCAGTGTTCCCGTGCTCCCGTCTCCTGTGTCAGCGTCATCCGGTATCCAGCGTCAGCATGTCAGCATGTCTTCGAATTACCCCGGTCTGCTGTTCTGTGTTTCACACTCCACGTCACGCACCTTGGGATTACACTGGACTGCACCGTCTTTCGTCCGCCCATTGAGTCCCTGCGCCGCCTGCTTCATCTAGACAGTTTCCTTCAGGTACTCATCTCATTCAATAAATACACATTTGCATCTGAATCCTGTGTTACGTATTTCCTGACAGAAGTAGCCATCAGAGGTTACGCCAGCCGCAGCTGGAACTAGCTTCCAGAAGAGATCAGGTGTGCTCCAACAGTAGCCACATTCAAATCAAGACTCAAAACACATCTTTTTACCTATTCATTTGCAGATTGAGCACTGTGCTATGTCCGAACTGTTTGCATTTTATTTTATACCTATTATCTTTTTATTCTTTTAATCATTTTTAATGTTTTATTTTTATCATTCTTCTTTATGTAAAGCACTTTGAATTACCATTGTGTATGAAATGTGCTATACAACTAAACTTGCCTTGCCTAGGTACATGGTGGTCATAAAGGGATGGAAACAATGCTCAGGTAGGCCGTGACATTTGAACTAAACCCAATTGGCACTAAGGGGACTAAAGTGTGCTTTTTTTTTTCATTTAAACACCATTCTTTGTAAACCCAAGAAATTGTTGTGTGTGAGAATCCCAGTAACTGAGCAGATTATGAAATACTCACAGCGGCCCATCTGGCACCAACAACCATGCCACGCTCAAAATTGCTTAAATCACCTTTCTTTCCCATTCTGACACTCAGTTTGGAGTTCAGAAGATTGTTTTTACCAGGACCACACCCCTAAATGCATTGAAGCAATTGCCATGTGATTGGTTGATTAGATAATTGCATTAATGAGAAATTGAACAGGAGTTTCTAATATGTGAGCGTATGTAAGTACATCTATTAATCAAAATGTACAAATATAGTATTGTAATGCAGTTCGTAGTTCAAAGAAGGAGCCGGGAACCAGCAAACATTTAAACAATTTAATAATCAAATAAAACAACAAATTCAAAATGAAATTAATGGCGGCAGTCCCTCACGGACGTCTCCCGCCCACACGCACACAAAACATGACATAAAGTCCAGGCCTGGTCCTCTCGTCCTTCACTGGTGTCGCTCCTCCTTTAATGATTAAACTCCTCTGTGAGATATGAGCCTGGTTCAGCGCTCACGTCTCTCAGCCATGCCCTGCTCATTACAAGTATATTGTGCAACATTCATCACAGGTGCTTTTAGATTGTTTATACTACTTTTTTGTGTGTGTATTATGTATTCTAGTTCCTTTTCAACACTGCACAAGACAGATCTCTTAAAAGAGGGAACATGTTTTGGAAATTACAGAAAATGACATCCTTATGACTGTAAAAACGTCTCTACTTGTGAACTGTAGGCATTTAAACATTAAAACTGCTCTAGTGTAAATGCCATTGCTGTGAAATGATGCATTGTTAGGAGGTGGAAGGTGTGTGAAGTAAGTGCTGGATGTCCGTGTGACAAGATGAGAAAGATGAGAGGAACTCCAGTAGGTGACAGAAAGAAATAAAAACCTTGGGAGAAACCAGGCTCAGTCGGTGGATCAGTTCTCCTTTGGCCAACAAACAAACAGTACATAATTATGATTAGTAATTATTATATATACAAGCGGCAATGATTATTATAAAAGTGCACCTAAAACTTTCAATGACTTGTTACAAATAAGAGACTGAGTGATTCTTATAAATGAGTGTTTTGCTATGAGTGACTTCTTCAAATTAATGTACACTGTAGTCAATCGCTTTTGCAACCTATCCGTTAGAGCCTTTACTTTGCTTTTCTGTATTTTTCCATAGAATAAGGATGAATATTGTATGTACTTCTCACCATATAGGACATGTTATCAAAATGTTTTGAGAAGTCTTTCTGTCTTGCACACAATATCCTAAGGGCATTTTATCCAATGTGCCCTCACCCATCGTAAGGCTCTGGTTATGGAACAAGAATTACACTCTGCTGAGGCAAGGGGCCATAGAACATGCAACCCCCTCAGACACAGGTTCTGACTGTACAGCCGTCTCTTCTTCATTCCAATTTTATGGGGTGTCGTGGCCCAATGAGATCTGCGTCTTCTCAATCATTCATTAATGCAATCAATTTTGAATGTGAACACTGAAACAGATCGTGTCTCAAATCAGATCCAAGTACTGGTTTGGCAGCTTCTACCTACAGATGCTCAGTCCCAAATCTCCATCCAGGAAGCTCTGCAGGTTCATTTCTAGGGGGAAGTCTTACCTGTATCAGAGACTTGCTATTTGGCCTAGCTGCTCTGTGCTGGTTTCCTGTGGGACAGCTTCACTGCAGGGTTATCCAGAAGCTCAACCAGAAGGTCTACATGGCTGCTCTGGGCTTACCACATACCTCCGGGTGGCACGTCTTTGGTATTCGTTTCCTCTCTTCTATTCATCTGTTCTCTTCCAATCTGATTATGCCCAGGACTTATGAACAAGGTCATTCAAGTGTGAGCACTGGATTCCTATGTCCACAAGCTCTCCCTGTGGCATAGGACCAAACAGCTGTTCTTCTGCCGGGACCCACAAGTGGACCCTGACATCTAACATACTTTGAGCAGATGGATAGCCGAGGCTGTCTCTCTGGCTTATGAGTCTGATAGAAATCCCTCTCCTAATATAAATGTAATGAATTTATAATATATTAATGTAATGAATTATTGTTATTATTAATAAGGTCAGTGTCCACTCGACTAAGAGTGTGGCTGCCTCTAAGGCTTTTCTTGCAGGGGTCTCCCTTGCTGATTTTTGTTTTGGGGCTGGCTGATCCTCCCCACACCAATTCCAGATGTTCTACCAGCTTGACCTCTACTCTGCTCTGGAGACGAGGGTGCTCTCGTAGTGAGCTGCGACACACTTGGGTACGTTGAGTACGTTGGTACATCATTTCCCTAGCAGTTCAACGCAGTATGAGTCCTCTTGAAAGGGAACGTCTTATGTTACGCATGTAACCTTAATTCCCTGAGTGGTAATAACATGCCGCGTCTTTTGCCTCAGCTCCTTGTGCCTCCAGACTTGCTTCAGACACTCTCTGAGCTGCCGCTTCCGGTTTCCGGCGCCCTTTTATAATCCTGGATCATGAAGTCACCAACCCACGACGATCATTCCACAATCGTTGGATCGATTTCACAAAGCCACGATATCACAAGACTGAATGCCAAGGCTTTCCCCTAGTGTTCCGACGCAGCATGAGTTTTCTCTCAGGGACCTATGGTTACATGCTAAACGTCAGTCATTCACTACAAAGTCTTTTTAGTGTCTAACTGCATTGCTGAGTGTTTTCCTGGTTTCCTGTGTCTTCTGCTTGTCTTCCTGAATTTCCTTGTTTGCCTATGTCATGAATCTTAATATTTGTTTGTGTGTTGATTTGACATTATTACCTATTGTAGAGCATTACAATAATCTAGCCTTGAACTGAAGAATGCATGAACTACCTTTTCCACATTTGTCTTTGAGAGCATATGTCGCAATTTAGATATATTTTTAAGATGGAAGAATGCCGTTTTACAGATGCTAGAAATGTGTCTTTCAAATGAAAGAGTAGTATCAAAGAGTGCACCCAGGTTTCTAACTGAAGACGAAGACTTGACAGAACAGCCATCGAGTGTTAGGCAGCAGTCTAGATTATTACGTGCAGAACTTTTTGGTTTAATAATTAGAATCTCTTTTTCAGAATTAAGCAGTAGAAAGTTATTAGTCATCCATTTTTTTATATCAGTTGTGCATTCTGGTAATTTAGTGAATTTCATCAGGATGAGAAGAAATCTAGAGCTGAGTATCATCAGCGTAACAGTGAAAGCTAATGCCATGCTTCCTAATAATTGCACCCAAAGGAAGCATGTACAGGGTGAAAAGCAATGGTCCTAGTACTGAACCTTGAGGAACTCCATACTGAACCCGTGATCGATATGACATCTCCTCATTTACTGCTACAAACTGATAACGGTCAGATAAGTACGATTTGAACCAGGCTAATGCAACTCCACTAATGCCAACATAGTTTTCAAGTCTATTTAGAAGGATTTTGTGGTCGATTGTATCAAATGCAGCTCTAAGGTCCAGTAACACTAACAGAGAGATAAAACCACGATCGGATGATAAAAGCAAATCATTTGTAACTCTAATGAGAGCAGTCTCAGTACTATGATATGGTCTAAATCCTGACTGGAAATCCTCGTAGATGCTGTTTCTTTCTAGAAAGGAACGTAGTTGTGAAGATATTGCCTTTTCTAGAATCTTTGACAAAAAAGGTAGATTTGATATTGGCCTGTAATTAACTAATTCTGTAGGATCAAGTTGTGTTTTTTTAATAAGCGGTTTAATTAAGGCTAGTTTAAAGGTTTTTGTTACGTATCCTAATGTCAAAGATGAATTAATAATATTAAGAATAGGATCTATGATTTCTGGAAGCATCTCTTTCAGTAGCTTAGTTGGTATTGGGTCTAGCATAAATGTTGTTGATTTTGATGATTTAACGAGTTTAGACAATTCTTCCTCACCGATAGCAATGAAGGTGTGGAATTTTACTTCAGGGACCCTACAGTTTATTGGATTTTGTGATATTGTAGTAAAAAGTTGCATGAATATAATTTTCTCTTTAATACAGTAGAACCCTGACTTACGAAAATAATCCGTTCCGAGGTTGGCTTCGTAAGTCGATCTTTTCGTAAGTCGGTCAGGCTTTTACATGTAAATTGCCTAATCCGTTCCAAGCCCTATGAAAACACCACATTTAGCATGTTGAGCTCTTCTCTCATGTAGAAAACAAACTGAACATTCAATAGTGCTTCTCATTAATTTCATAAACTCTTAATTTATTTACCACATAACTTATATACATCCATCAAGGTCAACGTCTTCTCTATCAACACATATAACAGCATCATAGTAACAATAGCGTCATAGAAACAACATGACGTGTTGAATAAGAGCGCAATAATTTAACAATGGGATGAAGCACATCCCAGGTTCAAACTTCTCAATTATCTCCATTTTTGTCTCCATGGAGAGCATGTCCCTCTCCATGCTTGTCCCTTTCACTTCAGATCTCCACTGTTGGAAGAACTCTCACTGTGCGGGAGAGATCTTCCTCACTGTGCGGGGGAGGGGATTCACAGCAGCACTCGCTGCTGACAGGGAAGAGTAGGAGCATTCAGAAAGTCTCCAAAAGTCGCCAATAACTCCAGATAAAGTCGCTAGATTTGTTGCTAGTCGCTTTTGGGAAAAATTGTCACTGGAGTGGTCTGAAAACTCGCTAAATATAGCGACAAAGACGCTAAGTTGGCAACACTGAACGCCGCCACGCAGAGGCTGGTGGGAGCGATGCTGACCAATAGGAAAGCAGGATGCTGCAGCGAAAGCTAGCGTCCGAGCCGGGAGACAGCCAATGGGAGAGCGGGACGATTGGTGCGAGTTTACGGGTCAGTGGCGCACGAATTTCAAAACAAAACACGGAAATCGTTGCCTTGGCCGAGATTTCGTTTTTCGCTTCTCGATCATTTTGTCGTTACTCGGGCGGAAAAAAAAACGAAATCTTTTATCGTATGTCGAACTTTTCGTACGTAGAGCGTTTTGTAAGTCAGGGTTCTACTGTATTATGATTTTTGCAAGTAAAGAAGACCATGAAGTCATTACTGCTGTGGTGTTTTAAAGCATCGGGGGTTGAGGCTTTATTTTTTGTTAATTTAGTCACTGTATCAAATAAATACCTAGGGTTGTATTTGTTTTCTTCTAAGAAATATAAAAAAAATAAAAAACATAAAAAATATTTAAAAAAAGCAGATCTAGCTGATTTTAAGGCCTTTCTGAATGCAATAGAGCTGTCTTTCCATGAAAGGTGAAAAACCTCTAGCTTAGGACACGTCCACACGATGCCGGCGCGTTCCTTATCCGATCTTTTTTTTCCTCGTTCAAAAAAAAAATCTGCGTCCACACGATACCACTAAAACCGACTGAATCCGGTGTAGTTTATATGCCAGACTAGTATGGGGCGCTGTAATTCTGCCACAGATTATACACTATACACAGAGAAGAAGACTTTGAGCATGCTCATTGTTGTTGCTGTTCAGTGTTGCCAGATTGCTATTTACCTTTTTGTCACATCCGACCGGGAAAACATGCCTTTTAGCTGGTTGATAAAATTTGGGATGGTTTTTGATGCATAAAATCGCTCAACATTTTTCATTATTTATAAGAGTACGCACTTTGGGCTGGTATTTTTTTAAATTGGAGGGTGTTAAGCTGTAGCTGCGCTGGAATCTTCAGTCCAATCTGGCAACACTGTTGCTGTTACTGTAACGCAGCCGACGCGTGATGTGATGACATCATCGGTAAACAAAAAATATACAGATTGGCCACCCACACGAGTCCGCAAGGGTGTCGGATTCAGATCTATCCACTTTAGGACCCGGTATAAAAAGTGAGCGGATTCAGTCTCCCAAATCGCCGGATGCATGTGGACGAAACGCCAATCCGATAAGAAATGTATGCGGAAGCAGTGATCCGCGTCTCCGTGTCGACGGGGCCTTAGTTTCTTTCCAGGTCCACTTCATTTTTTTGGCTGCTCTCTTGAGGGCCCGGGTGTGCTCGTTGTACCACGGTGTTGGAGTATTTTCTTCAATCTTCTTTAAGCACAACGGAGCAACAGTGTCTAAAGTACTGGAAAAGAGAGAGTTTATAGTTTCTGTTGCAATATCAAGATCTTCTAGGCTATCTGAGATGTTGAGTAGATGAAACTGATCAAGATTATTTATAAAGCTATATTTTGTGTTAGGAGTGATAGTTCCACTATATTTGTAACAGGGAGTTCGTTTTTCGGCTTTGGCTAAAGGTAGTCTACATGCAACTAAGTAATGATCTGAGATGTCATAGCTCTGCTGCAGAATTTGCACAGTATCAACATTGATCCCATTTAACAATATTAGATCTAAAGTATGATTACGAGAATGAGTGGGTCCTGATACATATTGTGTAACTCCAATAGAGTTTAAGATGTCTCTAAATGCCAATCCTAATGCGTCTTTTTCATTATCTACATGGATATTAAAATCACCGACAATATATTTGTCTGCAGCCATTACTAATTCTGATAGAAAATCAGCAAATTCTTTGATAAAGTCTGCATGGTGCCCTGATGGCCTGTATACAGTTTCCAGCACAAAAGTTAAACAGGAATTATTACTTGCACTAGATAATTTTACATTCAGGACAATCACTTCAAAAGAATTATATTTCAAATTAGACCTTTGAGTAGAACTGATCATGTTACTGTAAATTACAGCAACACCTCCTCCTTCACCTTCCATTATTTTTTTTTAGATTGATGGGAGATTTTCTTCATTAGCCCCAAAACTTTGGAATTATTTACCGATTGAGATAAGGCAAGCTAAATCTCTTGGCATTTTTAAATCTAATCTTAAAACTCTATTTTAGGGTAGCTTTTAATTGAATAACTGAAATTTTCATTGTGCTTACTTTTAGTCTTTGTTGCTTTATTTTAATCTTTATATTATGTTGTATCTTTTTTGTTTTACTTGTTTGTGTAAAGAAGTCTGAGACAAAATAAGAGAAAATAAAGATTATTATAGAAATTAAAAGATTATTAAAAGATTATTGTAGAAAATAAAGGTTATTATAGTCCATTATATTACTAATTTGAAGGTCGATTATTCCCTTACGGTAGTCGGAGGAAGACAAATGAATAAGCAAATACTTTTAATAACAGACCTCAGGATCGCACGCAACACTGACAGTAACCGACAAAGGAATGAACAAAATCAGGCAGACTATATGCACACAGTGTCACTAAGGACTCAAGATGCAGGGTGAAGGAATATTTAATATAACAGAAATATACAAAACTCACACAAGAAATACCCACGTGTGGGAAAACAATACTAAACGTAACATTAAACAAACAAACCGGATGGAACAGTATATACAGAACCAGGAAACGTCGCATGAGTCAAGACATAGAATGACAACGACACCACACAGGACAGCAAACACACCGGGATTAAATAGGAAAACATGAGGAAGGTAACGAGTACAAACAGCTGGGATCAATGATGGGCGGGGTTTCACAATCACAAGACACAATAAAGGGGCAGTGTCAGAGCTTTGTCAACCAACACACTATAACTGAGTGTGACATAAACTGAGGTGACAGAACCCTGACACAGGGTGGCTCCAGCGGAATGAGCCAGGCAAAGTCTGGCAGGACTGGAGGGTCCGGCAGGAAAGTACAGGGTTGGCCGGTGGTTCGGGAAGCAAGGGTTCAGGGTCAAGCAGCAAGGGTTCTGGGTTCGCCGGTGGGTCAGACAACGAGGGCACTGAGTTGGCCTCTGGGACGTGCATCCTCCAGGCCCGCAGGATCACTAAAACAAAAAAAAGGTCCATGGCCTTCTTGGCCTCGACAGCGCTGACTCAAGATGCTGCAGGCTTTGGGACGGCCTCCTGGCCAGCAGCAGGCTCTTGCCTCTTCCTCAGTCTCCGTTTCTTGAGAGAATTGGGATTCCCACTGATTACGGGTGAACTTGGAATGGTCAATGGGACGGGAGCTTGTTTGGGGTGCACGTTCCGGCTCCCTCAGATGGCAAATGTGGTCAGTGAACTCCCAAAAGCTCATGCTCTCCAGCTTTTCCATTTCCCAGTAAAAACAATGGGTTTGTCTAGGCAGAGGTTGAACACTTCCTTAAGGTCCTCCTCCACACAATCAAATTTGTCCACCTCAATAAGATAACTTGCCTGCAAACCCTCTCACCTCCACCCCCAGCTGGCGGAAGTAGCACAAGTTCACAGTAAAGTGAACATTTACTGGCGGACTGACGGTCAAGAAGGGGTAGATGGAAATAAAATAAAAACCCATCTCAGTGTAGTCGTTTCTCCTGCTGAGTCCTCATTGGGTGGTGTCGTTCTGTCACGGATCATTAAAGGGAGGACTCAAGATGCAGGGTGAAGGAATATTTAATATAACAGAAATAAACATAAAACTCACAAAATAAATACCCACATGGGGTAAAACAATACTAAATAAAGAAACATAACATTAAACAAACAAACAACTAGGGGTGGCTGACGCGAAACCTGCGTTTCGACAGTGTCGAGATCCCGAAGCGTAGATGTTTCGAAACACTGAACCGAAACTGTGATTCAAAACAACAATGTCACGTGACTTTGGCTAAACGAATCGTCTGCGTGTTTCAAAAGTGTTTTGATAGGCGGTGCTTGCTGAGTCTGCGTTTGATTGACAGGGGCGGGAACAAAGCGCACAATCGCACATCTGTCTCAACCCACACAAAGTTTAAAAAAGGAGTCAATGCACCTTCACCTCGTGTGTTTTTGTAGTGACATTTATTGTGCGTCTTGGTTAGTTATATTTAGGCCACATTTAAATTAAACATATTTACTGATAGACTACAGACAGTGACAGATAGATAGATAAGATATAGTGACACATTCATATAGGTTTAGTTAGATATTGACAGATAGCACAGCAGTTAGACATATAGAATTTCATAAATGGATAGATTCAAATCTATATATAGATTCATAGATATATACATTTATATACATAGATTCAAATATTAATATATAGATTAATAGATATATATACTTTCATAAATATATAGATTCATAGATAGATCTAGATATATATACATATATATATATATATATAGAGAGAGAGAGAGAGAGAGAAAACTCGCCACATTAACACAAACACAACATTTTTATTGTTTTTAATGGATTGTTGTCAAAGTTTCAGACATGTGCAATTGACCACTAGATGTCGCCGTGGAGACGGGTGTCGGTATAGAGTTTCGAAGCCTCGACACAATACGGCACATTTGATTCAAGTGTTTCAGTGTTTCATGAAGCCTCGCTTTGCCCATCACTACAAACAACCAGACCAGTTTACACAGAACCAGGAACCATCACAGGCCACAAGACATAGAATGACAACAACGCCACACAGAACAGCAAACACACCGGGATTAAATTGGGAACACATGAGGAAGGTAACGAGTAGAAACAGCTGGGATCAATGAAGGGAAACAAGGGAACAAGATGGGCGGGGTTTCACAATCACAAGACACAACAAAGGGGCAGTGTCAGAGCTCTGTCAACCAACACACTAGAAACCCAGACTGAGGTGACAGAACCCTGACACACAGTAAATGAGGAAGCTAAACAGGAACACCTGAACATAATCAAACCAATTTGACACCATGGAAACGAATGAGAAGAACACATACTAGACAAGTCCACAAAGCATGAGATAGGCATAACAAGTATGCAGAAATAAAAAAAATTGTATGCTTAAACTGCTATGACACTTTCTCTTTCTTTTTTAATTACACCATGTTACTGTTTTTCATAAGTGATTCCATTTTCTCTTGTTTTAGGACAAAGCTTGGAGACAATGGGCCTCCTGCAGATCACTTCCTTGTAGATGAAAGAAATGGGACAATTGAAGATTGTTTTTGTTAAAAATGTATATGCACAGTGGTATGAAAAAGAGTTTTCCCCCTTCCAGATTTTTTTTTTTTAAAGTTTTTGCATGTTTGTCACACTTAAATTATAGTTCATCAAACAAATTTAAATATATTGTCAACGATAACATAAAAAACACAAAATGCAGCTTTTAAATGAAGGTTCAAAATGAAGGCTCTTATTATTAAGAGAAAACTAAATCCAAACCTGCATGGCCCTGTGTGAAAAAGGGCTTTCCCCATAAATTTAATAACTGTGGGCCACTCTTAGCAGCAACAACTGCAATTAAGCATTTGCAATAACTTGCAATGAGTCTTTTACAACGCAGTGGAGGAATTTTGGCCTACTCATCTTTGCAGAATTGTTGTAATTCAGCAAAATTTGAGGATTTTCATGCCTTTTTCAAGATCATACTAAAGCATTCCAATAGGATTCAGGTCAAGACTTTGACTAGACTACTCCAAAGACTTAATTTTGTTTTCCTTCACCTATTCAGAGGTGGGCTTGCTGGTGTGTTTTGAATCATAATCCTGCAACAGAACCCAAATTTACTTCAGCTTGAAGTCACACCTGTGATGTGATCTTTTTCTTAAATGCGGTGTTACTTTTACGGCAGATGTAATGGGACACACACCTTCCAAAAAGTTCATCTTTTGTCTCGTCAGTACACAGAGTATTTTTCAAAAAGTCTTGAGAATCATAACCTTAATAACCTTTTCCAGACTGATAGAACTCAATTACTTTTGTTATGTCCATAGGGACGTAGTTATTTATTTATGGAGTTAGGATATTGTCTCTGTATTCTTTTTTCAAATTTTTTTTAAAGGTAAGTTAGCCCTCTAAAGCCCTAGTAAGGACAATCTTTGGTTTATGTTGGCCTCTAACCTCCTGATGTCTTGGTTTGTTTATAAAAAATAAAAATAAAAATTTAAAAAAATGGCGGCGCATGCACACGCAGCAGCTTCTCTCTCTCCCGACAGTTCGGTGCTTTCGTGTTTTTTGTCGTGTAAATCACAGTGTTTTTGTACGTCCTTGCTCATCAACTCGTCTGCAAACACAGCTACAGACGTGAGTTCCTGGTCGAGGTTGGAAAGACTACAGTTTTCAATCCAAGCTTGGCGCTTGTACAAGAGCTGCGGGACCATGGTCTTCTCCGGAGGCCTACTCCATTACCGTCCCCCACTACTGCACCTCAGTATCCGGGTCAGGTTAGCGGCTAACCCACACAAGCCTGCTATCCCCACCATCATCTTGGCTAACGTACGCTCGCTAAACTGGACGATCTTCAACTTCTATGCTCTACTCAGAGAACTGTAAGAGACTGTTGTGTTTTTGTGTTCATGGAAACATGGCTCAACAACAGCGTTCCGGACTCCGCCATTCAGCTCGATCGGCTCACATGCCATCGCGTGGACAGAGTGCTCGTCGAGGGAGGTAAGACCCGCAGCGGCGGACTCTGTGTTTACACCAATGATGCGTGGTGCCGTGATGCTGTTGTGGTCTGCAAACACTGCTCACCCCTGGTGGAGTTTATGATTATTAAGTGTCGGCCGTTTTATCGACCGCGGGAATATACAGCTATTATACTTGTTGCTGTATACATCCCCCCCAGCTCCAACAACAACAACAGAAGTGAGGCACTTAATGATCTTTATAAACACATCAGTGATCAGCAGACAGCCCACCCAGATGCTTTTCTCATCTTGGCTGGGGATTTCAATCATGCTGACTTTAAGAGTGTGTTTCCAAAAATTCACCAGCACATTGACTTCCCGACACGTGGAAATAATACTCTGGACTTAGTGTACACTACTCAGAGAGGAGCTTACAAAGCCCTTCCCTTCCCACATCTTGGTGCTTCAGATCACATCACTGTATTGTTAATGCCAGCATACAGACCACTCGTGAAAGTCACCAAACCAGTCCAGAAACAAATTCAAGTCTGGCCTGAAGGGTCATCAGAGGCACTTCAAGACTGCTTCGACACCACGGACTGGGACATGTTTAAACAGGCTGCAACCTACCATAACACCGTAGACCTCCAGGAGTACTCTGAGACTGTTACCTCTTACATCAACAACTGCATTGAGGATGTAACAGTCACAAAGACCATCACCGTCTGGCCCAACCAAAAACCGTGGCTGACAGGGAATGTCTACAGACTTCTGAAGACGCGTAACACTGCCTTCAGAGCTGGAGATGAGGTGGGCCTGAGGACAGCAAGGGCCAACCTGTCACGCGGCATCAGGAAGGCTAAGAGACAGTACTCCAGAAGGATAGTCCACTGTTTCAGCGACAGCAGAGACACAAGAAGCCTGTGGCAGGGGTTTCAGACCCTCATGGACTACAACCCCCCTGCAAGGACGTGTGACAGCACCTCCCCCCTACTGAATGAGCTGAACACTTTCTTCGCTCGCTTTGAGGCACACAATAGCACCACTGCACAGAAGTCACCACCTCCTCCCGATGACCAGATGTTGACACTGCCCAGGGACAGCGTGAGAAGATCCCTCAGCAGGGTCAACGCACGCAAAGCTCCAGGTCCTGACAACATTCCTGGACGTGTGTTGAGAGACTGTGCAGAGGAACTCACTGATGTCTTCACAGACATCTTTAACATCTCACTGAGTCAAGCTGTTGTCCCCACATGCTTCAAAGGAACAACCATCATTCCTGTCCCTAAAAAATCATCTCCATCCTGCTTCAATGACTACCGTCCAGTCGCACTTACCCCCATCCTTATCAAGTCCTCAGGGTTGTGTGTTGAGCCCCCTCCTCTTCACTCTGCTGACCCATGACTGCACACCCATTAACAACAGGTTGACAATCAAGTTTGCGGATGACACGACTGTAGTTGGTCTCATTACCAACGGCGATGAGACAAACTTCAGGAGCGAGGTGAGCCGCCTGGCCAGGTGGTGCGGCGACAACAATCTCTCTCTGAACGTGGAGAAGATGAAGGAGATTGTTGTTGACTTCAGGAGAATGCACACCCAGCATGCTCCTCTGACCATCAACGGTGCGACCGTGGAAAGGGTCAGGAGCACCAAATTTCTGGGTGTGCATATCACAGAAGACCTCTCCTGGACCGCCAACACTACAGCGCTGACCAAGAATGCACAGCAGCGACTCTACTTTCTCCGTAAGCTGAGAAGAGCCGGAGCCCCAGCCCCCATCATGCACACCTTCTACAGAGGCACCATCGAGAGTATTCTGACCAGCTGCATCACCGTGTGGTACGGCGTCTGCAACGCATCCTGCCGAAAAGCACTTCAGCGCATAGTGAGAGCAGCTGAGAAGATCGTTGGTGTCTCTCTCCCACCCCTCCAGGATATTTATAACTCCCGCCTCTCCCGCAAAGCCCTCATCTCTTCTGCCCCACGCACCTGATCTCTGATCACCTGGGGCCTCATGTACTAAGACTTGCATTGAATTCATACTAAAACATTGCGTACGGACAAAGCTGTGAATGTGCGAACGCACAAAAAAAATCCAGATGTATCAATCTCTGCGTTTGAAGGATCCCACGCATATTCTCTTTGTACATCCCGATTAACGTGAAATTGAGCGCACATGCACGAGCACAACACTCCACCCAGTCTCCTCCCTTCATTAAACTCATTTAAATATGGTAATGAGTCCACTTGGTCAAAAGAAAGCAGTAAGAAAATGGCTAAAGCAAGCGGCATGAAAACGAAACTTTACCGAAAGTGAATTGGAGGTGCTACTATCGGAGGTAGAAATTAGAAAAAAAAAAATATTTGGAATTTTTTTCTCCGGAATTATTAAAAACTAAAGGAGTTCCGTCAGTGCGTTTGGATCTGAAAGTCGCACTGTAAATTGTCTTGCAATTGTCTTTAGTGGATAACCGCGGTCTCCTGAAGGGTTGTTGTATAATTAAATGCAAATAAATAACAATAAAAAGTACTAGGGGAGCGCGGGGCACAAAGTAACGCGGGGTAAATAGTAACATAGACTTTTTAGATACCGGTAGTTGCACGGTCTTAAATGTGACGTGCTAACAGGCTTTTCATCACACTGTTTTCACATGTCTTCTGGCCAGCTTTCGAGAAATTGCAGCGAAGTTTGGATGAGAACCACAGGAAAAACTCTTTTGGCAGCATGTAAATATTTTTTGATATAGGCTAGTAGTTATTTTTCGATTTTCAAAGAATGTGTGAAAGTATGTTAGTCCAATCTTATATTGTTATGATTACCATCTTCTTGGCTAAATGATGGTACCATTTTGAAAGACGTGAAAAACACATAGCGACTGCTAGCCCGTCCTGAGGTAAACAAGACAGCGCGGAGTCAGTTGTAACACTATGTTACAACTAAGCCACATTGAATAGGCTGCATCATTAATCATATATTTTGCATTGTATTAACTTATTAAAACGTCATGTCATTCATGTCATTACATTGTTCAAAGCATAACAAATGTAAAAAATAAAGGGAAAAATATATTTAATTCATAAGTTATTCTTATGATCATCAAGACGCAACTTTTTTAAACAAATAAAAATACATGAATGAACATGCATTGGATAACATGGTGTTAAAACTAACCCGCTGTCTGTTACAACGAGCCCCGCTCACGGGTAAGAAGTAACATTTTACTCCTTGCGCTTTTGCCGATACTGCACAGAAACGGTAGGTCCAACGAACACGAAAACAGTGCTCATTTATAGGAGAGGCTTGTATGTTGTTTGTATAAAAATATGGTTTGTCTAACCCTATTACTTTGTTCATTATTTGGCTAAAACCAAAAAGTGTTACGTTGTGCCCCACGCTCCTCTATTAGATAGAACCGTAACTTTAAATGCATCACTCACCAAGAAGCCACCCATCGCGCACTCAACCATGCTGTTTGATCTTGCTACAATATTTGTTAGGCGTATTTGCGCATCACATATAATCTGCACATTTATTGAATAGAAATGTTTCCGATTCACATATGCAAATTCATCTTCAGATGGTGCCTTATATGTGTGCAGTTGATCGCTCCGTTTACATTAGGGAAACCGGCTATCGTTGCAAATTGCATTTTAATGTTTGGCTGGTCAACTGCATCATATATGAACCATCAAATGGGCATTGCGCGGCGTTGCGCGGCGTTGCGCGGCTCAAAGACGACTCGCTTATTTCTGAGCGGTCTGCCAGTTCTCTTTGGAAATAATCATTTGCCAGGAAACTAAGCGTTGTCAGCACCTGTAACGGAATGGGTATTGCGTGTTTCCTCGCTGTCTCTCTCTCTAGATTCGGACCCAACTAGATTCGGAGGATAGCCCTTGTAAATCTGACATGGCTGATTAGCCAGTCATCATCCTGGGCCAGAAAATCATTGTGGTCCCTAAAAACTCGTTCTCTTCGGATTCTGCCATTAGCAATGTCCTCTAATATTGCCAAAGCTGCCATTGCCAGACTAAGGGTTGTGTCAATTTGCACTTGCTTTTATATGTTCTTACTTAATTGCATAATTTATAGAATATTCCCATAAGGCTTGTGTGACAATATATACGGTATCAATTATTTTATACATTGCAAATTAATAGCAATGCTTCCCACAGACTTGAGGAACAATTCGTTGTATAATGTTTGCAGCTTCACTTCATTGCCTGTAGGAGTCGCCAACGGACAAAACTATGAGAAATGAACTTACGCCAGTCATGAACTTGCCGTGGAGAAACGCACATTGTCACGTTAGTTTCACTTTTAGTACATCCCACCGTGAGCGTGAAAGCTGGCGAACGCAATGTTTTTGTGCGTAAGTAGTGTTGATACATGAGGCCCCTGATCCCCCCAAATGTCTACTCTTGTTTGCACTGTCTTTACCATCGCGACTTTATCTCTTTATTTCCTTAATCTATTATTATTATTTATTTATTTATTTATATATATATATATATATATATATATATATATATATTTATTTATTTTTATTTTTTTTGTGTTGTTGGTATATATTTTTTTGTTGTTGTTGTTACTGTTAATTAACCTGGTTGCACCTTGGGTCTGAGAGTTACAGAATTTCAACTCTCTGTATTTATGTGCTGTATTTATTGCAGAATTGACAATAAAGCTGACTTTGACTTGACTTTGACTTTGATATACCACAGTGTACATAATAAAATATAAAAAAAAAAATTTATATGGTGTCCCTGTGCTTTAGTGCCCTGGTACCCGGAGACGGCTGTTTCTCCTATCTCTCTGCAAAACTGGTTATGTTTCCCTTTATACAATAAGTCCTCTAAGTCAGCATGAAACACTTTCATTTTCATCTAAGCTCCTATTTACAGTCATGGCTAAAATTACTGTAAATTTCCCTGAAATTTTTCCAGAAAATCAAGCATTGCTCACAGAAAAGTATTGCATTAACGCATATTTTGCTATACACATTTGTATTCCCTTTGTGTGTATTGGAACAAAAAAAAGGAGGAGAAAAAAAGCAAATTTGATAATTTCACACAAAACTCCAAAAATGGGCTGGACAAAATTATTGGCACCCTTAACTTAATAATTGGTTGCATACCCTTTGTAAAAAAATAACTGAAATCAATCGCTTCCTATAACCATCATAAGCTTCTTACACCAATCACCTGGAATTTTTGGACCACTCTTCCATTGCAAACTGCTCCAGGTCTCTCATATTGGAAGAACGCCTTTTCTTAACAGCAGTTTTAAGATCTCTCTACAGGTGTTTAATGGGATTTAGATGGCCACTTCAGAACTCTACAGCGCTTGCCATCCATTTGTGGGTGCTTTTTGAAGTATGTTTGAGGTCAAGTCACCTTTATTTATATAGTGCTTTATTTATTTATACAATAGAGATTGTTTCAAAGCAGCTTTACAGTGGTCACAGGAAAACAATAAAAGCAAAGTCTGTTTTGGCTGTACAGCAGCTCTAGAAGAGCAGGAAAATCAATAATAATGATGAATATGAAGTGTCTCAACTAAGCATGCCAGAGTTGACAGTTGCAAGGAACCAAAACTCCAGCAGGTGAATGAATGAATGAATGAATGCATGAATGAATGAATGAATGAATGAATGAATGAAATAATGAATGAAAGAGTGGAGAAAAAACCTTGGGAGAAACCAGGCTCAGTCGGGGGACCAGTTCTCCGCTGACCAACAGTCAAACAGTGTATGATTGTTATATTGACAACATTTCAGGTCAAAATATTTAATCCAGTTCGGTCTGGTTGGAAAAGGGATTCACGATCTTCACAGGGGAGGGTCTAGCAGTGTCACGTTCTCTGCAGTTTAAGTGCAAAATGGGAAAAAGATCAACCACCAGCAGTTGACTCTGATATTCTAGGTATTATCAACTGGTCAGAATTTTGGGATCACAATAGACGTGAAGGACTATATTGTGTTAAGAGATTGCTCAAGGATTGGGGCGCTAAACCATTGCATGCTTTGTAAGTAATTAGCAAGATTTAAAAATTTATTCAGTGTTTAATAGGAAGCCAATTCTTACGAATAAGGAACGGGGGGACTTAAGTGCAGAAAAAAGGAATATTTATTAATAACAAAATAAATACAAAATAAACGATCCACGAGGGGGAAAGCAGAACACTATAATAAACGTGAAAACACATAACGTAGACACTGGAAAATACCGGCATTGCCACGTGTTCACAAGAACTGACGAGACGGCGCGCAGTTAGTAAACAACCAACTGCATGCGACATAAACGACATGAAGGCACGCGAACACGTTTGCATGCACAAGATGTCACGCACTCTCACAAAGCCACAACGTGTTGACAGAACCTCTAATATACTCATACTTCCTAGTTCTGGTAAGAACTATGACTTACTATGTCCTAATTTAGTTATGTCTTTAGAATGGAAGAATGTGGTATTACAAATGCTAGAAATGTAACTTTCAAATGAAAGATTGGTATCAAAAAGCACACCCAGGTTTCAAACTGATGACAAAGACTTGACAGAGCAGCCATCGAGTGTTATTACTCCCAGAGCTTTTTGGTCAAATAATTATAATCTCTGTTTTTCAGAATTAAGAAGAAATTACTACTCATCCAATTTTTTATATCAGTTATGCATTCCGTTAATTTTGTTAATTAGTACATTTCATCAGGATGCAAGAGTAGTTTTAGAGTAGTTAGTTAATAGAGTAGTTTTATGAGTAGGTTCACCTATCATTTCAACCAGATGATCCAATGGTGGCTGAGAGAATCACAAGCTGCCTTGCGGACACCTCGACATGGATGAAAGAGCATCATCTCCAACTCAACCTGGCTAAGACGGAGCTTCTAATATTTCCTGCCGATCCAACCTGACAGCATGATTTCACCGTCCAGATCGGTGCCACCACGATTACCCCATCAAGGTCTGCCAGAAATCTTGGAGAGATCTTTGAGGACCAGCTGACCTTCAAAGATCACATCACAAAGATGGCTCGATCATGCAGCTTTGCACTGTGCAACATCAGGAGGATCAGGCCACTCCTAACTGAGCAAACTACACAACTTCTGATGCGTAGATCATGGTCATTTCTAGACTGGACTATTGCAACGCTCTTCTGGTCAGACTTCCTGCAAGTATGATTAAACCCCTGCAACCAATCCAGAACACCGCAGCTCGGTTGGTCTTCAAAAGGACTCATCTCACATCACCCTTCATTTCACTATACTGGCTCCCACTCAAAGCAAATTCAAAGCACTGCCTCTTGCAAAGTAAACTCAGCACCTTCATACTTCCACTCACTGGGACAAATCTATACACCTACCAAAAACCTTTGATCGATCAACGAGCGACGACTCGCGGTTCCATCACAGTGAGGAACAATCACAAGAACAATCATAAGAACATTTTCATTCTCCACCCCCGGCTGGTGGAACGACCTCCCTGCCTTCATCCAGAATGCAGATTCCTTGTCAGTTTAATAGACTACTAAAAACGCACCTCTTATGTAATTTTGTATCCTTTGGACAAATCGCTTATGTATTCCTCAAATTGTAAGTTACTTTGGATAAAAGTGTCTGCTAAATGAATAAATGTAAATGAGTATCATCATCAAAGCTAATGCCATGCTTCCTAATAATTGCACCCAAAGGTAGCACGTATAGGGTGAAAAGCAACGGTCCTAGGACTGAGCCTGGAGGAACTCCATCCTGAAGTTTTTATCAATATGACATTTCTTCATTTACTGCTACAAACTGATAACGGTCAGATGAGTATGATTTGAACCATGCCGATGCAATTCCTCTAATGCCAACATAATTTTCAAGTCTATTCAAGAGAATTTTATGGTTGACAGTATCAAATGCAGCGCTAGGGACAGGAGGGAGGATAATTGAGGTTGAAACTGCTGGGGTAAATAAAGCAACAAGTGAACAAGACGGGCAGGGTAACTCAATGACAAGACGAACACAATGCGGATGCTGTTACGACCAAAATTGCATCCTCCACCACACGATGCTGACAGATTGACGGACCCGGTTAGTCAACGGCAAAATACTACAAAAGAGCTGGTATAGATTACGCTATACCAGACTTATGCCGTCGACGATACTCTCAAATCACTGTTTTGGATCATGGCAAATTACTACCAGTATACCTCCCAGAAACTAAACTGCCGTGAAGCTATTCTTAGGTGTCTGGAGAACATCTTCCCCTCGATCCACATAGCAGTCACAGCCTGTCTCGTCATTATCATCCACCTCTCCAGCACCCGCTATTTGTCAGTATGCTCCAGCGCCCGCTACTCATGATTCGGCTCCAGCAGCTGCTACTCATCAGTCTGGTCCAGTGCCCGCTACTCGTCAGTCTGCTCCAGTGCCCGCTACTCATGATTCTTCTCCAGCACCTGCTACTTGTCAGTCTGCTCCAGTGCCTGCTACTCGTCAGCATATTCCAGCTCCATACTCCAAAAGACTGCAGCCAGCCCCAAAAACCACTCCAGAGCGCCGTCCTGTGCCCAATCCCTCTCCCAAGCTCCCTCCTGTGCCCAAGCCCTTTCCTATTTATGTCAGTGCACATTGTTAAAACAGCTAAAACATGTATTTTATTCTGAGACTAGTAAAAGTTTATCCCTGAACCAGATTTAAATACTGCTGGCAGAACCCTCAGAGAGCTGTCATAAACAAAAACAGTGTTAGAGATGGATGAGGACATACTGAGAAAATTGTTGTTGTTAAAAGTGTCTCTACAAGCAAATGAATCAAAGGTTATACTTTAAGTATATAATTTGATTTACTATGTCACCAAAGCTTTTTTTTCTTTTTTGTTAAATAATGACATTTATCGAAGGTCGTTTTCACATAATTTTAAGACCTGCTAACGAATAGATGATTTTGCATTATGTCACGATATGTAAAACCATAGAATTAAAAAGAGTGTCCTTTTTCACATGAATGCATATAGATATAGATATGTATCTGTATAGTGTTAAGTAAAGAAAAACCTGTGCTTATTCAACTTTTGCACTGTTAACAAGCAAAGATGGACCAAAATGTTTGCTGTTTTCACTTTATGAGGTTTTACTGACAGTTTTAGGAACCAATAGAGTTCCAAATTTAGTTGATTATTGAAATTAATCTGTATTTCATATTTTTCATTGGTTAATCATTTGAAAACCCAAATGATTTGGGGCTGCAAAGACAGATGTAAAGGGTAACCGGTAGTAATGATTATTAAGTAATTTTCTTATAGAGTTGTAGCATTAGAGTGAAAAAACAACCATTTTAAAATATTGTAATTGTGCCACTGTATCTCAAAAAGTATCACCCAGGTTTTATTTAAAGTAATATGCAAAAACGTATTACCTACACGGTTGAAGGCCAGATAGAGGTGAAGCAGGATCTATGTGCAGCGTTCTTTATTGTGAACCAAGATTACAAACAAATACTCAAAACTACAAAACAAGCAAACAGAACAACCATGTAACCTTCAACCTTCTCAGGACAATGATGCAACATCGACAGACAGCTAGAAAGGACTAAACACAAGGCTTAAATACACTTCAAACTCAGAGATTAACAAAAACAAACAAACACAATGCAGACACTGTCCCAAAAGCAGAAAGAAGCCAACCCACCACCAAACCCAATTGTGACATTACAGTAAATAACTTAGAACAGCAGCAATTCTGAGTTTGCTAGTAAACACGCCATTGCTTTTACTTACTCATAAATCATGGACAGCAGACAAAAACTGGAGACACAGCCAAAGACAAAATTACAAAGAATTCTGGGAACATATCAAGGTTTGAAATGCAAAGGACATGTCCCACAAAGGTGCTGTCCACACTCAAACAGACTAATGTCAGGACCTGTTGAAATATGGGCTGAAGCTTATAGCAATCAATTTGACTGAAATTGGCCTGGTTTGGTCAAGAAATATGTGTCCATGCACCTTTATCTGCTTTTTGGCCATATGGTGGCAACCTGTCTTTTTAAAGAATTTTGACTTTAACATATATGGTGATTGACCTTTATTAAATTAAATCTGAGGGGATGTCTATATTTGAGAGAAAGGTTTGCTGTCAAAATGAGTGGCGTAAAGATGAATCACTAAGAAAAGGCTAGTGACATAGTTTGCTGTGATTATAACATTGTTCATTCAATCCTGGGATTGCTCCAGACATTATCATGACTACCTCCGGTCCAAGAGTGTAGGTACATTTTGCACAGTATGAACTTTGACCTCTGTGTTGATCCGACCAAAGGAACTTAATTTCATGAAAATTTATTGGCTTTATGGTAGACACCCACACTCCAATGTTGCACAAGGAATTAGATTTCTTTATTCACTTTTACAGCACATTAGAACAACTCAGTATATAATCTGACAGAACAAGTACAAGTTGTCAATGTCAGCATCCAAACTATCTAGTTGACAGACCTGTCAGGAACAATAGTGGTGCATTTTGTCAGCATGTCAACATTACATAATCTGCAGACTATAAGTGCTTGTGCAATGCTCACTCTAATGGACCCAGATGTTAAACATTTGGTGACTGAAATTGAGGAACTTTATTTCATGTCTCCCCCCCCCCCCCCCCCCCCATTAATCAAAACTTTCCAAACAGGTGCAAGTTGAGAAAACATGTTAGGGGATGAATGATACCACTTTGTACACTAGAGGGAGACACAATCCATGCTATACCTGAATGAGCTCCTCAGCCAAGCATTGAAATTCTCAATTTTATCTTAAGAATTTTTTAGGTCAAGTAATAGAAAATTGCATATTTTCTATACTTTAATGTGTGAAAACAATTGTCCAAATTTAAATGTCAGCCAAAACATACAGCAAACTAGTTTTTGCATTTTAATTTTTATTTAATAGTTAAGACAAGATAACATGCATTGCCATTCCTGCATTTCACATGTGAAGCCCTCTAATACCATCCTTAGAGTAGTACAAAGAACAGTCATGCGCTTACAGCAACAAAAAGCGATTCTAACTTGAGCAAAAAGCTCAGGAAAAGCAGATAGTATGCTTTAGGATTTAAGTACATCATACAGGAGTCCCTATTAGGTTCCAAAAACAGATAATATCAGACAAAGACAAAGTTGCAGTCCAAATGGTGCACTGACATGTAAAAGGAGAGTTGATCAGAATGTATAACCATTGCTATATACAAACCAAAACCTGGCTTGTTTTGTTTTCTGAAAATTGACTGATGAAATCTCACTTTCTCATGTGAACTCAAAAGGAAAAACCCCTCAAGCCCTTATAATTGGAGGTTTCAGTTTCCGTCACAATTATCTTCTTTGGTTTCTTTGTTCTTTCGAACCTCTTCCAGCTTCTTATCCTAGAATTGAAGCAAAAACTATTAATAATCTTTTTTCCTTTTAGTACAAAAGCCGGCAAAAAAAAGTAAAGAAAACATTTTTTACACAGTACCTTCTCTTTGAATTTCTCATTCATGGCTGCCATGATTGCTGTACGGTTTTCTTTGTTGGCCTCCATTTTCTGGTTCAGTTTTTCTTCTGCCATCTTGCTGAAGTTGTTGTTTTCTTCTAAAGCTTTCTGAAGCACCTCCTTTTCATGCTCACGCTTCTCTGCCAAGTGCCTCAGAACCTCTGCTTCATGAGACTAGGGAGAAAAGGGTAACCTTTAAGCCTTTAGTCATTTCTGACCCTCTACAAAAATGACATCAGAACAAAAACAGCAAATGTACCAAGCTAATTCTAGTAACGGAACACTCCCATTAACTGTACTTCTATAGGACCCTTAACAACAAAAGGACTTTTTGCATCTAGAGAGTCTCATAATTGAGCATGCCTCATAGGCTGGATAAAAATGTATATGCACCTTGCGTCTCTCTTCTGCAGCTTCTAGCTTTCTCTGGATCTCCTCCAGGGAAAGATCCCTCTTCTTAGGAGGAGATAGAGGGAACTCAACCTTGGCTTCTGGAGCAGGACTCCCAAGTATGACCTCAAAAGCTTGTCCTGAGGCCCGCTTGTCCAGCTCTTTTACCTGAATATCTGAAAACAAGCTTACTTGTTACACTGCATAATACTTCATCTGTGCCTAATTTATCCAGATCCATTTTGTACATGTATAAATACAGGAGTCTTACCACTTATAGAGGCCATTGTTGCAGAAGACTACAGGTCAAAGTATAACTGAAACAAAAATAAGGGTTCCATGTTATTTATTGCACAATATACACCTTCATGTCAATCTGTACATGCACACTTAACTCTAAATGGTTAGATAACGGACTTAGTATGACTTTATATAAAGCTGAATGAATAAAAAAAAAAAAATGTAAACGCACAAAAAAAAAAACTCAAATAACCTTATATTTTTTAGAAAAACAAAATCGTTATCCTACTCGGACAAAACCGTACGTCAAAAACGGCAGGTCATCACATTTGGGAAACTGTTTTCAAAGCACAGGCAGCAAAATAAGAAATTTAGTTGTCTACATATTGTGAATTTGGCGCCTAAATGCTTAGCTCTACAAGTTCGCGGGTAAAACCGGCGCGTATTCTTAAATTAAAAAAAAAAAGTACTGCCCCCTACCCTTAACACCCCAACCGCACGAGTGAAACCAACAGATGAAGGGGGAAAGAAAAAGTTAATCGCTAAACGATGTATAGTATTTTATGCGTTCGTATTTTAGAATAATACGCGATGTTGAATTGCACGTTGTGGACGGACACAGTTTATTAGTAACAGAGAGAACAGATCCAAACAAAGACCATCAAGTGCCACCGCGTGCGCAATGCACAACTCCGCCCTGCTCTCTCTACACCTCCATCACACAGGAACACAAACAACACTACCCAACCCTGCCATTTGCGCGGTACTTTAACCTGCAAAAATGCTTTAACGAAAATGCACGTAAACATGACACTCATGCACAACGTGTAGTTCAACGCATCATGGCTGGCAAAGAGCATATGGAAAACAAGTTTTAGAGACAACTTTTCGAAGTATAGGTCAAGATATGTGAGTTTCGTGTTATACCAATAGAATCTAGCTTTTGTTTAAAGGTTTACTTACACGTTCAAAGACATAAGCATTTCAGTGCATGTAAATCTTGAAAGGCGAATGTTAGATAAACTTGACCGAAATATAAACCTACAAGTGAATAATTCTACTCATATGGACACAGCGCAAATTGTTTACCGTTCCTATTTTCTCAACAACTTAATCATAATAAACATACACCCACCTTCAAACAAACCGATCCAGGTTTGATAACAAAGCTCGTCTAACAACGTTTTCTTGCCTCAACGCATGTCAAGTTCGCGCATAAAAGGGTCGAATTTATGTCGTCACATCATGTTCTTGATGCCAATTGGCTGCGCTCACCGGCTGCCGGATAATGTAGTTCTGTTTCAAACAAAACAATGCGGGGGAATATTTATTTATTTATTTATTTTGCAACTAATTATATTCAGTAGGCAACATTGAAAGATACTATATCAAAATTAATCAAAACTGTTTCTTCCGATGAATAGTTTCAGTCATATTTGTTATGTTATGACGGCTGCTCATTATTGAGGCAAAGTCAAAGCAGGTGAATGGGGAGTCATGGTTGAGTCACACACTTCACTTTGGTAGTCAATTAAACACATTGGCATGGATATTTAGGTGTAAGGGGATGTGTATATATCCTATAACCTGTGTGAGACCCTGTAAGGTGTTTTTTTATTTTTTTATTCAATGCTAATAAACTCTTTTTTCCCCCTTTGATTCTCATGATTCTCATTTTAATTGTCACTGAGACCATTTAAGTTAAGAGTTTTGATTATGGTTTTCCCAGTTTTCTATTACCATTGGAGAACTTTGTGCATGTGCATGAATATAATTAACAAGACATTTTATCCTTTGCTTTCAAACCCGTGTCTGCACACTTGAGTGACCAGCACACAGTGATTTCTTTGACTGTGATTTACATGTTGCTTGTCAGTGTCAGTCAGTATGATCAATGAAAGTAGAAATAAATAGTTATAATATAAATAGTATAAATAAAACTTTTGGCAGGCATTCATACATGGATAAAATTGCTAGTATAACTTACATAAAATTTTAAACATAAACTGATTTGTTTTCTAGCAGCAGTTCATGTCTTGTCACAGGTTACAGGACATTTCTAGCATCTGCTTTTTCACCTGTATGTTAGCCATGACTGATTACTACATAATTTTCCAAATTTGAAACTGCATAATGTCAGAGAAAGGGGAAATGACCAATGGCATAGGGATTTAAAGTAATACCCTTCTCTGAGCACGGTTAGACTGTAAAAGCTACATTGAGATAATTGCTGCTGAAAACATTATGTTGTCCAAATATGTTTGAAGTGAACATAAAATACAAATGGATTCTGATTGTCCATGCCAAGTGTGGCATCTGTGTCTGTTAGAAAATGGCCAGGCAACCTGAAAATAGCTTCTGGTTATTCGTTATGTCTACACACTCTCTGACAGTTTGGGAGTGAAGAATAAAAGTCAAATCTTAAGCTTTGTAAAACAAAGCTATTTAGTGTTAGGCTATATTTAGTATTTCCTGTTCTCAGATTTGTTTGAGTTTTGTGTATTTTGTGGCTGCTTTTTTCATAGCACTGATCTATCTCCATTGATTTATATTAAGAGTTGGCCATATCTGACTGATTTTCTAATTATATAGTCCAATTATTTATTAATTTGTGTCTTAATTGTAGTTTTTTTTCTTCCAAATTTTTTACATTTTAATCTATATATAATCTAATATATAATCTAATCTTTATCTATCCTTTTTTTTTTTTTGGTTGCCCAAATCTTACCACCACAATGTTCGGATTTTCTATGATATTGCTGAGTTTGGCAGAGTTTGGTTGCCCAATTTGAATGCTAGCCCAAAATTATGGACTATAATCCAAGTCTGAGGTATGTACTATAAAGTTAAATACAGTAATACCTTGAGATACTGTTAGAGCACTGTCTTCTAGGACTCTTATTTTGCCGTTCTCTTGGTCATGTTTTGTTCTATAGCTTTCCGTCACTCATCAGTGGACCATGGACTCTCATCACAGCTGTTTGTCATTTGTTAATCACTGTTAGTATATTTAGTTCTCCTTGTTCACTCCTTAGTTGTCAATTGTTGTTTGTGTATCTTACATGCTGGTTTGAATCTTGTGTTTGCGGTTGCCACATGTTTGTGTTCACTGCTGTTACGATCAATTTTTGTGTTCATTAAAAGTTTTTGGGATCTCTCATCTTCATCTCGTCCTTTCCTACGTGACAGATATGAGCATAATTCATTCCAGGACTGAGCTCGTAACTCAAATTACTCATATCTCAAATCATTGCTTCCTGTAAGAAAAAAAGCAGAAAAAAATTAATCCGTTCCGGCCCTCTAAAAAACTCCGTTATTAGTGCTAATAACAATGGGAAAAACATGTTTTTAATTGCAATAGAGACACACACACAACAAAGTATATAAGGATTCCTGTGATATAAAATAAAATGTGGTTTTAATTATGAGTTCTTACCTTCGAGACAGATGATACAGTAGCGGCATGTGCGGAGCAGGAGGGAGGGAGAACGTAGATAATGGTAACACAATACAGAATTGTATTGTTTTTTCCCGTGTAGTGTATTAGCCTCAGAACCTCATATTTATTATTACTGAACACAGATAACTCGTGCTGCTTACAGCATCATACTCCTGAACATAGGCGGACTTACCATTAGGCAAGTGTAGGCAATTGCCTAGGGCCCCCGAACCTACAAGGGCCCCCAAATCAAATCGCGATTGCACTTTTTTTTTACAGAATTCATATTTTCTCGTTTTATTTGTCTTATCTTATTAGTTCTGTGTATAGAATGAGTAAGATATGGCTAATTAATTTTTAATCACTGTATTTAATTTTTTATTACCGTAGCTTTATCACATTCTCCTGCGATTTGCGAATCTCAAAGTATCGCGATACATGAGTGGACGCTCTTCTCGTTCTGTTTTACGCGCTGAATAAACAAAATTGACATTCGTCGTTTTTTTTTTTAAATAAATCCACTACTAAAAGTGTCAAATCTATCAGAAGAGAAGACAGTGGACATCTACGCATCTCGGAAAAAGAGGCGGCTTCTTCTGCATTAGGTAAGATGTCTGAAGTAATGTCTGAAGTAGTTATGACAGGTCCAGGGAGGCTCTGTTTATGAACTTTAATCGGAACGAAGAACAACACACTGTAACAAGCCCACCCGTCTAACACACGCTTTTTTTCGCCGCACTTCTGAACTCCCCGTGTTAACCCAATCACTGCCGATGCAAAACAAAACAGCAACTATAAAGAGTCTGTTCTATTCGCTATTCTTTGTATAAAGCAGTGGTTCTCAAATAGTGGGGCGATACCAGGGGGGGCGCGCGTTACCCTGGGGTACATACTTTTTTTGCCAGGGAGTAGGTTTTCTTGCACTGAACAAGAGCAGCATATATGAATTTCAGATAACCGTCTCCTCATCCTTTGACGTGTACGATCACACCAGTTCATATGTGTCACGTGATCAACCACTAAATTCACACGTGTTTTATATCTGGCACTGATCCAAAAAATGACGCGCTCAGAGCTCGTCATTTATCACAACAATTCAGTGTTTTCAGCCACATAAGGTTTCTTTTAGGTTTCAACAAGTTGAGGCAACAAGTTGGTGACTATTTTGAATTATCTATTATACAGCGCTTTTTGTGACTGCGGTATGTCAGGTGACAAGCATGACGCGTTGCCATGGAAACAATAAGGGGTGCGCGAAATTTTTACCTCTTCCTAGGGGGGCGTGACAGAAAATAATTGAGAAGCACTGGTATAAAGTCATTGTTCATTGTAAATGTATTTTATATGTAGAATGAATGATATATAAATATGATATAAAAAAAATCTGAGCTCGTGGTCTGCTGGCCTGGTAGGTGCCCCCCAAGCACAAAAGTGAAACTCCGCCTATGGAGGGGCCCCTTTTCAAAATTTGCCTAGGGCCCCGTATTTGCTCGGTCCGCCACTGCTCCTGAATCACTCGTCGCCCCTGGTAACCTTCCGCTGTAAACCAAGGTGGCCCTCTAGTGGAGATTATATGCAATTACCTCATAAATGAGGCGGCTTGAGCTTCTCCGAGTGCTCGACTACCTAGCATCGGTGTCTGTAAGCGTCCCCGTAACTTAAATATTTACTCATATCTCAAAGCAAAAATGCTCGAATGCTTGCTCGTACCTCAAAATGCTCATATGTCAGGACACTCATATCTCAAGTTATTACTGTACTCAAAGCTGTTAAACTAAGGGTGTGAGCAAGGGTATGAGCATTTGCCTTAACAAATACCAGTAATCGCTTATATATGAATATAAATTACATTTATTATGCTAAATATCTCTGCATCATTTTTTGTCAGTCTACTGTTGTACTTTACTTCTGTCAAGTTCTTCCCAAGACCCTAAATGGTTCATATGTATTCATCTGAGAAATGCTGATCAATATAAAGTGTGTATATGGCTCAATGGTGGAGGAACAGATGGTGTCGGACAACTCCATGCCAACAAACTACAAACTTGTCAGTGTAGGACTAAATCATGCAGGCATGAAGAAAATGTTGGAAGGGTGAGCTATAACCCTTGGACATGCAGTATATAATATATTATACATGTATATTATACAGTATTATACATATTATATACATGCAGTATATATATTATACTGTTACGTTGCCGAATCCTAGTATCTCGAGCAAAAACGAGGGACATATATGCCACTTCACATGGTTATCTTGTGACTGAGAGTTCTCTGCGCATGCGCTGAGTTTGCGTTGCACGCAGCAGATCTACCCAGATACAGGCAGAGCAGAGATATCCACTCCTACACATGCAAATAAATCGCGCATGTCCTGCAAGCCGCCGCTGGCTGATTACGCAATGGCAGTATGGGATGTCAAATGTTCTTTGTCTAAAAAAATTATTAAATCACTGCACAAATATAAATCGCTGCATTTGTTTGACCCACACAGCCTCAGTCATGTACTCTCGTCCACTGTGTGTGTGCGCTTTTTGTCTGTGACAAAAGCTAACTAGCTGGCTTAGGGGAGCGCGGGGCTCAAAGTAACGCGGTGTAAATAGTAACACAGACTTTTTAGATAGTTGCACAGGATTAAATGTGCCATGCTAACGGGCCTTTCATCACACTGTTTGCACACGTCTTCTGACCATCTTTTGAGAAATTTCAACGAAGTTTGGATGAGAACCACAGGAAAAATCATCATGTAAATATTTTTTCGATTTTCAAATAATGTGTGAAAGTATGTTAGTCTAATCTTATATTGTTATGATTACCATCTTCTTGGCTAAAAGATGGTACCATTTTGAAAGATGTGAAAAACACATAGGGACTGCTAGCCGGTCCTGAAGTTAACAAGACACTGCGGGTTTAGTTGTAACACTGTGTTACAACTAAGCTGCATTGAATAGGCTGCATCAATAATCATATATTTTGCATTGTATTAACCTATTAAAACGTTTTTCATGTCATTACATTGTTCAAAGCATAACAAATGTAAAAAATAAAGGGAAAAAATATATTTAATTCATACATTATGCTTATGATCATCAAGATGCATTTTTTTAACAAATAAAAATACGTGAATGCACATCCATTGAATAACATGGTGTTACAACTAACCCGCTGTCTGTTACAACTAGCCCCGCTCACGGGGTAAGAAGTAACATTTTACTCCTTGCGCTTTTGGCAATACTGCACAGAAACGGTAGGTCCGACGAACATGAAAACAGTGCTCATTTATAGGAGAGGCTTGTATGTTGTTTGTATAAAAATATGGTTTGTCTAACCCTATTACTTTGTTCATTATTTGGCTAAAACCAAAAAGTGTTAGGTTGTGCCTATGTCTCAGTTAAAACTGTACACCCAAAAATAAGGAGTGTGAATCAAACCCTGAATTCCAAGGCTGGTTAAAGCTGTTTATTAGTGACAATACACGGGCATACTTGTTAGACAGACAGAACGCAAGAAAAAAATATTCATATTATGTAAGGGTCTTATTTGGCTCTTAATCTGTGCACAAATCATAAACTGTGTGAAACTGGTGAAAAAAGTAGTGATATTATGATGTCAGAGTCTGAAAATGATTATTAACATATTGCGTTGTTGATGTCTCATAACAAAGGAAATTACTCTGCACCTTTATACAGATTGATGAAAAGCAGAATTATTTTATTAATTCATGGTCCCCATGTCAAGTCAAGTCAAGTCACCTTTACTTATATAGCGCTTTTTACAATACAGATTGTTTCAAAGCAGCTTTACATTGGTCACATGAAAACATTATCAACAAAGTTTGTTTGGCTTAACGGCAGCCTTAAAAGAGCAGGCAAATTAATACAATTGATGAATATTAAGTGCTAAGTTATGATTATTGATCGATTTGATTGATTGATAGTTTGATTATTATATTGATAATTAAAGTCTAATATTAAGTCTAATTTGGTCCGATTGGAGATGGGTTCATAATCTACACCGGGGAGGGTTTAGTAGAGTCACGAAGTGTATACTGTAATGTGTAATGTGTATGTATAATGTGTTATGTGTATGCCAGGTTGAAGAGATGTGTTTTTAGTCTAGATTTAAACTGACAGAGTGTGTATGCTTCCCGAACTGTATTTGGAAGACTATTCCAGAGTTTAGGAGCTAAATAGGAATAAGATCGACCGCCAGCAGTTGACTTTGATATTCTAGGTATTATAAGCTGGTCAGTATTTTGGGATCGCAATAGGCGTGAAGGACTATAATGTGTTAGGAGGTCGCTCAAGTACTGTGGAGCTAAACCATTTAATGCTTTGTAAGTAATTAAGATTTTAAAATGTATTCGGTGTTTAATAGGAAGCCAGTGCAGGTTTGACAGAACTGGGCTAATATGCTCATACTTCCTGGTTCTAGTAAGAACTCGAGCTGCTGCATTTTGGACCAGCTGGAATTTGTGTATTAAGCGTGCAGGGCAACCACCTAGTAAAGCATTACAATAATCTAGCCTTGAACTCATGAACGCATGAACTAACTTTTCCGCATTTGTCTTTGAGAGCATATGTCGCAATTTAGATATATTTTTAAGATGGAAGAATGCCGTTTTACAGATGCTAGAAACATGGCTTTCAAATGAAAGATTGGTATCAAAGAGCACACCCAGGTTTTTAACTGGCGACGAAGACTTGACAGAAGAGCCATCAAGTGTTAGGCAGTAGTCTAGATTATTACGTGCAGAACTTTTTGGTTTAATAATTATAATCTCTGTTTTTTCAGAATTAAGCAGTAGAAAGTTATTAGTCATCCAATTTTTTATATCAGTTATGCATTCTGTTAATTTAGTGAATTGGTACGTTTCATCAGGATGAGAAGAAATATAGTGCTGAGTATCATCAGCGTAACAGTGAAAGCTAATGCCATGATTCCTAATAATTGCACCCAAAGAAAGCATGTATAGGGTGAAAAGCAATGGTCCTAGTACTGAACCTTGAGGAACTCCATACTGAACCCGTGATCGATATGACATCCCCTCATTTACTGCTACAAACTGATAACGGTCAGATAAGTACGATTTGAACCAGGCTAATGCAACTCCACTAATGCAAACATTGTTTTCAAGTCTATTTAGAAGGATTTTGTGGTCGATTGTATCAAATGCAGCACTAAGGTCCAGTAACACTAACAGAGAGATACAACCACGATCGGATGATAAAAGCAAATCATTTGTAACTCTAATGAGAGCAGTCTCAGTACTATGGTCTAAATCCTGACTGGAAATCCTCGTAGATGCTGTTTCTTTCTAGAACGGAACATAGTTGTGAAGATATTGCCTTTTCTAGAATTTTTGACAAAAAGGGTAGATTTGATATCGGCCTGTAATTAACTAATTCTGTAGGATCAAGTTGTGTTTTTTTAATAAGCGGTTTAATTACGGCTAGTTTAAAGGTTTTTGGTACGTATCCTAATAACAAAGATGAATTAACAATATCAAGAACAGGATCTATGATCTCTGGAAGCAACTCTTTCAGTAGCTTAATTGGTATTGGGTCTAGCATACATGTTGTTGATTTTGATAATTTAACGAGTTTAGATAATTCTTCCTCCCCAATAGCAATGAAAGAGTGGAGTTTTTCTTCAGGGACACTAAAATTTACTGTATTTTGTGATATTGTAGTAGACGGTTGCATGGTTATAATTTTCTCTCTAATATTATGAATTTTGCAATTAAAGAAGTCCATGAAGTCATTACTTCTGTGCTGTTTTAAAGCATCTGGGGTTGAGGCTTTATTTCTTGTTAGTTTAGTCACTGTATCAAATAAATACCTAGGGTTGTATTTGTTTTCTTCTAAGAGGGTAGAAAAGTAAGCAGATCTAGCTGATTTTAAGGCCTTTCTGAATGCAATAGAGCTGTCTTTCCAAGAAATGCGAAAAACCTCAAGCTTAGTTTTTTTCCAGCTCCGCTCCATTTTTCTGGCTGCTCTCTTGAGGGCCCGTGTGTGTTCGTTGTACCACGGTGTTGGACTATTTTCTTTAATCTTCTTTAAGCGCAACGGAGCAACAGTGTCTAAAGAGCTGGAAAAGAGAGAGTTAATAGTTTCTGTTGCAACATCAAGTTCTTCTAGGCTATCTGGGATGTTAAGTAGATGAAACTGAGCAGGAAGATTATTTGTAAAGCTATCTTTTGTGTTAGGAGTGATAGTTCTACTATATTTATAACAGGGAGTTAGTTTTTCGACTTTGGCTAATGGTAATCTACACGCAACTAAGTAATGGTCTGAGATGTCATCGCTCTGCTGCAGAATTTGAACAGTATCAACACTGATCCCATGCGACAATATTAGATCTAAAGTATGATTACGAGAATGAGTGGGTCCTGATACATGTTGTGTAACTCCAATAGAGTTTAAGATGTCTCTAAATGCCAATCCCAATGCGTCTTTTTCATTATCTACATGGATATTAAAATCACCGACATTTATGACTTTATCTGCAGACATTACTAATTCTGAGAGAAAATCAGCAAATTCTTTGATAAAGTGGCCTGGTGGCCTGTATAGAATAGCCAACACAAAAGTTAAACAGGAATTATTACTTGCACTAGATAATTTTACATTAAGGATCATCACTTCAAAAGAATTATATTTAAAATTAGATCTTTGAGCAGTACTGATCGTGTTACTATAAATTACAGCAACACCTCCTCCTTTACCTTTCAGACGAGGCTCATGTTTATAACAGTAATCTTGAGGGGTGGACTCATTTAAAGTAATATAATCGTCTGGTTTTAGCCAGGTTTCTGTCAAACACAGCACATCTAGTTTATGATCTGTAAATATATCATTTACAATAAGTGCTTTTGAGGAAAGGGATCGTATATTCAGTAACCCAAGCTTTATCATTTGTTCATTTGTGTTATATCCGTTCTTAGTTGTTTGTAAATCAATTAAATTTTTACCCTTAAACGGTTTTGAGAATTTTTTGTATTTGCCAATTCGGGGAACAGACACAGTCTCTATAGGATGATATCTAGGTGAAAGAGTCTCCATGTGTTGTAATTTATCTGATAAGAACAGCAAAAAAAAAATCACAGTAAGAAAATCTTTGAAAGTCATAATTTGTGTGAAAAGAAATTAAAGTTATTTTACTGCCAATAGTGTTAATTTGAGCTAGAAACTATAGTAAATTATGTTTTTGGAGTTTTGTTATTGAGTGATGAAACAGACAGCTAATGATCTGTAAATGTCACCGGCAACACCCCATAATAGTGAGTTCCTTCGGGACGAAAAAAGACACATTCAAAGAATATCTGTTTCTATAGTAACAAGTTACATAGCAACCATGCCCACTGAGACACTGAGGCTTTGTGAACTTGCAGGGGAGAATAATTTCACAGTATACTTGAAAAACAGTGTATAATTTCGAAATGTAGCGTCTGAAATGTGATTTAGGTAGAGAAGAGACTGGATCCTTTCTTCTATAATATACCAATTTGTCTATGAAAATTTGGGGCTATTTAATTAAAATTAAATCTGTAAGTACCAGAAATTACAAGCTCAAGTAGTTATAGCTCAAGCAGTAGAGCATTGGTGTTTAGAATGGCAAGGTCATGGGTTTGACTCCCAGGGAAAGCAAGAACTGATTAAAATGTTAATATGAATCTTGAATGTAATGTAAGTTTATGCTTTGGATAAAATTGTCTGCCAAATGCATAAATGTAAATACATATGATACAGGAGAGTTCACTTATCTCGACTCACGGTTAACTCGCCAATCCTATTATGTCAACGTTTTTGAAGTGGAACCGCCAAACTCCCTATTTGTCATAGCATTTTCTTTTCGTTAATGTCGATTATTTTATGTCGCCGAACCCTAATATCTCGAGCACAAAAGAGGGACAAATTCATCACTTCACATGGTTATCTCGTGACTCATGAGCATACCTAGCACTGAGTTTGCGTTGCACGTCTCTGTCAGTGACGCTTCTCACAGTTAGTAATTAACAATTATTTCCACATTTATGGAAATACACTATAATTTGAGTTAATACGAATACATTTCTGGTTTAGTTTAGCTGAAAGGAAGCTTTACTGATGGGGCTGTGGCAGTACATAAGACAATAAGATTGAGAAACACTGGTCTAGCAGACACATGAGTCTAGACAAGACTGATCTAGAAATACATCAACAGGGGAAGTCTCACAGACGTGGTTTACTCTTCAAACACACAGTTCTACTAAGGAACAGAGCAAAAATAACACCTGGGTGGGTCATTAGCTATTCTATTCCAATATATTGTCATATTACTAATACAACTTTACAAAACAGTTTAATATCCTCCCAAGCATATTTTTTCTTTGTGGTTCAAGATGGTTTCTTCCACAGCTGTGTAATAAGCAAGGGCAGACATGTTCTAGTATGTGAAAAAGAGGAAAGTCTCCATCTAGAGTACAAATTTCAAAATGCACTATGACATCACAACTATAAATATGCGCTCCTGATGAAATATGCGCTTCTGCTGATGAAACTGAAAACTATTCTTAACTAAAATTTCTTCAATTAACTGCACTTCTGAAACCTGGTCTTCATTCATCATAGCTGGTCTTTAACTGTTATTTTCCCATATATATAATGTGTATAAAATAAATAAAAGATCATATTAATTTACTTCATTATTTTTGTTCATATTTAAGATCTGTGTTTTCCTTCTGTTCATTGTCAGTTTGCATGTCAGTTTTACTTTTCTTGCGTGTCAGTTTTACAATTCTACTTTTAAAAATAACCCTTTTATTTTTATTAGATCCGGTCTTTAATTTTATTTCACGCAACTGTGACAAGCACACAGTGGTTTTAAATCTCACCATAAAATACTTATATATTTTATGTTAAAAATCCAAGATTGCAGGTCAATTGCACCTGAGATTTCAAAGTCTGCAGCTTTGACGTTTTGATAACTCCTAATTTTAATTATGCTGCCTTTTATCATGTGACTTTATGTGAAAACCAGACGTGTTGTACACAAAGACATGTATTCTGTGCATATGAAGTGGTTTTTCTATGTGTATAGATGGTTCTACAGTTGGTTTTTCAGCACAAGTTAAGAGCCTGGGTGTTATCCTTGACAGTTCTTTATCCTTCGAAGCTCATATTAACAACATTACGTGGTCGGCTTATTTTCACATACGCAAAATCAATCACCATCGTGCTTCCCTCTCATTGAAGAGCACTGCCATTCTGGTTCATGCTCTGGTCACTTCACGTATTGATTACTGCAATGCTCTCTTTTTCGGTGTTCTGCATAAACTTCTACATAAGTTAGAGTTAGTGCAGAACTCAGCTGCACAGTTAATTACCAGAACAGCTAAACTGGAACACATATCTCCTGTTCTACAACAACTGCACTAGCTTCCTGTAAAACAACGCATCGAATTTAAAATCCTCCTCCTATTTTACAAGACTCTACATAACCTGACTACATCATATCTCACTGATCTGCTTTCTACACATACTCCCTCTCGAACCCTCAGATCCTCATCCATACTCCCTTTAGCTACGCTGCTCCTCAGTTGTGAAACTTACTTTTCCAAACAGTGCCATGCTGTCTATTTTTAAATCGTGCTTGAAAACATATACCTTTACAGGCTGACTTACCCACAAATCTTAAATATTTTTTTCCTGTAGTTGCTTATTTCTTGCTTGTAATTAATGTTTTATCTGCATGTAAGGTGTCCTTGAGTGTCTTGTAAGGCGCCCTTAAATAAAAAATTTATTATTATGTGTACTCTTTACACATTTGCAAACTAAATTCTACAAACACCTGAAGATGTTATCTACTTTAACAGATAAAGGAAACAGTCAACACATGGGTTGGCTCTGCACAATGTAAGTATAGTAGTCTGATTTTACAAAACATAAAAGAGTCATGTGCCATCAGTTTTAATGGACATGACACCTCTAGTAGTAGTCATGAAACTGCCATATCATCCCATAATATGTAAACATCAGGAAGATTGTTATTTATCATATCAAATGGCTTTCACTGACCAATTAGTTACAGCCAGTGTTTTTAACAATTGTCCATGTTTGGAATACCACTGGTTCAGTACTTCAATAATGACCATATGTTTTGAGACATTTACATGAATATATTTTAATGAATATGTGTGTCTTGCTGACTGATGCTGATGTAGTTTGGCTTGTTGGCTCAAAAACATCAAAGTTACTAATTTTATAGTTGATGCATAATACTGTTCATGTTTTTTTCTAACTAGTTCAATGTGTGCTTAACTTACTTGACAAAAAATTTTCTTCAAGTTTGCATAACCCCAGACAAGCCAAAACACATTGTGAATAATTTAAATCACTTTTCATCATCCCATCATTCTCTGTCGTTTATTTTAAAATTTAGGACTTAATGTGAAAGGCCGAACTCACAGACAAAGAGCCACATCCAGTGGTTAAAAAAAAATATTTAGACATTTACACCACACTTAAAAATATATCTCAGTTGTTACATAACAAACAAAATATGAAAGCAAGTGTCATTTTAAATAAAGAAAACTGACTTTATACATCCAATAAAAATCATAGAAACAGCAGTTGATTAAAAGTTGTGTGCAGTATTTGTTTGATTAGATTGCTATGATATTTTTTACCTAATTCAATGATATTTAGACATTTTTTAAATGTCAATAATAAGTGTGACTTATAAGTGAAGTATCCAAATACTTTACATTCATTAGAAATAATTTCAATAAACGTTTGACTAGAAAAGAACAGGTTACCTGAAAATATCAGAAAGAAAGAGTTAATTATGGTTACAGCCTATTACACTTGCAAGAATTTGTAAATAGGCAGAATCAGACAGAGCAATAAGCATTTCAAAACAATTTTGGCACTTTCACTTCTACAGTATTTAGAAGAACTCAATTCTGATTTTTTCAAAGATTACTATAAAGAGTCAAAACAGAGGACCTGAAATAGTTTGCATGTGTAAAATTTTTAATATAAACATGTTGGACATTTAATCTTCCAAATGTAAAAATAAATGCAAATACCCTTAGCCCAACGTTACACTATTTACAAAACCTCATCGTTCAAGATTTTTTATATCAAACACTGCTCGTCCCAGTGAGCAGACTGATTTCTTAATACGATCAGCTGAGGCCATGTCTGCTTTTTGATGCTGATGTCTCTATACTGCCACGTCTATAAATGTGCTAATAGCTGTGAACAGACATCCCATCTCAAGCTGCTGACTGACAGAAGGTTGTTTTCAGACATGGTGCATACTGTGTGGGCAAAACCAGTGACAGTGCCAGCTTCCCCAACATATGCTGATCACAAACTATCACTGTTTGCTTTGAATGAATAAATATTTCTTAAGAATCTTTCAAAGACTTTCATAGTCTTTGTTAGAGGTAACCTGCCTCTTTCACAAGTACAAAATCCCACTCTGATTATTACACACCAGAACTACAATGTTTAACATTAAGTGAAAGCTTTCATAATACACAGGTGTCATTACACATTATGATATGTGAAGTGATAATTAATTCAATAGGAGAGACCAGGGACAATAAAAACAAAAAATATTCAGTTATGATAGACAGAGTTAGAGATAAATCTCTGCGATGAATTGTGATTATTTTGTAATATGTATTGTTAATGTTAGTTGACACAAATCTAACTGTTCCTTGTTTATTCATGCCATTCAAAGCGCATTAACAAATGTTAATAAATACAACTTCGGACTTCAAAAATGTATTTGTAAATGCTGAAATTACCATTGGCTAAGATTACTAAATGATATAGAAGTATTGTGCATTGTTTGTTCATGTTAGTTCAACTACCGGTAATATAGATTAGATTAGATTCAACTTTATTGTCATTACACAAGTACAGGTACAAGGCAACAAAATGCAGTTTAGGTCTAACCAGAAGTGCAATAGCAGCAAGTGCAGCATATCTACAATGGTTGCATAAGTGCAGGATATGGAGATGTACAGGATTTACAGGTAATATGTAGAATGAATATAAACATACAGATGGTTATTACTATAACAGGTGAGTGTGTGCTATAAATATAATTACAGGTGAGTATGTACTATAAATGTAAATGTAATATACAGAAGTCTCTAACTATAAACAAAATTTTACAGGTAGATGTATACAATTGTATGTTAGCCTAAGGTAAGCAGTAGATTTAAGGTAGTGCAATGTGCATGAACAGTGCAAATAAGTGTGATGCAAAATGTGGGCGGAGTTGAGAGAAGAGTCTAAGAGCTTAGAGGGATGGGTGAGAGGAGAGTCTATAAGGGGAGTGGGATGGTGGGGGGGTGAGAAGAGAGTCTATGAGGGGAGTGGGATGGTGGGGGGGGTAAGAGGAGTCTATGAGGGTAGTGGGATGGTGGGAGGGGAGGAGAGTCTATGACGGTAATGGGATGGCGGGGGGGGGGGGGGGTAAGAGGAGTCTATGAGGGTAGTGGGATCAGCAAGGGTTTAGAGTTCAGTAAAGAGACAGCTCTGGGGAAAAAAAACGTTCTTTAGTCTGCTGGTTCTAGTCCGGATGCACCTGAAACACATGCCGGAGGGAAGAAGGGAGAACAGTCTGTGGGCTGGGTGAGAGGAGTCCTTAAGGATGCTGCAAGCTCGACGCAGAGAGCGTTTCCTCTGGATGTTCTCGATGGCAGGAAGTGGAGTCCCTGTGATGCGCTGGGCAGTTTTCACCACCCGCTGCAGTGCCTTTCGCTCCGCAACAGAGCAGCACCCATACCATACTGTGACACAGTTCGTCATGATGCTTTCTATTGTGCAGCGGCAGAAGTTCACCAGGATAGCCGAGGAGAGCTGATTCTTCCTCAGTGTACTCAGGAAGAAGAGTCACTGGTGAGACCTCTTGCCCAGGCTGGAGGTGTTGGTTGTCCAGGTCATGTCAGCCGAGATGTGGATCCCCAGGAACTTGAAACAACGGCCATTCCATTGATATGGATGATGTCGTGTGTGCCTCTTGACTCTTTCCTGAAGTCCAGGATGAGCTCCTTTGTTTTGGTGGTGTTGAGGAGCAGGTTATTTTCAGTGCACCAACTGGATCTCTTCCCTGTAGGCCAGGGGTGTAGCCAGGGGCACGATTGTTGACGGGGGGGGGGGTTGCTCGTCTTGTTGCTACGGGTGATATGTGCTTTCACTTCACTGAAAATATGAGGCCCCCCCCAGGCCCCCTCGTGGCTATGCCACAGCTGTAGGCAGTCTCATCGTTGTTGCTGATGAGACCAATCACCGTAGTGTCGTCCGCAAACTTGATGATGGCATTAGATCCAAACACAGGCTTGCAGTCGGAGGTGAAGAGGGAGTAGAGAAACGGGCTTAGCACACAGCCCTCTGGTACACCAGTGTTAAGTGTGATGGATGTGGAGCAGGATCCAGATCGGACATTCTGTAGTCTGTTGGTCAGGAAGACCAGAATCCAGTTACAGAGTGAGGTATTGATGCCCAAGTCTCCAAGTTTGGCTATTAACTTGGTCGGGATGATAGTGTTGAATGCTGAGCTGAAGTCAACAAACAGGATCTGTGCATATGTGTTCTTATTGTCCAGATGTGTGAGCACAGAGTAAAGTGCCACTGCAACTGCATCCTCTGTGCCCCTATTGCTGCGGTAAGCAAACTGGTGTGAGTCCACTGTGGATGGTATAGAGCAGGGGTCACCAACATGGTGCCCGCGGGCACCAGGTCGCCCCCAAGGACAACTGGCCAATTGTCGCACGATGCAGCTCTGGCTGGCAGACAGTATAAATATGACTGAACGCTGCATGAAGCAGTGAACACAGCGGTTATTACAATGTCTTGTTCTCACCTCTCAGGGAACCACGGTTACGATAGTAATCGGAGACGTTCCCTTTCGAGAGCGGCAATGAAACATTGCATTGAAATGCATTTAGGAACAGTGTTCAATCCCGCCATGAGAGAGACGCAGATCAGCCTGAAAACACAGGGAATCAAACACCAATCACAGCGAAGAGGCCCACAATCCAACCAATAGCGATGCCGCCAGTTGTGCTCGCTACTAAATCAGCAGCTAAACCAATAAAATCAGCTGAAGCCTACCAAAATTTACATACCAACATGAAAGCCTAAAAAATAGCGAGCTGCACTGAATACAGGGCAGACCTGGTGAAACGTTGTGCATGACTTGTTAAAAATTGTTAGTGGCTAGTGAAAATCTTGTAGAAGTGATCATTTTAAATATAAATACTTGCAGAGATTTATAGAAATAAAGTGTTGTATATTGATATGTTTCCTACCTTGTATAATTATTGTGAGAAACTATTAACATGATCAGTGTCTTCACAAATATGAATATCATTAATTATTAATAACGACATATAATTAAAGGTAAATTTGTTATTTCAGAAGTTTGTATCAAACTGGTTGCTCTTCGCATTAATTGGTATCCAAGAAGTAGCCCTCAGTTTCAAAAAGGTTGGTGACCCCTGGTATAGAGTCTTTTAGGTGTTCCAGGACCAGCCGCTCAAAGCACTTCATGATGATGGGTGTGAGTGCTACAGGGCGGTAATCGTCTGATAATCGACTAGAGTGTTTTGGCACTGGCACAATGGAAGTGCATTTGAAGCATGTTGGTACAGCTGCTTGGGCAAGAGACAGGTTGAAAATGTCTGTAAAAACCCCAGCGAGCTGCTCCGCACATGCCCTGAGGACACGTCCAGGGATGTTGTCTGGTCCAACAGCCTTGTGTGTGCTGATCCGGCTCAGTGTTTTGCAGACATCAGTAGATGAGAGTGTGATTGGAGGGTGGTCAACTGAGGGTTTGAGCTTGGTTGCAGTTTCTCTGTTGTCTCTTTCAAAGCGAGCATAAAAGTCATTTAGCTTGTTCAGGAAGTTGACATCAGCAGCTGCCGGGGTGGAGTGGGTGGGTTTGTAGTCACTGATGGCCTGGATGTCCTGCCAGAGGCGTCGAGGTTCAGAGCTGGAAAAGTGTCCCTCTATCTTCAGCTTGTAGCAGTGCTTGGCCTTTTTGATGCCCCTCTTCAGGTTTGCTCTGAATGTGCTGTAGGCTTGTGCATCTCCTGATCTGAAGGCAGTATTGCGTGTCTTAAACAGGAGTCGCACTTCCTTGTTTATCCATGGCTTCTGATTTGGGTATGTGGTGATCTGTTTCTGGGTTGTAACACTGTCAATGGTGGTATTAATATAATCCAATAAAGAGGAGCTGTTGCAGTCAATGTCAATATCCGTGTGAGCACCACTGTTGGTTAGAGATCAAACATACTCCAGTCTGTGTGTAGAAACCTTTCCTGGAGTGTGAAATCTACCCCCACAGGCCACACCTTGATGGTCTTCACTGATGGCTTCACACGGTTGATGTATAGTTAACTAATGTAGACACATGAAACCATATTGTAAACTGTAACAACATTTTGGCTAAGGTGTTAAGGGCAATACATATTGATATTAATAAACAAACAAAAAAAAGTTATATTGTCTAACATAGCTTGGATTTAAAATATTTACTTGTTTGATATGCAGTTTGTTAATGTAATTTAACTGACATTTTTAAATATTCAAATACCATTATTATCATCTGATAAGTAAATATTTGTATTAGTACCATATCTGTAAGAACATATATTGTTTCTTATATCAAAAGACAACAAAGTAAATGACAATCATAATGGTCCTAAATCTCCCCTACTGGCACAGTTCTGTCTTGTCTCCACCCACTTCCTGTTTCCTTCTGTGATTCTCCCTGTGTCAATCCATTCACCTGTCCCGTGCTCAATCACGTCACTTTTGTCACCTGTGTCTAATCATACCTTGTGTATTTTTGGAGGGCCAAGATGGCGGCGGTGTAGGTGGGCGTGTTTCTTCTCATCAGGAAAATAAAGGTGAAGTGGTGCTGGTTATAAATGTGAAAAATTAAGTGAAAAAGTTGTATATCTCCTCATTGATACATTTTTGCATGAGAAAAAGAAGTAAAAAGAAAAATAAACAAGTTTGGCTAGTCTGATCAGTTTGAGGATTCTGCGTCAGCCTCAGTGTTGGACTGAAACCTAAGAAAGACATGGATTCACAGTGGTTTGACATTTGTCCAAATTTTGACAATGAGGTTGTTGTCACAACTCTTTTGGATACTCCTCAGAAACCTGCTGCAAAAAAATCTAAAGACACAGAATCCAGCGGCAGCGGGAATGAGGACATTTTGGTGGCTATATGTGAACTTACAACTAGACACGACAAAACCTTTCAAAAAGTTTTGATGATTGAAACTACTACCAAGGCAACCACTAAACAAATTAAGAGTCTGGCAGCGACAGTACAACAGCTTGTTTTGGATGTTAGTGTTCATAAAGAGGCTCTCGATCATCTGGATTCTGAGGTTTGCGCTTTCAGAGAGGAAAACAAATTGCTGAAAGCAAGTTTACAGGAATGCAGATGCTACAGTTGCAGATAGTTTCTAAAGCTGCACGGTGCAGTTGAAAAAGACAACGAGGATGTTCGTAATGTGGTTCTCAACATTCTTGCGAAGATTGCTACTGGAATTGGAGCAATGTTCAGCAGTGATGTCCAGGACAGCGTTGGTGTCATTCATCGTCTGCATCCGAGGCGAGTGGATGGAAAGGCCAGATCAATAATCATTCTCTTCTCACGGATCCGCATTCATGACATTATTTGGGGTGCTGCTAAGGTCTTTCTGAACCTCTGTCTCCTGAGGATAGAGCTGTGCGGGACAAGCTGTGGCCTCTCGTGAAGAAAGCAAGAGATGAGAGCAAGAAGGCAACCTTTCACAACTCGTTTGCTCTGATTGATGGGAAACAAATCTTCAATTCGAATGTAAGCTCAGCTGCTGCTTGCACTTACATTTTTCTCGTGAAAAGCTGAAAAATGTGCAAACTGTATAAAATTCTTGCAAAATTATTTAATTTGAAGGTTTCTCTATTTGTTCTTTCATTATTGTTAGATCTTTTTCCTTACTTATCACCTTGATAACAATGCACTTTTGGGGTTATTAGCCACCTCTCTCTTTACATTTAGAGTAAATCTAGGGAAAGGAATCATTTGTTATTTTATTTTATTTATTTGGGGTTCTTGTTATGGAATATACGTTCAAATCGTTGTCGATTGTAACTTTAAACGTTAGAGAGGTTTGTGGGACAATCTGAAAATGAAAGCAATTTTTTGTTTTGTAAAAGAAGTGCTGCTGATCTTTCTTCAAGAAATTCAATCAGGGGAAACGGATGTTAAGTTCTGGAGAACGCAATGGGGGAACAAAATTTTTTAGCCATGGCAACAACCACTCAGCTGGGTCTGCTATTATGTTACACCGATTTAACAGAACAGTATTAGAAACTTTGTGCTCTGATGAAGGCAGATGGGTTATTGCTGTAATTAAGAAAGATAATTCCACCTTTATAGCTTGTTGTGTCTATGGTCACAACTCTCATGCATCTAATAGGGTAATTTTCTCTCATCTAGTGGATGGACTTAAACAGAAAATATGACAATGTTGCTTTTATTTTGGGATGAGACTTTAATGAATGTATGGATGATCTTTTGGACAGATACCATCCTAAACTTGATAATAGGATGAGTAATATTCTCATTTTTCACTTTGCTGGCAGCAATGTCACCCTGTAGGCCAAGACTGGTTGCCCATTGAAGCTAAGCAGGGTTGAGGCTGGTTAGTTCCTAGATGGGAGACTTCTTGGAATGACCAGGTTGCTGCTGGAAGTGGTGTTAGGAGGTCAGCAGTTGGTGCTCACCCTGTGGTCTGTGTGGGTCCTGCCCCAGTATAGTTATGGGGACACTGTACTGCAACAAGCACTGGCCTTCAGATGAGATGTTAAACTGAGGTCCTTACTCTCTGTGGTTATTAAAAGTCCCAGGCTGTTGTTTGTAAAGAGTAGGGGTTTGACCCTGCCATCTTGGCCAAATTTGGCCTCCTAATCATCCCCTTAGTCTAATTGGCTTCATTACTGGCTTCATCTCCTCTCCACCAATAAGCTGGTGTGTGGTGAATGACACTACGCTATTTTTGGAGGATAAAATCAATTGCCTAACGCTCTAGAACTGGTGGAACAGTTTTCATGTGCCTCGGGTCTAAAACTTATTATCTCGAAATGTGAGATTATTTCAATTCATGACATTGATGATATTTCTTTAGAAGGTATCCCAGTTAAAAAAGTGTAAAATACATGCTACTAAAAACCCAGTTACAATAATTAATTTAAATTTCTCCAATAAAATGATTAAAGTTAAAAATATATATTTAATTGCTGGCTTCAGAGAGATCTTTCCTTGTAAGCTAGAGTTCTTTTGACTAAGGCATAAGGGCTCTCTTACTTTATATATCCTGCGCTCTCTTTGTTTATCAACACGATTTTACGATTAGGTGGGATCGACATTTTAGATTGGAAATTTAATAATAGGCATATACGAAAATTCTTTCAAATGAAGAGGAAAATGACTCCGAGGGGTAAATTCTATTGGGGTTCCCTTGTAACAGATGTTATCTGGAGAAAAGCTTGACTTTTGCCAAATAGGTAAATTCTGTGTTTCCAACAAAGTTAAGGAAATTCATTACAAAATCCTCTATGAAATCTATCCTGTTAATTTATCTATTTCTAAATATTCTGATATTAATGAAATTTGTTCTGTTTGTGGTTTGGCTATAGAAAGATCTGCCCACTTATTTTATGATTGTGATATTACCAATAGATTTTGGTTTGAATTAAGTTCTTATGTTTTTAGTCCTATAAATGTTACCCACATCTTTGTCTTTAAAGAGGTTATCTTTTATTATGAAAACTCAAAGCTGCTGTCCCTTGAATATGTTGTTAATTTCCTTATTTTGTATGCAAAAAATTTCATTCACAAAAAAAAATTAATTCTCCTTTACACTATCCTATGTTCCCATGTTTACACTTTCCTTAATTCTGTCATTTCATCCCTTGAACTAATTTCATCCCTTGAATTTATAGTAAAAAAAAGTACAAACTTTTTAATGCACTATGGCAAAGTATTTAAAACATGATATAACCATATTATTGTACTTTCCTTTTTCTCTAGTATTGTAAATTCAAAGTATGCAAACAATTTTTTTCTTTACTTTTTGTTTTGTTCCCTATTCTGTAGTTATGATTGCTTAATATGAAAGATACAATTTAGATTTTGGTCCCTGAGTTTGTTTTGTAATTATGTAAAGTACCTTGTGTATTTGTATGATTTCCACATTGCTCATTAAAATGCCAAAAACACTCATATAAATGCACAGATAAACATTGGAGCCTGCCTGCCTGCTCATATCCATCAATAAAATATGATTACTGTGAGTTTCATATGCACCAAAAAACTAAATCCCTTCCATCTTAATTAACAGAGCTGTCTACACCTCAGAGACATGCCTTAGTTGACAGATGCCCATTGTCCAATTTGACACACTGCAGCTAATCCAACCACTTTTGTTCGACTGTCGCTTTTGTCATTTTTATTGGCTTTTTTAATATATATATATATACATTTAACTAACTTAATTTTAATTAAAAATTTAGTTGTAGAGCTTCAACGTTTTTAAGTTGGTTGCCAAGTCAACATTTCTAATTTTCATTTGAGAGATATTTAAGTTTAAGTTATTCATTTCTATTTCATTTCAATTAAAAAAATTTTTTTTAAATATTTTTAGTTTAAAAAAAGACACCAACAACAACACGGGTGCCTTCAAAGCCACATTCTGATGTTTATAGTCACTTAATGTTACTGTTACTGCAGATAGATTTGTATAGTTCGACTGGACACAGATAGAGAACATAACTTGACCAGTGAAGAGAAATGATCAGAATCTCTGGTCTCTAGAGACTCTTCTGGTCTCTAGAGATTTCCTGTAGCTCAATCAGTAAAGCATTGGTGCCAAGGTCATGGGTTTGATCCCAGGAAAAGCAAGACCAGATTCAATGTGTTCCTTGAATGCAATGTAAGTTGCTTTGGATAAAAAGCCAAATTCATAAATAAACATACAGTACGTTCCTTTTTGTTCCTTCTCTTATACTGATTATATGATATAACCTCATGATACGATATAACCTCAGTGTTAAATCAATATCCAATATCTTGAATACTTTTTATTATTATTAAATGATTTTAATCTATAGACAACCATAGTGTTGTATAATTGCACTATGCAATATTGCAATATTGTGTAATTGCTCAAATATTCTTCTTGCAGAAGACTCTAACACATTTGATCAGCCATATGTCTGTTCCCCAAGCTACTTAGACAGCTGGGGCCCCAGAGGTCATCACGACCCATGAAATACGAGAAGTTTTTTTTTAATTTTAGAAGTGTTAGTTCATGTAGTATTGATATTGTCTGTGTTTTTCACCAGAAAGAGAACTGTGATCAGAATGTGATCAACTGGAATTTTGAAAATCTCCAGTTGATAGGTCGGCCAGCACCAACTTCAACCTTGGAGAGACTGTGTATTTGTGTGTGTGTGCATTAATCTTTCTTTGCAGATCTGTTGCTGGGTGTGGAATGAGTAGATGGAGACTTGCATGCACCTTGTGATGATCGGGGAGGTCATTTCGTGCCTAAATCCAGTCCAAACATCAGCAGTTCGATGGAGTTATGTCTTTGTGTGGAAGATTAATAATTTCTGCTTACTTTCTTGGCCAATCAGAAACATTTAACTTTTAAGTAATGATGTAATGTGACAGAGTAAGGTATAATTGATGTAACAATGTTATGTAAGCAGAGCGGCCTACAAACTCCTTGTGATACTTGAAGCTGGCTTCTGCATGATGAAACTACAAACTATTCTTCACTAAACTTTCTTCAACTGACTACACTTTTGACTCCTGGTCTTCATTCAACATATCTGGTCCTCGGGTCTTTAACTGTAATTCACCTACAACAGCATAAGTCATAGGTCCACCTGCAAGTGACCCTAGCGTGTGCAGTCAAAGCACACATAGTTTGCACATATATCTTCTCACTGTTTTGCCACCTTTAAAATGGCCTTTTCTTTATTTTTCCATCGGAGATGTTGGATGGGTGTTCATTGCGGGATGAGAAGAGGACTTTTCAGGATCCCTGTTTCTCCTCTGAGCTTTCTGGTGGAAGTGGAGCTTCCTGTGAAGTTGGAGACTGGGCTCCTCCAGGACCATCTGCAGAAAGTGAGCAAAGAGACAGTGCACAGTTAATGCACAGAACACCAAATTTGTGTATGTGTGAATAACTTTGATTAACCTGTGAGGGAGAGTTCAGCTAATTTGAGAGGTAGGTCGGAGGGGTTGACACCAGCAGGAGAGCCCAGGATGTCAGGCAGAGCATTACGACGACCTGACCGACCCGACGATGCAAAATCCAACACAGGCTCCACCTCCGTCATCTCACTACTGCCATTCTAAAATCAAAATGGTGACAAAAAGGCAATTTCAGCAAAAAAGATAAAAGTTGGTTTCTAAAAGTGGAGGAAAGTCTTTTTGAACAATATAATCTGTTTGCAAAAAAACAACAACCAAGCAAAACCAACAAAATTAACCAAAACAAGAATCGAAACAAAAAACAAACTTTTTAAGTAACATTTTAAGTCTCCTTCTTGCTGCCAGGGTTGCGTTGTGTTTCATTGTGTTTGTGTTTAGTTTAGTTTCTATAGTTACTAAATTATCCTTGTATGTCTCCTAGGTTACTAATTAATCCCATATTTATCTATTTAAGTTCTCTCTGTTTAAGGTTTGTTTATTACTTTGTTGGTTTTTGTCATTATCTAAAGTGGTGTGAGTTTATTCACTTGTGTTATTCTCTGTGGTTATTATCCGTGGTTGTCATGCAACTTCTTAATACAACCATATGTGACTCTTATATGTGTTACATGTACTTACTGTAGTAAAAACAGTAAATTATGCATGGTTACATAAAACTTGTCGTGCTCTGGCTTATAATGACCAGAACTAAGTTAAAACTTAAAAATGAAAGTTTATTTGCAGATATAAAGGAACACAATGCACAAACAGTTAAGAGATGATAGCTAAGATTGTTAACAGATGAGATTTATTTTTGTGTGTACACACACAAACAGCAAGGAACAACACTGAGACGAGGGATGACTGAAAAATTACTTGGATTGCTTGAGATAAACTTGGACAGAGGTAACAGTAGAGGCTAAAAAAGTAGCTGTCTGAAAAGTAATCTGTAGCATCAGATGAGGTCAGACAATGACAGAGGGAGTGTGTGCGTTCTATATATAGAGCTAGAGATGAGGGGTTGAGTTCCATGTGAGCATGGTTAGGAGCCATGGGTGATGATGGGAAATGTGGTCCATTACAAAACTACCGGTAACCCTAAACCAAGCCCTAACCCTATAGTAAATATATGTTGTTAATATTACTCAGTACTAAAAATTTATAATTACACTGTAACAAAGACAACTTCAAATAAAGTGTAGCCCAAAGTTTTTATGCAACCATTCTAACAATGATCATGCATAGGTGAATTTGAAGAAAACAAATAATTTACATGCTAATTCTACTGTAATAAATACGTTTGTTCATCCATTATGCATTATTTAATTTTGTGTATGTAATATTGCATATCATGGTGTTATATGAGTAGCACTTTATGTGCTATGGAGTACACACTTAAATGCAGAAACAATCACAACACTGCTGTTTCTATGGCAATAGATAAAAAATAACCTCTGCTAGACAAACATGTAAATGTTCTATTCTTTTCTTCTCTTTCTGTTTAGCGGCTCTTTGTGAACCCTCTACACACTGCTATTCACTGTAACACATGCACTCTCTGAGTTAATGCTTATGTGTTGTCACATCTTTTTTTTCTTCATGGTAATGAGATTTGTGGAAAAGTCACAATGTTAAAAAATTATAAATAAATAATGATGTAAAACTAGAAATATATTAAATTAAATATTGAAGTAAAACTAGAAAATGTGTCATGCAAATGTAGATATATTCCCCAAACTGACATGTACATTAAATAGTTAACACTTGACTAAATGTATTCAGTGTGATTTTATACCTCATATAACTTCAAAAAATGTTGTAACTATCACCCTCAGAAACGACACAGAGAGAGAGAGAGAGAGAGAGAGAGAGAGAGAGAGAGAGAGAGAGAGAGAGAGAGAGAGAGTGATAGCAAGCCATCTGTTACCAATCTAACCCTGCACCTAAGGGAGTTCATCTAGTTTATTGTAGGTCTGGAGGGCATTATCTCCCTCCTTGCCCTCTGTGGGAATGCCGTTCTTGCCAAAATCTAAATCTCAACAACTTTTCTGATATAGTGTTCTACAAGTACTTAAAACAACTGTAATCTCTCTCTGTCACAGTTCATGAATGCACTGACTCTCTGTCTGCAGGTGTGTGAATATGTGGAGCAAATGTGGGGGCTACTGATCACCCAGTCATTCATTCATCGTCACCACCTGCTGCACTTCATTACCTGGACTCTTACCTAGCTTTGCTAACCACCTTGTGTTTGTCAGATCATTGTTTGTGTGCCATGTTCCTGTATCGTTGGCTTCCTGTGTTTCCCCGTGTCTGCACTCCTGTTGTTTTCTGTCATTCACGTGGATTCGTCACACTCGTCGCACACCAGCTGCCCATTGCATCCCTGCGCCACCTGGAGTTACTTGGACTCATCACTTGGACATTGTTTGTTTGCTGATTTGTTTATTTGTTTTTCACTTCTCTGGACATTAAATCTTTCACTCGCATTTGGATCCATCTCGTTCCTTATTCTTTGTGACCTTTCACTGCTCATCTGTACATTCACTTGTACTTTTCTTGCCAAATGTAGCTTTGTACTGTAGCATTTCTTTAATGTTCCTCTGTCTCTGGACAAAAGCATTTGCGCCAAACTCCATCTTCTCGATTCCAGGTATACTTCTCCTTCAAAACGCTTAAAGAATGTTTTCCTTTTTCCTGATCTTGGACCTCAGATTGTGACAATGCAACCTTAAGCTTGTTTTGTTTTTTTCTATATAGTTTGAGGAGCATTTTATGGGACTGGATAATGGAGTAGGGAACAAGTTCAGGAAAAGATATTGAGCAAGAAATTTAACTCAGGTTATGTTTTACACTAATGCGCCACAACATGGCTATGTCCTGTAACGGAAGGGGTACTCACAGGCAAAGATCCAATAGCGTGTCTTTAATAAGAATGGTTGTTCAGGCGGATAGTCGGGACAGGCAGAGAGCATGCATAAACGATAATCTAGGCAAGGGTCAAAAAGGCAGGTAGAAAGAATCAGAGTAGTTGCACAGGCGGGGAAGTCAGGGCAGGCGGAGTAAATCACGGGAAAATAATAGGATCGGTAACAGGGAGATCAGACACAGGTATAACAACGCTCAGTAAAGTTCACTAAGAGCAAAACAAGACTTCATGCTACCAGTGCGTTTGATTTGTCTTGATTTGTCTTTTATAGTTTGTGTGATGGATCGCAGCTGGTGCGATAATTAGTCCAAAGAACGGCATCATGGGAAATGTAGTGTGTGTGTCAGTATACGTGTGAGAGCTCCCTCCGTTTGCCGGGGGGGGGAGCGCAGAGCTCGTAATCATAACATGTCCCCAGACATTAGGTTTGTTTTGATTAAAGGGCCAGTCACACAGCGAAAAGGCATGAATCACGCACGAAATACGCAGAGATTTTCGTTTCTGCGCGGAGCGTGCGTCGTATGCATATTTCGTCGGTGGAACGAACGTGGATTGTAAGTGGATGTGTGTCGAAGGCGGTTTGTGCGTGATTTTGAGTTTTGAACGGTTCAAAATTTTTAAGTGCTTTTAAGTGCTTATGCGTCGGAACTGGTTCGAAACCGCGCACGTCCACTGACCTGAATATCACTCATGAACCATGCATGAACTGCGCACGTATCACGTTCATTCCACTGACAATGTGGATTCTGAAAGTGCTTGTTCGTGGAACGTTCACGAAGCGTGCGTGTTTGGACGCGCTCTGTCAGTGATTCTTGCGTCGAATGTTCGTGAATACTTTGGTCAATTTCTCGACGCACAAGCACGCACAAACCCAATCTGTGCGTGATTTGTGAGTGATTCGTTCACAAATTCGGCTGTGTGACTGGCCCTTAAGGTTTAAATCCAGTTACAGAGTAGCAGATGATAACAACCAGATTGTTTCTAATCAGTTATAATCAGTGACACTGTTATTGAACTGATCCGTCACTGAACTGACTTGAGCTGCATAAAGACACTTTTGTCTCTTTTAGAGCTGTTTTACAGCAGAATTAGAATTTGTGATAAAGTTTGATGAAGTTTGCATCTGTCACAAACTGTGGCTGTATTGATGTGTCACGGTTCTGTCTCTGTTTCCAGTGTTATTAGTGTTCTAGTGTGTTTGTCTCGTTAGTGTCTGCCCCGCCTCCTTGTTTCCCATAATCATTCCCAGCTGTCTCTCATCACTACCTTCCCTCATGTGTCTTATAAATAGCCCTCAGTGTTTGCTGTCCAGCGTCGCGTCGTTGTCGTCCATGCCTGTGTCTCCTGTGTGTAGTGTTCCCGATATTCCGGTTTGTTCATGTTCCTTGAGTGTTTTGTTATGTTTAAGTTACTATTTTCCCCCTCGTGGGTGTTTCTTTTGTGTGTTTATGTTTAGTTCTGTTATTAAAATATCCTTATGCCTGCACGTGAGTCCTCCCGTTTATGTTCCGTGACAGAACGACGCGACCATTAAGGACTCAGCAGTAAAGGACAATTTTTGTTTTTGTTTTGTTTTTGTTTGGACTACTGTGGTACAATGAGTCTCTTCCTTTCTCCATCTCCCTCATCCGCCTATGATAAGATGATGCAGCGCGTCATTTCCCGCTACTTCCGCCAGCTTGGGGCAGACATTAGACAATTTGCCTGTAGATTTGACTGGTTAACAGCTCTCTAAATTAACTAGAGAATAAAGGCATGCAAAACAGGAACAGAACAGTGAAAATAAAAATAAAACTGTAAACTATAACAGTTTTAATCAAAGCTGCTAAATCAATACTTTAGCATTGATTTGGTTATTTTCCGGTTTATTTCTGTGTTTTGAAATGATTTATATTTTATAAAACATCCATAAATAAAGGTGAAATTTGAAGAAACTCTTATATTTTTCCAAAAATAAACATATAGAACTAATCATAAATATAACAGCAAAATTCATATAGCATATTCATAGACTGCATGGTTTGAAATTATCAATGCCCCCCACAACCCCAGAATGTTAAAAGGATTTGTTTAAAGATTTTCATTACTGTTCCTCTATTTATAGAATGTTACAGCATGTGCATGTGTCTCGTCCTCTTGTTCTGCTTCCATGGTAACTTCATCATTATCATCCACGGATGGGTAAATGTACATCACTGACTTAATCATCCATTTATACAAAAACTTCCTGTTACAAAAAAAGTAACACTTTATTTTATTGTGCCTTTTTTCATGTTGCATGTACTTAACTATATTAATGACATTAAATGACACATAATTACATGCAACTATCCCGAAACCAAACCCTAATCCTAACCCTGGAATTTAGCCTTCCTGAAAATGATAGGGTTATGGTTACACACAGTTCCAGTTTAAATCTAAATTAAATACACATCTCTTTAGCCAAGAATTCACATAATACATCTCAGAACATTGTACTGCATTTTTATAAGATGAAATGTGTATGATTATCCTTTGCTTGAAATATTATGAACAGCAGCTACGCTAATTCTTTTCCCAGTAGGCCTACGTTCTCTGCTGGTTCGTTTCTGGCGTTGATTTTAAAACCTAAAGAGAACGTTCTCAGAAAATTATCCACCCAATCTTATATCCGTTAATTCCACAAACCAGAAAAAAATTATATCTGCAAGTAAATGATGTTAGGGCACAATGTTTTTAGTATTTAGTTGTAAGACGTTTCATGGAAAACCGGGACTGCATTCATGTCTTGAAGCAAATCAACTGACGATTTGAATCCGGTTAGATGTGCAGAGTTGGCGCTTTCAAATATTGTATTTGAATTAAATTAAACCTCTGTTTATTTCACTTAAGATCTCTTCATGCAACATTATGTATACAGTGTTCAAATTTTGGTTGTCTTTAATCCCAGGTATCTTTTTTTCAGTTTCGTCATGTTCTCTGTTAAGCTGACAGTTAATGGTCACATGCGCTCATGTGCTGCACTTTATGACGTGCCATGTGTCCATGTTCTTCTTTCCTGTATGTCATACAAAATTAATTAAAAGTTCTATACATTCATGAGAAATTAGAACAGATTTCACTGTTTATTTTCTCATTGTTTGATTTTATTTAGTTGTATCCACCAAATATTTAATTTGTAAAAATGTTGGAGCTGTTTTTATATCTCTTGCTGCTTATCTCTTCATGCGATGTCTGTGAAATGTGTTGTGATCAACTTTTGATTGTGTTTATCCCAGCCCAGAGAACTTTGAGTGACCATCCACCTGCTTTCTCATTCCATCAACACAAGCAAATAAGTCTTTTGTAATATAATTATAGGAAAGTTTTATTTAAAGTTTAATAAAAGTTTTATAAATGTTATTAAAAGCAACAGATTTGTATTTTGCACTGAGAATATATTTTGTTGTGGTACCAAAAATACAGTAAAGTAAATAATACCACACCTCAAATCTCACTCCTCCTTTCACAAGATCAGCCTTCTTTGTTATTCCTGGATTCTAGGAGCCACAGAAGAGAATTTCAAGTCACTGAAGGCAAGTGACGTAGAAGACCTTATTGCAATGCTTTTGAAATTTTCCCCACTTAGAAATTAAAATTGGTAAGCAATAAGGTCAATTTGTTTTATATTATTAATACCATGTCATACTACATAAGATGTTATAGTTAGTGGAACACCATTGCATATCCGCTCTTTTTATAACTCGGTAAACTGTGACATTTAATTTATGTATATTATGTATATATTATACATAATTTATGTATGTATGTTAACTGTAAAAATACAGTTTTAACCGTAAATATCAGCACAACCTGACTTATGATATTCACTGCAAAAATACATTAACATCAGTGTGTATAACATAAGTTCACAAGATATCGGAAAAACATCAACGGACAGCACTATTTTATATCTAAACAATCATTCACAGCAATTAACAGTCCATTGTTTGTATAATTTCTTTGTTTTTGATTTGAAATGGGAAATTAAGATTTATTTTCACATTTCATTGTGTGTAAAAATTGTTTACATATTCATGTTCATAATTACATTTTCTAAATACAATTGTGTAATGAGTCTAAATATTCATGGCTTGTATATGTATGTTTTATAAAGAATATGTCACAGTCCAGTCGCGTCTGTCACATCCGGGTTCCTCAGTGTCTTCCAGATCCTTCCCCCTCCTGTCTTGTTAGTAATTATCCTGTTAATCATCACAGCTGTGTCCCATTTCCTTGTGTATTTATTCCTCTTGTGTCCCCCTTGTCATTGTCGGTTATTGGATGTCAGTGTTATGTTGTTGCAGTCTGCGTGTGGTTGTATCGCCATGCTATTTCTAAGTTTGCACATTCATGTGCCGTTTTCAGTTATATTTAAAGTGTATTTTGTTTTCCGCGTTATCTTTGAATAAAACTTTGAGCATTACCTCTTGGCATTTCCTCCCATGTCTCCGCATCATACCAGCACAACAGTATTACAGAATATTCATGTTCATGATAAAATTTTCTAAAGACAATTTTGTAGTATGTGTTGTTTAAATATGTTTGTGGCGTATGTATGAATGTGTCTGTTGGTACAATCTTACAGAGATTGTTTCACTAAATGTTACTTATTGTAATCATTTTGTGTTCATTATAATGTTTTTGGGCAAAAAGTAATTTAGAGGATTTTGTTTGTCAACTGTTTATTCGTGTACATATCTAGATGTAGAGGTTCAAAACTTTCCTTGGGAATGTTCTAATGTCTGGTAACCAGAACGTTCACTTTTAGCTATAGAAGAGTATACCAGACTGTCAGATGAGGGCAGGGAATAAGGCATATAAGCCCATCTCCTACCCACTGGTCGGTCCTTATGCGATCTCCATTTTCAGACTATTCTGTCGCTGTGAGGCTCGCAAGCCAGGGCAGCCTCCTTGGAGACTGCCAGGCAGGAGCAGAGTATCAGTGAGCACAGTACGCTCCAGGGCTGGCCGAACAAGCTCCACTCCAAACCAGAATACTCAATGGCCCATGACTCAGCAGAGATTAGTTCTTCTCCATTATCAGAACCTGCTCAGGGACTCCCAATGTGGGTAGGGCATCGAAGAATCCACACGACCCAAAAAGAAACATTCAGCAAGCGTAGCAACGCTGGCAGAATTTCTACTAGGGAACCAGTCTCTCAATGTTATGAATGAGGAACAGAACGTAGGTAAGGCAGGATTCCAAACGAAAAACTCAATTTAATAATAAATTTAAGCAAAAGACTTCAAATACAAAATCAAATAAGCACTCATGTGCATAAACTGAACTAAACAAGACTCGGGAGACAGGCAGGCAGAATATCTAAACAAGACATGACGCCGCAACAACATCATAACTGCAGCACTAATACCTCTACCGGGGTGGAAGTAACCGCAGTAACGCACCTGTCTCTAACCCCTCTGACAGGTCTGTGCCTCGGCATCAGCGGGACCTGAACCTGAGAATCACAAGTCTGGGCGGCAATTTTTAGAATTCTTAAAAATGTCCTCAAGCATTCTCAAGCACTGTCCATGCATACTCTGCTCCCAAACAAACAACACAAAAACTGTGTATTCCTGCTCGATTAGTAGCGAGGGCAGGGAGTGACACAAAATCTAAATTGCTTGTCTGCTTTGCAATAGAAGAGCTAGTATGATGTGGGATGCCCTGTTCTTTTTAAACTAGCTAAGGATCTTTTGAAACACACACGCACAATGAGCAACAAACACTCAACCGTTTCAAGCATCTTACTGAAAACACTAAAACTGCCGCTTCCGGGTTCTGGTGCACCTTTATCCTTCTGGTTCATGACATCATTATTCTTCAACACGCATTCACTCAATCCTTTTGATTGTGCTTTATGAGACAATCACACTAAGGCGTTCCCATAATGTTTCGACTCAGCACCTCCCTTAAAAGGAAACAGTGAGCACAGACAAACTAGAACAAAGAACAGTGAAAACTAAATCAAAGTATGTTCCCATCCACAGTGATGTCATTTGAATTGTATTTGAATACTGAATTGTTTGTTTTACGAATAAATAAATAAAAATGTGTAAAAATGGTTTAAAAAAACAGATGTGGAAACATGGGAGAGGGAGAGATACAGAGAGAAATAAAGAGGTTATTAAATCGAGAGAACCTCTCTCGCTGTCTATTTAACTTTTTCTTCATCTCACCTTCTCCATGTTGAAGGACCAGAGTCTGTTTTTCACACTGTCAGTAGGATTTCTGACATTAATATGAAAATACTGTATGCCCCTGGCTAAAACATATCTGAATTTAACACACGCACAAACACAAACACACTTTGTCTCTGCTTTTTGGCCTAGCCCCAGAAATATGTACAATGAGAGTTATCAGGCTTGTGTTTTCCCTGTGGCATAAATCAGTTTGCCTCTGAACACCTTTTCATTGAGCAAGACGGTTAAAATACACAGAGTTGATGGATGGATTGATGGGGGACTGATGGATCGAACACTCCATGTTGAAGCATGTTGGGAAAAGCGCTGCATGTTAGTGTCATGATAGACTTGAGGACACAGAGGTTAGTAAATGGTTACTGGTTATATTGAGGTCAGGACACAAAACAGTGGACTGGAAAACAGGTGAAAACACAGGGAATGGTGATAGGCTTAACTTGAGCAGTGAACACAGACAGTATCTTTGGAGTCTTGGAATCTCAATGGAACTTTGAAGCACAGTTTCTGGAAAGCTTGACTGATAGCAGAGCTGTGAGCTAGTCTGTGTAGCAAGAGCGGTGACCAGACACTGAGTGTAGGGTGAGGGCTGGTGATATAGGACTTCAGTGATGGAAAACAGGTGTGGGTGCTCAGTATTCAGATGATTGGGAACGAGTGGGTGGAGCGTGGGAGTCTGGTGCAGGGGGCGTGGCTGAGTACGTGACAGTTAGTGGTGGCAACCCAACACAATAATTATTGTTATTAACCCAACACATTATTGCTGTTGGCTGCCTGCTCAATAGGCCAATTGGAAGTCACTCATTCCGTTTTTGAGTATAGGTTTGAGTAAATATTTTATCAAACAAGTGTTTATTTAAATTCCATACTTTTATCCAAAGCGACTTACATTGCATTCAATGTACACTTTGATATTCTAATCAGTCCTTGCTCTCACTGGGAATCGAACCCATGACTTTGGCGTTGCAAATGCAACTCTACTTTTTGAGATACAGGAAACCTTGCACTTATGTGTGTACTAAATTTAGTGGGCCACCACTAGCATTAAATCTGTCTGTTACAGTCTGTTACATTAGCAAATGTAATATGCTAAAAGGGTCCCGCTGGTCGCTGGATGGTGATTTAGTGGATTAAAAAAAATTCTGGCCAAGTAGTGCACAACACAAAGAAATTTAAACAACACAATGGAAACAAGCTACAATATGAAAAAAAATCAACACAATACAACAGAAACAAGCCACAGCACAACGGAAAGATGTCACAACACAACAAAATTGCAGCAACACAACGAAAACAAGCCACAACACACAGGAAATCACCACACCACAACAGAAACATTCCACAGTACAACAATAAAGTCACAACAAAACGGAAATACTCCCTTTCTCTCACTGTAGAGCTCTTGAAGCCAAAATTGTAGCTTTAAAATGTAATTTACAGAAGTGTTACAGAACTGTCTTGTCAACCTGTCTAGTTCCTGGTTCCAGCTGTGCCTCATTGTTTAATCATTCCCCTGTGTATTTAATCCCTGTGTTTTCCCTCAGTCTTTAACCATTCTCTGGTTTCTATGCTATATATATTTTTATAGCTAACCCTGCAAATGACATGCCGAAAAAAATAGATATTGCAGCCATGAATTAAGAATTAGATCCAACAATTTATACATTTATTAATTAATTCCCCTATTTTAGTTCAATTGAAGCCATGTTTTAAAAATCTGTTCCCTTGTATTATTATTTTTTAAATAGTGGCTACAAATTATGCATTACGGAATTAATAAGTTGCGGGAATAAATTCTAATTTCGTGGCCACGATATCTTGTCTTTTTTCTCCCACATAACATGTGCGGGGTCCACACGTTTAAAATGATAAAATCTAGATAACATATCATTAAACCTCACAAGACACATTTGACTTGGGCCAGTAAATAACCTCCTAGAAACTACTCCGACGACCTTAGAAACTGCATAACCATTGTGGCAGCAACTTTTTCACAGACAAACACAACTCACAATTTCTTCAAAATAATCTAAAAAAATCTAGTTTAATTTTTATTGTTGCACACTGTCAACAAAAAGCCAATAAACAAACATATCCAACCAGCTGTACTCTGTAATAAAGTGAGTGTCTTCAGATTGAAGCAAGGCTAAAGGGCTGAAAGATGGTTAAATATATTGCCAAGGTCAACACAAAGAGGCAGTGAACATGGAGTGAGCATCTTACAAAGCAAGGAAAAGCGTGGGCTGGCTGTGCTGAATTACCCAGAATACCACACTGAGACATCTTACACAACAACCACATGTTGCTGGGAATCAAAATAACGAAGAGCATGTTTCTGCATCCCTTGCTTTGTCTCCACTGCACAGGATAATAGTTGGGGGTAAAGAGACAAGACTGAACACATGCACATGAGGAGATTAAAGAGATCATTCCAGAATGAGATTTCTCCCAGGGAAAACAGCAGCTTCTCTGTTGAACACTGGGATATTTCTAAATGGTTGTACAGTACTGCTTTAAAATAGCTTTTTACATTCTGCAGTAAAATTCACATTGACAATAAGTGTTCTAATCATTGGTATGCCCAATTAAACTGAAGTACATGGGAAAATGACTATGTGTCCAACAATCTCTTGATTGTTGAAGTTGCTTTTAATTTATTATTCTCATTTACAGTGGAATCGGTATAGTCTGATTTTTTTTCTTTTCTTTTTTTTTTTTTGCAAACAATTATGTTTTATATTTACTTATCCTCATTCCATTGTTATTCCATCTCAATTAAAATCTACGTGACTATTTTCTGAATTGATCGGTTTGAAGGATTATCAAGCAGGCTGCCATTTTGAGTCATGACAATTCTTTAATACAACCAAGTCAACATATGGAGAAAAGAAGCTAATTACAGTTTATGCCAAATACACACTTTTATTTTTACTTCTTAGAGATCTGAACTGATGTATCAGTTTCCAGAAAATTATTAATTTATTATTATATATTATCTCCTCAACCTTTGGCACAAATCATGAAGACTAGTCAAAACACTAAAGTATAGATTTCCATATTATATTAATAGACTCTGCAGTGGTACATCGTACAACATTAAAGTAAACATTAAAGCAACATGTGAAAGCATGAGTATTTCAGAATTGTACTTACATTCAAATGTTAACTGGATTTAAAACTGCTGTAAAATCTTCAAAATCTTAACACTGATGATTATTCATGTTCAAACAACTATATATATTTAAGAATAATTTTTAAAGTAAGAGGAAACTGGTTAGTTAAATTCACATGTAATATTAACAGTTTAATGCTTTAAATAAAAGATTCACTTACCAATAATTAGCAACCATACAGCAAGATGGTTTTCATTTCTGTGTTTCTCATGTTCCTCTTGGACAGAGCAGGTGGGTATCAGGCCATCTTCAGACAGTGTGTGTGTGTGGTATTCAGCCTCTTGTACAGTTCACAGAGGGTTTGGAAACAGACTGTACCACCTTCACCACACTGAGGGGGAGGACCGAATCAAACCAGATTGGTTTATTTGCTCTGTGAACCAACTCTATGAATAAAATGAAAATGGCTTCCATTCTGAGTATGAGAATAATACACACCTATACTGCCTTTATAAAATCTCTCTAAAAATTAAGTGTGATTGAAAAAGGAAAAATAGAGAACAGTTTAAAATATTTTAACACTTAAATACATATTGTTACGTTACAATAAATACATATTGTTGTTTTGACAGAAGTTTCTGTAATACCCACACATTCCAAGAAAACGTCTCAACTCACATTTATTTAATGGAGATGGATAGTCAAGTATAGCAGAAATCTTTGCTTCCACAGGTCTCACAGTTCCTTTACCCACTTTCTTCCCTAAATAGGTCACTTCTGCTTTCGCAAACTCACATTTTGCAAGATTTACAGTCAAAGAAGCATCGGACAATCGATTAAACAACAACTCAAGATGGTTCACATGCTCTTGCCAACTGTCTGAATACAGTACTACATCGTCAATATAGGGATCACAGTTTGGAACGTCGGACAAAACCTTCTGCATAAGCCTTTGAAACGTTGCAGGTGCGTTTCGCATCCCAAATGCAAGAACAGTATATTGAAGAAAGTTATCTGGCGTGACAAAGGCAGAAATTTCTGAGGCACGTGGAGTGAGAGGCACCTGCCAGTACCCCTTCAAAAGGTCTAACTTGGTCAACCGCTCAATACAGTCTTCAATACGAGGCAATGGGAATGAATCAGGTTTTGTTAGATTGTTTACCTTCCTGTAGTCTGTACAAAAGCGATGTGTGAAGTCTGGCTTAGGTACAAGCAAACATGGAGAGCTCCATGGACTCTGACTTGGTACAGCCAACCCATGTTTTAATAAATACTCTGTCTCAGCCTTCATAATCTCACGTTTTTTTGGATTCACTCTATATGGATGTTGTTTCACTGGGGAGGCACCTCCTACCTCTATGTCATGACACAACACTGATGTTCTGGTAGGAACATCTGAAAACAATGAGGGAAAAGACTGGATCAACTTACTCACATCCTCATACTGGTTCTCTGATAAATGCTCAAGGTAACAACGTAAATCTCCCAAAATATCAGAATTTCTCAAATGAGGAGTAAAAGTTTGAACAACACCATCGTCTACAGCAAAAGGGGCAGTTATGGTGACTGCTGAAGGAACCAATGGCACATCAGCAGACAGGACAGTTTTGGTTTCTCATTCCACATATGCCTTAAGCATGTTCACATGGCAAACCCTGGTTTTGCGTCGACGATCAGGGGTGAGAACAACATAATCTGTTTCACTCAGTTTTTTTTCAATGACATACAGCCCAGAAAACTTTGCTTGTAAAGCAGCACCAAACACTGGCAGTAACACAAGAACTGAGTCGCCAACTTGAAAATTCCTTTTGACACTCTTTTTGTCAAACTGTTTCTTCATTTTCGACTGAGCAGTAACTAGATGAGCCTTAGCTACTTCACATGCTTTGTAAAGTCTCTCTTTGAAAGAACTCACATAATCCAAGAGGGACGCAAAAGATGAATTTTTAGTCTGCAAATGCTCATACAGCAGTTTGAGTGGACCCCTCACTGTGTGTCCGAACACAAGTTCGGCAGGACTAAACCCCAAAGACTCCTGAACTGCTTCTCTGGCAGCAAATAACAGAAAAGGCAACCCTTCAACCCAATCTTTACCAGTCTGCAAACAGTATGTCCGAATCATGGTTTTAAGAGTTTGATGGAATCTTTCTAAGGCTCCTTGTGACTCGGGATGATAAGGACTAGATACCTTGTGCTCAATTCCTAATTCCTTCAAAACCTGTGTGAAGGTCTTAGAAGTGAAATTGGTTCCTTGATCACTCTGGATTACCTGTGGTAAACCGAAAGTAGTAAAGAACTTAACCAAGTCCTTCACTACTGATTGCGCTTTCAGGGTACGCAAGGGAATGGCTTCAGGAAACCTAGTGGTTGCACACATTATTGTTAAAACATACTGTGTCTTGATTTAGATTTGGGCAGTGGCCCCACACAATCTACTATCAGTCGATCAAATGGTTCTTCCACAACTGGTATGGGACACAAAGGGGCAACTGGTATCTTCTGATTTGGCTTGCCAACACGCTGACAAATGTCACAGGAACGACAGAACTCAACAACTGATGACCAAAGACCAGGCCAAAAGTAATATTTTGATATTCTGTGAAAAGTCTTTGTCACACCTGAATGCCCTGCCATTGGATTTTCATGTGCTAATTTTAAAATTGGAATGCGATACTCGGTAGGCAGAACAATTTGAAGCGTCTCGTGTAAACCTCTTTCCTCATAACGTGGTTTCCATTTTCGCATTAACACATCATTCTTCCAAAAATAACCTACCTTGATGTCTTCTCCATCTTTCACACTGACTGCGGTCTTCACACAATCTGCCAAAGAAACATCAGATTTTTGCTCGGCAGCTAATTTCTCCTTACCAACATTTAAAGGAACCTCAGGCAGTAGTGAAATCTCGGTCACTTTGCTTTCCACACATGACTTTGACTCTGACTCAGCATCTAAAAACATATCAGAGAGGTTAATAACATCTCTAAATTTTTTCTCTTGAGCCCGAGTTACTGCACATGCTGGAAAAACAGAAGGAAACTGAACAACCAAGTCATTCTGCTTTTGCACCATAGGTTTATGCATCACTACCGGACTAGAAAAAACTTTGCCACCTGCAAGGTCATTTCCTAAAATCATGTCCACTCCGTCAACAGGCAATTGTTTGCGAACACCCAACGTAACAATGCCAGAGACAAGATCCGATTTTAACTCCACTTCATGTAAAGGCACCTGTACACAACCCATCTCTATACCTCGTACTAATGCATCAGACCCGGTATAAGATTTGTCTGAAAAAGGCAAGACACTCTCAAGTATAAATGACTGAAAAGAACCAGTATCTCGCAAAATTGACACGTGTGCCACCTGAGAATCAGATATTGACACTTGCCCATCTAAAATGAATGGTTCATAACCAGAACTCTCAGTGTCTCGCAAATTTGGCAGCGTTTGTGTGAGCGCAACACTTTTTGTTTTCGCGGCTCCATTCTTTTTAATCCATTCCTTACACTCGGAAATTAAATGTCCAGGATCCAGGCAGTAAAAACAAACCCGCCTGTCTCCCTGACGTGTCGACTGTCGACCATTTGTTTTAGGACGTACGCAACTTTTCCACGAGCGAGAATAATTTTGAGAAGGAGAGTCTTCTTCCACAAACCGATCAGCGGATGAAAAATTAGAATTTGACGCTTCTTGCGAAAAAACTCTACGATGTGTAAGCACAAATTCATCTGCTAATACCGCAGCCTCTGCAAGCGTTGATACTTTCTGCTCATTTAAGTGTTGCACAACCTTTTCAGGAACACTCTTTTTAAAGTCCTCTAGTAAAATTAATTCACAAAGGTGTTCAAAAGTATCCGATTTACTAGAAAGGCACCACTTTTCAAAAAGTGCCCTCTTCTCTCTTCCAAACTCAACATATGTTTGTTTGGATGTCTTCGTATGAGATCGAAACCTCTGACGATATGCTTCGGGGACTAACTCATATGCACGAAGTACTGTCGTTTTTAACACGTCATAATCAAGTGAGTCTTCAAGACCTAAAGCAGAGCTAACTTATTGTGCCTTACCAACTAGACTACACTGAAGTAACAAAGCCCACATATCTTTAGGCCAATTGAGCTTACCAGCTATCCGCTCAAAGGCTATAAAATAAGCGTCCACTTCGGCTTCTCTAAAAGGAGGTACGAGTTTCACGTACTTACTGATATCAAATGCAGAAGGCGGTGAGTTAACAGGTGAGTGTGGGGGTGCCGCAGCAGAGGATGATCGAGAACAAGGTGTAGGTACCGGACCTCTACTTCAGGCTTTCGCTTCTAGTTCCAACTTGCGCAATTGGATCTCACGATCCCTCTCTGCTTCTGTAATGCGCAGCCTAATCATTTGAGACTCACATTCTTGTTTTTTAATCTCCAAGTCTAATTCTCTCAATCGAATCTCTAACCTGGGATCATCTGATCTCTTCATCTCAATATCTGAAAAAGGCATTGCCTCTGCCCCACCCTCCTGAAATCTCTCATCCAAACATTCTTGCAAAACACCAGCATCCACTAATTTATCATACAACTCCTTTTTTATCACTTGTTTAGAAGCCTCTCTTAACACTTGAATATGAAAAAAATCAGCAATTAATAATAGATCTATTTTGCGACAACGTTCAAAAACCTTGACAGTAGGAGAAAGAGTAAATGCTGTTAAGTCAAACTCCATTTCCTGTCTCACACAAGGATATGCTTTCCCTCCTACCCTCAATACGAAGACATACCAAACAATAAAAAGAGAGAAGAGCAAGTTTAACTTACCAACGCTTTGGCGTTCAACTTTGTCGTACGGACGAGCCCCCAATTGTTACGTCACTCCCTTTTTAGTCTAGGGGTAAATAGGGCGCTACGAACAAATTAAATTGAGAGAGACTTTGAGGATCTTCAGCTCTCCAGTCCCAGAGCAACAACAACAACTAAACAATAAAACTTTCAAAGAAAGATAGCATGTGTGCCGTTTATTGTTTTCACAAAGGGTTTAAATTAAACAAACAAATAAAATACAATATAAACAAACAATTACCTCGGGAGGAGGACCCAAACAAAAGAAAAATCAAAACACCTCTACCTAAGGGAAAAGTAACCTTAAATTACCTATACACAAAAAGAAAGAAAATAAAATACATATACCTTCCCTTACTCCCTAAATAGTTAATAAACAAGAGAAAAGATAAGGATCCTCCACCCTACATTATCCAAAAATGCTTAACTTAATGATAAATGAAATCAACTCAACAAATGCTACAACTCATTGTTAGTAACTCAATAATGCTAGAGAAGCGCACACCACACTTACTCCTCTAGGACTGGAGGGCAGAATACTGTCAAACGTCGCGTTTGTCTCTCTGCTTCCTCAGTGTCTTCTTTGCAGCTTTATACTGGTTTCCACAAGATAAGCACCAATCAGAACATGGTTGATGGAACACAGGTGGTAGTCATTAACCTATCAAGTGAAAACAAGAGCAAAAGAGAGAGAGAGAAAAAGAGAACACAATCCAACACCACTCCTTAAAATAATAAACAAACACAATATTAATACGTCTAACGTAACAATATATAATATATTTAAATTTATATATATGGTTTCATGTATGTTGTTATTTTTCAGGCAATGAGACAATGAGATACAATGAGATTTTTCAGGCAATCGAATTTAGGTTTATCTGGAGGAAGCTGTTCCTACGGGTTAGCATGTGTATTTCAAAACAATTAAATATTCAACAACAAGAAATATGTAACAACGTTGTTTTTTTAATAAAAACAAGAAATGGTTATGCTACAACAATCCAGTAAAAAAATTAAAAACTCATTTAGGGAGGAATTTGAAATGGATAAAAGTGATTGATGGATTGAAAACCTGTTGAAAATCTTGCTGAATACCTGTTGAAAATTCTCGCATTATGAGCTTTTACAATATTGCATAAAGACTTGGAAAACCGTCTAGTCAGAACTGATTTAAAGACAGCTAGCTGGTTCAATTCTAAATGACTAAATTAGCGCTAAATTATAGCCTTCATTCCATTAGGCTATACTCCACTAGATGTCGTCGCAGTACAGGAAATGCAATCAAACGAAGTCATTTTAAACGTTGCAGAAGGTGTATTTCAAGTGTGATAACAATATAACAAACATGATTCTGCAATCTGCACTAAATGTATTGTCTGTGAGCTTTCATGTTTTTGGCAGATAGGGGCGGGACTTAGGATGAGGGGCGAGGACTTTACATATATGGGCGGGGCTGTCAAGAAATAATTATGGCTGGTGGAAGTTCCACAGGGCCGTTGCTAAGAGGGGACATTCCCTTGTCATTAATTAAAAATCTCCCACGTGCGTTTTTGCTGCATATTTATACATGAGAATTCGTTGACGCGAATGTACCACAGCGATGGTACAAGGGAACGTCTGCCAATTCCCCCAACTGAGTTAAAACGTATAATTAGTATTGTTTAAAGTTACTTTGTTTTTTAACTTTTGTAGTGGAAAGCCACCGCACCGGGAGCACAGTAAAGTTTATTTTAGATTTGATATTCGCCACATATTCGCATAGGCTGCTAAAGAGATCGTCTACTAATTCCACGTACAGTCCAAACACATAAACGTCCAATCATTACTGTATTATATATATATATATATATATATATATATATATATATATATATATATATATATATATATATATATATATATATATATATATATATATATATATACTCTATATGCAAAAATGCAAAGTCAAATGCTGCCCATGTAATGTTTAAAATGCTGTTTAAAAATATTTAGTATGTAAAAACTTGTATGCACTCTCAAAAACTGAATAAGCAAAAATATCATATTATTACAGAGATGATAGCTAGATTTAAACATAAAGAGGTAACAACAGTGTATTGTTTGAAATACATCATACTCTTTAAAAAAAGTAGTATGCAGTGTTCACTATATAGGCTCCTGCTCGTTATGCAGTAAGCATCGTGGTATTGTGAACACAGCCTGTGTCCTTGCTTGAGCATGCGTGCATGGTGACAAACCCACGAGACTCCACCTTCCAGTAGCAAGACATGATATATCTTGAGCACAGTGGAGACAGACGCTCAGAGATCAGCCGATGCTTTCGCAAAGCCAGTGCATCTAATGTGAAAGTGTTTTATACCGCGCAGAAGGATTAGAACAAAGATCCACGCTTGGGAGAACACGAGAGAGCGTACATTTTGCGAGTTGGGAGGCAACACAACGGTGCATGTGAAAAATAGGCTACATGACTGTATGGAAGCTTCTTTGTCGAATTAGAAACACGTGCGTATACGACTTTAACAAGAAGAGGAGAAAAATGCGTTTTGTATTGTTTATTTTGTATTATAGCGAGTGCTGTTAGGTTATAAATATGCCGTAATTAATAATGTGGGCTGGTCTGTCATCTTAATATCCTAGTTGCATGCTCAGAAATTAGCATATTTCCCCCAAAAATCTTTATAATTCGCTAATGTAATACAAATAATGGCTTTTTGACGAGGACCGAGCGACTAACCAGGAGTGCCAGATGCAAGTCTAATAGATGGAGGGCAAACTGGACATGGAATACAAGAATTTTACAAATTGCTTTTGGAGGCCTCGACCATATTAACCTCTTTTTGGACTGCTTTCTCTAGCACCACGGACAGCGACCATGAACAGGTTACGCAGGAAAGCGTGTGTGGCTCTTTTATTGTTCACTCTGTTCATTTTTGGTACTATGATGGGCCTACGAACCCTCAAACCCACTGATGGTTTCTCGGATCTTGCTCCAGGAATGGAGTTGATGCCTTTGGTTGGAGAGCGAATGGATCAGAGACCCAATAATGTGGTTGAATCAGTGGGTCAAAATGGTGGTGGGAGGAGTGACACCAAGATAGTGTTCTCAAACTCTGGTCCTGACCACAGCATATTCTATGACATTCACATCTTCTATTATTTATGGTATGGCTCGCCACAGATGGACGCTAGTTATATACACTGGGACCACGTACTGGTACCACACTGGGACCCCAAAATAGCTGCCAGTCACCCAAAAGGACGACACAATCCTCCAGATGACATTGCGTCCAGTTATTACCCTGAACTGGGACCCTACAGCTCCAGAGATCCAGATGTCATTGAGTCCCACATGGCGCAAATAGAAGCTGCTGCTGCAGGTTTTATGACCAAGATACAATTAGCTGAATTATAACATTTAACATTTGTAATATTTATTTTTCTTTGGCAAGATAGCACAATGTAGATAGGTCGTTCATCAATACAAAAAAAAACATTAAAAGAGACGTAATGTTGCTTGTAGAGCAATGCATTTCCACTTTTGATGCCAGGTGTGGTGGTTCTGTCCTGGTACCCGCCTGGTGTGGCAGATGAACATGGCAAACCCTCAGAGGATCTAGTGCCAGCTGTAATGGATGCTGCCCATAGACACAGTATCAAGGTAACTGGTGAGAGATCTATAAAACGTATTTTCTTACACAAACACTGTCAAAAAATTATACAAAACATTGTTTGTACAACAGTTTGCCCTTAAACAAATGTGTACCTTATCTACCCTCAAATGGTGCATATTAGTACCTTAGAGTAGGGCTTTTTTTTTTTTTCAAAAAATGCAACATTAAATATTGCTCCACATCTGAAAGTACTTTCTTTTTTCAACTTGCATTGCCTAGGCCAGAAATCATGTTATCCATTCAATGTAATATATACATTGTAATTGTAATCCACATAAGGTTACTGTTGTAATGCAGGCTTTTTCAAATATTGCAATAGCTAATGTTGTAGTGTCATAAGTTACATAAATAACAAAAAAACAATAGATTTGAAACTAGAATGACAGAAAAAGTAGTTATAATTGTAGTATGTGGCTCTGAAGGGTGAACGTATATATTAAAAGTCTTATAAAAATAAAAAATATCAGGAAATAAGCATGATATTACCTTTTGTCGTATCTTATCAGTTTGCTTATAAAACCAGTAAATATAATTTTACATATGTAATTCCTTGACATAAACAATTTAAAAACTCAACTAGCTATGAGCTGTTGAAAGTAATTGGTTGGCACCAAATAGCTTTTCCATTTTGTTGCAACAACTGAATCATTTATGCTTCTTTGGATGAGACGCTTATTATAATTTCTTGAGCTTACTAGTACTAATGGTTGTGTAAGTCTCTGTCTTTACTGCCTGCAGCTGTGTTCAACATGTATGCCTGATGAGCTGTTCAGAGCTGTTGCTGAGCCTTTTTGTCAGTCATGTTTTGTAATCCCCCGTTGTGAAGAGAAGCAAGTCTGTTTTGTGCAAGTCGGATTGTGAAAGTCCAAAATATATAGCAGTTTGGTCAGTGTATGAGTTGTGTTTTCCCCTCATGCATGGAATTGTTTAATTTTAGCCGTAACACTGAGGATGGTAGTTTGAAACGGCTTCATCAGTATGTCCTTTATCTAGACATCAAGCTATTTCCCCTAGACCTTGATTTCTGCACCTGCTCAACTGTTTTGTTTTGGGTAAAGGCGTGGCATTCTGAACTGCAGAGGCTGTTTTAAGTCTTTAAATACACAAGGGGCTGTATTGCAAGGTGATCGCAAAATCATTAAACAAACTATGTGAAGTAGCTTGGAAAAAGAATGCAGTACCAGTCATTTGTACTCATTCCTAATTGCTCCCAGTGGCTATAGAGACTGCCTGAGCTTTAGGGTGGAATCAAGCGTATCTCTTCACTGCATTTGCTTAATTTCCCATCAGAATTGATAATGCTGGAGTCTGGACTATTTGTCTGATCACAATCCTCACCACTGTACTGATGTCTGAGCTCTTCAACAGTCCCTAGTGCCATCCTTTTTGTGAAAAGAAAAAAAAAACACAATCATTTTATTTTTCATGACAGTGTGAATCTACAATCCACTTGGGGCTGCACATCTGTGCTGGGCCATTCTGGACATTTCAACACTTTCCAACTTATAAAGCAGTTTTTCATCCTCAGAGATCCTTGACTTGAGCTAGATTGGATAAAATATTTCCTTTTTAGTTATCTATAGCCAGTACTCATTTCAGTTAATTCATATTTTTTGACATTCAGAGAAAATTAGTCAGTTTTAAGAACTAAAATAAATCAAATGTCTCAATTCTGATTTCCTTGTCTCCAAGGCACTGTTGTGCATCAGTAATTGTTTGTAAGAGTGTTTATTCAATTGAATTTTTCAATGATTCAATTCAAAGGATATCAACATAATCCATATGGATTATACTCTCTCTAGTCGTTTTATCACAAATTTCCATGTGGAAGCAATGACTGTTCCATTAGGAGTAGCTGAAAAAACCCAAACTACTAAAAAGTGGCTATCTGTAGCTCTAGCCAGCGTAGCACTCATTAGTCTTTGGCCCAGATTTAATAAGCAAGGCAAATTGGTATGAGACCACAATCCCATAAAATCTCAAAATGGTTTAAGATGTGATTTTTTAATTAATAATGACTAATGAATAATGAAAAGGAAATTCCTACAAATGTGTATTTTGTATGTTTTTTAAATGTCAAACAAGGGTTTGCTATGGCCTAAATCAGTGGTTCCCAACCTTTTCTTGTTCGAGGCACCCTTTGAAAGCCTTTCAAAAGTTCCCGGCACCCTTATAAGGAAATAGATATTTTAATAGAGAGAGACCTCGCGCGATTGTTGACGGGGGGGGGGGGGGTTATCTCCGCGCTATCTCGGTAGTCCCCTCCCTCTCCCTCTCCCGCCAAGAGAGAATGACGTTAGTGCGATTTTTTTTTTTTTTTTTTTTTTCGAAATTTTGGCGGCACCCTCAAAAGATCTCACGGCACCCCTTAGTGCCGCGGCACACCGGTTGGGAACCACTGGCCTAAATAGTTGGTAAATCAGGCCCTTGCCTTTTGGGTGGAATTAATTGTCTTTTCACTTTTGTGTTTATTCTTATCAGTATAAATTCATACCGTGGTCACTTCTCCCTCACCTCTGGTTGGCCCTCACTCAGCCCTTAATTTTAGTTTGTGAAACAATACTTACCTTGGAAGATCTCTCACTCAGAAGTATGAGTGAGAGATGGATGGGTGTAGGCTATCAAATACATGGATTAAATAGATTTTTCTTTTCGGTTGATTCTTAGCAAAACATTTCAATTGCAAAAAAAAATTCAGGTTTGAAAGAAGCATGGAATAGCATTCAATTCATAGTAAGAGTATTTTGCCTATAATCTTTGAAAATAACAATAAAAACCAATCCATATATATATATATATATATATATATATATATATATATATATATATATATATATCAGCTGGTATGGACATCATTAACACTATAATAAAATAATAATAAATTAATAAGTAACCTAAGTATCATGTTTGTGAATTTTTCTTTCTGTTTTTGTTTTCTATTGTATTTTCATAGTTTAGTATAGTATATTAAAATATGAAGAATAAGAAAAAAAAATTATAAAGTGAATAAAAGGTAGAACCAATAACCTATTATGTATATAATTGTAACTTGATCATTTCACTTGAAAGCAGGTTATTACTTATGTTTCAACAAAATTAGGATTTGTTGAGCCTTGTTCTGTCTTTGAGTTGTTAAGTTGTCTGTTGTACTTGTATAATAGAGTCCAATGTGTAGTGTGTGTATTGACAAAAATAAGGGCCCACGCTCTGGACCCTAGGGCACCCCAGCGGTAAATTGACATAACTTAAACACTTTGCATTAGAAAATCTTGAAGAATCTGTCCGTGCACTTTGAATGCCATATTTGGCCTGTGGGTGAGCTATCAGCTAGTTTGTTGATTAATGTTTTTGTTGTTGCCTTTGAAAGAAAGATTGTCTGTTTCTCTTTACCTTGCTGTTAGATGTATGGTCACAGCTGAGTGAGTGGGCTGATGGCACTCTAGTGGTGATAAAACTACTGTATCTTGCATCCTCAAGGCCATGCCTCCTTTTGTACAGACATGTTCAACCAGTGAAATGAAACAGGATTTATCAGAACTTTTGTTTTTTTGAGAATTTTTAAATCTTTCCAACCATCAAAACACTAAAAAATGTTATGGTCGAAATGTTAATCTCATTTGCATTTCATGTTTAAAACATTCCTATAATCCCCTTGCTTTCAATTGGCTGTACCACCCTCTCCACCTAACTGGTCACCACCAAAAATGATCATTACCAAACTGCATATTTGATAAATACATAATGTTGATGTTAATAATACATTTTTCTGAAAGAAAATGTTTTGCAAAGGAACATTAAAATACATCTGTAACAGAAATTTGTTACAGTATTAATTCATCTTTTTTAACTCTTTTTTTTTTACCTCAGTTTTTTTTCATCAGTTTTTGTTAAATCATAACCGCCGAAACTGAGGGTGAGACCCCGGATACCCTTTCTTTGGCCCTGATTGGGAATGGCAATGGTGATGATTTACCTTGGATATGCACAATAAGAGTGAGGGTGCAGTGTAATACTGGAGAGTGAGTGCAAATGAATGTCTCAGTTATATATTTTCACAATTCCATATTTCTAAAGAGTCGAATGTAAGCATTGTTCTCTGCTGCACACAGTAGCACCAGTGTTTAATAAAAACAAGTGAGTGTGAAACCAGACCAACACTGCAGGGGACAAGGGGAACAATCACACTCAGATTTAGTCCACAGCAAACGTATCCAGTGTCAAAGCCCCTGAAAAAAACATTGAAACACCAGCATAAAATCTCCTGCAGCATCTAATGCATGTCGTTCATTCACATGTTTTTAAGTGTGACTTAATTTCCAAATACTGTGTTTCTTGCATTTCACTGTATCATTATCAAGTCAAGTCAAGTCACCTTTATTTATATAGCGCTTTTTACAATGTAGATTGTTTCAAAGCAGCTTTACAGGAAAAACAATATAAACAAAGTTTGTTTGGCTGAACAGAAGCCCCAAAAGAGCAGGCGAATCAATACAATTGATGAATTTTAAGTGTTAAGTTTCCCCAACTGAGCAAGCCATAGGCGACAGCGGCAAGGAACCAAAACTCCGGCAGGTGACGTAACGAATGAAGAATAGAATGGAGAAAAAACCTTGGGAGAAACCAGGCTCAGTCGGGGGACCAGTTCTCCTCTGGCCAACAGCCAAACCGTACATGATTATTATACAACAATTCAAGTCCAATATGAAGTCTATTTTGGTCCGGTTAGAGATGGGTTCATGATCGTCACAGGGGAGGGTCCAGTAGAGTCACGGTCTCCGCAGACACCCCAGGGCAGTGCTGTGCTCGTGTCCAGGTCCTTCATCTGATCTGGATACGGCCCGGATCCAGCTGCCCACGGTAACCTCGGAATAAACAGAGACCAATATCAGCGTAGATGCCATTCTTCTTCTGATGTATCGAGTACATCAGGTGTTATGGGAATGTTCCCGGTTCCGGCTTATCTAAATTATGCAGCCTAACAATCATTTTACATGATATGGATTAAAAATGTATGTATAATGTGTTATGTGTATGCCAGGTTGAAAAGATGTGTTTTTAGTCTACATTTAAACTGACAGAGTGTGTCTGCTTCCCGAACTGTAATAGGAAGACTGTTCCAGAGTTTAGGAGCTAAATAGGAAAAGGATCGCCCGCCAGCAGTTGACTTTGATATTATAGGTATTATAAGCTGGTCAGTATTTTGGGATCGCAATAGACGTGAAGGACTATAATGTGTTAAGAGATCGCTCAAGTACTGTGGAGCTAATCCATTTAATGCTTTGTAAGTAATTAGCAAGATTTTAAAATGTATTCGGTGTTTAATAGGGAGCCAGTGCAGGTTTGACAGAACTGGGCTAATATGCTCATACTTCCTGGTTCTAGTAAGAACTCGAGCTGCTGCATTTTGGACCAGCTGGAATTTGTTTATTAAGCGTGCAGGGCAACCACCTAGTAAAGAGTAAACCACCTATCAAGATATTTATTACAGGCAGATGTGGGTTGTATGTTTGAACACATTTAAAATAACTGATTTAGATACTGCTCTAGTGATTTATTTCCTTATTTCCTTAACTCTAATTTTTTACAGGTTGCGTTTCACCTGCAGCCCTACAAAGGCCGAACAGACCTCAGTGTGCATGACAACATCAAGTACATCATTGACAAGTAGGTTGCACCTCCATACCACCTGAATCTTTCCGGCATTAAAGTTCAGAGAGTTCCTGTTTGCTAACCTGGTTTAGCCCTTCTCCATTCTGATAAGCTGGCTTGCTTTGATCTCAAGATGAGGATGGAATTCAATTCAGCCTGTCCAAAAGATAAAGAGAGAGTAGTGTTTTAAAAATAGAAGACTTTTCTTTCATTAATCATTTATGAAACAGAACATATAACATTACATGATGCTATTGCAGCTAACCCATCATGTTCAAGAGCCTGTAATAATGGCTGCAGTCTGTAGATCTATAGCACTATAAAATCTACTGACTGTAACATGCTGAGTATTTCTAACACTTAGCTGTTTATCCTTGAATTGTTCTCCTCTAGCAACAAGAATACTTTGGAAAGAAAGATGTTATGTAAAACTGATCTAGGTAAAGTGTAGGTTTACGTGGTCTGAGTATCAGGTAATCAGACAGCTGTACTGCTGTGGAACCTTGTGTTCTAAAACGCTCAACATCAGAACAAGGACACATAACATCCCAGCAAAATAACACATAACAGCAAGCTCAAACCCTTTTTAGAACACATTGTTCTAAATTATTTTATTGTATTTAGGTTTCATTTTATATTTTAAATGTTGTAATTAAAAGTAAACGCACAAAAAATAAAAAAAACATAACCTATACACATAACCAGATATACTTTACATTTTTGGATTACCAAAAATGATCATTACCAAACTGCATATTTGATAAATACATAATGTTGATGTTAATAATACATTTTTCTGAAAGAAAATGTTTTGCAAAGGAACATTAAAATACATCTGTAACAGAAATTTGTTACAGTATTAATTCATCTTTTTTAACATAATTTAATAAAAATACAACTGCTCATTGCTAGTTTCGTGTTAGCTCTGGTATATTATATAATATTGTTAAATACAACTTTTGATTTTAATAATGTATTAGTAAATGTTGAAATTAAGAAAGGCTTTAGAAGTATTTTTCATTGTTAGTTCAAGTTAACTAATTCATTTGTTAATTTATTTATCTTTGTATCTTTTATTAATCTCAGTAAAGCTGTTCATTGTTTGTTCATGTTAGTTCACAGTGCATTAACTAATGTTAACAATCTTAAGATTTTAATAATGTATTATTAAATGTTGAAATTAACAATAACAAAGATTAATAAATGTTGTAGATGAGCAGTTCATTATTAGTTCATGTTAACTAATGTAGTTACATAATTTTAACTAATGAAACCTAAACCTAAAAATAATTATAAATAGTAAATGCAGTGTGTAAATGTACTATTATAATATTGCAACTGTGATACATGCTTAGCTCTAAAATGACTCAATTAAACCTTTTAATTAAAATTAAATCGCTCCTGAATCTTTTTTACAGATATGGGAAACATGGGGCTTTCTACAGGTTTAAGTCCAGCACTGGGAAGGTCCTTCCACTCTTTTATGTGTACGACTCCTACCTTATGTCACCTGAGGCCTGGGCTGAGCTGCTAAGTGTCAAAGGGTCTCACAGTCTCCGTGGAACTCCTTATGATGGCATCTTCATTGCCCTCATTGTGGAAGAACGCCACAAGCAAGACATCCAGGCTGGTGGTTTTGACGGCATGTACACCTACTTTGCTTCTAATGGCTTTTCCTTTGGATCTTCTCACCAAAACTGGAAAGCAATCAAAGCTTTCTGTGACAAGAACAACTTACTGTTTGTACCTAGCGCTGGACCTGGTTATATGGACACTGCCGTCCGGCCGTGGAACAACCACAACACCCGCAACAGAGTGAATGGAAGATATTATGAGACTTCTTTGCAGGCAGCAATTTCAGTAAGGCCTGATATCATTACAGTAACGTCATTTAATGAATGGCATGAAGGAACTCAGATTGAGAGGGCCATGCCTAAGAAGACTGTTGCCCGTCTGTATTTAGACTACAAACCCCATCAGCCAGACCATTACTTGGAGCTCACCAGGAAGTGGGCAGAACATTTCAGTAAAGAGAAAGAGCAGTGGCTTATGTGATTGGACCTAGTAACTTCTTAATAGTTTTGATCCTTCAATTTATGCATACATTTTAAAGGCAGCTAATTAGCAAGTACAAGCAACCTTCTCTCTCACATTCGGTTAATTGATAAATAATTGATTTACTATCTGTTTTCTTCAGGCAAATGTTTTGATGCAAGTAGTTCCAAGAACTGTTCATCCTTCAGTTGTTGTAAGCTACCCATTAACCATCACTCACCATATCTACTTATGACGTCGGGCTCCAAGTCACTAAGGGCCTGTTTCCACCTGGTTGCTCTGTGTTTTTACTGATCGTAGGGCTGATCTGTTTTGTTAAAACTCTTATATTTACACTTGATTGCATTAATGTGTCGGAATATAAATCCAATTCCCAAACTATATGCAAGTTCACATCAATGAAAGCAACAAATATGAGGTTTATATTTATCATCAGCTAATTTCAAAATCACAATAGGAGTGAAAAGCGGCATCTGCACAAGTAAGATGATTTAGTTTTAATACTTTTAAGAAGATTTTTCATTTTCACAGCCTACAACATGCTCACACTTATATTTTAACCATTTTCGGAGGAGTTAAATTAACCACCAGTTTTTTGTCTAGAATGTGTCTCATACTCCCTCCTAAAGTGGTTTGAGTGTTTGGATGAGTCGGTCTCAAAAGCGTTTCGGAGTGTATTTACACCTGGTCTTTTCATGATTGGATAGTTATGCAAATTGACCAGGTGTAAACAGGCCCTGAAAGACAGCATTTGGAAGTATCAGCTAAGGAGATTGCGATTTGCAGAAAAACCCTGTGCATCTCTCTAATCTCATTCACGCACGCACATATTCGTACAGGGGGATCAATAACAACCCAAAACACATGACAAGCAAAATGTTTGTCATCACAAACCTCAAACCTGGCTTGAAATGTCTCTTATGTGTCTCATATATATGGGCATGAATGCAAATGAGATTTCAGAGCTGCAATTAAAATAGACTTTCAGTAAATGACGTGCTTTTTACAATAACCTAGTGCAAAATGTCTATGGTATGCTTTTATAATTTTCTTTTTTGTCTTTTTTTGTAGCTGAGCAGCATCAATCCTCTTTCCCTGTCATTGAATGGAGAAGGGAAATGTGAACATTTGTGCTATAGTTCTCCTTCTGTATTGCACAAAAAAATTACATGGTGCTGATTGAATTTGCCGTTTTCGCTATTCCTATAATATTAGGCCTTGAATTTGTGAACTTGTCTTCTGCTAGCAGCAACAGTGTGGCCTCAGTATTTTAAGACTGTACCTTACTTTTGTGTGTTTGAAGGACATTTAAAAATGATTGGAGGTTGTTGTTGTTATGATTAGTTTGGATAATGGCTGGGTTTATTATGTTCTGTAAATCCTATTAATTGTGCATATTGACTATGTTTAATATTAAACAATGAAAGAAAAATAATTATTTTCCATATTGCTGCATGATACAGACGCTAAAATTACAGAATGCATTAGTTTAAAACAATTCTTATGTAAATTGTCACATTCAAGCAAGTGTCTCAATTTAAATAAGAATGTTTTTTTTTTTTAACAATGTTCTGCTCGATTTTTCATGAGGTGCAATTTTACTCAAAATTATTATTTATGGAATACTAACTGGAACTACATTTAAAATGTACCTTTAAACCATTGATGTCCTGTGTAGATTATAGATAAATTAAGTTTCATCAAGCTTTATCCCTGTTAGCTTAACCTTGAGATTACTTTATACAACTAGAGGTTGGTGTTGTCATGTGTGATGAATGATGTTTAGTTTCTGGACAGATTTTGGCTTCATGTTGCTTTGTGTTGAGCTAATGTTAGCCAGTGCTGTTACAGCAATTTATGAATGTCAGCCCTGCACAAAGCAACACTTAAAACAGATACATACTTGAACAATGTTGCATGACCAGAGGACAAATTGCACTGCACTTTACACAGTCAGCACTGTGCTAAAATAGCCAAATAAAAAACTTTTTTTTGTGAAAAGGTGGCTCAAGAACAACATAATAGTTACACAGAATGGGTGTATTATCCTGACCAGGCAGGGGCCAGATACTAAAATCCTTTCTTGTATTCTGGTTTAAAACACTGTATAAAGTTGATCACTGGCACAGGTAGGGAGAAAGTGGCTGCAGTTGAGCAGAAATGAGGTTACCAACAAAATCTATATTGAATAAAACAAAACACTAAACAGCCACACAGATGATGAAAACAGGTAACCAACATGGGTAGGACATGTAACAGCATAAGTTCAGTCAAGACCATAACAGAAAATGAATGGAAAAAACTAAGAGGGATATATGTACACACGTAAATAAGAACTAAACAAGTCATAATCATAACTGTCGAGTAATTGTCCAAGACGTCTCTTATAAAACAGGATTTTTTTGCTGCAAACTAAAAACAGATCGATTTACAACAAATTTTAAAACATGTTGAAGATTAAATGACAAGCCGTTTTCTCACAAAAGCAGCCTGTCCTCCATTGACATCCATTTGAGAAATGGTCTCTGGTCTCCATCCCATCTGCCTGAGTGGATTGCGTTTGTTGCTTTGAATAGTTTTGTTTTTGTCTTTTATATTCACTTGCTGTTTATTTTGCTTAATATAAATGAGATAATATTAGATAATATAAATAAATCACAATTGTCCCATCTATCTGACATTACTAGCTTTAACGCTAACACAACATGTTAATTTGTCTGTGAATGTGCTTGTTAATCTGCCATCTTTTTAAAAAAATTCTCTTTCAGAAATTTCAGAATTAGAGACATACATCCAAACTTTAATCGAGGATAGTAATAATGATAGTAGAAAGGGCTTTAGATACTGCTTTAAATGCGATTAGCTTTCCGAAGCTAGTACTGTCAGGGTTCTGTCACTTCGGTCTAGTTTTCTTGTGTTTTGTGACAGAGACCTGACACTATTGCATTGTTGTTTCTTCGTGTGAGCGCGTGGCTTTGAGTGTGCTTGAGTCACGCATTCTCCTGTCTGTGTCGTGTCTTTTGTGCGGGGCATGGTGTTCGGATTCCAACACTTCGGTCTTGTTCGGTTTGAATTTTTTGTCGGTATTCGGACATTCATGTGTGTGTTTGTCTTGTGTTCTGAGCTCTGTGTTTTGTGAATGCTCACAGTTTGGCTTTTATGCAGCCTTGTTTTGTATGGACGCATGGCTTAAGAGTGTTCAAATTGGCTGCGTATTCATGTCTTGTTTTGTTCTCTTCTGTCTATTGTGTAACTCCACCAGTCTTGTTTCCTTGTTATTGGTTTGATTTGCCCAACCTGTTCTCCCTCATTACCTGTCTTGTGTTTTCCCTATTCATTCTCCCTTTATTTGCTGTCTTGTGCCGCTTCGTTGTCGCTTGATCATGTTGTTTGTCTCTCTAGACTCTACTAGAATCTCCCCTGTGAAGGCCTCATGAACCCGATCTTCAACCAGACGGAACTGGATTTAATATTTTGACCTGAAATGTTGCCAATACAATAAACATGCTCTGTTTGTCTGTTGGCCAGAGGAGAACTGGTCCCCCGACTCAGTCTGGTTTCTCCAAAGGTATTTTCCCACATTCTGTTCTTCATTCATTCTGTCACCTGCTGGAGTTTTGGTCCCTTGCCACTGTCACCTCTGGCATGCTTAGTTGGGGATGCTTAACATTTAATATTCATCAATTAATTGTGGATTGGCCTTTATACATGACATGAAAAAATACATGACATGAACATGCAGCCAATGAGAACATTCATAAGCCGCTTGTTCACACAAAATAAGATGACATGAAAGAGCGCAGCCAGTGAAAATACAAGCTACGTGCAACATACGTAGAACAAGACATGAACATGAAAGCATGCGGTTGATGTAAACACGAACCGCGTGTTGCACGACAACACACGCGAACGAGAGAGCAGTGTCAGAGCTCTCTCATAAAACACAAGAAAACAAGATCGAAGTGACAGAACTCTGACACTAAAATGGTGTGCATTAATATTAATTAATTATTAATAGTAAAGTGGATTTATATATATATACTGTAACAACATCACCTTATAATAACTGTAACCATAATAAATTATACAAAAACTACATATTTCAAGAGTTTTAAGATGAAACTCATGATATAAAACAATTAAAGTGTACCATGGAGTGCAGCATCTATTCTGATGTTAATTCCAGGAGGCACTTGTTCCCAGTCTTATAGTTTCTGGCCCATTTGAGTGGAATGACACGATTACTTGACTGCATCCCACATCATCTCTTTACTGCTCATACATCCAACTTACACCATGCACAAAATAATGTCAAACCTAATCATAATTTTGAGCAATCTCTTTCCTCAGGTGACAAGCCTGTGCTCTAAGCCTTCCATCGACAATTCTCAGTAAGACTAGAGGAAATAGAAAATGACACAAATAGAGAACACTTAAAGGGGCTTGAGATGTTTTGTAATAGAGCTAGATATTATTAAATTGAGGGGAACAAAAAGACTCTAAACAAGTCACAATGAAATAACAATTATTGTTTTTTTATTTAATATTGTAGTGCTTATCTTTTATCTGTATTTTTAAAAAATATAAAAAACTGTATGTGTCCTTACTTTTATCATAAATCCGACATCTCTTGTCTGATGACGTGCTTACTGGTATGAGGGTGGGACAACCTGCCACTCACATGAGATCACAGGAATTGGAATCCACAACGATCCAATGAACCAATAAAATACCGATAGACAAAATCAAAATTTAATTTCCTCTGGTTCAAATAGTAGCTGATCACAATCGTTACATTGACACAGATTTAGAAGGCCAGAATCAACTTGCAAGAATGTACACAAACATTTTATTTACCTAAATCAAATTTCGGATTGAATTTAAAATTCTTCTCCTCCCTTACAAATCTTTTCATCATAACCATCTTTCATAACCTTTGTTTTTGTTATTCTTACTGTGGTCATGTTTGTAGTTGCTGTATTTGTATTTGTAAATTTCTACTTATTTATGGTTTATTGGCATTTACTGTTTTTCTTCTTGATGTATGGTCAAGTCACCTTTACTTATATAGCGCTTTTTACAATACAGATTGTTTCAAAGCAGCTTTACAGTGGTCACAAGAAAAAAAATATAAACAAAGTTTGTTTGGCTGAACGGCAGCGTTAAAAGAGCAGGCGAATTAATACAATTGATGAAAATTAAGTGTTAAGTTTTGATTGTTGATTGATTTGATTGATTGATAGTTTGATTATTATATTGACAACAATTCAAGTCCAATATTAAGTCCAAATTGGTCCGATTGGAGATGGGTTCATAATATTCACAGGGGAGGGTCTAGCAGAGTCACGCTCTCCGCAGACACTTCAGGGCAGTGCTGTGCTCGTGTCCAGGTGCAGGTCCTTCATCTGATCTGGATACGGCCCGGATCCGGCTGACCATGGTAACCTCGGAATAAACAGAGACTAATATCAGCGTAGATGCCATTCTTCTTCTGATGTATCGAGTACATCAGGTGTTGTGGGAATGTTCCCATTTCTGGCTCACCTAAATTATGCAGCCTAACAATAATTTTAGAGGATTTGGATTAAAATTGTATGTATAATGTGTTATGTGTATCCCAGGGTGAAGAGATGTGTTTTTAGTCTAGATTTAAACTGACAGAGTGTGTCTGCTTCCCGAACTGTATTAGGAAGACTAATACAGTGACCTATGGTGACCTTAGGTGATTTGAAAGGCGCCTAAAATAAAATGTATTACAGTGGAGTTCGGTTCTGTTGATGGCCTCGGGGGTTGCAAAAAAGCATCGAGATAACCTTTTATCGAGATAACCCATATAACATATATTACCGATTTTCCCACAAATAACCTGCAGAAGCAGATAATCCGCACACTCATATAGCCAGCGGGTTTTGGGTAAAAAATCGTTGGCATAACCCACACCCATAGATTGATGAACTTTTTTGTGTAAGATCACATTTCGAATTTCAAATGTTGCTCGCATGACGTCAATTATCCATAACTGTTCAGACTCGGTACACAGTGCTTGTGCGCAAAATTCACACAATAAGTGCCAAAGATAACAACCCTCGCAAGAACGAAAAATGAACATTTATTGATGTACATGATGTGACTTATTAAATGAGAATGTACATGCTCGTGTTTTTGGTTTAAACAACACTGTTGCTGCGATTTGTCTGATGAAGCGATCGGCATTCATCTAAAAAATGTACATACACTGTACTGTGTATATGTTTGCTAACGACAAAAGGCATATGTAAAACCATCACAATAGATGATTGTGGACATGAGGAAGGAGAAGAGAACGCCTCAGCCACTGTTCATCCGGGAGCTTGAAGTGGAGAGGGTGAGCAAATTCAAATACCTGGGTGTCCACATCAATGAGGACCTCACTTGGACACCTCACATCACGCAGCTGGTCAAGGCTTTTTTCTGAGGAGGCTAAAGAAGTTTGGCATGTCACACAAGATCCTCAGCAACTTCTACAGCTGCACCATCGAGAGTGTCCTGACCAGCTGCGTCATTGTGCGGTACGGCAGTACTACTGTCAAGGACCGCAAACGCCTGCAGAGAGTGGTGAAGACTGCGCAGAAGATCACCAGAACTCCACTGCCCTCTCTGCAGAGCATCTACCACCGCAGAAGATCTGCCATCCTCAAAGACCCCTCCCATCCCCCAACACGGTCTGGTCACCCTCAGGACGGAGGTACAGAAGTGTGAAATCCAGGACTGCCAGACTGAAGAACTCTTTCTTTCCCTCTGCCATAAGACTCCTAAACAGCGGATAGGAGTCTAAAATCACAACATTACATGGACAATTGTTTCTTGCACTACCTCACTTTATTACTTTACTCTTTTGCCCTTTTTTACATATTTTTATATCTTGCTCTTCTTATTATTTATATATTTATCTTATTCTATTTTTATTTTTTACTTGTGTGACATTTATTGTGGACGGCAAAGTAAGAATTTCATTGTACAGGGAAACATGCTTTCTATCTGTACACATGACAATAAACACTTTGAATCTTGAATCTTTGAATAAAAACCACCTTCAATTCTTGATACAAACCTTTAATTATATTCTCCAACAATGCAAACACAAAGATTACTCACAAAATCACAAAACACATACAGAATGCTACAGCATGTTATCCCTCAGACGAGATCAACGACAGGGAGTGAACCGTGAGCGGACCGCGATCCATGTGCAAGGCAAACTCAGCATATGCGCAGTGAACTAGGTACGCTAATTAGTCATGAAATAACCATGTAAAGTGGTGAATTTGTCCCTCTTTTGTGCTTGAGATATTAGATTTCGGCAACATAAAAGAATCGACATAACCCACAAGAAAATGCTTATACAAATAGGGAGTTTGGTGGTTCCACTTCAAAAAAGTCAACATAATAGGATTGGCAAGTTAACCGTGAGTCGAGATAAGTGAACTCCACTGTATTATTATTATTATAAATCACAAACTAACTTATCCAACAAACACGTACACACAAAACATCCATACATACAATATGCAGCTGCTAGAGTTTTAACTAGGACCAGTTCAGGAGAGCACATCACACTGATCCTTGAGAAATTGCACCCTGTTAGTTTTCAAATTGATTTTAAAATTGTTATGCTCACTTATAAAGACTTGAATAATTTGGCCCCTCGATACTTGAGTGAGCTTTTAACAACCTACACTCCTAAAAGCCGGTCTTTTAACTGTCCAAACAACATGGTTAAAAACTATGGGTGATCAGGCTTTTTCCTCTCTGGCTCCTAAATTGTGGAACTCCCTGCCCTCTGAGATTAGACATGCAGAATCCCTTACTGTTTTTAAATTGTTACTCAAAACATATTATTTTAGGATAGTTTTTTTGTGATTTAATTGATTACTTTGCTTGTTGTTATATTGGTTTTACATTTGATTTTACTGTTATGAGTATTTTTTTATTTATTTTTTTTTATTTTTTTTATGCAAAGTGCTTTTAGATGTTACATTTAAAGGCGCTTTTCCCATATAATTATTATTACATGGGAAATGGAAAAAAGTGGATTAAACTGGGAACAGGAACATAAAATGAAACTATGGAAGAGTCATTTAACCATTTTTTAAAAAAACAATCAGCTTATTATTTTCAAAGTACCTTGTTAAATAATGAACTATACTTGCATTGCCTTTTGCAGTTGAAGATTTTATGGTTCGGTGAGTTGATGGCATTGAAGTTGCATCCCAATTTTTTTCTGCGTTGAATGAAAAAATGATGACGACTTGTGTGGTTAGTTTGACTAGTTTGAGTTATCTAATATCTCTCTCCTGATTAAGCACAGGGTTGGTTGGAGACTCCCCTGCCCAGGAAGGCCACGCAAGCCTCAATCTACAACCAACCACGAATGTTATCAGAATGTTGTGGGTACTGTTTCTGTTGAGAGTTGGAGCCTGAGCCGAGTTCAGCCTTGGAGAAGCTGTATGTGTGTGTGTTAATATGGTCAGTATTGGTGAGGTGATTAGCTGGCACCATAAAACTTGTTGTTCTCGACAAGCCACGTCACGAACCCGTCAACCATGTGATCAACGAAGATATGCTTCAGACTGTCTGCTCTTGTGTGGAAAATTACTAGTTTTGTTTATCTTTCTTTCTTTCTTTCTTTCTTAGCCAATCAGAATCATTTAAACGTCATCATTGACGTAGTTAGCACCCTCTGTTATTGTATGTGGGATGTGGGAGCTACGAACTCCTTGTGAGACCTGAAACTGGCTTCTGCTGATGAAACTGCAAACTAAACTTCACTAAAATTTCTTCTATTGACTGCACTTCTGACTCCTGGTCTTCATTCAACATATCTGGTCCTCGGGTCTTAACTGTAAATTCCCCTACAAACTCTAGCAGAATTAGTTTGAACATGCCAAAATGGAAATAAACAGTGCAGAAAAACACATTCATATTGTTACATCCCTGGATGTTTTTTTGTTTTTTTTAGTCCTTGTATAGTGTGTACTGGGTGTTGTTTGCTCTTTTTCTCTCTCTCTCTCTCTCTCTCTCTCTTTCCTTGCGCAGGTTCTAAATCGGTTCAGCTGTGGGCAATTGTCTTGATGAGCTGGAGTGCTTAAAAGCAGAGGATGTGTGTTCTCGTGGCCGGTTCTCGTGGCGTTTGCCCTGTGCTAAGCTTGTCAAGTTTGCTGTGTGCTACATTTGTTTTTCTCTTTTTGATTTTAATTCTATTTTCTTGTATGTTAATTTAAGATTTTAGGGAGGTTTGTAGGGAGGAGGTTGCCATTTTATTTGTGAATGTTTTCTCCTGTTTTTGGTTAGCTAGGTAGTTAGGAAATGTCATTGTGTTTTATTTGGAGTTATTTCATTTGGTAGGCAAGTTAGTTTAATTCTCCTTGGTTAGAATCTCTTGTTTATAATTTAGGCCTTAACCCCTCCTGAAGCCAACCCCGTTCTAAAATAAGAGTTTTTCTTTTAGCAAAGCATTTCGTAAGCCTCATAGCATAATTGCCTAAGTCATTTTTTGGCCAAATTGTGATATCTGCCTATTTTTACTGTCCTTCCACTGCTGCATCATCCTGTCTTTCTGCCAATGTCCTTAGCCAATCACAACACTTATTAGGATCCAAAAACACTTTCAATTAGTCATCTCTTCGAATTAGGCAGTTTTGAGTTTTTTTCGTGTTTTCCAAAAACATTGAAATATGACTTAGGCAATTATGCTATGAGGCTAACGATTTGTTTGGTGGTTTAGTGTTTGAGCTGGGACAGGAGAGGGAACTTCAGGACAGAAATTAAGCTGTTTATTCTTGTTACGGGCCTTCCCCAACCCTAGACTGGGGAGGACGTAACAATATGGTCACTTGTCATTGAATTAGGATAAATTGTAGAACTACTACTGAAATTATAGCGACTAATAACCTAACATGCATGACCCACTGTAAATTGGGGGAAAATTTTTTTTAAATTGTTTTTTACAGCTTCAATTATCAAGTTCACTGATCTCAAGAACTTTATTATGGTGAGGGTTACATCAGACTCATTCATGTGAATCACTTAGCAGACCTCGTCAGGATATGTCGACGCTGCATACTGGAAATAAATTCCAGAAAAGCAGGAACAGAAATATATATACCTGACTGAGTACCATGTCAGATCTGATAAATAAAAAAGTGAACAGTTCTCAGTGTGTTTTTGTAGGGAGTAGTTGTCAGGCTGATCACCACTGATCAGAACTCTCATTATAATTACTGTATAATAGTAACCTCTCCTGGGCCAGAATGCAAAGTTTAGCAGCAGCTAAGCATTAGCGTCACGGCTGGTTTTTATGGAGAAACAGCATTCACATTTTGTTCAGAAAAGAAAAAAACGTAAGACAATAAATCAATTGATTAATTAATTGTTGATAAAGCTGCTCATTTTCGTCCTTTTTTATTTACAGGCTTTCCTGTAGCTCAATCAGTAGAGCATTGGTTTGATCCCAGGGAAAGTAAGAACTGATTCAATGTGTATCTTGAATGCAATGTAAGTTGCTTTGGATAAAAGTGTCTGCCAAATGCATAAATGTAAATTTACAGAAAGTAGGAATAGCAATATAATTAAATCAATTATAAATACAGTGGAGTTAACTTATCTTGACCTCGGTTAACTTGCCAAACCTATTATGTCGACGTTCTGAAGTAGAACCACCAAACTCCCTATTTTTCTTAGCGTTTTCTCATCAGTTATGTTGATTCTTTTATGTCGCCGAACCCTAATATCTCAAGCACAAAAGAGGGACACATTCGCCTCTTAACATGGGTTATCTCGATTCCGTGACTCAAGATCGTACCTAGTTCACTGCGCATGCGCCAAGTTCGTGTTGCATGTGCATGCATGACCATTTTTAGTCTTTCCGGCCACTTTAAATTTGTCCAGTCAGATTGTGATTTTATAGCGGTAGGTCGTTTTAGTTTGTGTGGTCATGTCATAAGGGCTGTATGTTGTGTAATGGATGATTTCATGTTATATAATTGTGACCTCGAGCACTTCTGTTTTTTTTATGGGATGAATGCTGGTGTTCAAGAGTCACTAAGAAATTACACAATGCCGATTACACACCTACAGAGGCGCAGAAGTTCCCAGATTACATTGATATATAGAATCTTAGAAGCATTTGTTTTCAAGCAGACCGTTAAAGGCAAAATGCAACAAAGCATTTTAGACTTTGTGCATTTTAGAAAGAAACCATAGCATCCGCATGTGCAATACCTTTCAGAACTGTGTCAGAGCGAAATGACTGTTATAAGCGAATGTGTTGTTGTGTTTATGTGATTGTTTATGCTGTGAGCAAAATTGTGTTTGTAATGTTGGAGAATAAAATGAAAGGTTTGTATCGAGAATCGAAGGTGGTTTTTATTGTATACTGGTAAATCTCTGCTGTTAGTTAGTGCACATATAGTGCACATAGTGCACCTTTTGTTGTTAGCAAACATATACAGGTATGTACATTTATCCCGATCGCTTCATCTAACAAATCATAATATTGGCTTGGTTATCTCGATCCTCGGTTATCTCGATGCTTTTTTGCAACCCCCCAGGCCGTCAACATAACTGTATTCCACTGTAAATCAAAGCAATTTTTACAGAATAAAATATTCAAAAGTTTAACATAACTTACTAAAATCTTTCATAACTTTTTAATATTTCATTAATTGTCATCACATTTCCAGGTCTAGAAATCACACTTTTTAAGTGATTTGATGTATCCTGGTTTTCTAAGATCACGGAAACCCAAATAAAGAAATATCTCGGTTCAAATTTAGACTTGTTTTTATTATTTTTACTTTTTTTGTTGTTGTTTTGGCTTAATTTAAAGATTTGTAAATCAGCTTTTATTTTAGCTTATTTTAAAGTTTGAACATAGACATGAAAATCTGAACTTAATGCATTGCAAAGTTCTTTGGAAGTTGATACCACACAAAAAAAAGTTTGTTACAAATATAGCTACCAGGTGACATCAACATTAGATAGATTTTTTTTCAAGATTATGGAATAATTTGAGCCAATACTGAACGAAATTTGTGAAAAATAACAAAAAAACACCCCGCTATTGGAAAAAAAAACATTATTACACCAAAAAAATTTACATCGTCATCATCAAAACTGAGGTTTCGCTGACTGAGTTTTCGTGTTTTTATTTTTTATTGTGTAATCTCACATAATTACAATACAAAATCAGGGAACAAAATATAAATTGCCTTTTTCATATTAAACAAACGTAACTACAGACTAGGGAACAAGAAAAAAAACAATACAATAAACATAGGTTTGCATACAAAACTGAGAAAAAGGAAAGTACAACTGAGTTTTTGTGTTTGCTTTCACATGCTCTAAAATTCGCGTCACTGAAGCATCAACTACTTCCGGTTCAAGGAGCCGTCAATCCAAATGTCACTAGCCAATGAGAGTTAACCGTTGTTAAGCCCCGCCTACACAATAGATTTTAATTAAAAAGACGAACGTAAATTTGAGAATCGTAAACAAAATTTTTGAAAGCCAACACGAAAACTCTGGCAGCGCATTCATGAACCACAGTCAGCGAAACCGCTGTCAAGAGAACTGTCATTTTATTTGAAGGCTATGTTGTTGTTTTTTTTGGGTGTGATTTATTATTATTTTCATTCGTGGAGTGTATTTTTGTTCGTTTTCACAAATATTTCGTTCAGTATTATTGGTTCAAATATTATTATACAATTTTATAAAAGGATTTGATGATAAAATAATGCTTGAATGTTTTTATAGGAAAAATGACAACGATCACTAGGGACGGGCCAATTCCATAGGATGTACTGTAATTAAAAATGATCATAAATGATGATTCATAAAATATATTCAATGAAAAGGGCAATTAACAAAAAGTGCATTTAAGTGTTTTTAAGGGTCGGAGATCAGGAAAAGGCTGCAGTGAGTAAATTATCTTTAACCTGTTAACTGACAGGTTTAAAACAATAACATGGATTTAGGAAATAAGGTGACAGTTAATGCTGGCTTTAATGCACTTTTAGTTCTTTATCTGGATCACAACAACTTTGTATTGTCTAATTCACTTGTTTCTGTATGACACCTGGTGGACATAGTACCCTGAATGACTTTACAGACACACCTGTTTTACACAAAGCACAGAACCCAGAAACTCAATTAGAACAATCTGTTGTGGAGCTGTCTTTATTGGTTTCCATGCTGGTTCAAATGGCTGAAGCCATCGTTTCAGTGAAGTAGTTCAGCTATCCAGTGTTTCTGGATCTGTTGAGATCTAAATCAAGCGGTGGAAGAACTGAAGAAAACCAATCTCAAAGCTGCTGTTCATAATGTACCTGGAGATGTGGATTGTGACATCTGTACTGGAAGAGCCGTCGTGTCTGGAATCTTTTTATTAAACTAATTTTGTGAGTTTGGCTCAGGAAAATGACACAACGCGGCTGATGTTACCGGACTGCAGCATATGATCTGCCATTATGTCATGACTATTGGTTCTGACCACAATCTGTATGCTGTGTGCAATGGATGAACATAAAAACCATAACACTGTATCAACTGAGAATGAGGTATGAACTGACATTACACATTGATGTACAGGTTCTTCTAAAAAAATTAGCATATTGTGATAAAAGTTCATTATTTTCCATAATGTAATGATACAAATTAAACTTTCATTATTTTAGATTCATTGCACACCAACTGAAATATTTCAGGTGTTTTATTGTTTTAATACTGATGATTTTAGCATCCAGCTCATGAAAACACAAAATTCCTATCTCAAAAAATTAGCATATCATGAAAAGGTTTTCTAAACGAGCTATTAACCTTATCATCTGAATCAACTAATTAACTCTAAACACCTGCAAAAGGTTCCTGAGGCTTTTAAAAACTCCCAGCTTGGTTCATTACTTAAAACCGCAATCATGGGTAAGACTGCTGACCTGACTGCTGTCCAGAAGGTCATCATTGACACTCAAGCGAGAGGGTAAGCCAGAATGAATAGGCTGTTCCCAGAGTGCTGTATCAAGGCACCTCAGTGGGAAGTCTGTGGGTAGGAAAAAGTGTGGCAAAAAACGCTGCACAACGAGAAGAGGTGACCGGACCCTGAGGAAGACTGTGGAGAAGGACCGATTCCAGACCTTGGAGGACCTGCGGAAGCAGTGGACTGAGTCTGGAGTAGAAACATCCAGAGCCACCGTGCACAGGCGTGTGCAGGAAATGGGCTACAGGTGCCGCATTCCCCAGCTCAAGCCACTTTTGAACCAGAAACAGCGGCAGAAGCGCTGGGCTACAGAGAAGCAGCACTGGACTGTTGCTCAGTGGTCCAAAGTACTTTTTTAGGATGAAAGCAAGTTTTGCATGTCATTCGGAAATCAAGGTGCCAGAGTCTGGAGGAAGACTGGGGAGAAGGAAATGCCTGAAGTCCAGTGTCAAGTACCTACAGTCAGTGATGGTCTGGGGTGCCATGTCAGCTGCTGGTGTTGGTCCACCATGTTTCGTCAAGGGCAGGGTCAATGCAGCTAGCTATCAGGAGATTTTGGAGCACTTCATGCTTCCATCTGCTGAAAAGCTTTATGCTCACAGTGCCAAAACCACTGGTAAATGGTTAACTGACCATGGTATTACTGTGCTCAATTGGCCTGCCAACTCTCCTGACCTGAACCCCATAGAGAATCTGTGGGATATTGTGAAGAGAAAGTTGAAAGACGCAAGACCCAACACTCTGGATGAGCTTATCGAAGCATCCTGGGCCTCCATAACACCTCAGCAGTGCCACAGGCTGATTGCCTCCATGCAACGCCCCATTGAAGCAGTCATTTCTGCAAAAGGATTCCTGACTAAGTATTGAGTGCATAACTGAACATAATAATTTTAAGGTTTTTTTTTTTTTTTTTTGTGTGTTAAAAACACTTTTCTTTTATTGGTTGGATGAAATATGCTAATTTTTTGAGATGAGAATTTTGGGTTTTCATGAGCTGTATGCCAAAATCATCAGTATTAAAATAATAAAACACCTGAAATATTTCAGTTGGTGTGCAATGAATATAAAATAATGAAAGTTTAATTTGTATCATTACATTATGGAAAATAATGAACTTTTATCACAATATGCTAATTGTTTTGATAAGGACCTGTATTAATGCTTCAAGTGTTGCTTTTTACTTGTAGCGGCCAGCTGTATCATAATTGTGATCTATTCTCTCATTGGGAGTTATTACATGATAGCATTTGCTAAACTCAACTGTCACATTGTTCAAGTTCACTACTTTAACAAAACTTGCATTAGATTTGCTTCTTTAACGCAACATGCAGCCAGTTTGAATGTCTATTTCTGACAGAAATAATTATATATACAGACCCTTTCATGTGGGGTTATAAAACCTAAATTAAATAATGATCTCAAAAGTTTGTTGATAGGATTTGATTCTGTTGTCAGAAATGAAAAAAAAAAAATTATAATTTATGTAGTAAGTTTAAGATCAGATATATATTTTAACATGAAAAACTAGTTTCATCTGTACATCACAGTAGAGGTGACCTAATGAAACTAATGCTAACACTAGGGAACATAATCCATTATGACTGAACAATATTACCGGTATTTGTTGATCACTGAAATCATCATCCTGTATAAATTGAGCGTCTGTATCATTAATGAGTATACATTATAAAAACTACAAAAGTTTGCATTTTTACAATCCACTTCTACAGTGTTTCTGACAGAATTAGAGTTAGACTTAGACAGAATTAGGACTCCTCATCTAGAGTCCAGGCCACATTCACTCAGTCCATCTATCCAGGGTTTGCCAAAACTGATAACTGGAATGTATATTATCGTTTGAGTTTACACATTATGCGCAAATTCAGAGAGCTGTGTGATAAATCAGAACATATTTACATGTATTAATTTATTAATACATGTAAAAATCAGAACATATTTACATGTATTAATTTACATGTATTAATTTTCACTTATCAAAAACAACTTGCCAATGAGAAACAGTAAAATGTTATTTGGGGATTCCAATTACTTAAAACTACTGATAAACTTATCTCACTGAGAATAACATTACTGACAGTATTATGCCCCATCATAACAGAGTAAAGACATTTTCCTCAGATTAATCCAAGTACTGCAAAAATTTCTAAGCTACTCTTTGGAAACAGAAGAAGATAAAATGTCTCGTTCTATAATCGAGTCCCAAAGTACAACAAAGATTGACAAAAAGATTGGAAAACATCCTCAGGGCCACGGTATCTTGTTTTCGTATTTATGTGGTACAGAGCACATAAAATAAAATGTAAAGGCAAAAGCAGTATAAATTCATTTAAATATATACTGATAGAAGCCTACTGAAAAATGGAGTAAAGCCACTTTACTATTGAAGACATGCTTTTTTGACAGAACATACAATTTATTGATTAATGAAACTCATGTCTCATGTTTAAGACACCAATTGAGAAAACAGGGAATAATCAAATAGTACTAAAAATGTACAAACTTATTTTTAAAAAAGGAGAAAAAAGACAATACATTTCTTACAAACCAGAAAAGACAATACGCCATCACTTAGAGAAACATTTGAGTTTCAATATTTACATAGGATTTTGTATGTTCAGATATCTTGTTTGTTCTGCAATAGGGCACTACAGCAGCCCTTGTCGTTTCAGATCCTCATAAGTCTTCTTGTTAACCACATTTCCACTGGAGTCTTCATATTCCTCCTGTAAGGCCAAAAAATTATATTTTATTTATATATAAAATCATATATCAGAAGACATATTTATAAAATTCCATCACAATATATATATATATCCCCCTTATGAACTCATCAGTATTGAGCCTCAGGATTCATTCAAAATTTAAAACAAAACAACAACAACAAACAACCAAAGCATAAATCAACTGAAAATCTGAAGTTTGAGTCAGAGCAGAACTATACAAGTAGTTGTCAATCCATCGACAGTAACGTATGAATGCCTTTCAGAACAACTCACCTCTGTGTCTGGCTGCCATCTCTCTAAGGCTTTCTGTGACTTCAGCTTTGACCAAACTATTTCAGAGAAAAGTACAAGGACGGATAACATTAGGGTCATTTTTCAAAAGGCAATTATTAACATGCTTCAACAAAATACTGACACTAATATCATTATAGGCATTTTTCCTCAACATTCAAGTAGTTTACCTTAATTGTCTTTTACATATTAATGACATGATGATTTTCCTTCGTTTCCTAACAAATATTCCTTCGTTAAAATGTGTACTTAAAAGAAATCATCCCTAACTACAATTTATTTTATGAACAAATCACTATGACCAGTTTCTCAATACTTAGGTCAACTGTGAAAACAACAGTAGTCTTTGTGGGCTATAAGACAACTTAATCATGGCATATCATAATCACTACTTTCAAATTATATCAATTTTATTCTCACTTAGACAACCACAGCCAAAACTCTGTACCTACAGGCCAATTTGCAAGTTTAAATACTTTTTTTCAAAACCTTTAAACTAAAGTAAACGTAATACATTTTTTTCCTATATTTCTACAGCAATAACATTGAAATGTATTCCAACTCTAAAAATAAAATATCAAAACGATGTACATGTGACGCAACATATACATGTAGCTGAACACCAACACAGGTGTTAGTCTCTCAATTTAATTACCATCTGTATAAAATGGGAAACACTGATAAATTAACTAAAGTCTAGCTGAAATTTGATGAGAACTGTGTGAAGAGTTTTTAAAACGTGACCCAATTATGGAGTAATACGTCCTAGTGACTGTAAAAAATAAATAAAAAAAGGGTAAACTGTCAATCATGTTAGCAGTTACGCTGGAGATGGATAGTCTTCATCATCATCATTACATAGTGTACAATCCATTAAGAATACATATTTTAAAGTGGGAATAAAGCATCGTGTTTACATGATTTAATAAACTGATTTCCACTTAAATTATATAAACAATTAACTTAACCATTTTAAAGAAAAAGGAAGTTTTCCACTTCAAGAATTAGTGTACTCACGGGATACTGCATCCTCAATTTGGGTGACATTGGCAAAGTGGGCTGTATTAGGAATGCCCAAACAGCGCATGCCATGAGCGTGACGCCACTCCTGAAATGGAGAAAACGCATTTATCTTCCTTGCCGCCATTCACATACTGAGCCTCACACTATTACTATCAGAATTATTAAACAAGATTAATCTGAATTCTCTTATATAACATTTTATATCAAACTGTAATAGCACAGAATCAATATTGCAAAAGTTACATTATTTCTCAATGTGTATTCAGTGAAAAAACTAAAGAAGAGATTCTGCTCTGTTAATACATCCACTAGTATAGAAAAAATTATCTTGGAAACTTACTGCAAAGTGTCTCTGGAAGGCTTTGGGTCCTCTGTACGTGTAATTTCCACAGATCTCACAGTTGTAATTGATGTTCAGACCATGCAGCTTGTACAACCAGTATGGAATTGGCTAAAGAGGGCAAAAGGCAAGCTTAATGAGACAAGGAAAGTCCTTTATCACTAGGGCTGAGTGATCTATGTTATGTGCTCAGAGGATGTGGTGCCATATTGTAATTGTACTTTCACTTTGTCCATATCACCTCTCAGAGTGGTGCTAATTGGTTGGTAATGCTGTCTGTCAGCATTATTATGATACACTTGAATGGGAATCCCAAATTCAAAGCATTGACTTGCTTACAAGCTAACACGGGCTCGGCACCCTCCAAGTTTTACAAATCTACACCTACAAACCTATGATCGATTAACAAGCAACAAACCGTGATACCATCACAGAAAGACATAAAATCAAGAACATTTTCGTTCATTGTTCCTTGCTGGTGGAACAATCTCCCTGCCTTCATCCGGAACGCAGAATCCCTGTCAATTTTCAAAAGACAGCTGAAAACTCACCTTCTCAATGAGCACATAATATAACAAAAAAAGCAAAAGGATAAAACCTCTCTTTCATCCCTCCATTCTACAGGCTTACACTACACAATGTTTGAAACTTTATGTTGTGTGCACTCTCGTGTAAGTTACCCTCTTCAGGATGAATCACTTTCTATATTCCTCAAGTTACATGTCGCTTTTGGAAAAAAAAAAAAAGTGTCGGTTAAATGAATAAATGTAAAGTCCGACATCAACCGGAATTGGGAGAGAGAGGAAAAGGGACCTGTTGTTCCTCTCACGCTTCATTGAACTTTTTTTTTTTGGTTTGCTCCTTGTGTATGCCTTTTGTTTTGAGCTAATTAGTTGTTTTTATTTTCTTCCCAGTGGTTTGTTTTCTTTTATTACTTTTTTCCCCCTCGTTAAACTTTCAATGTCTGACAATCAACCAGGGAGTAGTGAATAGGAAAACATGTCACGAGACTTCTTGGAAAATCTAGGGTAGACACTGATAACACACACTAGGTAAAGAGAAGGTACTATCATTGTATTATTAGGGTTTTCTTCACGTAGTGTAGATTATGTGGGGCATGGTGAACGCTGAATAATGTTTTGTTGCTTGTTTGTTTCTTTTTGGGATAGGTAGTTAGGGTGGGAACGAGATGAAGTTGAAGTGTGGGTTTTATTACTTTCTTTAATTTAGCCCCAGTCAGGCCCAGCCTTAATGATTCCTACAGTCACGTTATCTTTTGGAGGGACCGGAATCAATTATCATCAATTTGAAACATCAATTTGATCCTTTCAATATCCAATTTGAATTGAACATTTATTTTAGCCAAACCATACCACAATAACAAAAGAGCATACCTTTCCGTCCCAGCCGAGTGGCAGGTTTTTGGGGTTGTATATGATCTCATTATCTTCATCTTCACTCTCACTCTCACTCGGCTGTTCTTCATCCTCCTCGTCACGTTCCTCTCCTGTGCGTGCCTGCTTCCTCTGAACATTCTCATGGGTCAGCTGCCTTTGTTCCTGCAACACAAACAACAAAATTCATGAATGATAACACTGTGACAGTACCCATTCACAACCACATCCATTACAGATTACCAAAACCAAGCGTTTACCAGTGCAAAAAACTAACACGCATGTACTGAAGTTAATTTACTAAAAAGCACAAAGCAAACAAGATCTGAATCAAGTACTGTATCCCACAATTCAAAGTGCTTGAATAATCAATTTCTAATGTGACAAACAAACAGAAATAATTACCATTTATCACTAAAGTTTAAGCCTTGTCAATTTAAATATTACGACACAAAAGGGAAGTCAATTTGTAACTCCTGCACTGTGTGGGAAGTTTTCTGTGCAGAAACATCCGAAACCCATGTCTCACAGATCACGCAAATAGTGAATTGAGATCTCCACTTCTTGCACTTGAACAGACATTCAAATAAAAATGTCAAACTGCACATGTTGGCAAGTATCCTTATAAACAGTCAATTATGTCATAACTGAATGTAAACAGTTGAGAAATAAAAATGTGTATAACAGTATGTTGGTTCCATTAAATAGCTTTAAAAGTGACTGCAGCCTAATATTAATACTGTTGTCTGTTTTTAATGTTAATCAAACAACAAAGACAAAAGAAAAACCTCATTGCTTTTGACTGAACAACTTTTGTAACTTTAATAAGGACTAATCTTTCTGGTAAAAAATATTTATGGTCTACACAAAAAAAAAAACTATAGGTGTGGCAAAGTTAGTTTTAGACCCTGTATATGTACATATGTATACATCTCTGAGAGATCTGTACAACTAAACTAAAACAAACTTTGTTTCATTATCTTTCTGTTATCTTTGTAACACTGCTTTGAAACAATCCGTATAGTAAAAGGATTATATGAAGGTGACAACATTTATTGTTTAAAAATTAAGAAATAGTGTGCTGCTAATGCATATATCAATCATATTGTTATAGCTTACCCCCAAGATCTCCACATATTCATAAATTTGAGCTTCAAGAAAACCAATTTCCTTGTTGCGTTCCGAGTCTCTGCAGACAAAAGACATAGATCAAAGTTGCATTTAACAGGCAAATAATATATACAAAGAAAAACAAATGTTTTTTAAACAAGTGCCGTGTTTCTCTACCAATTAATTTTATAGTGTCTGGGGATTGACTTACTTCTTTGGTCCCTTGGCTTTTGGGTTTTTGGCAAACAGTGAGGGGTCTAATGACTCCAGAGATTTCCCCTTAGTACTGAACAGACGTTGTGCCCTCTCTTCTAGTGTACTACAAAGGAGGAAGAAAAAAAAAAGATAAACATATCACACTCTCTACCAGACATTACACACAGACTCAAGAATTAGAAACTAGGAGTCCTAAGAGTCTTTTATTTCAATTCAGTTAACCGTGAGCAGGATAGTGCGTTCCAACTCACCCTCCACATTTGAGGCCTAAAGCCATTAGAGCAGACTTCAATCTGTCCAGACCCAGAGATGCCAGCTCCTACAGGAATAAAACAGCAGTACTGATCTTGAAATAGAATTTTGTGCGTGAGACAACATAAATATATACATTATTAACTACAAGAACAGGAAGGGAAAACAAAGTAAATAAATGTCACATTTGTAACATGCAAGACGAGAGATACTGACCTCCCAGGAAGAAAAAGCAGACAGATCCAGATGGGCTCCCGCATGGGTCAGAGCACTACTTGTCTCTTTCTGCAACATACACATTTACAGAAAATCCTAATTCATTCCTCATGCACTCATTTAATAGAGAATGGCAGAACATCGTTCCTTAAACTTGGAATGCATAAACTAATGATCTACCCTAGGGTTAGGATGGTATGATCTGAAGATATGGAATACACCACATGACAGTAGCAATAATGTGTGATGCCAGTAAACAACCGTACTACTGTGATGAGCAGCACCAGCAGCGGTATGCCAAAATACATTTTTATTAAAAATCCATTTTATGTGAATATTACCACACAAGCGAAGCACAAAGCTTTGTTTACAAAATAAATGATAGGTCCGCAAACATGAGAGATACACCAGCCAAAAATAAGCATGGTCGGCTTTGTATTCTGTTTTGTGACCTCACCTGATCTTCTGCAAATGTAACAATAATTTGTTTGCTTTTAACTAGGCCAATTATATTTGCATTCTTTACTGTGGTAAGGTATGGAAAAAAGAGGTTCTGGGACAGATACCCATTTACTTGCACATTAAATTCTTTTAAATAGTTTGTGCTTGTTATTAGACTATATAAGGCACTTCACGTTTATTTACATAGCAGATTTCACATATGCCGATGACTTTAGTTATGCTTTCTCTGGCAGCACAAAAGTAAACAGCCTAAATGTCTTGCACCTGCAGAAGACAAAATTTGCTCTTCAGACCTTCTTACGTGTCAGTTGTTTTGGAACATGAGGAGAAAAAGATATGAACTGAGAGAAATGAGCCCTAGTGGTATAACTATAGTTTTAAACACCAACACAACAACAATTCAAGAATTGTTGTACATTTTACATTTATGCATTTGGCAGATGCTTTTATCCAAAGCGACTTAAATTACATTCAAGGAACACATTGAATCAGTTCTTGCTTTCCCTGGGGATCAAACCCATGACCTTGGCGTTGTAAACGCCAATGTTCTACTGATTGAGCTACAGGAAAGCTATAGATTGTAGATGATGGGCATCTCACTATCCTACAATACTTCTTTGACAACAAATGGAACATAAAATATACAAAACATTCTCTCAGTAGTGATGAAAATGAATTTCAATAAATGGTTGCTTATGTTTGGGAAATATGCAAACATTGCTGAAATGCATGTAATGGGATCATTAGAGCACAAACCCACCGGCCAGCCTGGGAACATTCCACTCTCCCACTTCTTCTCAAACTCTATTAAGATCTTTCCATAGAGGTCATTCTGATCCAGTAAAGGCTTGACACGATCAGTGTACTCCTGCAGGTACTCCAACAACATCTCTAGATACCTACAAGAGATGAGACATCTCACTGGTTTTGAAACAGCAACTTTTGAAAAATTACCATAAAAACAATGTTTTAAAGATCAATTAACATGTTTCAACAAACACAAACTTTATAAAACGATAAACCACACATTTCAGCTTTAGAAATATAATTCAAAGCAGATATGTAGTATCTGTTTTTAATGACCCTACAAGTTTAAGATTAAGCTATTCAAATAAGAAGAAAATGTTTGTGATACTTTATGAGGAAAGAACAAAACACTAAACTTGGATAAGATATTTATCTGACAAAATGATTTTGCAATAAAAACAAAAATTATAGCTACAGGTTTTAATTTGACTGTGAACGCATAGCAAAACATTCATTTATTGACCACTACATAAACGTTTATTAATATTTGATTCCCTCTCGTTTTTGCATGCATTAAGAGAATCTCCTATATTACATGGATGCACATTTTTAGCACAAATGGAACCATCTTGCATTTCAACACGCTCTCCACATGGTCATTACAATAACACCATAGAAACTGCCTAAATTAACTATAAAAAGAAAGTTGTGTCTGAAAGCGGTGTGGTGGTGCCGCTCTAGGTAATGCCAACGACAGGATCCAAGACTGTAGAAATTTCGAATGTGGTGATGATTTGCATATGCCAACCTACAATGACTAATCAATTTAGATACTGACCATTTGACCCTGACTGTCAAAGTACCGGCAACATGTGAGAAGAGGCAGCAAGCAAGAAAAAGTGAAGATACACTTTATATTAAAAAACTTTCAACTACTGTGGATAAGCTTTTACAGTCTCTCTGAGACTTCACAAATATCATGACCTGCAAGTGTGTGAAATGTGCATATTTAATTATTTATTTAAAACCGCTTTTGATATTTGATAATCTTGATTAATACTGATCAGTTGTTTAGTCTTGTTCTGTGGCTTTTAATCATACCAGCTTTCACCTACTTCTTATATTCAGCATTCTTCCTATCTTTAGAGATGTCGAATAGCTGATCGAATGTTGACAGATAAGTGACATACTCCAGTTTCTAGAAAAGATCAATAGACAGAGGCATTAGAATCTTTTATTCAATTATTTGAAGGCAGGCAATTCAGATAATCCAGTAGATCAAACAGTACCTCTACTCCTTTAAGATTAATGTACTTTAAGTAGCAGTCATGGAGATCCAGGTAACGTCCATAACCCTCTTCATCAGTGAACTCCACCAAATCTGTGATCAACAAGAATGTTAAGACCAGTTTATACTAAGAACTATAACTACATTAGCGTCCAAACCAAAGGATATAATTTAATGTCTATTATAAGAGTGTACTGCAGTCTTCCACTATTAATGCTCAAGCTCTGATTGGCAGTCAATGTTTTCTGAAAGTGATTCCAATTGTGGTATGGACTTCTATTTTTATTATTAGACCAATTATTAAAGCTTTCCTGTTATTGTTATTGTGAACAAGCCTTTAAACCATGTTGACTCAATTCAAGTAGGGCATTATTTTCATAATCAATTACTTACTCGATTAATCAAGCCAACTTTATTTTATTGTCAAACCACTATTCAACATTCTGCCCAATGCTGTCTTTTAAACAAATGTGCCAATTTAATTATATGAAAATATAGTGAATACATCTGTGCAATACATTATGGGTTATAATACAAAAGGACAGTTTAAATGTCTACATTAAAATAAAGAACAAAAAACTCAATGTTAACAGGTTAGAAGTATATTCTACAAAAACTCTCATTGTCATTTCTTTATTCTGTAAATTTAAGAAACTGTATTTTATGTTTCCTCTATTCGATTCTGCCGACACCCCACGCAAACACAACATATTACAGCATTGGAAACTTGACAATGAACCTGCCTGTTCATTATCAAAATAAAATACCGGGGGTGAGGCCTGATTGAGTTGTATTAGTTGTGTATTGAAACTTGAAGTTCTGGTAAGGGAGCGTGTTATTTTTTAAACGCACTGATCCAGCCGACCAATCATAGCACCTTTTGAAAGGAGGGGCTTTGTATAGACAGACTATGAAGAAAGGTGCTACTACTACAATGTGAAATAGTAACTGCTGTTTTTTTTTTTTTACAGTAGACCCCTGCAAACAAAATCAAGACTTAAAGGCATAATAGGTCCTCTTTCAGAGCAATTAAGGTTTTGTTCAAATCCCTCATCAGTAAAGGTTTTATAATGTTCTGTGATACAAGCAATCAGATTAGTGATGCTTGCCTTAGCAAACATCACTTACACTACTTACTTTGTGCCTCCTCACTAGGGTTGTCTTTGGCTTTCATGAGCTCTTCAAACTCCACTGACATGGGCACACAGATCTAGATTTGACAAAGAAAAAGAATGTATGTTTTACAAAAGCATGCAATTTAGAACAAGGTGAGAATTTAGAACTTAATTTCTAGGGATGAGCGAGTACAGCATTATCTGTATCTGTTAACCATATGAATTATCTGTATCTGTATCTGTACTCGGACTGGGCGTGGCCTAACCCGAAAATGGGCGGGAATTAACCAGGAAGTGGGCGGGACTGTACCTACTATGTTGTTTTTAATCATGCAATTGATTTGGGTCGATTAGAAATTGTTATATTTATTGCTGATTAGAAAACTATTTACATGACAGCATCAGCATTGAGCTTCATATCAAAGGTTTTGATCACAAGAACAAACAAACTATATAAAATAAGTTTTGCAACAATGAATACAACACATGCGGTTGGAATTATGAAGAAAAATGTAATGAACAAGAGTTTTCATTTAAACATAACTTTCTTTTTTTAACTTTTAATTTTTTATAATCAGTGTGATTTTTTTTATTTCCACGCCAGGTATGCGTGTGTGTGAGTAAGAGAGAGAGAGAGACAGAGAGACTGTGTTCTATGGATCAAATAGTCTGACGTTGTTTTTAAAATCTGCATTTATTATGTATGAAATACAGCAAGAAAGTGTCAGACACTTAGTGCGTGAAGTTAAACACTCGTTAGAGCCAGCAGACGGTTAAAAAAAAATCTCCGACAGGCAGAGACGCAACGACAGTCGCATACTACCGAGCAAACCCCACGTTTACCAGAACTATACTGGCTAATAAGTACTACAAACAAATTGAAATAAAAAACAAATCTAAAGCTGAAGAAACCCTAAACCATAGGTGTCAAACTCCCGGCCCGGCGTGTTATTATGTCCGGCCCGCGAGATCATTTTATTAATGGCCCGCGCTCCAGCTGCCGCGCCGAACACTTCCTGTATTAATCAAGTCTAGCTTATGGCTTATGATGCTTCGCGCTCGCGCTACCACCCTGCCCTAAACGTTAACGGAAAAGACCCGCGAACCTGAGTGACCGAGAGAGAAAGACACCTGTTCTCGTCTCAGCGTTCTGTGTGTGAATGAGCAGGGCGGAGCCGCGGACGCAGGAAATTTGCACGCAGACACTCAGCTGCCCAATGAGGATTTTTATTCAATCCGAGCACAGATAATGACTCGTATTACTCGTATGATACTCGTACTCGGCAAAAGTGCATTATCCGTACCGGATACTCGTTTCAGCCGAGTATCCGGCTCAACTCTATTAATTTCTACCTCATTAGGGTGTTTTCTGTGGAACTCCTTGATCTGTTTGAGTCGGTTGTAGAATTCAGCAAACTCATTTGGACCTGATATTGCATTTAGCTCATCCTTCCTCATACTGAAGAACACACACAACACATCCATGTGATCAAAAAAATTAAGGCAAATATACTTCAAATTCAAATGTCCTGGAGAATGTCTTACCCATCTTTGTCTTCATACAAGTCTCTGAGGTTTGCACTCACTTCCATATATCTCTGTATATTTTAAATAACACAAACATATCAGCTACATAATTTTAAAATATTTCAATATTTCAAATTGAGGATTAAATAATAAATTTAAAAAAATAACTTATTAAATGAAAATTAAATAACTATTTAAAAAAATAAATTTGGTAGGAAACCACATAATGATAAGGCACAAAAGAACAGAATCTTACATCCAGCATAGCTCTCACTCGATGATCAGAGTTGATCTGGTCTCTCAGCTATTGAACAGAAATAGGAACAAGTTAATTTATCAAAAAAATATAAAAAAGGCATTGCATCAGCGAATATGGCCAATCAGATATTACAAAAAAAAATCATAGCTTAATTATATAACGCACAAGGCAGAATTTACTAAAATATAATTTCTTGCAAGGGGTGAATGTATCCAATTGAAACACTATATTTTTGTTTCGTTCTGTTTCTAAGTTTATCTAAATAAAAACATCTGCTAAAGTTACTCGTGCAAATTTAAACGTAACTTTTGAAGATACTTCAAAATACCATGGTAGTATTGTCGAAAACAATAAGAGACCATATAAATTCATCAAAAAAAGAGAAAAGAAAAAGAGCTTGTGTTTGATGCAGTCACAACGACCAGATTTATACATTATTAGACAATAACATACTAGGTTGGTTACATGTAGGTATCAAAACGACACAGTAGAGAAAAAAGGCTAGGTTTCATGCATTAGCATCAATTTAAACTCATTCATAGATCTGTAAATTTACCGTGTTTTTTTTCGTCAACATCTCCTTTGTTTTTGCGTCCATAAGTCTCTCTTTCTCCTCATGGTATCGACGCTGTTGCTCTAAAATCGTTTCCATTATGTTTTACTGATTTCAATGTACCTGTTTTATTCAATTGTTGATTATAAAAAAATTAGCCTGCGTACGCGCGTGCAACGTAAAGGAAGAAATAGATCCCGAGTTTATTTGACTCGGCCGGAAACATGAACGGGGGAATAAAGGTTCCGGCGTAACACCGTCGTCTTTCATGCAGATTTTAAGTGTTTTTGAATCATTTTTTTCCCCATCGCAATACGAATATATTTATTTAATAATAAATATTACTGATATCTAATAGAAATACATTTTATAATAACACCACTTAATATGTTTTTTGAGAATGTAAAGTGAAAATCTGTAAAAACAAACAAACAATAATATAATAACATTTGTCAAAATAACAGCATATAATAACATTTATTCTGGACATTGGACAATTCTGGACAATTATGATGTAATTCAAAAGAATTTTCTTATTTTATGTGTAACACTTTACAACAAGAGTTCGTTAGTATTGGTTAACTACGTCCTAAATAGATATGGTGGAGGAAAAAATATTGGAGGAAAAATATATCTTTCAAAGATATTTCAGTTCTCTCTCTTTCTCTCTCTCTCTCTCTCTCTCTCTCTCTCTGTTCAGGGCAGAGAGATGTCAGCGGGCCTATATTTAGCTAATCCTGCTATGTTTAAAATTTTAATATTATCCTTAGAAACCATGGCCACATATGAATTGGCTGTGTTTGAATTATTATTATTCGCCAGGGCAACCATAGCTGCCAATATAACCAAATGCCAATTCTGACTCTGATTCTGTTGAATAAGAATTTATATCTAGTTAAATGGTTAATGATATCATATCACAGTTTACACCCCCCTTGCAAAAATAATTTGGATCATTAAAATTATAGGCTATATATATTTATTATTATAATTTTTTTTTTTTTTGAGGATGAAACTATCAAGTTTTTGTCTTAATGAGCTATTTTTCATAGCAGAAATTATTTGCATTTATTCCACAATAATTTGTACCACAAATGAGTCTGTTATTATAAAAAATAAATGTTAATTGATGCTCAAGAAGGAAACACATTATAGCCTATTAAGATCATTGTGTGACAGGCGAGGCAAGTGGTGTGATTGGCCATTATTTTAATTTTATTTTTTGTTTATTTTTATTTTTTCAAAGTTTGGTAAATGTTCGTCGGTTCCCGCCTCCTTCCCACAAACTTTATACCTCATTCTCACGGCCCTGTCCTGCTCGCCACAATTACTCATTACTTTTGATCAGGATTTAACCTGTGTGAACTATAATGAATAATGTATAAAAATAAAGAATATAACATTTTATCTGTTATATAAATTGGAAAAATCATTTAGCCTACTGATGAAAAGTTTGGAAGACTCGCACACAACTATAAATGTACATTCATTCACAGCAGAAACTTTTATCCAACGTGATTTACAACATGAGGAATGCTGAAGCAGTTTGAGTTTAAGAACTCAATATCTGCAATATCAATATCTGAAAATGAAAAATGAAAATGAAAATCAATATCTGCAGTACACAACACGATCATCAGTACATGCACAATCTGCAGTACACGATCATCAGATAAATGAGTATGTACAGAACAGAATTAAAGAGTTTTTCTTTAAAATAAGTGTATTTGTTCTTGATCAGTTAAGTGCTTGTTTAAAAGGAATGTATTCAGCTGTTTGTTTTTTTAAAGTTGTGATAAACACAGCAAATCGGGTGGAGTTAATGAGGGTGCTTGAAAGTGATTTTTTTCCCCTTGTTTTTGAAGAATGACTACAACTACTGGATAATGAAATTAATGTTAACTTTAGAGGTTGAGCTTACATTGAATTTTGGTCAGCTTTTGGTCATCTTATGACCTTGTGTGCATGCTTGGATATATTTAAGTATTTTGCACACTTTATTTAAAATTTCAGTTAATTCCCAAAGATTTAATACAGCAGCATTGTTTTTTTTAAACACATCAAATATCTGTCCCCCCCTAACACATACACAATTTCAATTTTTATAATTTTGCAACCCTATTTCCATTGTTATTCATGTACTACTGTCATCTACTTATTTGTATATAGATATTGACAAAAGCACAGTCTTAGCAGAGCGACCTGAACAGTGACCGAAAGCCGCGGCACCATAGTTGACCTAGTGTTTTGTTACCTTTTGATTGATTCGCCTGTGTTTGTGTCGTCATCGTTGAGTATGAGTGTCGTGCCAAAGAGATTGTAAGTGTTTAGTTGAACTTTGAGAGTATTTGTTTGTTAGTGATTCTGCATTTGATAATCCTGTTTTCTGACCATCGCCTGTTTGACTACGACTTGATTGCTGATTCGGATTTGTTTGCCAAACCTTTGTATATACTTGTAAATAGCTTTTTGTCTTAGGGTGGTAGGGGGTTTGACGCCATTTTATTTGTACCTCATTTTGCACTTGGTTTATGTTAAAGTGAGAAAGGGAAGTTAATTGTATTTTTTGGTTTCCTTTATTTTTAATTTGAAGTAATTTAATTTCTAAAAAGAAGTTGGTTTTGTTTGTTATTTAGGGCTTGGATTTACCCTTCACTGTAAATAAAACATTTGTTATCACTCATCTCTCTGGTATTGCGACTCACTTCCTTTTCCTGTTACGGCTGACCCCAAGCAGTCGTAACAAGTTTCAGGCCGATTTAGTGGACATGTCAAAATATGCCAAGGATAATGACAAAAACCATTTTCTATTGACATGCATTGACCTATTTAGTGCCCTTGAGCACTGTTCGCGATTGTTGACGGCGACACACGCCTACTCTCCACCACATGCTTCAGTGCCACTGCCGCTTGCAGCCGCGACAGAGTGACATTACAGGGAAATGTAAAAATGAACGAAGTTCAATAGAAGTTCGGCGAGTTCGGCGGGTCGGATTAAAAAGCCCAACGGGCCGGATATGGCCCGCGTGCCGTAGTTTGCCCACCCCTGGTCTAGCGAGTATGTTATTTTGGGTATTTTCTCATAGTAAACAGAACGTTCCCCTAACATTCTCATTTAGTTCCCGCTTGGTTATTTTTTGGGGAACCAAATAGGAACAGTCTGGGAATGTTCTCTGGGAACAGTTTACATAATTTTATAACTTATAGGAAACGTTCCTAGAATGTTCCCTGCGAGTTATTTGTTGGCTTGATTTTGTAACCTATAGAGAACGTTCCCAGAACTGCAGGATATTTTTTGGTATTAAGGGTCTGAATACTTAGGACCATGTGATATTTCAGTCTTTCTTTTTTAATAAATCTGTTAAAATGTCAACAATTGTGTTTTTTATGCTCTACTGATTGAGCTACAGGAAAGCTGTAAGCTTATGAGACTACACAAATTACACTAAAAGTTTTGCTGTCTAGTCAATAAATAAAGATCCAATCTATCTACAATCCTTTACCCCCATTTTAGATTATTCATGTTCACATGATATTTCAATCATAATTTCTTTAATGACTCTTTGAAGTTCTTATTTAAACAAATCATTGGCATCCTTTGTTTTGTCTTTGTCTGACTGTCAGGCATATTCTTGTTAAAAGCGCACAGTTTGTCTAATTTGAATTATCACAGTTTGTCTAATTATCTCTTAATCCTGTTTGTTGAGTCAAATGTGTTATACATTTGTTTTATATGATGTAATGAGAGAGTGTGTTAACCTGTGAACTCCAAACCACTGTTGATTTTATTTAGGATCTCTTCATGCGATGTATGTGTGCTGTGTTCAACTTTTGGTTGTTTATCTCAGGTATGTTTTATTCAGTTTTGTCATGTTCTGCATTAAGTTGAGAGTTAAAGGTCGCGCGCACTCACGTACAGCACTTTGTGACACGCCATGAGGACCATGTTCTATTCTCTCCTGTATTTCATCCAAAATGCGTAAAATTATGTTTACATAAATTCATAGTCCTATACATGGAAGACCTTATTGCAATGGTTCTGAATTTTGCATTAAATTTGCATTTGCAAATTTAAAATGGTACGCAATAATGTTAATTTGTTTAAGGTTATCAATACCATGTTATACTATGTGATGTCAGAGTTAGTGGAATACTGTTGCATATCCGCTCTTTTTATAACTCCATAAACTGTGACATTTAATTTATATCTGTAAAACGACAGTTTTAACCATAAGTATTAGCACAACCTGACCATGTATTTTTGCAGTGAATATCGTAACATCAGTGTGTATTGCCTGGACTACTTATATTGATGTTTGCTGCCTGCCCTGAACCTCTTCCTGTTATGACCACTTTTACAGTGTTTACTGCTCTGCATCTATTGTTGTTATCCCTGGTATTTCGACCGACACATGTTTGTACTCTGGACTTGCTGTTTTAATAAACCTCACATGGATCTCATTCAGTCCACGTTACACAGACCTTCTTGTCTGCCTGGAAGGCATTCTTTCAATTTCTCAATGAGGAACGTTTTGTGATTGATGCAGTGGATTGTTGATTTTGTCCTCATTGGCAGCATCCACTGTAAGTAATGTACCATTTTCCACGATCGGAATGTGTTTCATGAAGTTACTAGAGAAAACATGATATAAATGCCTTTTCTGTAGCTCAGTAAGTAGAGCATTGGTGTTTACAATGCCAAAGTCATGGGTTTGATCCCAGGGAAAGCAAGACCTGATTCAATGTGTTCCTTGAATGCAATTGTAACACTTGTTCCTTTCTGTCTGGGTCTTCTTTGTCACTTCCTTTCAGTCTTGTTATTGTTTCACTTCCTATCTATCGGGTCTTTGTCACTTCCTGTCTATCGTGTCATAGTTTCACTTCCTACACCTGTCGTGTCATCACTGTCATTAGTCTCCCTTTATATTCCCTCAAGTGATCCATGACTCATGACTGTCTGAGCTATATGTTGTTTGACATAATACAGTAAAACTCCATAATAGTTCAAATATGATCAAAGCAGTAGTTTTGAAAAACGTTCGTAACTAGGTGGCACCTACTGATGTTACAAAATGTTTTTAAGATTTAAAATGATACTTATTTTGAGGTTTTCCATTCAGTGGTTGCTTAGTTATTTCATTATGAATATTGTTTATGCTACTTTTACTTAGAATTATAACTTTTTTGTCTTTGGTTATATATGACACAAATCAACATATGTGATATATAATATAATGTGATACCAATATAACAATCAAATAAACAAATATATAATATAGTCCTTCCTCTAGTGAATCTTGTCCAGTCAAATCTGTCCAGTCAAAACTGGCTTTTGGTTCTCTGTTTCACCTGTTTCCTACACATTGCTTTTTTCAAAGTTTGGTCTTACACACTGGAATAATATATACCAAATTATGATTAGAATTCAGTATCGGTGGAATACTATCAGTCCTTAACATTCACAAAACTATTGTCTAATGTAATTTTTTTTTGTTTAACTTTTTTATTTGCAGTTAAAATCCTGGCAAATCCTAGTTTTAAAGTTGCATTCATCTACACTAAGCACTATCATAGAGGCATCTGTCAGGACTCTGGCTTGACCTCTCCATCTCTTCACTCTAGGTTTTTGTTTCAGTTTTTCCATGTTGTGGTTGCTTCGCTCTCCACAATACGACTGTCGTCCATTGCCTCACAGCTGTTTTTATTCTCTCCATGATTTCTAAGGTTTATAGTCTCTTCCTTCAGCCCTGTGTCTTTGCCAGTGTGGTAAATGTTACTCGTGTTCACGCATGCCTCTTTTCAGTCTAGGCAAGTTATGTTCTTGTCATTTGGATTAGTTTCTTTCTTGTTTAGTTTCTGCCCAGTTAGTGCTGTGGTTTTCTATCTGTGGTCTCAACAGAACACACCAGTCAACAGACTTCCCATACCAATGTTGACTCTCATTCTCGTCTTTGGTTCTGTTTATTGGATTACTTGGATCTGATTGCTATGTTAGAGTATATGAAATAGTATATACAGTATATGAAAAAATATATCTGTCATGAAATTATAGATGGCATAAGCTAATGGGTAAGCTGATGATATTTACAGCTTTAAAATTTTTGGGTGAACTGTATATTTCTAAAACTTAAAAAAATGCATGTACTTACATTTTTCCAATTAAGAATGCCTAGAGTTGTTGTTTTCCTGTGGACACACACACACTCATACTAATATTGCAATTGTAAGTTTTGGCTATTAAACTGCCTGTAGTGTCTACATACACTCACATGTTATCTGACTCACTAGGTCAACCTGTTTTGTGGGCGTGTATGTAGATAAGCAGAGGTGTCACTAAGCTAGTAAATAGCAAGTGGTGATATCAGCACTGACATGCTTCACAGATTGCAGAAGAATCCCTAGGTTAGCGTGTGTGTTCTCTGTTGATGACATTGTAGGGCTTTTGAATTGACACATTTGGCCCTGCAAATTGGAAGATGTGTCTTGTGTCTCCTCCAGTTTGTGTTTCCACGGCTGATTTTATAATAAAATCAGGTGTTTGAAACCAGCAGCTCAGAGAACAAAGCCACTTCTCTGTAATAGACTGCAAATCTCTCTGTAATTGTCTCAGCGGGCATCCAGGTTTCCCAGGGCTCTCATGTGAGATGTGCTTCCAGCACTCTTGAATTGTTAATGTGCCCTTTTGTGCGTTTCTTCACTAAACCATTGCCCTTAAACCATGTTGTTAATGGCATATTCTCTCTTTTCATCTCTTACTCGCTTTATGAACAGCAAAAATATTAATGTTGTTTTAAAAGAAGTTAACGGCTGTGTGTAAATGAGCATGAGGGCAGCTGTTGTTGGTTTCCCATAAGACATTTAGGAGGGCGTCTGGTTGCAGGTCTGCATGTGTCAGTAAACAAAGCAATTACTGACTGTTCAGGGATTCCGTTACTGATCTGACACGAGCTAAACTGAACCAAACTGGCTCTGGCTACTTTCCCAACGAAGAATGGATATCAGCCTCTGCATTGGTGATTGTCACATCACACTTCTCAATGGTATCAATGTGATGATAATTTGTTAGATATGAATAAGATATATATTGAAAGTACTGTACACAGCAACAGTATCTGAATCACACTGATTTGCTCCGATTACTGCAGTTAATAATCTCTATAAAAAAACCTTTTAAATAATCATCAAATAATCCCATTTGAAACAACTGGAAAGCTAATTATTGTGTTGGAACCATGGCCAAATGACTTTCAAACAATTATCAAAAAGCATGTTTATTTTATTAAGTAAAAGGACATGTCTTGCAGGCTATGTTTGTGTGTCCTTTTGTTTGTGTACTCTCCTTATCAGCACTGTGTAAATAAATGCTACAGTACTCAAAATAGTAACCACTGAATAATTTTGCTGTTACTGTTTACTGACATGTTGCTGTCACAGACTCAGCCACTACCGCAGCACCAGACTCATTCACTCCTCCCACTCGTTCACAATCACCAGAATACTGATTACCTGCACCTGTCATCATTCAGACTCCACTATATCACCAGCCCTCACACAGCAAGTCTAGTCTTGTTGCATGCTACCAAGACTATGTCATAAAAGGCTCTTTGTCAAGACTCCCATGGTAAAATCTGTGTCAACCTGTTCCAAGAGATTCTTCAGTGACCTCCATCATTCAGCTAAGCCTACCTCAGACTGTCATTGTCACATCACTGCCTTTGCACTGCTTGTCAGTTGTTTACCTTGTGCCTTTGAATATAAATAAAACCATATCTGTACTCGTGTCTGTGTTCTGCCTATTCCATCATGACAGACACAGCTATGTTCTGTTTAATTAGTTTTCATGAACTTTTAGTTTCTTCAGTCATGTTTCCTTTGTTCCTAGTTTTTATGGACACTGATTAATCGTCATGGTTGCTTATTTAGTTCTTTATCTGTCTATTTATGTTCCTCAGTTTGCATCACTCGTGGTTGGTTACTGTTTATGGTTTCCTTGGTTGTCAGCTGGGGCATATTCTTATATCACTAACTCACTTAGCTGGATTTGATTGCTGGCGATTTGGCATGATGCTCAAGCTTGAAACTGTTCGCGAGCAGGCTTATTTCACATTACCTGGATTAGATCCCGTCTTTATAGATGGAGGTGATGCGGGAAGGCTTTCACAGTCATGGCTTGTCCGTTTTTATGAGAGGAACCTGTTGCTGAAGGTGCCAGAGTAATTTCGAAGAGCTTTTCGAATTAGACCTAATCGCATTTTGCGAGAAAGTATAGTATTATAATTGTAAACGAAGACCATGCAACCATGATCATGCCAAAAGTGGGACTACAGTATGTCTTCATCAGGCTTCCCTAATGTGATTGGGGCCATAGATTCCACACACGTCCCCATCAAGGCCCCACCAGGCCCCAGTGAAGGGAATTTTGTAAACTGTAAGGGATCTCACAGTGTAAATGTGCAGGTAAATTACTGTTACGATTCTGATTACACTAATATGTGAAATAGTAACAAGTCATGTAATCAAAAAGTATGCAGTTGACTGATTAAAAATATCTTAGATGGTGTGTGACATTTGTGATGTGGAAGCAAAATGGTCTGGTTCTGTGCATGACTCAGATTTTCAGAGAGTCACATTTATGAACATTTAAAAGTGGTAAGAATCAATCTAATTTCAAGCTGTCAGGGTTCTGTCATGTTAGTTTCGGATTCTAGTGTTTTGGTCGACAGAACCCTGACACTACTCTCTTATCATGTGTCTGTGTGAGGGCGCGTGCTGTCTCGTATGCGCTCTCGTGTCCACGTGCCTTTTGTTGTTTGTCTTTTGTTTGTAACCAACCAACTCCGCGCCATCTCGTCTGCTTTGTGAACACTCACATTGGCTGCGTGTTCGTGTCTTGTTAGCTTCGGCACCACCCTGCTTGTTCTCGTAATTATTCCCGGCTGTTTTTGATCCCTACCTTTCCTCTTGTGTTCTATATATAGCCCTTCATGTTTGCGGTCCATTGTCATGTCGTTGTCATTCCATGCCTGTGTTTCCCATGTCTGTGCTCCCCGGTCATCCGGTTTATTTGTGTTTCTCATTTCTGTTCAGTTGTCTTGTTATCTTGTTCTTTCCACAGGCTATTTCACTCTTGAACAGTTGAATTAATAAGAGATTAAATGCTGGGCAGAGCGCAGGGAAAGAAAAACAATGCAGACGGATGTTATGGCTGACATTCTGTCCTTACCTATTCCCTCTCCCACTCCATACAAAAAATCCCAGCATGTGACCACATGTACTGTGTATGTTATGTATTGTTATTGTTATTTGCTATGTAAACTCATGTTGTGTTGTATATGTGCACTGGAAGCTTCAATACCAAGACAAATTCCTTGTGTGTGCAAGCACACTTGGCAATAAAGCTCTTTCTGATTCTGATTGTGATTCTGATTGTGAAGTTTGTTTTCCCCCACGAGGGCTGTTTTGGTTTGTTTCATTTTTGTTAATAAATCCTCACCTTTTCCCTGCATGTGACACAAGCTCACGGGATTACATAAATTAATTCAGTCCAACAAAACTGCATTTTTCCAGGTGCTTTTGACGGGATCCTGCCAGGACAAGGGCACGCATTGAAATGACCTTTGGGTAACTCAGTGTCTGAAGGGTTTGAGGGTTGCACCTGACAGGGCCTGTGACATTGTTGTTGCACTCCACAATATTACAACCATTAGAAAGGAGAGGACCCCTGTGGTGGAAATACAGAGCTGCACAGGACAGAATTGTCCAACATCATTTTTAAAAAGAGGGAACTTTGCACACAGTTTAGTTTACAGTTGTTGTTGTTTTTTTTGTTTTTGTTTTTGAAAAATCCAGCTGGTCATCTCTTGCCTGTGGAATGAAACATGCAAGGTCATCAATAGTACATTGTGTTTATCAGTGTACTTTACTAACTTTAAAGTTTCTTTTGAAGCAATTCAATCTCAAGTCTGACTTTTTGCTTCATTAGTTCTTGCAATTCTATTTCATTAATTAACTTTTTTTCTTCAACTCTTATGTAGTTAACTTTTTGGACGAGACTCCTCTTGTAGAGGGAACGGATGTCACCCGGTGCAATTTGCAGAAAGAAAAAAAACCATCCAGACTTTTTAAGAGACAACAGCAGAACAGCGCAAGTGGTAAAGATTAACATTTTGTAGAATATTTGTGTATTTTACTTTGACTTGTTCCCAAGTTATAGTGGGTCCTGTGGTGGCTCTAATATAAAACAGGATTATGAAATACAATTAATATAAGAGAATATAATTACAAACACACAATCACTAGGCTACTCAGAAATTTAATTTGTTGTTAATTAAAACAGGTTTTTTTTAAGTTTTCCCTAAAAACATTTTTTTTTTTTTGATTTTGTACAATACTTGCAGAGATTACACACCTCCTTAATTTAATTAAATGCATGAAATATTCATTTTTATTTTAATACATTTTAATATGCTTGAAGAGCAGTTGTGCAGAGAGACGTGAGAGAAAGGAAACTTAGAGCTATTCAGTAAATCTCTTGACTTCAGTTTGATTGTAATTGGTCAGTGGGTGCTTTCAGAATTCAAATATTTTCACATGATCTGAGAGTCATGCAATCACAGTTAATGAATTATTTATGAATTTATTTTAATATTGACTGTATTGTTAAGCTGTATTGTTTAAGTCTATTGTCTTAAATCTGTCTGTGGATTTCTCAGTGTCAAATAGTACTGCAGATCCATTCATCCTCTGACATTCCAAACAGCACCAGAATTCCCATCCTGTCATGATGGGATTGGTGTTGTTACCATGGAAATCCTCCCCTGCAGTAATACAGATATTTTCCATCCCCTTGGGAGAGGTTGCTAGGCAACATTGCCTGAACCAATGGGGACTTGTTACAATTAGTTTGAGCTTATGCAAAGGTCAGAGGATGTGTAATGTACACTAGGGTCATGGAGCTCCTAACCTAATTTCTGCTCACACATAAAACTTTTGCTCATAAATAAAAGACAAAAACAAAAGCTAACAAAGCCTCTAATCATTGAAGGTGATTCTTTATTTTCTGTCATAGGTTGTGAGTAATGTACATCCTTGTACAAATCTGTTAAATTCTTCAAAGTAGTGTTTTATGCTTTTTTTTATTCATTTGTTTTCTTTAATAAAATGGTGACGTGGTTTAAAACAAAATCTAACTTCTAGAGGAGGACATTCTCTTTTTTGAGAAGGGAAAAGTATGTAAGCACTCAAACAGAACAACTGATGACGACGACGAAATCCTCTCTCTCGTACTTCCTGTTTGCACACTCATTGAAGCAGAGGAAGCCAAAGACAGTCTCCAAACACAGTGGCTGCTGCTAATAGCTTCTGTTTCTTTCTCTATAATTTTATTCTTTTTTTTATCACCATGTGTGTCTGTGGACAGAAATATCTCTGGAGGCAAGACTGACAATTGAACCAGAGACAAGACCAAGAGACAAGTTGGTCTTTTGTTTGTTGCATGTTGTGACATTGGCATTTATACAGATCTCCAGGAAATGCTTTGTTTTGTGCACATGGTGTTTGCTGAGGCACACATCCTTGATCCTGTAAGGTCCGCTCGCTTGGTCCAATGACGGATCAAAGGAAGGATGAAAGGGTCACTGAAGGATCACTGCTCGTTTGGTCTTTTCAGTTGTGTCAAATTTCCATTTGTTTCCTATCTGACTCCATGTTTAATTATGACTGCAAATTTAGTTTAGAAAGCCAGTTGGTTGTCGGTCATTTGTATATTTGGCAAAAAGACATTTGTTTATTCTATCAAACTCGTTACTCTTATTTCTCTAGTTTGGTTCTCAGTGTCGCTCAGAGTCTCCCGCTGGCTAATCCATGTGGATCTTACAGTCACAAAGTCTCCCGTCGGAGCAGTTAGTCAGGAATCTAGAATCTCACCTGATGTGCTCAATGCTCTATCCAATTTAAGATTTAGAATGTACTTAACCCTGGACGCAGATTTGGGGTAACAAAGATAGCAACGCAATCTACTAAACTTAATAATTTCAGAGTAAGAGAATAAAATCAAATGTAACAATTTATTAATAGTCAGGTAAATGTATTGTGTCAATTACATAATCGAATTCAAAGATAATCATTACAAATATTGAATGCTCAGAAATAGAGTAAATTGTGCATACCCGAATTTGTGAAAATACATAATGTTGAATGTCTAGGAGGCACTCAACATTACGTGCTGATCTTGGTTTTAATTTGCCTAGAAGTATTCATAAAGCAGAGCGTCTGTGGGACACTGAACATTTTAAAATCCTCCAGCCACCAAAAGAGAGAGCCATGAACATCTCTCAAACATTTCCTTATCAGGACAGAAACCTCTTTCAAATGTAAACCCGAGTTAACAATGGACCTTTTGGTTGTTGTGTAAAGAAGGTAATTAGCATGGAAGACCCTGAGCAGTGGCAAACCCAGAAGCCAGACATTTTTAAACTCTTTATCCTTTAACACTTTTTGGTTTGCTTTTTATGGGTGTAGCGATTCTAAGCCTAAGGGAAATGGTGCGGATCTATGTGTGCGTGAATCGTTTTGTTGATCAAACACACATAAATCTGCACAAAGGGGAATTTGGATATTAACAGTTAATTATAACGGATTATAACAATTATTAATATCTATGGCTTGATTCGACTTGTAGAATTTTCTTTAATTCTAGAAAAGAGTTCAAAGGACGGATAATTTGTCCAGCAAATATTGACCTTATAGACTCTATAAAAAGGAAAGGTTTCTTTTGGCCACAAAGAAAGATCTTTCCATTAATTTGTAACAAGGATCGGTCACCATTAAAGTGACTTATGGTTGAGCAATTCAGAGGCAATCACGTGTGAATATATATATTTTAATAATCGACAAACAATAGACAAACATACACAGATGAATTGAAAAAGGGAAGAAGAGAGAATAAGAGAGAGAGTAGGAGAGACAAAGGAAGGTAGTATTACAGACTATAACCTATTTGAGAACAAGCAAGGAATCAGACCAACTTATTGGTATAAACTCAAAAAAACTCTCTAACGAGGGTAGGCTACTTGCATGTGTTTGTTTCTGTGGCTGGTCGGAATTCGTGCGTGTGAATTCCGTAATCTAGTCCGAGGTTTGCGTCTTGCTGGGCGGGTCCGTTGGAATCCGCGGTAAGTTCAAATGTTGGTTCTTTGTTTGTAATGTCCTTTGTGGAAAATGGCGCTGGATCCAAGAATCCGCGCCAGAGGAGGAAAAGGAACAGGAAGAAGGGGCTGGAAGAAGTTGAAGAGAGAGAGTGATCCTTGGCCTACGGTCGCTTATAAAGGCATAAACAAAGCACGCCTCTAAGGGTTGGGACAGCCAATCAGAGTGAAGGAACTGAGAAGCGGGAAACTTTTCTTTGTCTCTTAGCCTGAGGTGATTAGCATGTTTTATTGCCTACTTGAGAATGCAGACCTTTGGGTTTTGGAATAAAAGAAAGAGTCTGATGCATCCTAGCACAGTGAAACAAACCTAGACGGTCTGCAAATGGAAAGACAAAGATTTCGAGACCATTCATGGCTATACTAACTCTTAGCATGAAGGCAAGGTAAAGATTGACTTGGTTTTACCCAAGTATTTACTGATTATAAGCTTCTAAATTATCAAACACATCTAAAATGGTTATAACAAAGCATGCATACATATAGGTAAAACACAACACATCTAAAAATGGAAAGTAACTAATTTAAAAGTCACATGGCACAGTCTTTTGTTCTTGGTATGTATGTGTGTGTTTGTGTGTGGGGGCTGTTTTCAGATGTGCCATCCTGTGGAATGTATGTAGGTATGTGGGGGGTGAAGGGAGGCCTGGAGGAGGACAAAGAGTTTTATTGCCCCAGGGCTGTAAAACGACTGTCCATGCAGACAGAGCTGCATTCTGAGTTTCCAAGTCTCATTCTGTTAAATCAAAAGTCACAATCAGTTGTTTGTTTTTTGATCGATCAATTTGAGACACCGTCCAGACGCTACATAATCCCCCTTTATGGCCGATGAAGTTCATGTTTGGACATCATCGGACAGTAGATCAGATAGTTGAATGGCAGGTGGATCAATGATGATCGATGTGTAGTGGCAGTTGAATCAACAGGTGCACTGACAGTGTCATCTGTCATCTTAAAGTCAGTTCATGTGAGGCAGGTGTTTTCTGGTTGCTGCAGGTAGTGGTCAAGGCTTTTGTGTACCGTGAGACAAACATGTAGCAAACTGACCTAGCGCTGGTGCTGGTGGAAGGAGGACAGCAGGTAGACATTAGTGCACTTCCAGGGTGTCTGCAGGTCGGAATGTTGCTCTGTTCTGATGGCAGTGCCGAATGGAGCTTGTTTGAGCTGTGTTGGGCGGAGAGTCAGAAGTTTGTGGTGGCACAGTACTTCTGTGGTGGGTCCTGTTCAGGGAACCGTGTTGCTCATGCCAGCAGCTCAGGTGACTCTGAGGCAGGCACATCCGGCCATCTCAGTGCAGTTTCCGCTTGACACCTGTGCGAAATGTCTGAAGTCGGTTGTTGTTGTTGACAGCTGTTGGTCCTTCCGTGGCGTTTGCGTGTTGAGGTCTTTGTCACTGCATGTGTTGTTTCAGGGTTGGTGTGGTTTAAGCCTTTCTTTCTTTGACTGCAGAAGCCTTCATGAAACTTGTGGGTGAAGTTTGAGTGGAGGGCTCTGGTTTCCCTCCCCCCTTCGGTATTTGTCAAAGGCTGAGGGAATTTTTTTTCACTGCTGATGTGGTGTTAACCAGCAGGGTACCTCTTTGTGGGATTCACTTTGAGTTGACCAGACTCTGTCAGTTCTCTCCGGACCAGGTTGAGCTTGTCTCTACTGCAGCTGAACTGTCGTGTCCGGGTTCGGACTTGAGCTCTTGGAGGGCAGTGTCAAGGTGAGTGATGCTGGAAACTCACCCCCCTTTCTCAATCTTCAGTTCAAGTTCTGGATCAGGAGTCAACTGACACAAGTGGCAGTGTCATGCTGGTGGGAGTGTTGACCACCTGCAAATTCTGCTTGTGAGGTGAGTGTTTCTGTAAGTTTGAGTTACTTGTTGAAACTGGTAGCCAACCAGTACCATCTGACGTACTCTGCCATGTCTTGCTGCATGCCAGGGCAGAATGTCACTTGTTTCGAGTGGCTTTAGTGCCATGGTGTCTGGTGCATGGTGCGTCGTGGGCATATGCTGTCGTGACCCCCCTGTGGCGCGGTGTCACCACTAGCCTTGGCGCTGTGAGGACAGCCGGGGCATACCACAGCATGTTTGCTTTCACGCGCAGCAGGTGTTTCAGTTCGTGCAGCCTTCTGAGGCTTGAGGCAGAAGTGAGGTCAGAGGTGCAGATAGGGTGGCTGGTGGGGTCTGAGAGGTGGTTAGAAGCTTCAAGGTCAGCTGTATCGCTAGCAGCGTTTTGTGGAGCCAGCGTAAGCGGCTGTGATGTTGACACCGTTGCTGGAGGTGTCTGCTTGCTGCGGGTTGTTGCTGCAGCATTGAGGGTGGGTGGGTGGGTTGGTACTGACCATAGCTTGCCATGGAGTGCACCCGTCTTGGCGTTTGGTTTGAGGACGGGCCAGATGGGAGCAGAGTAGGTGCTGTTGGATGGGCGGATGACACCTTCTTCAAGCATGGAGTTGATGATTTCCTGCACAGGTTCTTGTGAAGCTATGGGAATCTTGTACTGCTTGACAGAAGTGGGAGGAGCATTTGGGTGTGTTGGGATGCACCCTGTGTGAAGGTCAGTGAGACCACAGTCTTGTGAGTCTTTGGCAATTGGCGCTTTGAATTTGTACAGTACTGGTCGTTCTTGACAGTCTGTATCAGTCTTTAAAGCGTCCGCATCCTTGAGGATTTGCTGGACTTGAGTCTCAAATCCTGGATATGGCTCCTCTGTCTCCTTTGTGTCATCTGCCCTGTCAGCTGTCAGAGGTGCAGTGTCGTTGTCAGTCTCACAAGCAGGTTGGTTAGAGACTGTATGCACTGTCAGGCGTTGATCCTCTGTTCTGCATACCTGTTCTGTGGTTAATGCCGTGGCAGGGGCGATCGTGATGATCTGGAAGGGTGCTGTGGACAGGGTGTTGTCAGTGCGCCCTTCTGGGATCATTGAAGGTGGGATGGAACCAGTTATTGGTAAAGTGAGTTCAAAGTTGTGGAAGTCATGACTCACTAACCATCCCAGACGATAAGCTCTGGGGATTCTAATGTCTGTTGCAGTGCAGTTGTTGAACAGGATGTAGACCACACGGGAAAGCACCTTGGTGAGAGGTGTGGCTTCCAGGGTTAGTCCAAATTTCATGCTTTCAGGTGAAAGTTGGAAGAAAGCCAGTGTGTGGTTCAGGGTTTGACCACGTCGCATGTTGAGCCGAACAGCGACCCCTTTGGTGTAGGCTGGTACTACAATGTCCTGTTCATTAACTAAAGTGCAGACCTCTGGAATGGTCTGGCCTGACTTGAGGTTTTCAGGGCAAACTGGAACAGAAGATTTTAAAGTCATTGGGGCCCATACCATTTTGTCAATAAAATCCACTTGAGCTTTAAGGCGAATCAAAATGTCTGCTCCGATGTAGACATCATGTGGCAGGTCCGGGAGGACCAGGAAGTAATGGGTTAAACACCTGCCATTCCAGTTCAAGTTCAAAGCGCAAATGTTCTTGGCAGTTCTCATTGTTGACAAGCAGGAGTCAACGGGGAAGCAGGTGCGCTTGCTGGTGAAGGGAAGGTCAGGTGCGTCCTTGATGAGGGCGTTGAACAGTGCAAGGCTGATGGCTGAGTTGTCTGCCCACAATGCAAGAATGATGTCTGTTGTTGTGACATCATTCAACTGCAAGTTTGTTGTGACCTTGGGGAGGTCAGAGTCAAAGTCTTTGATAGGTTGGAAGGTGCACAGCAGTGAACTTGAAATTTTCCCGGGAGCTGACACGGCTGTGAAAGTTCCCGCGACCTCTGGCTGAGTTCCCGTGACCTCCATGACCTGACAGTCTGGTTCAGTTGTCCTAGGTGACTGGAGAGACAGGGGTTCTCGCACTTGAGCCCAAATTTTCAAGTGTCTGAAGTCCAGCAGGGGTTCGAAACGATCTAGCAGATCTTTGCCGATGATGAGAGGAAATGTGTCCACAGGTGATACGTACACTGGGTGTACCAGACTCATTGGACCGATTGTGAGGTGGATGGGAGCAGTGTGTTCGAGCTGTACCTCATTTTGGCTGTATGAGTGCACATTCAACACACATTTTTGTGATTTGAGAGTTCGGTTCTGTCTCTTAGCTGAAGCTTGGAGTCTGTCAAAGAGTTGGGATGACATTAAAGTGAGGTCTGCCCCCGTGTCAACAAGGGCCTCGAGACTCATCTCATTCTCCAAGGTGACTGCTAGATGCAGTTTCCGGGTCACCCCCTTTTCAATCAGGTTTCCTAAGAGTCTTAGTGTTGGGACTTGAGTGGTGACTGCTAAGCAGGTGGTGCTAGTCTCAGGTGAATTGTCAGGGAGGCTGACAACCACTACAGCACTTGCAGGTGCCTTGTGAGGCTGACTGGTTGTGTGCTGGAGAGAATACACTTGTTCTGTCTGTGCAGTCAGCGGCAGTTGTGTGATGCTTGAAGATTGGTAGGTCGTTTCTGTGATCTGTGGTTGGAATGCTGGAATCTGGACTTGCTGTTCAGTTTGAGGGCTTATAGTGATGGTGTTGATTTCACATTTCACGCCTAGTCATGCGTGGTCTGACATGTCGTCCTTTTGAGGTGTCCTGTTGACAAGTTCTCTTAGAATCTTCAGGATCTCAGCTGTTTCAGACACAGTTGCACCTTTCTGTTCTGGAACAAACTTGGACTTGGGCTTGTTTGGGCCCTGTCGAGAGCCATTTCGCCGGTGACTCTCTGGGCTGTACGCACCGTTCGACGAGTGTCGGTCGTTTCTGGGCCATCGGCTACCATCCCACGTGGCTCCACCCTTTGTGTTGTGGGGTGGACGTGGCTTGTCCCAGAATCTTTCAGAGTGTCTGGGCTGGTGCATGGGACGGGCACCATTGTAGTTATGGCGCCCTCTGCTGGCTGGAAACGATCTTGACTCTCTGTTTGGGTGCCCACTGTTGTGGTGTTGCTGGGCACCCTCTAGTGACAGTTCAGCGCTGTGGTAGAAGACAGGGTAGACTGTTGGGTTTTTTACAGTCTTTTCAGTGACAGTCTTTTGCTTGATGTAAGCTTTATGGGCGAGGTCCCGCAGCTGTTGGATGGGCATGCTGCGGGGACAGACCAGAACTCCTAGATGTTGACTCACTGTGTGATGCAGATTTCGGAGGAACAGAATTTTGAAGTTCAGATCCTCCTCCATTCCAGGCTCGTTCCGTGCTCCGAAGTAGGTCTGTCGTAGTCGATTGTAGTATGCTTGCGGGGTTTCTGCTCGGCCCTGTGTAAGGTCCATAGCAGCGAAGAACCCGTTGTCTGACTCAGGATCAGAGAACTCTTGAATCAAAGCCTGTCGCAGCTGTTGATAGTTGGTTTTGACAGTTTCTGGTTGTCGATCCAAGAAGCTGCGTACATCCCGGCTTGATGTGATTCGAAGCAAATACAATCTGTCCCATGTTGTCACATTGTGCACAGTTTGTAAGACAAAGTCTATATCCTGCAGATAGGCGTGCACGTCGTGTCCTCCTGCAGGGCTTGGGGTGAAAGTGGGGATGTTTCTGGCCAGCTTGTCAAGTTCTTTGTGCGCGCTGCCGTGCCTGGCGGCTGGAATGTCTTGGGAAGGTTCCCACCCCTTCGCTGCTGAACGGGGTTCTGGGAAGCTGGCTGGTGACACTTTGAACTGTGGGCTAGCACCCCCCTTGGGAACAAGGAACTCTTGACTCGGAGGTCTTGACCTACGGTTCAGGGGAAACTCTGTGTTGTGCATTTCCCCTAGCTGCTTGCTGTACAGCTTGTAGGAATGTCTGAGTTCTCTGTGAGAATTGTCAAGTTCATCTTTAAGATTGTCTCTTTCATGTGCTAGAGCAAGGATTTCGGTTCTGGCCAGTTGCAGGTGCTTTTTGCAAGCTCTGACCTCAGCATCCTTCTCTTTTAGTTCATTTCTAGCTCTGATCAGGAGAGCTTCGCCTTGTTGGAGTCGTTCATTTAAGTCCTCTCTGTGGTCTTTCTCCAACTGCTCTCGGTGCTCTGTGTCAGCACGAAGTTCTCTTAGTGCATTTTGGAGTCTCTCAACTTTGTCTTGTAGCTCTGTGTCGGTCTCATCCGCTCCGCTGTGCCGTTCCTGAGCCTCGACGAGTAGCTGATCTAGACGAGTCTGGGCGTCAGCCTGGTTCCTCCGGGCCTCCTCAGCCTGAAGTTTGAGCGCTGTTGTCTCCTGCTCCAGCTGGATGTTGTTATTCTCGCTGAGCCGTGTCTGGACGATCAGATTGTGAGCGAGCCTCCCGATGATCTTGGCCCATTCTTTGTGATTGTAGCTCTGTGTGGGATCATGGGTCGTTAGCCTGTTCAGATCGTCGTCCAGCTGTTCTCTGCTCAGCTGCTGTAGGTCGCCGGTGACTCCGGGCAGGAACTCATGGGTCATAGCAGACAGCCAGGTCTCGAGGTTGTCCCAGTGGGCAGCAGGGCTGGATGCACAGGACATCTTGGCGTACTGTTGACGAGAGAACACAGCACAAAAGAAACAATGCAAGTCCTTGCAGAATTTAGAGCTAAAATTTTGCACGTTTCAAGTACAAATTTAGAGCTAACAGTATAGACTGTTAGTGAGCTACGGTCCAGATACTTAATATCTTTGGCCGTGAATCTTGGTGAGTGCCAAGCCTAAATAAAGATTTTGACGGCGGCAGCCTATTGGGTCGTGTGATGACTCTGGCGGCTGGGTTCCAATCTAATATTTAGCTTTCCTTGCTTGCTCACACAGGTTCTGTCTGTATGTGAACTGAAAGAAACACAACAGGACAGTGAGGTACACAGGGCAGGATAAAACAAACAAAAATATTAAAGTGGATTAAAAATCGAAAACAAAGTAACAGGAAATGGTAAGAGGGGAGGAGAAACTCTAAGCTTCGCCACTAGGTGTTATTGCGGACCCGACAGAGCGGTGGCGCTGTCGAGTAATAACCCTTAGGGAGACTGGATGCTTAGAGGGGGAAAGCCCCAAAGGCACTCAATGTTAATTTGAAAATGTTGAATTTAAACTTAGTTTAAACCGAATTTCAAATAACCAGGTGCCAAGGTACCTGTATAATTTTGGAAATTTGCTGTTACAATAAATAGGCACTTAAAGCAGAAATAACACTTCAGAGGAAAGTCATGGGAGGAAAGATCTGAGCATGACCTCCAGGGGGTGTGTTAATCATTGAATGCCTGTGGTGACACTGATACAACTTTATTTGAATTTAAGTTAAACTCGTTTAACATAAATTTAAATAAGTGTGAAGAGTCGTAGAGACAGAGAGTGTCAAATAACAGTAACAGTGAAAATTACAGTTCTGGGCAGAACTAAAGCAGCAAAAGGGAAAGTTAGGATTAACCTTCAGGAAAATTGAGAGAGAAAACAAAGAGGAGAAGCCGCACTACGAATAATGTCCACCAGGTGGCGTTATCGAGTTCGCTGCGACGATGACGTAGGGAGGAGGGCCTGCGCTCTGTTTGGTCAGAGAAGCAGCGCCAATCCCAACGCTCGTGATTTGAATTTTGGGCGGGTTCAATGGTTCATTGAAGCTGCAAAATACTCACGCATACAATAAATCTCTCTATATATAACTTTTGGTTCCTCTTTCGATCGCGGCGGATCGAGGAAGTGCCTGGCATGAACCTTTCACTACCATTAAAGCACAAACATAAACGAACAGGGTTTCTTCGCTGTCGTTTTTAAAGGTTTAAGCTGGATCAGAGCTTACACCTGACTCCTGGCTCAGATCACACAAAACTGTCGCAGCGCGACTTTCTTTGTCTGATCTGCCTGAGCGCACGTGGGTAATTACTTCACGCAGGCTCAAACGGAGCGAATTCGCCAAGTTACAAAGCATCGGACATACGCGATGAATGACTAGCGACACAATAAAGGCCTATACAGGGTTGATCGGAGGAGACTCGCTCGGATCAAACGTTATCCACTGAGGAGATTTCTTCGTCCAAAAGGGATATAACAACGCTCTACAAAAAGATTTCTTCGTTTTTGCTGAGGTGTAAACGAATATTAAAATGCTCTGCAAAGAGATTTCTTCGTCTCTGCTGATGTGATTTTAATATGTGACTGCAGTTTAACGGATTTACTTGTTAACAAAGGCTAAATGATAGACAAATAGACGTGCTAACACACCGGGATCAGAAATATGAGCTCATTAGGTTTGGGCGGGGTGAGTTTGCTCGGCGGCGCTCACCTCACGCGACGCGCGTGTAACAACAAAACATATACATACACACTTAGACTGGAACTGAGTTTGCTCAAACACAAGTTTAAAACGGTGCCCGCTGATTCTCCACCATTATATGTAGCGATTCTAAGCCTAAGGGAAATGGTGCGGATCTATGTGTGCGTGTAATCGTTTTGTGATCAAACACACATAAATCTGCACAAAGGGGAATTTGGATATTAACAGTTAATTATAACGGATTATAACAATTATTAATATCTATGGCTTGATTCGACTTGTAGAATTTTCTTTAATTCTAGAAAAGAGTTCAAAGGACGGATAATTTGTCCAGCAAATATTGACCTTATAAACTCTATAAAAAGGAAAGGTTTCTTTTGGCCACAAAGAAAGATCTTTCCATTAATTTGTAACAAGGATCGGTCACCATTAAAGTGACTTATGGTTGAGCAATTCAGAGGCAATCACGTGTGAATATATATATTTTAATAATCGACAAACAATAGACAAACATACACAGATGAATTGAAAAAGGGAAGAAGAGAGAATAAGAGAGAGAGGAGAGGAGAGACAAAGGAAGGTAGTATTACAGACAATAACCTATTTGAGAACAAGCAAGGAATCAGACCAACTTATTGGTATAAACTCAAAAAAACTTAAAGATCGTTAAGGGCTACTTGCATGTGTTTGTTTCTGTGGCTGGTCGGAATTCGTGCGTGTGAATTCCGTAATCTAGTCCGAGGTTTGCGTCTTGCTGGGCGGGTCCGTTGGAATCCGCGGTAAGTTCAAATGTTGGTTCTTTGTTTGTAATGTCCTTTGTGGAAAATGGCGCTGGATCCAAGAATCCGCGCCAGAGGAGGAAAAGGAACAGGAAGAAGGGGCTGGAAGAAGTTGAAGAGAGAGAGTTGATCCCAGTGAAACAAACCTAGACGGTCTGCAAATGGAAAGACAAAGATTTCGAGACCATTCATGGCTATACTAACTCTTAGCATGAAGGCAAGGTAAAGATTGACTTGGTTTTACCCAAGTATTTACTGATTATAAGCTTCTAAATTATCAAACACATCTAAAATGGTTATAACAAAGCATGCATACATATAGGTAAAACACAACACATCTAAAAATGGAAAGTAACTAATTTAAAAGTCACATGGCACAGTCTTTTGTTCTTGGTATGTATGTGTGTGTTTGTGTGTGGGGGCTGTTTTCAGATGTGCCATCCTGTGGAATGTATGTAGGTATGTGGGGGGTGAAGGGAGGCCTGGAGGAGGACAAAGAGTTTTATTGCCCCAGGGCTGTAAAACGACTGTCCATGCAGACAGAGCTGCATTCTGAGTTTCCAAGTCTCATTCTGTTAAATCAAAAGTCACAATCAGTTGTTTGTTTTTTGATCGATCAATTTGAGACACCGTCCAGACGCTACATGGGGATAAGGACTTCGTACCAGTCACACTTAGACATTTCAAATGATACCAAACATGTATAACATTGTATGATACACTCATAATGTTGCATGGATTTTCAATGAGAGTCATTTGAGGGGGGAAGAGGGGAGGAACAGGGAGAAATGCAAAAGTGAGGGTGAGGTGTTCTCTGCTTAGCATGTTGTCCCTGGAGATGTGTATTAAGGAAAACATTTAAAAAAATGGAATTTCCTTGTCTCTTTCTGGAATGAATGCATTTCTAATGATCCAGAATAGGATCTTGTTCATGTTTGATTTCTACAGCTTTCCTGTGGCTCAATCAGTATCCGTTGTTTTCACGTGACGTCATCGAAACTTGCGTACCGGCATATCCGCCATTTTGATTCCCTATGCAAAGCAACAACAAAGCTTGTATATTCAAAACTTATGCTCACAAATGCCTATCTGTGGAATTTTTGGATGTTCAAATAGGCCAGGAGTAAGTACAGATGTAAGATTTTTTAAACTTCCAAAAGTGATAACTGGACAATGTGAAAGAACACGAATTTTGTCAGAAGAAAGGCGACGTGTATGGAAAGCTGCGATCACAGGGCTGACATTCAGACTGAAGAAAAATGGAATAGAACGATCATATGCTCTAAACATTTTGTAGGGGGTAAGTTTAAATGTATTGACAATATTTAATATGTTTAGAAGCTGCAATTTATACCAAAAGTAAAAATGTGTTACAGTCGACAGACAATAACCCACCCCACCCACTTTGTCCTAATTAGTAACTTTCCCCAAAATGCCTTCGTAACTCAGTAAACTTAACCTTTAGCAGTATTTGTCATTCCATTACCTTCTGTTTATTGTTATAAATTGGAAACATATTCAACAATTAAAATAATACAAGTTAAATTCAACCAATCTGTCTAACGTCCTTTATATTGAAATTCGATTCAGCAGTTAAAATAACACCTAATGTTATATTTTATATCTCCTTTTTAGGCATTAAAGACACAGAGCAGTGATGAAAACACTATTGTTCATGTTAATTCAGTCCATGGAGAGGTTCATGAATGTGAAAGTACAGAGCGTTCTAAAACTGCGGTAACTTGTCCTCGTTCCACCGCTTGTATCCATAAACGCAACAGAAGTCACTTATGTTAATTGTTTTTGATTTACAATCTACAAATATGTAGTATTAGAGTAATAAAGAGTATGATAACAAGTAAAATTAGCGACGATCGTCAATAAGATATACGAGTTGACACTGACAGTAGGGAATCAAAATGGCGGTGCGCAGTGCATGGTGGGTAACTACGCAGGTTTTGTGACGTCCGTGAAAACAACGGATAGCATTGGTGTTTACAACGCCAAGGTCATGGGCTTGATCCCAGGGAAAGCAAGAACTGATTCAATGTGTTCCTTGAATGCTATGTAAGTCTCTTTGGATAAAAGCCTCTGCCAAATGCATAAATGTAAATGTTTGGCCCAGTTGGGATTTCCAAATTATGATAGAAATTCTATTATCCTTCCTTCAGGCTTTTTGACAAAACATAAATCCAGATAAAAGCCATATTATAGCTGTTTGTGAGGAGCAGACCAACATGTAATTTGAAGAAATGCATTTTCTTCACAACTCATCTCTTCCCTGACAAGTAATATATTTTCATTTTGTAATACATATTTTCACATTGAACCTCCAAATTAACATTGAAACAACATAAACATGGTATATTTTAAACATTTGTTTTATTGTATGTTTTTACTATGAATGAAGGGCAGTATCACCGATACCAATATGCCTGAGACAATGCATTGTTATGTGTTTGTTGGTGTTTGTCTGTGCTGTCTGAATTGGCATTAATAGAGTGTGTTGTGTATAAAGTAATATGGAAACATGGTTTTGTCTCTGTGAATATAAGCTCTCTCTTTGAATGAGAGCTGCCAATTCATTTTTCCCCAGCTGGTATCAATATTCTGGTAACACTTTATGTTGATGGTCCAAACTGAACATTCTGTTGACTGTAAGTAACTTTGCAATCATGTACATGTCAACTAACTAATTATCTCATTAGAGTGTATTAGTTGACTCTCTGCTTAATATCTTCAAATTTCAGTTCAAAACTGATTCAAAACTCAAAAATGATTTGCTTCAGGTGAGAACAGGCTAATTGATCTCATCAGCTAATAATTATCCATGGCTGCTCAATGAGTCAGTAACATCCACAAACTGGTCACTAAAGAATACAAAAATAAATGATAATACAGGCCTGAACTTGACATAAACAGACTGACTGTATACAAAACAAATCCATAATTCTGTAGTGCCATGCTTTACAAGTTGAGCTACTAGCATGCAAATACATTATTTGACATAAGTTCTGAAGTAAGCTAGGCCCTAATGAGCCCTAATTAATCTGATGTGCTCAGTGTTATTTTGAGTAATTTCTGAAAAAATAATTTGAGAATCAGACAAAATACAAACCTATATTTCTGGGTATCAAAATAGAGTTTATGTTCATCAAAAAAGAAAAAAAAGTATTATTTCAGGTTACATAATGTAGTGTCTGGACGGTTGCTCAAAATGATTGATCAAAGACCAATAGCTGGTTCTGATTTTTGAGTTAACAGAATAAGACTTCAAGTTTTTAAGTCTTAGACCAAGTAAGTTTGTGGCACTAAAACAAGGTCCTCTTCTCCAACCTCCCACTACAACAAGAAGGCCATCTGGTGACCTAAGAGATACACATAGACATACCTATACCATGAATACACAAAAATGTCTACATAATCTATGTAACTCACAATCAGTCATCTCAAATTGAATATGATATATTCTTACGTATGTTTGCATGCCTTTGTCTTTCTGCTCCATTTTTTGTATCTTTATTCTTGTCTATATATTCTTGAAAGGATGGTGTATATTGTGTAATGCTAAGACATCCTATCATTCTATCATTCTGTTGTACCAAAGCCTGTCCAATTCCGACAGCTTTCTAAAAGGTTCTGTCAGAGTTGGGAACAGAAGCAAAGGGAAAATTCCAATCCAGTTACTGGCTCTTCAGTAAAGAATTTTGTGTATCCCTGTGTTTCTTTAAAATTCCTGACACCCGGAAACTCTCTTTTTTCGCTCACTCTCTGGACCCTTCTCTCTACTCTTGCACTCTCACAGCCTTCAGGCCCTGCAAACCTTTCCTCTCCACAGCAACTTTACCTTCAGAGCAAACTTCGTTTGAACTTCCCATGAATCCATCAAAGGACTCTTCAAGGAACTTGCCAGCATCCAAACAAGGAACTCTCCAAACGCACACATCGGCGACTCAGCAACAAGAGAAACTCAATACAAGTATCAGTTATGTGTTTAAAGCTTATTTGCTCCTATTAAGGTGATTTTCCTTGCTGGCCTCAAAGTGTTAACTGTTTGTAAAAACGCAATTTTCTCTCTCTCGCTCTTAGTCGTTTGTTTAGTATTTGTGTATTAAAGTGATGTATCCACCCTTGAATTGCCTCTTTAATACTCATAAATAGGTCACTTAAATGTTTGATTTTTGCTACATGCTTTGATACTTTTTAGTATGAAAACGGAAAGCTTCTTCATTACATACATGGCTATGAGGAAAATCTTGCTAAAGTTAATAAAGATATTGCGTGGCTCGTATAGTGCACATAAGGCCGTTTCTTTGAACTGAATGCTAGAACTAATAAATTCTACTAGCCAAATCAACCCATGTATATTCATAATTTATGAATCATAATCAATATACATATTTCCCTTAATGGTTGATTTATGTGCATATAAATTAACCTATGCACACACAAACACAACTTTGTGTTCAACTATTCAGTAGTTCTTTGGGTTAGTGATAACAGTGAATGCCCCAAATGATTATTGTGAGTGCATAATATATATTATTATATATATTGCAATAATATTACAAATATTGCTGTGCTGATTGGGAGTACAATAGTGCAGTGCTTATGGGACTGGAATTATGGAACTGCAAACTACAACAGGGATGACACCCAAACACCCTTTCACAGGGCACCGATGATGCTGTACAACATAAGAACGTTTGCAGTATACCAACTTTCTAAGCTTTCCCTTAAAGTCTAATCTTATAATAATAGTAATAATAATAATAGCAATATTATATATAATATAAATATATAATAATAATATATTATATATATATATATATATATATATATAAAATTACATATTATACTTTATTGTAACAAGCGTTTTAATATAAAAAATAATAAAATAAAATTTCTAATCAAAAGATAAAAACCCGCCAGTTGCATCAAATACCAGCCCAAATTTTATCAACCAGCCCAATGCATTTTTCCCCGGTCGGACGTGACCAAAAGGAGCCCATTTGGGCGGGTACCCACTCAATCTGGCAACACTGCACAAGAGGCGCGAGGTTTTGAACCACCTTTATCCAGAAGCGATACTCAGAATGAAGCAATGACGTATTCAACAGAAACCGAGGCCTCGTTTGTCATCGTCACGTGATTTTCACGGAAACGATACAAGCCTTGAATCGGGGCTTCATCGGGAACGCCCCTTTTTGCTCGACACAAGCTCCGGAGCCTCGCTTCAGATGACCCATCACTAGTTGGGCCTTGCGTGTTGGGCCTTGCGGAGCTTCTACGCATCTGGCCTTTCTGGGTTGGCAGTTTCCTCTTTTTGGAGTGTGCTTCCCACTGTGCTGCCTATCTACCCCAGTAGTCCAGCCTGTGTGTTTGCCCCACTTCGCCTGGAACACTTCCTAGAGGCCTTTGCCCAGTTACCTCCTTTGTTTTGTCCGCATGTCTCCAGTACTTTGGTTTTGGACTTTCTGTGCTTCAATAAATTATTTTGCGTACCTGCAGCCTGAGTCAGTGCCCCATCCCTGACAAACTGGGCTAGCTTTAACTTGCTAATTTACTAAGTGCTAACTGGTAACAATCCATTTGCTGAGTTAATACAGAAATATAGAACACTTATCTGTTCTCATACTAAGCTTGTGGTCCACTCATCACCCTCCAAAGATGCCACTTTTAAACTAGCATAAGACATTGAACACTACTAAATCCTTCAATTTTAGCATTTACTCTCCCTTTTGAGTGTAAATAGCAAAGCAAATAGCATAGCAAATAGCAAAGCATAGCATAAATAGCATAAATAACATAGCAAAGCATGCTGGGGAAATGGAAATCATAGCCCTGTTTAGTTTTAAGATTGTTCAGGGGTGCCCAATCCTTTCCCTGAAGATCTACCTTCCTGCAAAGTTCAGCTCCAGTCCTAATCAATAGGGTTGATCTGTTTGATCAGGGTTGGAGCTGAGCTTTTCCAGAGGGTAGATGTAAAGAGCACAGTGTCTAACTTGTCACACTTGAATAGTATTCAATATGGGCTTATATATCAGAAGAAAAGTACTGCTTCTGGAGAGAGGATGGTGACACAGTAGGACACATTGGTGACTGACCAGTGCAAAACTCTCTTTTGAAATTTTATATTACAAAATGTTAATAACTCTTTTCTAAATTATATGAACCAAATCTGATGTAACATTTGTCTTGCACATTTCCAGGTGTTTGGACTCAACATTTTGAACAGTTCAACACTGTTGGAAAAACCAGTTCCCATTTTCTTCATACAATGAAATTTTCAACCACAATAGAAAAGTTAATAACCTCATGAACCAAATAATACATTAAGTAAACGATGGAAATAGAAATAAATCATTCAATTGAATCCGTTACACAGAATGAAATTTAGTTTTTTACTTCACAGAAAGCTTCTCTCAAACTGTTGTATCTACTCCAGAATATAATGTTTCTGTTGTATTTGAACACTTTCAAAGTTGATCGATTCAGTTTTTGAAATTCAGCTGCTTCCTCTGACCTCCTCTCTGTCTCTTTTCACTCACGCTGACTGTTGTGCCTTCGCAGCTCCTATTGGCTTCTGGAAAAGTCTGTCATTGCAACAAAACTAGTGATTGGATTCAAATCTTTTTCTTCTGACACTCTTATTTTTCTCATCTTTGTTCGTATCTTTACTCTTTTACTAATAGTCTGGGTTACATAGATCTTCAGGAACAGGATTGGGCACCTCAGGTCAAAACCATGAATTAAATCAGATTAAATAATTTGTCAGTTAAGGTTAAATACTTAAATATAGAGTTTTAAATACTCATTAAAGTTCATTGAAAGTTATTTTTTGTTTTGTGTTGGCTTTACTCTAAATGTAGGTTAGACACCTTATTTTTATAAGGCACAAAATGCAACCTGAGAATCCATTTATTTTAAAGAAAAGTTTTTTTTTGTCTGACCACTATGTGTTGGACAAAATATATAATCTGTATATTTTGGGGAAATGTGGTATCCTGCTTACATAATGGTGACACGTATCAGTTTTTCCTTTTCATGGATTAATATTGTAATGAGGGGGTAAGAGTCCATCTCCAGATTAAATTAAGTATATATGAGAAGTACTGTGATTACGACTGACTTTTTTTTTTCACTTTCACATTGGTGAAAACAATGACATCAGACATCATTCTGATTATTAAAGGGAAAGTGGGTTATTTTCATTTAACCTTAATTTCTATTTAATGAAGCTAAGTTGAAACAATATGGAAGAATGTGATGAGATGGACTGCATGAATTGACAACTACAAGGAGACGGTTACCTGTACTTGGGATTCTTCTCTGGTTTGTTCTGTTGAGGTTAAGCCAAAAAAAAAAAAAATTCTGAATTCACTGCATTGTCTACTTGAAGATTTCTATAATCGGATGTTTTCTTATTTGTATGTTTGTGTGGACAAAAACCATGCAGCAGAAATTACTGTTGCTTGGCTGAAAAATGAAAATAAATGACTATCAGGGCTTTTACCCTATTCAGTGTTTCTCACGCACCCATCCCCCTGATTCCCTGTTGTTTAGCTCGGGCTTTGGGTCTGAATCATGATATCCAACCCCTCCCCCCCATGTTGTGTGCCCATCCCCTCCAGTCTCTGCAACCTCTATATGACATTCAGCTCATTATCGTGGGGCATGAAGCCAATGACAGTTCTTTAATCCCTTATAGGCTTACATCCCACTCACAAGCTGTGTGTCTCTGGAATAACAACCTTTAACCCCTCCGAAGTTCTGACACATTCCTTTGCTGCGTTAAACAAATGATCAGACATGCTGGAATCCTAAGGCTGTAGTTTCATTTTCATAAAGGTTGGCCACAATATTGGCTTTCTCAATATGATTGTTTGTCGGATTTTGTTTAACTTTTAGGATCTGGGGGCCTCTTTTATAAAACTCATTCACAATTAAATTTGATTGTTTTTTTTTCTCTCTTTCTTTTTGACAAGAATGCATCGTTCATATTCTAATAAGCAACCAAATTACTAAGTGTTTGACTGCTGTTAGTACTATTGAAAACCAATTCAGATTCTTTTTGCATAGCCATTCTAAAATCTATATAGTACTATATATACATTTGATTTGAGAATGTTTAAACACGGTGCATTATACAATTTGTTTCATTTTGCATCAAAAAACATACATTAAGCATAACAATGTAAATATGAAATATATAGTATACTGCACTGTTTGCAATATGGTCTAAAATCACATTGTGAATAACCAGTGATTTTATAACATCTGTTAGTAAAGTATGCAGTCTTTTGTTCAAATGCTGCATGTGGCATTTGTTGTTGAGTGTAACTCGTGATTGTCTTCTAGCAATCAATAAAAGTCATCAAGAAAGATTTTGTTGTTGTTGCATGCTGCTGTTTCTCTGTATGCACATGACCTCATGTTGCACTCAGTCTGCACTGCATCCAGCATGCAACATCACATTGAGGGTCTGTAAAGAAGACAGACAGGAAGTAGATCAGCTCACCTTCCCCTTTCCAAATGTGAGGAGGGTGTGTGTTTCTGCAAAGATCTAAGATTAAATAATAGGGGGTTTCCTATAAAACAGGGGCACATGGTGTGGATGAAATCAAACCACAGCGATCATTACTAGAAAGAAGGAAGGATCTTGACCTCACATTTTACTGCACATCACAAGCATGACCCTTAGATTTTCTTATAAGACCAGTTTTCTTCAGATTATTTCACTCTAAATAAGCAGTACTCAAAAGACCAAGATAGGTCGCAAGTCTTTTCTAATGGTCGTCAACAACAGCAAAAGCAAATATAAAAAAATAATTAACCATATACTAAGGCAAAATATTTAGGCCCATCGTCTTTTAAAAGGGAAGTAAATCACTTCCTATATCTTTTGTTGATGTCACACGCCATGCGTCCAGGCAAACTATGGAAGAAAAAAAAATGTATTTAAACTTTACAGCTTCACTGGCAACCACAATAAATCAGGTTTGTTAGGCTAAAACGTGTTTTGTATGCTGAATTATTGGCTGCCGAGAGTATGAAACCCTCCATATTCCAAAGACAGAAACTAAAATTGTCAATTTTTCTATTTGGCTTCTGTCGTTTTAATAAATGTGTAAATTGTTGGATCTATGTCATAATTAGTAATATGAATAGCCTACACTGTGCTTATTTTTTAAAGGATATTTTTGTTTACTGTTTCTTGATAAAGAAGTTTGGTATACTGTGTTGAACAGTAACTTGATGTAAAATGAAATACGGATCCTAAAGCAGAAACAGTTGAGAACCTCTGACTTGACCTGTTTAGGGGAAATTATTGAAAATGATATCCATTACAGATATCTTATTACTTAAACCTGAAAACAGATTACTTTATTTACTACTAATTCATTTAATTTTAAGTTACCTTCCAAAACTTGTTGACATTAGTAAATAAAAAAATACAGCTGTTCATTGTTTGTGCATGCTAGTTAATAGTCCATTAATGTTTACAAATAACCTTTAATTTACATAATGTATTCATAAATGTTAAAATTAATAAAGGCTGGAAATGCAGTTCATTATTCACATTAATAAATGTGTATTTTATTACACTGTTAACTACTGAAACCTCATTGTAAAGTGTTTCCGAATCACTTATAGGCCTACTATCAATAACCAATTTATTTGTCAAAGTTTTTTTTTTAAAGCTATAAAAGCTTTGTATATGCAAGTCTTCTTTTGCCCTAAGGTGGTCAATCAAAGTTTATGTATAAAAAACTACTAGAGTTTCTACAAGCATTAAACCTACTAGGCTTGAAATTATTAATATGGTCTGCAATGATTTGAACATGAATAGCATTTTCTTCTCTCCAGACTAGACAGATGTTCAACTTAATATGGCATTTGTAACATTGATAATTTTGGTTCGGATTAGTCTTTTCTCAGCCAAGACTGGCAATTAATCAAGTAAGAGTTTGTAATAAGATTATGTATACATGCTTTCATTGCTTTGAAATTTACTGGAACGAAGGCAAGTAGATCTTTATAGATGTCTCACACAAACTCATTTAGTCTTTTAATATGTTTCACCATACATTATTTTCATCATCATATCTTTATTATTCATTTTGTGTATTGTAGGCGTGCTGTTCACCTTTCATTGGTCATTTTATTTTAGTTGGTTGGCTATTACTCGTTCACTTGCTCTGTTGATACTTAATAAAGTACCTTTTACACTATTTTGTGCTGTAGCTACTCTCAACAATTCTAAACAATTCTCTCTCTCTCTCTCTCTCTCTCTCTCTCTCTCTCTCTCTCTCTCTCTCTCTCTCTCTCTCTCTCTCTCTCTCTCTCTCTCTCTCTCTCTCTCTCTCTCTCTCAGCAGCACTTCCGCTCTGCGAGACACGCGCGTCCACGGACACACACCGACACAAAGAGAGGTACACAACCCTTTAAACCTTACAATATACTTTGTATTTCTATTATGTTTACATCGGTGGTGCGTTTGGATGCCTTTATTCTCGTCTGTATTGTTAGGGTCAGAAACAATCACCCATGGATGTTAAATGAAGATTGAGCTCAGACAACTACGGTCCTATAGTTATGACGACGCATTTACTGCTCTTTTACCATATCTATTCATTGGATTTGTGGGACGGGGTAAAGTAGGAGTTTGGTGAACTCGATGTCGGTGCGTGCTTGTGTTTGACTTCCTTCGGTTTAATCTTGTGCCATTGATCGCGTTCGGTTCGATCAGATTCAGCGTTACATGTAAGTGGATCAAACACAAGCGACGGTTGCTTCTGAGCGTTTTTTCGGATAATCACTCGAAGGATCGTGCCGTGTTGTTGATCTGGAGTTAAAGGTCAAACCCGCGTCGAAACACTTTATATATGGTTACATTCATACATTATTGCACCCCATTGCATCCTTACAATGAAACACTGTTACGTCTTTGCTTTATTCACTCTGTGTTTTCAGTGTTTACATAATTTTGTCTCATTGATATGTCTCTCTCATAGATCGGGATGTCGGATGAGGACTCGCGAGCTAGCTCTAGTTCATCCTCCTCCTCTTCATCCTCCTCCACCCATCAGCAGCAGGAGAAAGACACACCTGGGAAAAAGAGAGATAACAAAGCCAACATGAGCAAGACCTCCAAACTCCTCTCCACCAGTGCCAAGAGGTGAGAACACCATGAGCATAGGACAGATCAGAGTTGCATTGGTGGCAATTATTCTATAATCAACTTAAGCTTATGATGATTTTGCAGGAAATGCAGTCCTGAGCCGTGTCCTAACCCAAGACTACTCATAGTATTCTAGATTTAGACAGAATTCCATGGCATGACCATGTAAATGTTAAAGGCATGTAGTGATTTTTGGGGGGAGGGTAATGGTTGATTAATGGAATTAAATAAAAAAATTGAAGCTGAAAATAACTGAAATTTTGTATAAAATGATCCATTTAACTATTGATTTTCAAATTATATAATATATTATTTATTTTGAAATGTACATCGTATACCTAATATGTTGAAAATGGCTCTGGGAATGTTTCTTATCTTGTCATTCAGTTACATTTTGTCACATTTTGCTCCTGGAGTGTTTTTTCTTGCCATTTAAAAAAAATCTACTTTCGTAAAATCCAAAATAATTTATGAACGTACTATATATTATACCATGCCGTGATGAACAGCACAAGGCCAAGCTTGTCTACTCTATCATTGTGTTATTCACACCGTCTGGATGAAAATACTGGATGAAAATACACACCGTCTGGATGAAAAGAGAATATGCAGCAAGTTTGGTGATTTGGAGAAGAGAAAACTCCAGAATAATGTCACAGAGTTTGTTAGTCAGGTTGTGTGAACAAAACACGGCATCCGTGTAGAACTGACCACATGCACACTTTGGTCAGAGAAATAATAATGCAATTAAGGTGTTTAAATGCCTGTTTATTGCAATTAAAATAGTTGAAGTGATTTATATTTACTTCAATCTAAATTTGATCGCATTAGTTTGATCAAAGTATTGTATTTACATGAGGTGAAGTTTAATCTCAAAAATGCCAAAGTCCCATTAGAGTGTATGTAAGGCACTCAGTGACTGGTGTTGTCAGACCATCATTGTTAATTGCGTCAAAAATACATCTTGTTTTAAACAACCTAAAAATTTACTTTGTAAAACCTTTTTGGCATCAAGTGGTACATAAATGAGTGCAGCAGAGTGGCATGACATATTAAATATTGAGGGGGGACTTATCATATTATTGTCATTGGTGGTTACGGCCCTGTCATCAGATGACTTTTTTATCCTCTCTTCAACCACAGAATCGCAAACATAGGATTGTGGTATAAAACTTTGTGAAAATAAAACTATTATGCTGCCTTTGTAAGCCAACCAGACAAAGGTATATTTGTAGAGAGGATTTGTAGGCGGCTTCTTGTCGTCTTAGGCAGTGTTGTTTTTTTGTTTGTTTACTCCAAAACTGATATGATCATAAACAACATTCATGCTCTTCAAGAATAAATTGGTGCTTTGTGTCTTCTTTCAGGATTCAGAAAGAGTTAGCTGACATCATGTTGGACCCCCCACCAAACTGCAGGTAAGGAAATGCTTGGACTCTTTGATATTCTTCAGTTGTATTAGTGGGTATCAATGTTTGGATCATGATTGATTAAAGATTGACACTATTGTCAATAGTGTAGCTGTTTATGAAGGACAGCTCGCACAGAAGTCACTTCCAATCCAAACATCTTTTTGTTGGTGAAGATGGCAAATTTGTGACCGACTTGAACATGAGCAAAATCTGCTCAGGAAACTTTTTCACTTTTGTGTGAGACTCCAAGTCACACAGAGTCCTGTTGAAATTTCAGCATGCACTGGTAATGTGACCACTCTTCAACTGTGGTCTTGGTTGTAGTTGTTGCAGTGTGTCCTCTAGCTCTGAAATTTTGTGTGGGTGGCATCTGTTGTATTTCATTCATGGAACCGATTCAAAGAGGTCAAATGGTGGTTGATGCTGTAGCAGTGTCATGTTCTAGTTAACCTGTAAACCTTTCCCAGCAGTCTCAGCAGTGAGGGATAAGCATTATACATAAAGTTTTTGTTTTGTATAAAATTAGAATGTCAAGAAAGTTTGGGTTTGATTTAAAATTTCTGGATTTGATGAAAATATCTGGATTAAGTTGTCTGAGATTGTGCATTTGTGTGTTCATTGGAAACGGGGGGAAAAATATCAATACTTGAAACAATGATCAGCAGTAATTGGCTTGCGGCAAGAAAGCAAGTAAAATGTGGTATACAAGTTATAATGGATAAATAAAATGTGTTTTCTACACAATTCCAAATTATTTTCACAATTTCTAGTATATTTATATTTTCAATGTTGTAATTCATATAATTTGAACTGTGAAGCAGATTTGTTGGATGACACCATTAAGCATCAAACCACTCCCATAAAATCTAACACTGTTCAAATTAATGCACTGCTTAGTCTAACTGTACGTCATGTTTGTAAGACTCCAATAAAATTATAAGCTGATTATAATATTGTTTTTTAAATTCTTATTAGTATTTTTTTATTATTATTATTGTCCCTGGTTCCATTAAGTACTTTGTATGCAAGTAGCAGTCTCTTTGTAGGATCAAATTGGTAATAAATGTAAAAATTCTTTATTTTATTTTTTTCATTTGTGACTTCTCTAGAAAGCACAGTATAGCAGAGATTAATACATAATTTATTATCTTTGATTGGCTCTTTGACAAATTTAACAAAAGTCACTTAGGAACAGCATCTCCTAAATGTCTTTAATGAGTGGTGATATTGATAAGGTGTTGGCAATATTGTTTAGAATAAATGCAGGTGCAGTTATAACTTTGATGATTTGGGAAGTCCAGGCCTGGGATTTTTAGCTTTCATATTTTGTTCTTTTTTTATAGATAGAAATTATGATTAGCTGCCGTGTCAAGTCAAGTCACCTTTATTTATATAGCGCTTTTTACAATGTAGATTGTTTCAAAGCAGCTTTACAGGAAAAACAATATAAACAAAGTTTGTTTGGCTGAACAGAAACCCCAAAAGAGCAGCTGAATCAATACAATTGATGAATTTTAAGTGTTACATTTCCCCAACTGAGCAAGCCATAGGCGACAGCGGCAAGGAACCAAAACTCCGGCAGGTGACGTAATGAATGAAGAATAGAATGGAGAAAAAACCTTGGGAGAAACCAGGCTCAGTCGGGGGACCAGTTCTCCTCTGGCCAACAGCCAAACAGTGCATGATTATTATACAACAATTCAAGTCCAATATGAAGTCCAATTTGGTCCGGTTAGAGATGGGTTCATGATCGTCACAGGGGAGGGTCTAGTAGAGTCACGATCTCCGCAGACACTTCAGGGCAGTGCTGTGCTCGTGTCCAGGTCCTTCATCTGATCTGGATACGGCCCGGATCCAGCTGACCACGATAACCTCGGAATAAACAGAGACCAATATCAGCGTAGATGCCATTCTTCTTCTGATGTATCGAGTACATCAGGTGTTATGGGAATGTTCCCGGTTCCGGCTTATCTAAATTATGCAGCCTAACAATCATTTTACATGATTTGGATTAAAAATGTATGTATAATGTGTTATGTGTATGCCAGGTTGAAGAGATGTGTTTTTAGTCTACATTTAAACTGACAGAGTGTGTCTGCTTCCCGAACTGTAATAGGAAGACTGTTCCAGAGTTTAGGAGCTAAATAGGAAAAGGATCGACCGCCAGCAGTTTACTTTGATATTCTAGGTATTATAAGCTGGTCAGTATTTTGGGATCGCAATAGACGTGAAGGACTATAATGTGTTAAGAGATCGCTCAAGTACTGTGGAGCTAATCCATTTAATGCTTTGTAAGTAATTAGCAAGATTTTAAAATGTATTCGGTGTTTAATAGGAAGCCAGTGCAGGTTTGACAGAACTGGGCTAATATGCTCATACTTCCTGGTTCTAGTAAGAACTCGAGCTGCTGCATTTTGGACCAGCTGTATCAAGTCTGCATTCACAGTGAAAAGCTGCTTTATCGCTGTAAAATGCTTGAAGATATTTGCGAGTTTTGTCTCCTACAGTGAACTCTAGATTGATTTCCACCTCAGACTCATGTTTTTTTTTTTTTTTTTTTGTGGATACTATTAAGGAGTGTTTCTCAACTCCAGTCCTTGGGACACCCCTCCTACAATGTTCTTTTCATCACACTAAGACGATGAGTTGAATCAGATCTAAACACACAACTAAATCATTCTGGTTGGTGGCTCCCCAGGAGTGGAGTTCAGAAACACTACTTTCATGGTCCTGTTGCTATTTTCGGTGTGTGAAACTGTTGCAAACAATTGAGTCTGTGAGTGAACTCTCCAAATGAATCAACCTGAATTGCTAACAATTTCTGATCTTTTGGCAAACTCATTTGACTGATTATATCAGAAGAGGGATTTATTTACAAATCTGGCATTGGTTGTTCTGATTTTACACATTTGATAGAAAACAAACAACATGGTTGTGGAAATATTATTAAAAGAGGACTATAATTTTTAGGTCCTTATATAGTAATGTCCATCATCAGACAAGGTGTTATCAGTAAGGGCTGACAAATATTTCCATAACAAAATTATTTGCTTGGAATGAAGAACGTGATCAACGTATGATTGATATTCCAAATGGTAAGCAAGTGCTGCTTTGTTTACAGTTTCTATATCTACAGTTCTAGTTTTGGTTTTCACTTTTTGAATGCCAAATATAGACTATTGATACCTGCTGATGAAAATAGTTCTATCCTTACATGCGGGCGCAGAAAGCACATGCTGGTTGGCAGTGAGCCGTAGTCTTTTTGACGTGTTCAATTGCCACTAGTTCTTTAACGTCACCTTGGTGTGGCACAGCCATAATGCCTCAGTTAAAATGGTTTAATGACATCCCTTGTGTATTGTTTTTTATTTTTGCTGGTCCATATAAGCAAATAGTTCAGATTTTTAACTCAACCTGCTCAGAATCTTAAAAAAAAGATTATAAATGGTTTATATTTAATGTCTGCATAAAAACCTTCTTACATAACAACTCTTTCTCATCAATTTCCCTTTTTCTAAGATTCAAAACTGTCTAAACTAAATTTCATTGTTTCTATGCTCTGTGGAAAATCTTTTTGAGTCATAGATGAGATATGATCGTTTTGGGGTGGATTGTGTCTGTTATTTTGTGGTTATTCTGTATGTGAAGATTGTAGTAAATGTCCCTGATCTTTAGTGAGCTGTGTTTTGATGAGTGAAAATTGATTATAAATTTTGCAGAAACTTTTTTTTTTATTGTTTCATGTTTGTAACCTCAACAGTGTTCATGTATGGGTCATGTAAGCAGTTTTTCGTAACTGTCAGCTGTGCAGTTTTGAGTCAGGTACAATTACCTTCAGATACAAACCTCATCTTTAAACAACTCCTCAGCTTTAGCATCTGTTTACACTTCACTCTTCTGTTCTCTGTTTCCATACTTATTAGCAGCTTTTGTTTACTCTCTCTTTTATATTTAGGCGTAAGAGACACATATATTCCCCTGCCTTTACAGTTCCCTCTGTGGCTTTCTTCTCTCTTATCTTGATTTATTTGCAAAAGGCAAACACATGCTTCATAACGGAGACTTGTTGCTCTTTCATGTTTTAAGTCTGCAACAAATGGGGTCCAGATCATACCATACCCCTCTAGCCAATGATGACTTTTGTCTAGTGAGTGCACTTGTGAGATGCGATTTCAAATAAATGTTTTTTTTTTTAATGAGTGAAAAATCTATTAGACTATTTGGTTAGCTTTTGCTAGATGTGTGCTTGGGTGTCTCACAAATCCAGACCTTTGCCTGATGTCTCGTGGTCGATAGCTTCTGCAATTTGCCAAGGACCACCCGTTTTGTCACTCTCACTGAAATGTTAACCAAGCTCAGTTTTGTTTCTTTTAACGTGATGTTTCTACAGTTACAGACCTGAATGCTATAATGGGCTATAGATACTTTCACAATTACCATATGCAACCGATAGGGAGGTACTTCACCTGATCTTACAAATAACAAATAAAATGAAATTTATCACCAATCCCAAGGATCTGGCAAGCTCAGAAAACAGCAGACAGTAGTTTTTGTCCAGAAAGCTCATTTCATTTCTTTCTTTTTTTACTTGCCTGTAAATTATAAAATTATTATTTCTAAATAATTTAAGCACATTCTTTTAAATTCAGCTCAAAATAGCTCACATTGGGTGTCTCTGCCAACCTCTTGTGGGAATCAACTAAAAATAATGATAATTACAACCTGATAATTGCTTTTGCCACTAGATGGCTTTATAGCCCTTTACGGATTGAATGAGCGATAGATTTGCTGGATTTTTAGCATTTTTATTTGTAATGGACCATTTATTTTAAGGCATTATTTATATTTATATATATATATATATATTCTACCTTACTAACTTGATTTATTATATCTACCACTTCATACTGGTGTCAGATATAATAATATACAGATATATTGTTACTCTCTTTTTTTCTTTTTTTTCATCCACATAAACTCCTCGAATCCAGTCGTCATCTTTTTTGTGTATTTCAAGTGCTACAAAATTCCTTGGGTATTGGACCACTCTGATGTAGAGATACAGCTAATGATTATTATTTTTCTGTTTAATCTATTTTTTTTCATTTATTAATCATGTGGCTATCTTTCCAGAAAATATGTACAACTGATACCATTTGTATTTTAAACTTTTCTTAAATCATTTTCTAAAGTCAAGTCACCTTTATATAAAGGTCCTTCATGTGATCTGGATATAAGATCACAGAGGGTAACCTCATGATAAACAGTGACTAATATCAGCGTAGATGCTATTCTTCTTATGATATAATGCGTACATCAAGGTGTTATGGGAAGTGTTCCCAGTTCCAGCTGACCTAAATGATGCACCCTAACAATCATTTTATGTGATTTGATTAAAAAAAGAAAAGTAGAATGTATTGTGTATGCCAGATTGAAGAGATATTGATGATATATATTTTAGTTTATATTTAAACTGACAGGGTGTGTCAGCTTCCTGAACTGTACTTGGAAGACTATTCCAGAGTTTAGGTGCTAAATAGGAAAAGGATTGACTGCCAGCAGTTGATTTTGATATTCTAGGTATTATCAACTGGCCAGAATTTTGGGATCGCGATAGACGTGAAGGACTATGTGTTAAGAAATCGCTCAAGTACTGGAGAGCTAAACCATTTAATGCTTTGTAATACATTTAAAATTAGCAAGATTTTATAATGTATGCAGAGTAATAGGGAGCCAATGCAGTGTTGACAGAGCTGGCTTGCAAACAAAGTCCAACATAAATACTACCTAATACAGGGCAAAAAAAAAATCTGAAAGGCAACATTTAAGGGTGCCAAGTCCTCTCATATCCTTTACAATCACGTTTCAAATGCTATCGGTATATGGGGCGTGCAAACAGTGACTTGTTTTTATGAAAGAAATCTTTCATACAGTTTTTCCTCTTCCTGAGAAATGTAACAAACAATCTATTCATCATAAAAAATATGTACTAGGTAAATAATGTAACTAAGTAAATAATTACTATGTAAATAACTAATACCTTGAGATATGAGCGTCCCTACATATGAGTATTCCAAGATATGAGCAAGCCTTCGGGCAGATTTTTGCTTTCTAGATACGAGTAAATATTCGAGATACAAGCACACGTACTGATGCCGACACGTTCACTTCACATTTGCTGACTTCTGTACGCATTGCCTATGATTTTTCTCTCTATTTTATGGATTATTCTTCATAATAGCAATGACTTCTAAGAAAGTGAGTGGTAAGGATGGTAGTGATTAGAAACGCATGGTGACTATGGAAATGAAGCATGAAATTTTGGATAAATAGGAGCGTGGTGCCCACATGAGTGATCTAGCACGGAGGAGCGTCAGGAGGAACTGTCGACTGAGGAGTTGATCGAGCTAGAGACGATGGAACATAATGCTGGTGTTGCAAGAGCTCAGCAGTAACGAGGAGGAGGGTGAACCAGAGGAAATCATTTTTACAAGTGAAAGGAAGTGATGGCTACGTGGTTTTTGCCTTACACGTCATTGCAGTCCTACTCTGAGCCTTATTTTAAGAATAGATTTTTTTTAACAAATTTCGGGTCCGAAAGAAGTTTGAGGTCATAATTGACAGGGTTTCTTTTAGTGACACAAACCAGCACAAATCAGCGGCACCGAGTGGGATATATAACTCGTTGTTATTCTTTTGTACTCACGCATAATTTTGCCTGTTTGGTGATTTATTCACTGAATGGTTTGGTGAACCGGCTTTATAGTATTGGGGGGGGGGGGAAATCTAAACCAAACTGGATCAAGGACAAAAAAACATTTATAATCAGTCACTCTTGCACATAAGACGTAAACCTGCCAATGATATCATTAACTCAAGTGCAATGTGAGAGTGGTGTAAAAAAAATATGAAAACTTTGGTGTTTATTCAATTATTTTTGACAATACACGCGTTCGATAATCATACTTTCAACAGGCTTATTTTGATTGCTAAAAATGAAACAAACAAACTTTCAGTGCCTTCTACCCAATGGTCGCCCCTGTTTCTTAGGGCTAAATGGTTATTAAGGACTTTGTTGCAACACATAAAAGAACTTAAGGGAACTGTCTTAATTACAAAGTAATTAAAATTCCTTAAGTGGACCCTTAGTTTTTTTCTTGCAACCCATGTTTCACTAAGGGTACCCTTAACCTTATAACTAAATTTACACTTAAAACTTTTTTTACACTTAAGGGTTTTCATGTAAGCGACCCAGATCACTAACTCTAGTCAGCGCCTCCGTTAACGGGCGTCCGGCGCGGAATTTACGTCCGAAAATCGCCAGCGTACGCCGAAATTTTAAGTTCAGGAAGTCCGCGGGACGTCCTGTTTAATGGTTTTACGCCAGATCACAGAGCGCTCGACGTACATGTGCATTGCAAAGTGACCAAATGCATTGTAAATCACCACATGCGCCGTAGGCGTGTATGCTAAGCGACTCCATTGATAAGGACACAGCAGGTCACTTAATCTCTTTCGCCATACAACTCCTGTCAAGATGTACACTAGTGATGTAACTATGGTAATTCCCGCGAACTACTGAAACTCCGCCTACTGCGGGGATCGCGAAAGCCAACAGCGAGAGCTATGGCCATAAACTAATTGATAACTATGCACAAACGTGCGGGGATCGCGAAACTGTGAGAGATGTTATATTGACGGGTAAACTTTCCCGAAACTCCCCAAAATAGCCTGGTTATCTGTGCATGATACGGAATGCTCCGCTTCCGTGAAATTTGTGGATATGTTAATAATTATCTACCACTACTGATCCTTCATCTACTACCGTATATATATATATATATATATATATATATATATATATATATATATATATATATATATATATATATATATATATATTCGATCTTACGAGAACGTCTACGCTTCGAAGAAATGTGGAGAAATGTGACTGAATTTCTGATATGAAACTTGTTAGACAGTTACGTCATACTTGTGTGATGTATATTAAAAAAGTTGTGTTCCAGGGCAAATAAAATGATTGTGTTTCAGTAGACTGCAGCAGCTGCGCGTTTCACTTACTCTTGTTATGCATGTACATGCTAGTTTATATGTAAGTCACAGGTCTAACATATAGGGATATTTCATACTAGGGAAGGGAGATGTGTTTTACATTTGTGATTACCACCAACTTAAATTTATGTGAAATTGTATGACAATGTGTTTTTCATGTATGTGTTGTTCCTGTTAAATAAATATTTCTGCACAAAACTCATAAGTATTTGTTACTTTAACCCTCTAGTATCTTTTCTAGTATATTTTATATGTAACAGGCATAAAATTATTGTGCTTTACGACGTAGTAGAACTGTAACAGGGACTTCCAAAAATAATACCTGGGACTTCCAAAGATAATACATGGGACTTCCAAAAACTAACATCTGGAATTCTGGACTTCCAAAAAAAAAATCTTAGTGGAAGCGCTGTCTAGTATGAGCAGTAGTAATAGTTTTCCTTCACAGGATGCTAAATATTCTTTTTCTGTTTGTTTTTAAAGCATTTTATTTTCTCTTTGTGGTGTCTCAAGGCAAATGTAGGCATTGTAAACTCTCCAGAGGATCCCTGTGACCTTTGGTGTTGTCACAAGTGTATGTATTTGTGTTTACAGATGATGTCAGCTCAGATTGTTGTTGGACTGTTTGAGGGCTGCTGTGCTCAGGGGTTTGTGCCTGTTATGTCACACAATTTGACTACTTGCTGTGTGTGCTGTTAAGAAGTCTGACATCACACAAGTAGATGTCTTTCTTTGCACCTTTTCTTTTCAAACCATGTTGATAAATGTTTTTATAGTGCTTTTATTTTAACACTGTTGTTCAGAGTTACAAGCAAAAATAGGCTCAGTGCAAAACAGAACCATGCTGCTCACACAAACACAGTGAATGCTGTAACCTGCTAATATGGGCACCAAAATAAATTTGTGCTGCATTTAGTCTAAAATGTACAGCAAAGTAAAATTCTGACGTTTTTTTTCCTGTTTGGTAATATGTGCTTAAGCGATTCAATATTTGAAACCAATATTGAACTACTTTCTTATAAATTTCACAATAAGTGATCAAATTTGTTTTTATCCCATTTTTTTTATTTTTTTTATTTACCTGTTTAGTAAACTCATTGTTTTGGGCAACACCATGGACATATGCTGACATACATGTAAAGCAGCAGTTTTGAGACTCCAGAAGGAAAGCACACTGCGTAATAGTGACCTTATTTCTAGCGGCATTCATTATGGCATTTGAACTTGATTCATAGATTAAATGTTAAATATAGCACTCATGTTTATTTACTGTCTTCTGAGGTTTTCTTACTTTTAGACAGGTAGGTAGTATATTTGTGAAAACTGATCATTTTCTTTGCATAGAAAGTTTAAAAGAACTGCATGTAGGAAAGATAGGAAACTTGTAACATAGTTTTACATTCAATTTTGACTGATTTAATACTCTGTTTTTCAAATGAATTACTTTTCATTTATTTTTTTTCAAATCAAAAGAGTTTTGAATGGTAACAGATTGAAAATCATGTGGTGAAATAATTGATTGCCCTCATGATTATGGTGTTTCTTTTTAATGTAACGAGCAGAAGTGAGATTGAGTATATTTGTATTGTGAGCTGTGTTTCTCATGCAGAAAAGATCCCTTGGTTACTGAACTGAATGGCAGTAGCAGCAGTGTGATGAACCCCCTGACGCATCTAAGCACTGTGTGTATGAACAGACGATGCCTCTTGTGTGCTGTTGTATTCAGCTGTCGAGATGGTTGTGTTGTGAAGCAGAAATTCAAGTGTAAATGACAGGCAGTTTAATCCACTCATCTCAGGGGTGTTACGCTCATACGTTGACACAGGAAGGGTTTGTGTGAGTCTTTACTGCCAAGTACGGTCACCCAAAGACCAGTTTTGTTGCTGGATAAACTTGAGCCTAAATTTGCCTCGCAGATTATTCTTGATATATTTATATATCAAGATATATTTAGGTCAGATTATTTGCACTGCTCTGAAAACTCTGAGGGGCAGTTTAGCCAACTTTTATACAAGCTGTAAATGAAGTTTCAGATCCGTAATTTAACCTTTAAAAATAGTCTTTCTGCTTGTCCTCTTGCACCTGTTAATATTCACATTCCGTTGCTGAAAGCAACAATAGAGTTTCCTCTGGTTCTTTAAGATATAAATGCTTTCATTCTATAATGTGTAGCAGCTCTGAAACCACACCACTTGGCATGGCTAGTAAAGGCATTTCTTCATTCCCATAAACAAATATATTTCCTTTGTAGATTTATATCAATGTTGCATTTTGTACATTGTACTTCATTTTTGTACTACTGCGTTCCTCAACAAATGCACATGATTACCATGTTAAAGTAGGGCTGCTGGGTTATCGAAAAAGTTTTAATCACATTATGGCGATGATGCATTTTGATCAGTTTTATAATCATTATTATTTAATGTTTAGGAGTGGATGACCAAAATAGTTATTTTCACAGTGTATATGAAGTATATTTAGCTCGAAATAAGGCTACTATGATGATATAAGATTGCTATTGTTTAACAATGTCACAGACCGCATCGGTTATATTAGGCTCCTTTTAACTTAATAATAATAAATTTTATTTTTAGGCCTTTCAGATCACCCAAGGTCACCAGATGACATTTCACATTACTGTCTAATGTAAGGACACAATATACTGATACACGTACAATTGTATCCCCCACTGACACTTTTTCGTTTTTTCTTTTCACTAGGTTTGATTCACCCTAAAATATCCCTTAAAACAAATCTTGCTTCAGTATACACAGATCCATGAATATGTGTACAGTAATACCTTGAGATACGAGCGTCTCTACATAAGAGTATTCCAAGATACGAGCAAGCCTTCTGGGCAGATTTTTGCTTCTAGATACGAGTAAATATTTGAGATACGTGCACTCGTACTGACGCCAACGCTTGTTCACTTCACGCGTTCGCTGACTTGTATGCGTCACCCGTGAATAGATGGTTTTCTCTATATTTTGTGCATTATTCTTCATAATAGCGACAAATTCTAAGAAAGTGAGTAGTAAGGATGGTAGTGAGAAAAAGAAACGCGTGATGACCATGGAAATGAAGCATAAAATTGTGGATAAATATGAGCGCAGTGCCCATGAGTCATCTAGCACGCACTTATGATCGCAGTACATCCACGATATGCACCATCCTAAAGCAGAAGGATGTTATCAAGAATGTAAATCCTTCCAAGGGCATGATGATGATATCGAAGTTATGTTCGAACATAAAAGAGGAGATGGAGAGGCTTCTGTTGTTGTGGATACAGGAGAAGCAGATCTCCCTCCATAGATATTTCGTTAAAAGCTCTGCGCAGAGTGAAAGTGAAAGTCAGGGTAATCAGGCGAAAAAAGGTAAGAAAAGTGATCAAAAGTAATGAATATAAATCGAAAAAAATCAAAACAATGATATAAAATCGACAAGTTAAAAAATATGAAAGCTAAGTTCAGTTATGCTTAGTCCCTGCCATTCAAGAAAATTACAGTTTTTACTAAATGAAAAACGTATGAAAAGTGATCAAAATAAAGAATACAAATCGAAAAAATCAAAACAATAATATAAAATAGAAAAGTAAAAGCTAAGTTATGTAGTGTTCGTGTAACTGAATCAAGTGTCTCCGTACCAGCCCCCTTCCTCCCTCCTCCATACCTGCCGCTGCTGTCTGTAAAAACTTATAATTAAAACGACATTTTATTTGATATCACACTGTATACTTTCACTACAATTGTGTGTCTATACCAATAAAAAACATATAAACAACATTTTTTTTTCCATTGTTACGGATCTGGAATGGATTAATTTGTTTTCTATTATTTCTTATGAGAAAACATGATTCTAGATACTAGCAATTCGAGTTACGAGCTCCGCCCTGGAACGTATTATGCTCGTATGTAGAGGTATTACTGTATTAGCCCTGTCTCCACATACTCATACAAGCTCATCGTTCGTCTACAAGCAGATGTATCAAAGTGCCAACAGGGGACTCCAAACTACCCTTTTGTCTACGAAACAAAATAGCAATTGTCTATCCTGCGAAGGTCAGCCGCCGCTTACGTGGACGTTATGTTTTTACCGAATTAAAACAGAGGTTACAATAGTAAACGGAGACGTTTTCCAACCGATCACTACATTACAAAACTTTATTCACTACTTTTTTCTGCTTCCGCTCACTGTCAATGAGATGCTATATTGTATTTTCCTGCATATAAGCCTGCAGATGCAGATATTCTACACCCTCATATAGCTTGCAGGTGTGATATACAAAAATGTATAAAAATGTTATGTATAAACATATAAAATGTGTGATATAGCCCACACATTTATATAACCCGCACCCTCCTGCGGGGTTTGTAAAATCTGGTATAACCCGTGGGTTATATGCGGGAAAATATGGGAACGCCATCTAGTGGCCTCCTTGGGGACAAATTCAAAGAAGGACTGTTTTTTTTTCTTCCAGTTTTTGCCTAAGGAAGACATTCCTAATGTCAACTTTTGCATCAATGTACCTTTCAATCTTTTGAACAACATACATGTGTGAACAAACATTTTCGAGAATAAAATAAGCGAAGAACAATTTGAGAACAAACTTGTCCGATGATAATCTCAGGTCACTGTTGATAGGGAAATCAAATCTAAAGCCAAAAATGTCTGCTATTTTGGCATCCACTAATACAGGTTTCCATGTGTAGTGTATCAATGTGTTAAGTAATAACTGAATAAAATATTAAATAAATAATTAAAAACAGCATCCATGTTTTGATTCTTCTTTTATTTGGACCTCGAGTGTATAGTCGGCCCCCGAACTGCTGTTTGATAATTAATAGTTGATAGTTTAACAGCCCTTGGGCTGAAAAGCTTGTAGACCCCTGCTCTACAACATCAGATACAATGGTAATTAATGATTTGCCTCTTGCTTGGCTACGTTATCAAACTGCTAGTAATGTGTTGTAGAGCTGCAGCCAACTATATATGCCAATTGTTTTTTCTCCCCAACACAATTTTTTTTAAATTAGGGATATTAACCCCGTGGCTAGCTTTTCGATAAATAAGTATAACTTCTACCATTTGTTTTTTAAACTTTTATTAAATAAGTTTTCTAACAAGATGGTTCAACTTGGTTAAAATAAAGTGCCAGAATTAAAACACAAACACCATTTCAGCGCATTACGTACCATTTTTGCCACATAAATTCTTCCTCATACAGGGCAAAAAAACATGTATAATACACAATATGTAGTTTAAATGTGCCAAGACCCCTCATATCCTTGACAATCATGTTTATAATGCTATTGGTGAGTCCATGTGGGGCATCTTCCTGAGAAATATAACAATAGGGTTTAGTAATTAACAATGCATTTAACAGAAGTTCTGACCTTGGCTGTTTATGGTCTGTGCACTGCTACTTGACCCCAGTGGTGCTGCCCAGAGAAAGCACACTTATGAATTCAAGTCAAGGATAAACACACTATTTTAGGGTGGACTATATATTTAAAAATTAAACTACACCAGGCTTAGTATTCACAAAAACAATGTCAGTTTTTTTTTATGTGTTGGAGCATTTTGGCACTCTATCGAAGTTCAAAGAATCTACCTTATTATTCATGTAATGGCGGGCACGGATATTTGTAAATTTAGTGTGTTTGGCTTTCGGTGTCATCCACTTTCAGTTATTTTTAGCTGTATAAAACAGCTTGTTGTGCTGCTTGATATTGCAAACTGGTATTTTTTACCATATTATTTTAATTATAAACACACTGGTTTCTAGTGCAAATTGTTTTCCGAAATACTGCACTTCATCATTTTTATTACTCAAACAGTAGAGTTTGACGCTTGCAATGCTAATGTCATGTTTGATTTCCTGAGAAAGCATGAATTTATTCGAATGTAAATGTGTATCTTAAATGCAATTCAATTCGCTTTGGATAAAAGCGTCTGCAAAATGCATAAATGTATTTCTTGACAAAGCTGCTTATAACAATAACACAAATGTGTTTTATATCTGTGAGTAAATGAACCATTCTGCTTCTGTTGTCAGTGCCGGCCCTAAAGGAGACAACATTTATGAGTGGAGGTCCACTATCCTGGGTCCTCCAGGTTCAGTGTATGAGGGAGGAGTGTTCTTCCTGGACATCGCTTTCACACCAGACTACCCCTTCAAACCACCCAAGGTCCGATCCTTCTCCCAGCTCCTTGTTACAATCAATTTATCAATACAAAATGTACTCCTCCGTTCAAACATTGATGACTGTCCAGGCCATAGGAGATGTTCATCAAACCATTCTGTCAAACATGTTGCTTTGTGTATTGATGCATTACCATGCTGATACACAGCACACCCTTCAGGGTACAATGTTAGAACCATTAGATTAATATAGTCCTCCAGAATGGTTTTGTAGTCCTTGGGAGTGCAAGATTGCACAAACCAATATTTCATTCTAAATTCCATAGTCAAGTCACCTTTATTTACATAGTGCTTTTTACAATAGAGATTTTTTTCAAAGCAGCTTTACAGTGGTCACACCATAAAAACTCATTAATAAATAGGTGTCCCAAAAATTATAATAATCTTCATTTACTCTCTCTCATGTCATTCCAAACCCATAAGCTTTTCATTTCATTTCTTTCTAACACATTTAATATTCTTTTAGGACACTTGAAAGTTTGTAAATGTGTAAAGAGATTGTGAAAGATTGTGTCCCTCACATTGAATGTAATTTCACCCAAAATTGATACAACACAAAGTTCATAAAGTAAATCAAGCAATTAATAATTTGAGTCACTTAACTAATCTTGTCCTGTTTTAATCTCACAGGTGACGTTTCGCACGAGAATCTACCACTGCAACATCAACAGTCAGGGTGTGATCTGTCTGGACATCCTGAAGGACAACTGGAGCCCAGCGCTCACAATCTCCAAAGTGCTACTGTCCATCTGCTCTCTACTCACAGACTGTAACCCTGGTAAGATACACAACCATGTGACACTTTTAACTTGTAGCTGGAAAGAGCTGGTTTGTTGGTCATGGGCTGAAACTCCAGTATTTGTCAGTATGTTGGAGCTCCACCTGTTTGACCTAGACTAAAGCAGAGGCAGTTACAGGTGTGGGCATATATGCAGTTGCTTAATGCTCATGTATGAAACTGCACACATACCTTTTCAGTTCATCTCATGTCTGAGTTCTCTGTTCGTTTCACCTTTAACTTACGAGTAAAAAGTAGGGATCCACCGGTTGACTGGCCATAAATCCGAACTGTCTTTTTTTTGCTCCAAAATGTATGGAAACAGGGCGTTAACTGAGGCCAAAGACGAACATGCTGAAGATGGACACAAAAAAAACAGAACCATCATATGTGCCAGCAGAGAAAATACTCTACAGGGCACAAGTTTGCGTGATCAGGGATGCACCCAAATTTTTTAGTCGTTTAGTAGTATTTGTGGTCTCACAATAGTACATGTCAGAGTGTGCATTCTATTCATGCATATATTTTGGCCAGGCTGTCATACAAAATACATTATGAACATATGCAACAAAAAAAAAGAACATGAACAAAATATTAATAACAGATTATATTGTAGTCAATGTTGCATTTTTTGCATAGTAAAATAAAACATGTAGCTTTAATTTGCCTTAAGATTTTGTTAGATCTTCACCAAGATTAGCGTTTTGTTCCTCCATCATACATTAATATATTAAACTACTTTAACTGGACTTACTATCTCTCTCTCTCTCTTTCTCTCTCTATCTATTTATATATATGAATATCATCAAAAAGTTGATTCATTTCACTAATTCCATTTAAAAAGTGAAACTTATATATTACATTCATTCATTACACACAGACTGATACATTTCAAATGTTTCTTTTAATTTTAATGATTTTAACTGAAATCTAAGGGAAATTTTAATATTGAGATATACATGTGCATACGCATAGCTCTGGGAAAAATTAAGACCTCTGAACACTGCAAAATTATCAATTTCTCTGGTTTTACCATTTATAGGTACGGTATGTGTTTGGGTAAAATTATCATTTTTGTTTTATTCCATAAACTACTGACAACGTTATTCCCAAATTCCAAATAAAAATATTGTATTTTAGAGCATTCATTTGCCTGAAAGCAACAACTGGTCAAAATAACAAAGATGCAGTGTTGTCAGACCTTGAATAATGGAAAGAAAATAAGTTAATGTTTACATAGTAACACAATACTATAGTTCAGGAAGAGTTCAGAAATCAATATTTGGGGGAAACACCCTGATTTTGAATCGCACCTTTCATGCGTTTTGGCATGCTCTCCACTAGTCTTTCACATTGATGTTGGGTGACTTGACGGCATTTCTGGTGCAAATAATTCATGCAGCTCGAATTTGTTTGATGGCTTGTGACCTTCCATCATCCTCTTGATTGCACTCCAGAGGTTTTCAATGGGGTTCAGTTCTGGAGATTGGGCTGGCCCATGACAGGGTCTTGATCTGGTGGTCCTCCATTCACATCTTGATTGACCTAGCTGTGTGGCATGAAGCATTGTTCTGATTTAAAAACCAGTCCTCAGAGTTGGGGAACATTGTCAGAGCAGAAGGAAGCAAGTTTTCTTCCAGGACAACCTTGTACGTGGTTGGATTCATGCGTCCTTCACAAAGACACATCTGCCCGTTTCCAGCCTTGCTGAAGCACCCCAAGGTCATCACCGATCCTCTACCAAATTTCACAGTGGGTGCGAGACACTGTGGCTTGTAGGCCTCTCCAGGCCTTCGTCTAACCATTAGACGACCAGGTGTTAGACAAAGCTGAAAATTGGACTCATCAGAAAAGACGACCTTACTCCAGTCCTCTAGAGTCCAATCCTTATGGTCAAACCTCAGCCTGGCTCTTCTTTGCTTCTCATTGATGAAGGGCTTTTTTCTAGCTTTGCACAACTTCAGCCCTGCCCCTAGGAGTCTATTTCGAACCGTCCTCACTGTGCACTTCACCCCTGCTGCCTTTTGCCATTCTTTTTTTAGGTAACTTGATATCCTACGGTTGTTGAGTGACATTCGAATGAGTTGGCACAGTGTAGAGTGTCAGTCACTGCCAGTCTGTAGCTTTGTTGTCCCCAATGTCTGCTGCTTTGAAATTGTAAGGATAGAGGCAACCTTACGCTCACTGTATCCCTCTGCCAGTAAAGCCAGAATTGAACCCTTCTTTTGCTCACTCAAAACCAGGACAACAGTATCATCCGCAAACTTGATGATAGAGGTGGAGCTGTGTGTGGATAAACAGTCATGCATATAGAGAGAGTAGAGCAAGGGACTCAAGACACAGCCCTGTGGAGCTCCCACACTCAGGGTGATGGAGGTGGAGGTAAACTGGCCTAATCTCACCACCTGAGGTCTGTCAGTGAGGAAATCTTCAATCCAGTGGCAGAGAGAAGAGTTCAGGCCGAGATCCAGGATTTTGGTGGTTAGCTTAATGGGAACTATGGTATTAAAGGCTGAGCTATAGTCAATAAATAGCAGTCTTACATAGTTCCCACTTTTGCTGTCTGTGTGTGAGGGATGAGTGGAGGACGTGAGAGACGGCATCTTCAGTCGATCTATTGGGACGGTAGGTAAACTGAAGAGGGTCTGAAGTGTCAGGAATGGAGGAGCTAGGAGGAGTCTCTCAAAGACCTTCATGACCACTGGACGATAGTCATAAGACAATAGTCATAAGTTTTGTTTCATGTGATCACCTAGAATGAGGTGTGCCTGTGTTGGAATTCAACAGACATTGGAATGGAATGGCTTCCATACTTGTAGAAATGCTGATTTAAGAAGAAATTGTGGCGGTCTCTTAATTTTTTCCAGAGCTGTATATAAAAAAATATATATATTTTTTCATCATATTGTTGGTTTAAACATGTAGGGTCATTAAAAACAAATATCAGACATAACTTTTGACCACTTTTGACAGCTTTTTTTAAATTACTTCATTTCAGTCATTTGAGGTTCCTTTTTGGTTAAGATTCTGCTTTAGAAAGCTGCTTCTGTAGACTATAGATATTAAGGCAGCTCACTAGGTTTTGAATCTCTGCTTGTTTTTAACCTGAAAAAACATGTGACTTCTTCTACAGCTGATCCTCTGGTAGGAAGCATCGCCACGCAGTACACAACAAACAGACCAGAGCACGACAGGATAGCCAAACAGTGGACCAAACGCTATGCCACATAATTTCCTCCGACTGCCACAGCACTGCCTGTCAGACATCTGTGGGAAGGGGGGTGGGGGTAATGGGGGAGGAACTATAAAATGGGAGAGGGTTCCATAGGGTAGAGATACAGGGTGAATTTTATGATGGAATTTCAATTCCCATTTCAATTATTTCTTTCCCTTCATACCTTTTTTGTTTGTTTGTTTACCCTTGGCTCAAGTAGCATCATGATTTGACAAAAATGAATCTTAATGTGTTTTCTTTGCCGCCTTGTTGTAAATTTATCGTTTTTGGAGCTTCATCATTCTTGTCAAATGAAGTCAGCATGAGCCTTTAGCAAGATTGTTCCATGTATGTATTTTCCACACCAATATTAAAGTTGAAGTTGGTGTACACAATTGTGCAGCATCTTTCTTGCCAACAACAATGCAATGATTCAGGTGTCATAAAGCCTGCTGAGAGCATCTCTGGAGTTTCGAGTATCACTCAAAAATCAAATATATAAATATATATATATTTTTTAAATTATATATATATACTTTGAGCAAATTTTTGCTTTGAGATATGAGTGAATATTGAGATAAAGCATGCTTACAGACGTTTGGTAGTCAAGCACTTGGAGAAGCTCAAGCCGCCTCATTTATGTGGTAAATTCATATGACTTCCACTAGAGGGCCACCTTGGTTTTACAGCGGGAGGTTACTGGGGGCGACGAGTGATTCAGAAGTATGATGCTGGGAGCAGCATGAGTTATGTGTGTTCAGTAATAATAAATATGAGATCCTCAGGCTATCCAATACACTACATGGGGGAAAAAAACACTTCACTTAAGTATTTTGTTTGCATTATCTACGTTATCCCTCCCTCCCTCCTCCTCCACACATGCCGCCATTAGCGGTCTGTCTCGAATTAAAACATTTTATTTTATATCACAAGAATCCTTATATACCGGTACTAAAATGTTTTGTGTATGTTTCTATAGCAGTTAAAAACGTTTTTTCCATTGTTATTAGCGCTAATAATGGAGTATTTTAGAAGGCCAGAATGGATTAATTTTTCCCTCTATTTCTTTTTGAAAAAAATTATTTAAGATATGAGCAATTTGAGTTACTCTCATTTCTTGAGTGATGTGTACTCCAGAGATGCTCTCAGCATTGTGTGCGTATATATGTGTGTGTACACTCACCTAAAGGATTATTAGGAACGCCATACTAATACTGTTTATGACCTTTCGCCTTCTATATACACTGGAATCCGGTTATGTCGACGGCCTCGGGGGTTGCAAAAAAGTATCGAGATAACCAACAGCCAATATGCTGATTTATTTGATGAAGTGATCGGCATGCTATAAAAATATACATGCGCTGTATATGTTTGATAACAACAAAAGGCTTATGTGCATCAACTAACAGCAGAGATTTACCAGTATACAATAAAAAACATTTTCGATTCTCGATACAAACCTTTAATTATATTCTCCAACATTGCAAACACAATGATCGCTCTCAGAGTAAACAGTCACAACACGCATAAACGCATCCGCTCATAACAGTCATTTTACTCTAACACAGTTCTGGAAAGTATTGCACATGCGGTTGCTATGGTTTCTTTGTTAAGTCTAAAATGCTTTGTTGCTTTTTGCCTTTAATGGTCTGCTTGAAAACAAATACTTCTATCAATAACGACGTCTTTGTCAATGTAATCTGGGAATTCCTGGACAGTGATGCTAACTCCTGCGCCTCTTCCAAGATGGCATCTACAAGGCTTTATTTTTCCGCCACTCCCGCAAATTCTTCTGTGGCTGCTCGGTACTTGCAATGCAAACTCAGCGCATGCACAGTGAACTAGGTACGATCATTAGTCACAATATAACCATGTGAAGTGGTGAATTTGTCCCTCTTTGTGCTTGAGATATTAGGGCTCAGCGACATAAAAGAATTGACATAACCTATAAGAAAATGCTAAGAGACACAGGGAGTTTGGTGGTTCCACTTCAAAAACGTTGAAATAATAGGGTTGGCGAGTTAACCGAGTTCGAGATAAGTGGATTCCACTGCATATTGATAGGATAGCATCTTGCAGTTGATGGAGATTGATGCACATCCAGGGCACGAAGCTCCCATTCCACCACATCCCAAAGATGGTCTATTGGGTTGAGATCTGGTGACTGTGGGGGCCATTTTAGTACTAGTACAGTGAACTCATTGTCATGTTCAAGAAATCAATTTGAAATGTTTCGAGCTTCGTGACATGGTATCCTGCTGTAAGTAGCCATCAGAGGATGGGTGCATGGTGATCATGAAGGGATGCACATGGTCAGAAACAATGCTCAGGTAGGCCATGGCATTTAAATTGACATACAATATATTTACATGACATACAATTGGCACTAAGGGGCCTAAAGTGTGCCAAGAAAGAATCCCCCACACCATTACACCACCCCCAGTAGTCTGCACAGTTGTAACAAGGCATGATGGATCAATGTTCTCATTCGGTTTACGCCAAATTCTTACTCTACCATCTGAATGGTTGTGTATGAAAATCCCAGTAACTGAGCAGATTGTGAAATACTCAGACCGGCCCGTCTGGCACCAACAACCATGTCACACTCAAAATTGCTTATATCACCTTTCTTTCCCATTCTGACATTCAGTTTGGAGTTCAGGAGATTGTCTTGACCAGGACCACACCCATAAATGCATTGAATCAACTTGCCATGTGATTGGTTGATTAAATAATTGCAATAATGAGAAATTGAATAGGTGTTCCTAATAATCCTTTAGGTGAGTGTATGCGTGTGTGTATATATATATATATATATATATATATATATATATATATATATATATATATATAGTGGTTCTGAAAATAGGCTATGAGCTCTTTTGATTTTGGTACAAAATGTGATTTTAAAATGATGTGAAGTACACTGACAACCAGATTTTTATTAAAAAGCCAATCAATAAATATTTATTTTGTTGAATAAGCACATTACATAGTACAAAAAAAAAGTGCCACAAGAATTTCACAATTTATCCACTGGAACATCATAAATAACATTATTTACTTTCACAAAGTTATTTTTGCCATTCAAATCAATAGCATACACCGTTTCATCTCACTAACTATATGATTATAAGATACTTTGGGATTTTAAAGCTAAAATTATAGTTTTGGAAAAATCACTGGTAGAAATGCTATATTACTTTAATATACTGTATAACAGAATTGTACATATTTCCATTAACTCATTTTAAAGCACTTGATGGCAGTTCTTGGCTGAATGAAGATGAATATACTGCAAACATGAGAATGAAATATTTTGCTTTTTGATTCCTAATAATCTGTTGTTGTTTTTTAATCAATTAACACTTCACAATAAAGTTCAAATAGTTTCATTCATCAATTAACTAATGTTAACTAACAATATGAAAGTCATTGTTTTTCAGTACTTATTTTTTGTTAATATTATAACAAATACAACTGTTTATTGTTAATTCATGTTATCTTAAGATCATTAGTTATATAAAGTTGTAATTTTAACATTAACTGAGATTAATAAATGCTTTAGAAATACGTTTCATTGTTAGTTAATTTTCCTATTAGTTAAATGTTATTGTAAAGTGTTACATCCAAAGATCATCTTCTCATCACTGAGCACAAACACAACCTAAAACATATGTGCATTTATTTGTGTGTTAATAGATCTCCTAGCTAAGCTCTTTCTCTAGAAGCCCTTAAACATCTTAAGTACCCTAAACAAAGAATAGATAAGCAAATACAGTGGTGAAACTGTGGTGAAGTGCAGTGCTCAGATGTCGTTGGATGGGGTTCCCTTGCTCTTGCGGCCAGGAAGAGGGAAGGCAGACTTGCTCTGTGGCTGTGTGAGGCGGCTGGTGAGGCTGGTGAAGGGTTCAATTAATGAGCATCTCTCCGTCACAGTGACCTCCCAAAGTTTGACCTTCTCCCCACGAGCCCACTGCTGAGCAGCATCCTGATCCACCTGTCGACGCTCCCGCAGGTCAGACTTGTTCCCCAACACAATCACCATCACCTGCACAAGCAAATACAGTCAGTGTGAGAACATCTTCACAGCTCACACCAGATCATAGTAAATTATCGTGGGTGTACGTCAGCCCAGGTCCTAATTCACTCCAAAATCAAAATAATTGTTTTCATGGAAATCATACCAACCATAATAAAATAAATATCTCTTTCTTATTATTGGAAAATGTTTGTAGTTTGTAAGTAGATTATCATTCCTGTAATCCAATTTAAATCAGCCTGAAGTAAATAAAATCATGATGTATAAACAAATATATAAGTAACATTTTATATTTTTATCCAGCGATTGATCAAAAGTGACAGTAAAGCAATCTCTAATGTTAAAGGGATAGTTCACCAAATATTTTAATTTTGTTATAATTTACTCACTCATGTTGTTTCTGTTGAACACAAAAGAAAATATTTTAAAGAATGTGGCCAATCAAACAGTTGACGATAGCCACTGACTTTTCCATAACAGGAAACAAATATTGTGGTGGTTAACAACTTTAAAAAAAAAAAAGTGTATGTATATATATATATATATATACACATACATACATACATACACACATACACACACACACACACACACACACTTTTGTGTTCAACAGAAGAAACTAATACAGTAATATCTTGAGATACGAGCATAATCCGTTTCACAACCACGCTCGTAACTCGAATTGCTCATATCTCAAATCATGTTTTCCCGTAAGAAATAACAGGAAAAAAAAAATTTGTCGTTCCGGCCCTCTAAATACTCCCTTATTAGTGCTAATAACAATGGAAAAAATGTATAAAAAACTAGATGTTCTGCTTTTGTGTATGTGTTGCAAAGCAAGCAACCTGTCCCAAACACATGGAGAATAGTATATTGTGTTTAATCACCAAGCGTAACAACCTGAGAAACAGGCCGAGGTGGGGGTTTAGAAAGAGTATATAAACTAACAAGAGGCACTTAGTTGCCTTCTCATACTTAGATGAGATTTCTATGTGTGAGAATGCCCTTTCTTGCAAAAAAAATAAAGCTTAAGATTGTTTAAACCTTTCGAAAATCTCACTTGTTCTTTATTAATAAATATTTAGGAAAATAATTTCTACGACAAACTGGCGACGAGGATGGGATTGCAAAACCGATGACCACAGTGAGGAGGACAATCGATTGGCCATCCCAAGACAAGATCTGTGGCTCTAACCCCCATTATTAAGGGAAGGATGATTATCTGTACCCTCAATCCCAATTGGGAAACCATACCAAAGATAATTGACATATGGTTGACTGAGGCAATTACGAGACAACAAAAACATATGTAAAGCAATTGGCCCTTTATAATCAGATGAAGATAGGAAGGGAAAAGCTGAAAAGCAATGTATGAGTTAAAAACTGAATGTGTGTCTTGTTCTTTTGTCTTTCCTTATGATGATTGTTAAAAATAAAATAAAATGTGGTTTTAATTATGAGTTCTTACCTACAAGACAGACAATACAGTAGCGGCATTTGAGGAGGAGGAGCGAGGGATTGTGTAGATTACGTATATAACGCAAACACAATACGGAAGGGTAGTGTTTCTTCCTGTGTAGTCAATTAGATAGAACACACATAACTCGTGCTGCTCCCAGCTTAATACTCTTGAATCACTCGTCGCCCCCAGTAACTACCGCTGTAAAACCAAGGTGGCCCTCTAGTGGGGATATGCAATTACCCCATAAATGTATATAAAATACACCACAGGAAGACTCGCTGGAGATGCTTACGGAAATCAACGAACACGTGAAGTGAACGAGTGAGGCAGCTTGGGCTGCTCCTAGTGCTCGACCACATATTCTCTAAGCTGCTCGAATGTCAAAAATTGACTCGTATTTCAAAGCAATAGAAAAGGGGGGTTGTATCGGTGTACGAGCATTGTCTCGGTGTACGATAAAAAATTTCCCTCACCCATGCACAGTTTTGCGTCGAAAAGATCTCTTTATCACCCCTTAACTCGTTCATTCTCTCAGTGTCTCTCAGTTTGGGTGCATCATTCACCACAGTGCATTATTTTATAAGTTGTTGTGAATATGATTACATGTGAATATGATGAAACTTTATTAATGGAGCATGTTACCAACACCACACATTGCATACTAATGAGACTCACGTGTGTTCACAGTCCAACGCACCCAATGACGTTCTTAAAGGGCCATACACTTTTAGAGAACAGCATACTATAACAGTTATACAGTAACTCTGTACAGATCATATACATAAGTGATTTACAGCGGTTTTACCTCGTGTTGTTGCATTAATTGTGATCGCTATTCTTCACGTTGTAATATCGTTACAAATGTTGAATGAACTAGTTAATCTGATGTGTCAATAAGTGTTAAGTTAACAGTCTTGTCACTTTAAGAGGGCGGGGTTTCAGTCGGCGCTAGAGAGAGTGGAGTTCTCAGGGATTTGAGAGAGAGCTCGTAAGCAGAGATAGTTTTGATTCTTCTGTTATGTACAGCGTGGGTTGAAGCCAGAACCGCAATCCGATAGTTCTCAATAAAATCTCTGAATGAGAAGGAACCTGTCTGGTTATTAAAAGAAGCAACGCTACAATGTAGTGAAATATATAACCAGTAACCCCACCCCCCCCTCCCCTCTCCTCTCGTCTCGATCATGCCAGCAGTGAAGAGGTAAAGTGCATGTTACAGTAAATAGTTAATAATGACAGTTAAACTCTAAAAATACTTAATTAGTATTTATATGAGATCTTAATGGTTATAATTTTAAATGTAATTAATAGGTTAAAACCAAAAAAAATATTTAAAATGGGCATTTATGGTCGTGTGGAACGAATCAAGTGATTTTTAGTGCGTTCTTATGGGGGAAATTGTTTTGGTGTACGAACATTTTGGTTTACGAGCTCGCTCTTGGAACGAATTAAACTCGTAAACCGAGGTATTACTGTATATATATACTGTATATCCCATTATTTGTTTAATGCAGGGGTGTCAAACTCAACTGCACAGGGGGCCAAAATCCAAAAACACTTTAGGTCGCGGGCCGAACAGGATAAACATTTATTGAACACACTAAAACTAAACTTTTAAAACTTTACTTTTTTTAACATAAATGTGAATAAAAACAGACAGGAATATTATTCTGGAATACATTAACTTACTGTATACCTTAACTTAAAAATATAAAAATATTTAAAATACTAATAAATAAAAGTTAAAAGAACAAACCAAATTTCTTTACTCTTTTGTCATTTTATGTAAAACTTACATTTTAAATATCCCAAAAGATTTTGCTCTCCATAAAAATATATCCTGTCAAAATTATACAAATTCAAAATATGCTGTATAACAAAACCTGGAAAAATAAATAAAAAATTTGCTTTTCAGCAATAACAAATCAAATCATTCAGTTTTCTTTGGTCTTATGTCATTTGTCTCATAGTGCCGTCTTATGAAATTATTTAACTACCGTCACATTAGCTCCGCAAATGAGACACACGGGTATACCGGCAGAATGTCAGTAAAAATATACCGAATTTTCCCGCATGGGTTATAGGAGATTTTACAAACTATATCACAATTTATTTTACACGTAATAATATTTCTATATATTTGTTATGTCCCTAGGGACGTAAGGTTTTTTTTTGCGCTGTGTTTTCTTTTCTGGCGCTTGCACCATCACTCTGACAGCTGGCGCTGATAGGCTGTCTGACCTGTCAATCATGCAAGAAGACGTGATTGGCTGTGCTGCATGAGGGCGGGCTTTTCTCATCCGATGATCAACACCTGAATTTCGCGCACACAGGCACTGGGGTGCGGATTATGGTCTGCGGGTTACATGCGCGGAGAGACAACACTCAGCCTCCCATCGGTTTTTAAAGGCTTTTTTTTTCAGAATAAACTTTTGTCTTCGGAATCGTGAGTGCTAGCTTCGCAATAACTTGCAGCATCATAAGCTAGACTTGATTGACACGGGAAGTGTCTGTAGTCTGTAGCGCTTCATATCGCTGGGCCATTAATAATAATAATAATATAAATAATAATATATAAAATGATCTCGCGGGCCGGACATAATTACACGCCGGGCCGGATGTGGCCCGCGGGCCTTGAGTTTGACACCTATGGTTTAATGTTTCTTTTCATTTTATGGGGTGAAATATAAGATGAACATGTTATTAACAGATGTGTATAATGTGGCTCTCCTGTCAATAGGACATTTTTAATACTTTAATAGTTATGGATTTTCATGCCTCTTTTTTGTCTCTGGACTTGTCAATCTCTTTCTTCAAGAGCTCGACTTTTTTGAATGACTCCAGACTGTCCACACTGTAGACCAGCACGAAACCGTCAGCCACTGAGAAGAAGTGTTTAGGTAAATCCAGACCCTCACGGAGCCCTCTTGTGTCATAGAGACGTAACTGCTCTCTCACACCACGGTCCGTCTCGACAGAGGCCACATATATATCCTCCTGAGAGTTGTTTGTTTCTGCACCTGAAACAGGAGAGTCCCGTTTCATTTAAATGTCTTGCTAAAAACATGTATCTTTCAAAACTATTCATTCTGTATGAATGACGCACAGTCCAGTATCATTCCTGAGTTGATTATCTGACAAAGTCATGACAAAATTTTTAGGTGAAGTATACCTTTAAACTGAAAATTCTGTCATATACTCACCCTCAAGTTGTTCCAAAGCTGTATGAATTTCTTTCTTCTACTAAACACAAAAGAACATATTTTGAAGAATATGATAACCAATCAGTTAATGGGCCCCAATGACTTCCACAGAATGGAAAACAAATACTTTGGTAGTCAGTGGGGCCCATTAACTTTGGTTACCCATAAACCCAAAATATCTTCTTTTGTGTTCAACAGTAGAAAGAAATTCATACAAGTTTGGAACAACTTGAGGGTGAGTAAATGATGACTGTGACTGTGTTTTAAAAGTGCTTTATAAAAATTAACTTAAACAATTTTTGGGTGAAATATCCTTTTAGTTAAAATAACACAACATAGGAACTTTAACTCTTAATCCACTTCAAACTGGTAGAGTGACCCCTCCGCCTTTACACACCAGCGAAAGCACATGCATACAAACATTCAAATATTGCAAGATCTCTAGCATCTAACAATGAATGACGCAAAAATTTAAATCACAAAAACAAGGTGACTTGAGAGAGAGACCAGGATAAAGAGTGAGTGACAGCAATTAATGCCTCAAAGCTTCCAGATGTAAATATAATAACAACAATTGAAATGCAGTTTAACTGTCTATCACTCAACAGCATTTTAATCTATTTTGGCATTGAAAAAGAGGTTTCTTCTGATTAAGTAGTCATGACACATAAACTTATATAGCACTTTACGCAATACAAATACTATTTGTAACAATTTTACAATAATTTTAACAGCTTTCTAATGGAGTAATTTAGATGGCAATGCATTCAACAGTTTCAGTTTTGAATCTCATTATACACGGCCACCCTATTGCGCAATCAACATAATCGACTTATTCCAGGTGATAAGCACTGATAACAGTGGTTAGCTGGGGTTGCTACAAATAGTTTCAAAGCAGCTTCACAGAAACAAACAGGAAAATAACAGTGAATTCAATTTCCAACGTCTACAGAGGACAATAGTTTCATCAATCACCTCAATGCAGTTGAAATTTTGTTCTCTTACGATCAGGATCACTGCAGTTCAGTTGATAATATTTGTGAATGTTAGTTCTCCTTTATTAAGTCACAATTGAGCAAGCTAAAGACAGACAAAATTGTATTACCCATATTTATACATCTCTTTAAAATAGCTTCTGCGCTGCATTCAGACTTTACAAAAAGCATTTTGATTTTTTTACAGTATATCTAATTTACACTTAATTATGTCTTCACAGTAAATATCCAATTTTTATGCATCTAATTCAATTTCCCTTTGGTAGAGTGTCTTGCCCATCAAGCTGATGAACAGCTGTAAAATTTTGAGTAACGTGAACTATATGAAAACAAGTGTTTTTAATATGACTTTTGCATGATGTATGACTGATCATACATACCTGCAGTGTGAGTTCCATACAGTAACTGCTCCAGGATGGCTGTTTTCCCCACAGATGCCATCCCACAAACCACAACTTTACAACCCTTACCCATAGTTACCTGACCTGAAACACACAAACAAACGCATCTAGAACTGTGTAGAATGGAGTAAAAAGTATGACAGGTGAAAGTGAAAATAAGCATTATTTGTATTTCAACATATATTTATTTATTTATTCCACATTCCAAATCATAGGCGGAGTTTCACTTTTGTGCTTGGGGGGGCACCTACCAGGCCAGCAGACCGAGCTCAGATTTTTTTTTTTTTAATCATATTTACATATCATTCATTCTACATATAAAATACATTTACAATGACTTTATACCAGTGCTTCTCAATTATTTTCTGTCACGCCCCCCTAGGAAGAGGTAAACATTTTGCGCGCCCCCCTCCCCCCTTTTGGAACTTTCGCCTTATTGTTTCCATGGCAACGTGTCATGCTTGTCTGACATACCGCTGTCACAAAAAGCGCTATATAATAGATAATTCAAAATAGTCACAAACTTGACTCAACTTGTTGAAACCTAAAAGAAATCTTGTGTGGTTGAAAACACTGAATTGTTGTGATAAATGACAAGCTCTGAGCGCTTTTTTTTTTTGGATCAGTGCCAGATATCGCGTGAAAACACGTGTGAATTTAGTGGTTGACCACGTGACACATATGAACACGGTGTGACGGTTATCTGAACTTCATATCTGCTGCTCTTGTTCAGTGCAAGAAAACATACTCCCTGGCAAAAAAAAAAAATGTAACCCAGGGAAGAATAGCGAATAGAACAGACTTAGTTGCTGTTTTGTTTTGCATCGGCAGTGATAGGGTTAACACGGGGAGTTCAGAAGTGCGGCGAAAAACAGCGAGTGTGTTAGACAGGTGCGCTTGTTACAGTGTGTTCTTCTTCATTACGATTAAAGTTCATAAACAGAGCCTCCCTTGACCTGTCATAACTACTTCAGACATTACAATATCTTACCTAATGCAGAAGAAGCCGCCTCTTTTTCCGAGATGCGTAGATGTCCACTGTCTTCTCTTCTGATAGATTTGACACTTTTAGTAGTGGATTTATTAAAAAAACGACTAATGACCCTTTTGTTTATTCAGCGCGTAAAACAGAACGAGAAGAGCGTCCACTCACGTACCGCGATACTTTGAGATTCGCAAATCGCGGGAGAATGAATAAAGCTACAGTAATAAAAAAATAAATACAGTAATTAAAAATTAATTAGCCATATCTTACTCATTCTATACACAGAACTAATAAGATAAGACAAATAAAACTAGAAAATATGAATTCTGTAATAACAAAAAAAATATTCAAAGCACAAGGCAGGCATTCATTGGCTCTGGTCTGGGGGGGCAGTGCCCCCCCCCAGCCCCCCCCCCAAACTCCGCCTATGTTCCAAATGTTAGTATAAGCTAGCTATCTATCTATCTATCTATCTATCTATCTATCTATCTATATATATATATATATATATATATATATATATAGAGAGAGAGAGAGAGATATATATGTTACATATATATCTATATATATATATATATATATATATATATATATATATATATATAACACATTAATTGGACATACTATTCATATGGCCAAATCCTGATGCTCATGTTCTCTAGCTGTTTATTTTTTTGCAAAATGTTTTTATTTTTTTTAAATGGAAAAACATATTTTCAACGTGGTCTCCCGTGGCTGGACCCCATAGTGTGCGACAATGACATGTATTTAAACTTCAAGTAAATATAGCGTAGCTTAAAAATATATCCACATATTCAGTTTAGTGTTTGTTTTAATGATGAATGTGAAAGGAAAGACATTAACCAGTTGTCTTCATTCATCACGACAGTTACTAGACTGATAAATAATAACTCACCTTACCTGGACTGCTTGACAATAAAAATATTATAGACGAAACCGATCACTTTTAAATCAAATGAATGTGAATTTAAGACTTTTATTGTCATCACTACGTGCGAGAATTGTTGTTAGAACGTCACTTCCGGGAGTCGTTTGTCTCTTTTTACTCTGGGTCTGAACAATTGCCTCTAAGAGAACGGTGGGAACAATCTTATTATTTGGTCTGAGATTGAATAACTGTGTAATAAAAATATTTCAGTGCAGTGTATCTAATCAGCTAAATTGATTAGACTGATTTTCAAAATCTAATTCTTATACACAGACTACAGTTCCCATAACTCTTTAACCACGGAACCGGAAATACGCAAAAAATAGTCTAATAAAGCATTATGGGTATTTCTGCCTTTTCTCTTTCCGGTTAGTACGCCATCAAGTAAGCGAGACTTTCACATTTTCTGCCTGTAGAATCCATCAAATATCTCTATCCGATTAGTGTCATCCAAATCACGCAATTAATGTATTTAATGCGGAATGTGTTAAATGTGCCATGCAACCATTATTTTTCTCCCATAATGGTATTGTACATTAATTTTAACGCTAAATTGTGACGAGTGGTGTCATGCCGAAGTTTGCGCGTTTCTTCCATTTTCTTTCAGATTTGTTTTAAATATTAAGTCAAATGTAACACCCGGGCATTGCATTTTAAAAGGTTACCGAAATATTTGACTTGCAATGGCTGCATGTTACATTCGACAGACTACTGCTTATGGGCGCCTAGTACAATAGCGTAGATAATTATGTAATTCCCTCTTAAAGCTACTGCTCTGAATATGAAATATGAGTTTAGGGTTATTACTACTATTGATTTAAATCCATACGTATTTGATTTCAGACCTGGCCTGTAGTATTATGGTTGATTATAATGCGTAACTGTCCAGACGCGTTTAAGGATCTGGCTGTAAAAGGCTGGTTGTGAATTAGTACTAATTTTTATGAGTAGTTTAATAAACAAGTAATGAGCTCATAAGTATGGCACACAAAGGTAACATGTTTAGTAATCATTTTAGATGGCGCATCATGTCAAGTTTTGAAAAACTATTAAATTACACATGTAGACATTGGCTATATTGATGTTTTTCATAATTTAATAAAAAAAATTGTGTCGCAGGTGAGACATCATGGGAGCGTACAAGTATATGCAGGAGTTATGGAGGAAGAAGCAGTCCGATGTGATGAGGTTTCTGCTCCGTGTGCGGTGCTGGCAGTACCGTCAGCTGTCCTCCCTTCACCGGGCTCCGAGACCCACCAGACCCGATAAAGCCCGCAGACTGGGATACAAAGCCAAACAGGGTGAGTGAATTGAGCAGCCTGGTGTCTGGGGGTTTACTTTTTGCGTGTGATTTTTCTAATGAGGAGTGTGTAACAGCACTTTTTAGACATTTTTGATTTCTTTTGAGAGTGATTGAGATCCGAATGAATTATCCATGTTTTTTTATTGTTATCAGTAGCCATAAAGTTTTTGTTTTTTCCTTTAACTCTAGTTTTGAAACCTTTTTTTTGTTCCTATAACTCTTTAGAAGAAACTTTGAACTGTTAAACTTAAAATAGTTTTAGTTTTTAGCAAACATAAATTGTAAATTAATATTTTTACTGCATATTTTGGTCTCCATGAAAGAGCCACAATCTGGCATATGGTATTAAAACCAATAAAGATTTCCTGTTCCTGGGTTAAAGATTTCTGGGAAATTTAGTTTGTGCCTGTGTATTAGTTTTCATATTGATTAATAATAAAATGTTTAACCAATTTGATGTGTACAAATATTGTTCTTAGTTAAATCTCAGACCATTTTCTTCCCCCTCTGACAACTCTTATAGCATTTATTAATTACACTGTGATGTCTTGCATTCATTTGATTTATATACAGTGGAACCCACTTATCTCGACCTCTGTTATCTCACCAACCCTGTTATGTCGACATTTTTGAAGTGGAACCGCCAAACTCCCTATTTTTCTTAGCATTTTCTTATCGATTATGTCGATTCTTTTGTCGCCGAAACCTGATATCTCGAGCACAAAGAGGGAGAAAGTCGCCACTTAACATTGGTGTCCAGCCGCAGAAAAATCAAGCTTTACAGATGCTTTCTTGGAAGAGGAGGCGCAGGAGTTCGCCTTCACTGTCCGGGAATTCCCACATTACATTGACATCGAGAAAGATGGTTACTGATAGAATCTTAGAAGCATTTGTTTTCAAGCAGACCGTTAAAGGCAAAAAGCAACAAAGCATTTTAGAGTTTGTAAAGAAACCATAGTAACCGCGTGTGCAATACTTTCAGAACTGTCAGAGCGAAATGACTGTTATGAGCGAATGTGTTGGGACTGTTTACGATGTGAGCAAAAAAAAAATTCCAATGTTGGAGAATATAATTAAATGTTTGTATTGAGAATCAAAGGTGTTTTTTTATTGTATAGTGATAAATCTCTGCTGTTAGTTGGTGCACAAATACCTTTTGCTGTTACCAAACATATGTGAATGTACATTTATATAGCATGCCGATCGCTTCAAACAAATTGCCATATTGACTTTTGGTTTTCTCGATCCTCTGTTATCTTGACTTTTTTCCAATAGTGGAATAGGTTCCACTATTCATATAGATTTTTGTTGAACAGATGTTTAACCTCTCATTTGAATGTTCTGAGAAACTAATGTTTACCTCATGTTATTTGTGTGTGTCTGAATTATGCTCTCGTCCAAACAGGCTACGTCATCTACCGTATACGTGTGCGCCGTGGAGGTCGCAAGCGCCCCGTGCCTAAAGGTGCCACCTATGGCAAACCCGTGCACCATGGTGTCAACCAGATCAAGTTCGCACGCAGCCTGCAGTCGGTAGCTGAGGTATGTTCACAGCGTTTTGGCCTTTGAGGTGACCCGCAGTTGGACACAATGGCACCTTGATATATTTCGTTCAGACAGACAAATTGGATTTGCTAAAAACGCTCCCCAAGTCAAGATGAGCTCAGTACCACATTGAAATATATTCAAGTATCCAATCTCGCTAGCTGAGCGTAAATGCTCAGTCCCCTTGCTTGATCCCTTCAAAGACGCATTGCATTTTCTACTTGGTGATGGAGATGCACCTTTCAGCCTTTATGCAGTTTTTCATGATTGTAGGGTTACTTTGTGGAGTAAATGTATATAAACTGTAATCTGTGTGTACACTTTTTATGATGGGTGCTTGTCTTTTGCGTGCTTTCAACCAATCAGCGTTCATTTGCTTCTCTGATAGTTCCTATTGTGCTGGGTACCATGCTCTGAAATTGGAGCTCATTTAGTTCCTCCTAAAGGCGTTCCTAGAATTAAAATCTTTCCCTGTTTCTAAGGTGTGAACACACCAAAAAGCAAGTGCTTCCATCATTAGTTAATTATAAAATGTTCCTCTGGTCCTAAAGCCCCTGTTAGTTTAAAAGTTATTTTTAAGAATCAGTACCGTAAGTGAATGGGATCTAAGCATCTTATATTTTAAAGCTCTTAACGTATAGCGTCTCATATTTAGGTCAAATTGGATAATGCGTTTTCTCTGCTGCAGCTCGCTGTGTCCTCTGCTGTTTTACAGATATGTTCTTGAAATCAAGCTACTGTATATCGATATAAATGGTATTGCCTCTTATTTCTAAAGATATATCTTACAAACTCCGCTCAGCCTTAGTAGTAGGGTATTGTTGGTCCCGTTGAAGGGTAGTTTCTGCATGCCTTGTCATGTGACTGATCATATGACTGATTTGTCAAGCTAATGTTATATTGAACTTGGGTTGGATAACATTGTATTTAACATTATAGTGAACGTTCTCGCAACATGGGGAAGAAACTTGAGACGTACAGGGCTACTATCACTTTGTTTTAAGTCTTGTTCCAATTTATACAAATTAGTTTTTTTGTTTTTTACTAATCAGTCTTGTATAAAAAAATGCATCATAGGTTTAATCATTTGTCTGGAATGATAATTTTTCAAATGTGAATGTCTTATATGTCTAATGTATGTGTATGTCTAAAACACTATGTATAGCTCTTTTGTGGTTTGAAATATCAATGTCTATTAAATAGGTTTTTTTGTCTTATTGATGGCCATTTATTTATTTTTGTTTCAGGAGCGTGCCGGTCGTCATTGTGGAGGTCTGCGGGTGCTAAACTCTTACTGGGTGGGTGAAGATTCCACATACAAGTTCTTTGAAGTGATCCTCATTGACACCTTCCACAAAGCCATCAGGCGTAACCCCGACACTCAATGGATCACCAAGGCTGTGCACAAGCACAGGGAAATGCGCGGGCTCACGTCTGCTGGCAAGAAGAGCCGTGGTCTGGGCAAGGGCCACAAGTTCCACCTCACCATTGGTGGCTCTCGACGTGCAGCCTGGAAGAGACGCAACACCCTGCAGCTGCACCGGTACCGCTAAACGATATGTGCTTCAACTGTACATCCAAATAAAGTACCTTTGTATTGTCATGTGTTTTGTCTTTATTTTGAGTTTGTAGGCAAAGCATATCTGGGTGATTCTCACGAAACCGTTAAAACACCACGGCATTAAGGATTTAAAATATAAAACATTTTATTTAATAAAATAAAAAAGCATCACAATAAAGACCATACTGTTCTCTACCTTGAAAAAGGTGTAATTTTAACATGGGGATTAATTATATTTTACAGTATTTTCTACTGAAATTCTCATTACTGCTATGCGTCTGACTATGACTGAACATATGTTGTTGTAATTTAAACAAAAAATATTCAGACAAAAATTAATGGATGCTTTACTTAAATGTTGAGTAAATGAGTTTTCTATTTGAAATAATCCTGGGGGGGGGGCAGACCAATGTCCATGGCGACAGACCAACAGACCAATCGTACCTACTCGGCGATCTTCGGAGATAATGTGATTACGTAGAGAATTACCCGAGAAGTTCCGGGTGGGCGACAGACGAACCGCGCGGAGTGCAGTTGTGTCGGCGATTCTGATTGGTCAGTGAGACTCCGGCGTCCAATCGTATTTTTCAATTTACACTCGCTTGAGGACAACAACAGGTACAAGAAAACAACGCTCGCAAATTTTAAAAGTAATCTGAAAAAAATGAAGAATTTGCCGGTTGGTTATAACACGAAGCAGCTTGAAGCTTTTTTGATGATGATGTAATGGATTGTGGTGATTAGAGAAAGTGAATTAAGTAACAAACCAAAATTAAATATAAATGTTAGTTATAGAACAACAGATGCAGAAGCAAAACCAATGACAGAGTTATAGAATACAATACTTCTGAAGGATTCTAGTAATAATTTAGAACTCCCAAAATTGGTGAATATTTTCTCAACTGCTAACTTGAAATACTTATTTCACACCCTTTTTATAGTAGCTGCAAGTTGCCAGGAGAGGTCGTTTCTACACAATAATTTGCAAGGAATGCAGGAGCTTCCAGGGGGCCTCCGGCCTTGCCCTGGACCTACCGGGGGCACTGGCGGCCCCCAGCTTTAAGTTTCAGTATTTTCAGTTTTGCCAACTTTCACCCATGAATATACTTAGTCAAAATGAGCAAAATCATGGTTTCTATATTGTTAGCAAAAACTTTTCTACCTCACGGTCTGCAACACCATTCTCAAACACCGCAACCATTTAAGACCAGTTGCAGCAGAGATAACATCTGTTTCGGGAATGAGATTCAATCATTGCATACAACTTTTACAGGTTATAAATTAAATGTAAATATTTACCTATATTATTTTTTTATATTAAAGTTCAGAAAAAAATTGTAGAGCAACCCATAACTTCTTGAGGAGTACAGAAAGGAGGAGAGAGAGGTGAGGTTTGGTGATGTTACAGCAGGTGTAATTAGCACACACAAAAACACCCTACAGTGTTAGGAAACATACTTGAGTATACACACTCACAAACTTTAGTTATTGCTATAACAGGGCTTTAAAGCTGGATTGCTAGTGTTGTGCATAGTTTGGTAAATTCATGCCATTAAGGCATGAAGATTGAATGAATCTTAAAGTGACAGTAACCTAATCTGCAGCAGTGTGTCATTACTTCAATAGTTTTAATTGTATAAATTACACGTATTACAAAATGATGAACAATGAAGAATTTGGGTACTTAAGTTTGGTAGTAATCCTGTTCCTGAAACTACCGTTAGATGTACCTGGAAAAACATGAAGGACTGTTTATTTATTTTATCTTTATTCTATTGTTTTTATTACTTCTGCTTCTGTTTGTAATATGTAATGTTTGTAATATTTTATGTATTTTTGAACTACAAAATTAAACATTTAAACTTAAATTTAAACCTCATTTCCAAAACCTATGTATCATTACCGAAACAGTTTTATAAATGTTAATTTAATTAAAAGAAAAAATTTAGTTTTCTTTTCAACACTTGTGAGAAAAGTAAACACTAAACACATTACACAGACTCTACACATATGTTCCTTCAGATTTGTCAAATAAAAATAAAAAATTGGTCAGGTTTCATTGAAATATTCAAAAAATTGTGGAAGGTGTTGTGGTAATGAGAAAAAGCATTCAAAATAAAAATCCTGGTAATTTAAAAATAAACAATATTTCAGAATTTCGAATTACTGTGCATTATTCTTAATAATCCAATTTAAAAAAATGTTAAAATGTATTAGCTTTTCTAACAACACTGATGTTTTCAGACTGTTGTGGTAATGAGAATTTTAATGATTTTGTTTTGGAAATTATGTTCAAAAATGTCTTCAACTGTAAGTTAATGTTTTTAAAATAATGTGCACAAATAATTTTGACTTTGGTTCAAATGTCTGAAATAATTTTTTGTTAATTCAAGCATTTTTTAAATTTTCATGTTTGACATTTTTAAAACCATGTTTTTTGTGAGAATCACCCATAAGTTAAGTTCTCACGTTGATAGAAAGTGTTTTTGGTGATTTGCTCCATTATTAGTTTGCAATAAATTTACAAAACCAACATCCCTTTCCATTGGTGGTTTTAGACTGCTTATGTAACAGGGTTTAAAAGAATATTCAATTCAGAAAGGTTTGTGTGAATTACACAAAATAAGTTTATTGGTTAAATTAATGGGTGTTCAAGGGCGCATTCAGTCCTCATTTTTATGCCGTACAACAGCATCAATCGCTGCCTCTGATTAATTGTGATTGAAGTAATTGTGGTGTTTAATGGGAATCTTTTTGACATTTTCTCCACTCAGCCGAAGAAAATTGTACTTTTTGAAGGATCAGGGGCCTTATGTATCAACTCTGCGTACGCCAGCTTTCACTGTCGAATGTACTAACAAGTCAAGTCACCTTTATTTATATTGCGCTTCTTACAAAGATTGTTTTGTAACAGATTGTTTCAAAGCAGCTTTACAGTAGTGAAACTTACGCGAGAATGTGTGCTCCACTATGTCTGGCAAACGTACATTTCTCATTGTTTTGTCCGTTTGTGACTTCTACAGGCAATGAAGTGAAGTTGCAAACATTACACAACAAATTGTTCTACAAGTCTATCACACCACCACATGTGGGAAGCATTGCTATTAATTTGCAATTTATAAAATAATTGACATATATTGTCACACAAGCCTTATGGGAATATTCTATCAGTTGTGCAATTAAGTAAGAACATACAAAAGCATGTGCAAATTGATCCATTAGAGGACATTGTTAATGGCAGAATCCGATGAGAACGAGTTTTTAGGGTCCACAATGATTTTCTGGCCAGGATGATGACTGGCTTATCAGGTGTTTCAGATTTCCAAGGACTATCCTCTTGGAACTCTGTGCTGAGTTTGGTCCGAAACTAGAGAGAGAGACAGCAAAGACCCACGCAATACCCGTTCCCTTACAGGTTGTGACAACACTTAGTTTCCTGGCAACTGGTTCTTTCTAAAGGGAACTGACAGACCGCTCAGGAATAAGCCAGTCGTCTTTGAGTCACGGAATGCCAGCTGTATGGGACGGGATCATCTGCATGTCTATAAGGTATATAAGGTTCCCATTTGATGCAGTTGACCAGCCAAACATTAAAATGCAATTTGCAGTGATAGCCAGTAATTGGATGTAATCGGAGCGATCGACTGCACACACTATGCTATAAAGGTGCCATCTGAAGATGAATCTGCATATGTAAATCGGAACATTTCTATTCAATAAATGTGCAGATAATATGTGATGCACACATGTGCCTAACAAATATTGTGGCAATGTGGCCTGAGTCAACCGATGATTCATACATATCTTACAAACAGCATGGTTGGGTGGCAGCTGGCTGGCACCCTAAGCTGGCAGGGTGCGCGATGGGGGGCTTCTTGGTGAGTAATGCATTTAAAGTTATGGTTCTATCTTATAGTACTTTTTATTTTTATTTATTTGCTTTTAATTATACAACAACCCTTCAGGAGACCGGTCATCAACTAAAGACGTTCATCAGACCATTTCTTTTTAAGATCATTTACAGCGCGACTTTCAGATCCCACTGCATTGACGGCATCAGCCAAACTCTCCCACTTATATTTTTTCCCCTTTTGTTATTAATTCCTGAGGACAAAGTTCCAAATAAAATATATCTTTTTTTCATTTCTACCTCCAATAGTAGCACCTCCAATTCACTTTCTGTAAAGTTTAGTTTCTTGCCGCTTGCTTTAGCCATTTTCTTACTGCTTTCTTTTGCCCAAGTGGACTCATTACCATATTTAAATCAATTTAATTAAGGGAGGAGGAGACTGGGTGGGGTGTTGTGCTCCTGCATGCACGCTCAATTTTACGTTAATCGGGTAAAGAGAATGAATTCAACGCAAGTCTTTGTACATGAGGCCCCTGGTAATCCAATTGAATTTTGGACAAGTTTTTCAAAGTGAATTTGGAATGGATCGCCCTGATCCAGATACACATTTATCAACTGATTCATTTTAACAAATAAAGTAGTAGACATTAGATGTTTGTATGTATTAGTACAAATAAAATAAATTCCAACAGTTCTGAAGTTAACCGTTGTATTTTTTACTCATTTTAAAGTTTTATTACATTCTTGTCCTTGAAATCCAACAACTGGAGATTGGTTAAGATGTATATAAACTGCAGCTTCACAGGATGTGCCTCTGTGGACCTCTTCCTATACGTTCACAGAGGTGAATGGGAAACCAGTGTGCATTGTTGGACTTTTCATAAATTCCTCAAGTCTGTGTGTTCTTTTAATGAGGAGAGCAGAGCTTGCTTTTCGTTTAACTATTTAATTATCAATTAAGTCATATGAATAAAGTATACAGAGCTCTGGGTCACAGCTTTTCCCGATTACACAATCCTATGCGAGTCTCGTGCTCAGGTCCTCTGCAGCAACACTCTCGCCTTTCCTGACCCATATATTTATACATTTTAAAACCCAAGTGGGTTGTCTTTTCTTGAAAGATGGCAGCTGATGGGTGTTGCTCCAATTGAGATCTCCACCCATCTCGATTCCTGTTTTTCCCTGCACACATAGGTTAACATAAAGCAAGGCACCCTTAAGGCTCACTCAAAACACACTGGTCAGATACCCATACCAATATGCAGCATTTGTGAAGCCACAAAATGCACAACATTGAGGTGGATGGGCTACGACAGCAGAAGAACCCACCTGGTACCACTAATCTCCACTACAAATAGGAAAAAGAGGCTACAATTTGCAAAAGCTCACCAAAATTGGACTGGAAAAATGTTGCCTGATCTGATGAGTCTTGGTTTCTGTTGAGACATTCAGATGGTAGAGTCAGAATTTGGGCTTAAAAAAAATTCTAAACTTTGACCAAAATACTGATTTATTGTATTAAAATATTAATAACAAAAAAATATATTAGCTACATCTAGAAAAAATATGGACCTCTACTGTTGGACTGATTCTTGTTTTGTTGTTTTGTTTTTTATTACACATCATTTCTAAAACAATATTCAATGCAGATCTAGCACCTAAATCAATATCCAGAAACAACATATATTTCATTTTGATTGCCATTTGTCCATTTCATATGCATGCTAATAGTTGATGAATTTTGCTCATGTTCCCCAAAGTACATAAACATATAAATGAGATGTAAACAAGAAAATTATATAATATGTATTATTAAAATATATATTTTTATACAATTGCTCTAAAATTGTTTTGGGTCTTATCTACCCCAAACATCATAATAGTAAACAGAAAAAGATTAACAACTGAACTAGTTTACATATACAACAATATTATGTTAAAGCAGGGGTGCCCAAACTTTTTCCTATGAAGGGCCAAAAATCAAACTTGATTGAGAGCCGCGGACCAAAAGTAAATTTATTTGATTTATTTTACATAAATAAAACTGCATTACATTAAAGTTGCTATGGGTTTATTTATTTCATAATATTTAAAATAAATACAAAACAACTTTAATCTGATTAACTAATGCAGTTTTATTTGTAAAGCTTTGCATTTTAATGAACAATTTAAAGGGGCCACAATCCCCAAGTGTTCAATGTAAAATACAGTTCAATGCCAAATACACAATCAATAATAAAACAATGTCAGTGACCTATTGAGAGATATGAAGCTGGTCCTTACTTTTCAGAAGTTTTTCAAGATTGGGCTGTAGCTGACTCACAGACAAAGACAAGATATTATGTAGGTGAGAGTCAGTTATTTGGCTTCTGAGTTTACTTTTGTTCAAGTTCATCAGACTGAAAGTCTGCTCGCAGAGGTAGGTACAGTAATCCCTCGCCACTTTGCGGTCTCAGTGCATCGCAGATTTTTCAAAAATATTCATCAAAAAATAAAAGTTCAAAAATACCGCCATGTATAGCCGTATTGTGGAAAGCACAGTTGTTTAATCGTGATGCGAGAGAAACGGTTTCCCAGGACGCCAGACAAAGAGAGAAACTATCTGAGGCTTTGTACACGCCCACGGCACTCAGACAAGACACGTGATTGGTTCCCGGCGCGAGCTCGACCAATGAGAGCATGAGGGGATGTATCCCGTGAGCTGATTGGCTGATCCTACTTTCACATATCGCGATAGTTCCGGTCCACATTAACCGCAATAAACGAGGGATCAATGTACAGTAATACCTCGGTTTACGAGTTTAATTCGTACCAAGAGCGAGCTCGTATCCCAAAATGCTCGTACACCAAAACAATTCCCCCCATAAGAATGCATTAAAAATCAATTAATTCGTTCCACACGACCATAAATGCCCATTTTAAATATTTAGTTTTTATTTTACCCTATTAATTACAGTTAAAATTATAACCATTAAGATCCCAGATAGCACAGGTACGTCGCGGAGACGTCTGCAAAGAAGCGTACCGTCTGCTGAACATCGGATTCTTTTTTTATGGTCGTATTTTCATCGTCTGGAGATCGGCTATTTTCAGTTTCAAACGAGCCGTATTCCCGACCTCTATATGACGTCTGCGCGATGAATCCCCAGCATTCGAAATGTGCCGCGCGCCGCCGCCGCCGTGCAGGAATGCATGCAGCTGAATGCGGGCGACGTGCTAACTTTTCATTTAAACGGAATTCGCATGGAAATGAATGCAACATTTGTTAATGTGCAACCATTCAATAAAATAATTTATGCTCATATTGCTGTTTTTTTATGTGAGTAACTACGTTGTATTTGTTAAAAAAAATAATTACATTTGTATCTACCTGCCCTTTTTCATTATCCACCAACTTTTTATACTGAAGTAATATATTTACACGGAATTCACGTGTTTGGCCTTACAGAATAACAGAAGACAAACAAAATTGTTTCATGTATTGAACATGGGTATTTATTATTTATTATTGCTGTAAATGATCAGGTAAAATGTGACTTACACAATACAATCAAATCTTAATAACAAAAGAAACCAAAAAGCATAGCACAGAACCCGGGGGCCAACACAATATGTCACATCATGCACAACAGCTCTTTAATCTGTTCATCGTCCAACTATCCGTTTGACTGATTCTTCTGTAATAGAGAAAACATTTAAGTTATATGCATAAGTGATTTTGTTTCCTTGGGAAAAAATATAATTAAAAAATAGATTACACAAATATTCATCTGACCTGATGTAATCCAGCCTCACAGAATTATGAATTATTGCATAGCTCGTTCCCCCCAGTTAAATTTATAAAACATATGATTTAAGCATAAGTGATGGTTCAATATAGCGTTCCAAAATTAAGCATAGCAATAATAAAATTGAACAAACTTGTCCCCTACTGAATGAACGAAATATACATTGTTATTAAAGCTACTAAAGTTATTCAGTCAAGAGCAGTGAGTGATTGTCTCTCTTTAACATATTCTTACAAATAAAAAGTGTATAATCAAGATCTACTGGGTCTGTGGAGAAGCAATATATAAAATAATATCAATAAATGTTATAATCATAAGCGCAGCATCACATCGGGTTCCAGCATCAGCGCAACAGGAAGTCGCGAGGCCATTATTCTAATGATGTCACGTGACCATTGGCTATTTATATCCGATGACCGTTAGGATTTGCATCAGATGACCTTGGGACCTCTGCTGATTTCGCCTTCAAGTGGATCAACAATACTTCATACATTTTGTTAACATTAAAAACCTGTAAATACCGTCAACTGTTCAAATTCCGTTTACTTTATCCGATGACCGTTATTTTATTTTATTATTCCGTTATTTTTACGTTCGTCCGCCGAGTGAGTTTGTTCGTCGATCAAGTTGTTGGTAAGTATCTGCCTTTTGATGTTTTGAGGTTTAACTATACTCGAAATAAACATATATATATTGATACCCACACGCAACTAATTGATATTATAACTACAAATACTATTACAAACCACACTAAAAACGAAATACTTTCCGAATAGCGCGTCTCCCTTCCCTGAGAAAACCTGTAAGTGACAGTTTCAAAATTCCTCAAGCGCCATTTTGACAGCCACCAATCACAGGGCTGGGCGGCAACACGTGATGTGCTCAACACTGATTGGTTTAGATCTACCAGAGTTGTGAAAATAACATAAAAAGAGGCCTGGGGCATATTCTTCGTACGTCGCTTACTACATCCAAGATCAGTTGACACATCCGGGATGAGATAATCGCGCTAACTATGAGCTGGATGATTCGGTTCTTCAAACGCACCTGTTGTTGACGATTAGTATAGCTGGATTGAGTTATCTGAGATCATTGCGCGTTCATGTGCTGTCTTAAAAGGGGATATGTATCGATAGTAGAAACACTGATCAGCAACATTTTGATTGGTTAGTGAGCATGCTGAAAGAGCGCGCACAGTATTTCTCTGCGCGCACGTCGCTGAATTTCAGTGTTTAATTAAAACACAAGGAAACACAAGGAAACCAGGAGAGAGGACTGGCAAAAAGTTGCCGACAAATTAAATTTGTGAGAAGCCTAGTGATCGTGTGTGTAATTATATTGACTCATATTAATTGTACTGTATTTCATAATCATCTTTTATATTAGAGCCACCACAGGACCCACTAGAACTTGGGAACAAGTAAAAGTAAAATGCAAAAATATTCTGCAAAATAGTATCTTTACTACTTGCGCTGTGCTGCAAAAAAAAGAGTCAATTAATGAAATAGAATTGCAAAAACTAATAAAGCAAAAAGTCAGACTTGAGATTGAATTGCTTCAAGAGGAACTTCAAAGTTAATAAAATACACGAATAAACACACTGTACTATTGAGGACCTTGCATGATTTATTTATTTCATTCCACAGGCAAGAGATGATCAGCTGGATTTTTTAAATAAATAAAATAAACTGTAAACTAACTGTGTGCAAAGTTCCTTTTTTTCAAAAATGACTGCTTGAGTGCTGGTAACTTTGCGAATGGCACGACAGACAGCACTTTCACAATGTTCTCCGTATACCAACAGTGTAAATGAACGTGCCGCTCGCAAAGTAGCGCAAGGCAATACACACAGTTTGAGCTGTTGTTAACGCCCGACTACGACTAATTGTATCTAAATTAACTAGATACATTATACCCTCACGTGAAAAACGAAATATAATATATATATATATATATTAAAGTATATATATATATATATTATAATTAATATATATATATATTATAATTTATATATATATATATATATATATATATATATATATATATATATATATATATATATATATATATATATATATATATATATATATATATATATATATATATTAATATATATATTATAATTATTATAATTATTATAATTATATTAAATATATTATATTGCACCTTCAGCAACAGGTTTCTCTCGTAAAAACGGACAGGACATGTTGCGACAAACTTCCCATTTCACCTCCGCTTGCGTGAACTAATCCTGCTAACTTGAAGTAAGCCTGCTCCGAGCAGGTTCACTTCAGCGGACCTGTTACTATGACAACAAGTCCCGGATGAGCGTCGAAGAACCGAACAATCCAAGATCATGCGAAATCGTCAACAATCTAATCCAGCTAAGTGAGTTAGCGAGGTACGAAGAATATGCCCCTGGATGATGCAGGCGTGCATGGGTTATGACTGTGATTAGCCACGCATGGATTGAGTAAATAAATAAATAATATTTAAATAAATAGAGCGCGCCCGATCGTGACGTAGTTTTACGACAGCCGCCATTTTGGGGGACAACTTATAATCAATGTCATGGGGGAAGCGACGTTAAAGCCAGTTTTATCGCAGAAAAAAAACGTTTTATGTAAATCTAGGGAGAAAATTGAGCGTAAGAGTCAAACTAAATATAGAGATGGACTTGAGAATTTTGAAAGAGACAGGTACGAGGCAAAAAGAGCGTTAATAAAGGGACAGGATCCGTATGAAATTGTGACCTGGTCTACGAACGTCAATCTTCTACCGAACACATCATAGAATAATGTTCTCAACTATCTGGTTTTCACCCCAAGTCCTTATACAGCCGAAGATCTTCAGTGTTACAAAGGACTTGACGCTTACAAGCAGCTAGTGTGTGGCTGGGTGCGAGAAGTGTCCTGTGTCATCAATGACAGATGTGTAACTGCCAAGGTAGATGAAATGGTTTTCATTAGCAATAAAGTTTATTTAAAAAAAATAGAGGCATTCCTACTTTCTAATCCAACAGTTTGGACCAAAAATATTTTAATTTAACATCTTTATAAACTTTTGTCACCTGAACAGATCTTGCAAAATGCTGTTTATTGATGTCCTACACCTGTATGAAAAGCTAAGATTAAAGTATGATTTTTTTCTACAGAAAATACACTCAAAAACCCCAAACAGAGGTCAGGTATTGTTACATATATTATCGGCAAACTGTTGGATACCGCCTTTTTGCAGGCACATAAATATACATGGATATAATGCTTGATAATTGCAGCGCTTTATGTGTGTGTCGTGGGATGGTTTTTATTCACTGTAGATCCGGATAAGCACATCCATGTGATCTAATCATGATCTACATTTGTTCACCTTTAATTTTATTACGTTATTGATGGGCAAGAAGCAAATAGTGTATGTCCAGATCTGGATGATAGCATTGAATATTTCTGACGGACTAAGCCAATCACTCTCTCAACATGAATTCGGCTGTTTGCATTTCTCACGTCTGGCCTTTGACTGCTGTTGTGTACGATCACATTGGTGTGTTATTACCTTAGGCAGCCTAAAATATGACTGTTTCACAATATGATTAACATTCGGTGCGCGCTGTATCCAGCTCTACTTGTCCCCCATTATGGCGGCGACGGTGCGCGTGACGTCATACGGGCACGCTCTATAAGCGCAACAATTGTCATTATGTAAAATCCACAATTTGAACTGCCGCTCACTCGTCGATCATGGGACCAAATATGGTTTCCTTTATTATTATTAATAATAATAATAATTAGTACAATAACCAAACTTCCACAAATTCCAACCGAAAATTGCTTTATTGATATTTCATTTCCTTAACTGACCAAAAAAACACAAAAAAAACAACGAAAAGGCAGATCCTTTGAGCATGACTGATGATGAGAGTAGCTACCATATGAGAGAAAGGTCCATAATTATTATTATTATAAATCTCTATCATAGAAGTCATTATTTTTATTATTATTATTAAAATAATAAATATCCATTTCTATAATAATTCAAATGGATTGGTAGGTCAGTAAACAACAACACATTTTTTTTTTTGTGTTAAGGTCTTATTCGTATGGCTTGCAACCCATATTGGACTCTGAGAAGGAACATTTTCCTTGTTCCATATCACAGTTTTTTTGTTTCAATGCCTCTTTTACATACAGAGTAGTTCTGTGCCTGTACATATTGTTAAATAGTTTATCAATTTTAAATCACATTGCTGGGAATTAATACATTTAAAATGTAATAAACAAAACAGGTTTCCAGTTTGCAGATTTCTTCAAAAAGAGAAGGAAGAAAAATGTATCTGATAGTAGAGTTTGAGGGAGAAGGGACAACTGGACCAGTTGCAAAGTCCTGGTATGCTGATGGCTGCTCCTGGTGGCCACCATATAAAGACATTGACAGGCTGCTGAAGAGTGTTCGATTAATGGAGCAACCACAGCCTGAGAAAGGGTGGACACAACACAAAGCACGAGTTCTGCACGAGTCAGGTAAAAGGAAATGGGACTTTAATTTAACATGAGAAAGTTTTGAGTTCTGAAACTTGTTTTAATAGTACAATTATCTTTTCGATTTCAAAAGATCAAGGAAATTAATTTCTCAATTCATAACGCCTTTAGTACAATCAGTAATACATTCTGTAGTTCAGTGACACAATAAAAAAAATGTACAGTACCTGTATTTAATTTTTCAGCATCTTTTCAAAATGTTGCCAACAACTGGAAGAAAGCCAGCTACACGTCGGACATCAGTTCAGAAACTGAACTTCCTGGGAAAAGGATTGTAAAGTAAGCCCACACAAAAATAATGAAACAAATGAAAAAAGACACAATTTAATTGAACAATACTTCATGTTTTAAACATATAATTTTTGACTTGATGAAGCTGTGATGCAATAACATAAATGCTCATATGAACAAATGTGACTATTACAGGTGTAAAGGAGAAAGAAACCAGCATCAATTGTATCAAGTTTTCATCAAGTATTTATTTGAATTTTTGCCACAGGGGCAATCAAAAATGTGTGTGCACTTGTTCTTTTTTCTAGAAAGAAAATATACTCTGATCACGGATCAGATGACAAGATGCAAGAACCCCCAGCCCTGAAAAAGAAAACTGGGAACAGAGAAAGCGTTCCACCCGCACCAAAACCTTCAGCATTTCTAAAACGCACCAAGACAAAAGGTATATTTAAAGGATAAAATGCTATAAATAAAAGCATAATAAAAGTTCTTATCATTATTATTATTATGTCAACAGCATTTGTTAATCAGCAACAAAGAGCCAATGAAGAGCAACAGCAGGCCTGGTGTGAGAGTCTCCCTAGCTTTCAGGGTAAATTATTGGTTAAATCTGGCTGCTGGAGCTCAAATAAAGACCAGTGTGCAATGTAAAAAATAATAATACTAATTTACAAATTAAGTGTTTGTAATTAACACAGATTTCTGTTCCTACATCATATAAGTGGTTTAATTCCAGTCTTCTGAAGAGTCACGATCACTTTATTTGTTGAACAGGTTTAATTTAGGCTTTTATTTACATATAAACATTTGCAATCCCGGGTAAATTTGGGTTATTAAAACATCACTGATTAAGAATATTCAGAAATCTCACATTTATACAAATTACAAGTGCATGTTTCTTCCTCCAGCCTTCTCATCTCCAGCGGGCGTCTCTCAGGCAGAGCATCATGGAAACAGCTGGAGTGATGAACCACCTGTAACACAAGGTAAAAGTGCATTAATTAGGGATCAGAGCAAATCAGAAACATTTATAGACCGTGAATAACATTACATGATCTGTTCAATCATAGAGCACACCTTTTCTGTCTTGAGACCCTCATGTGAACAACAAGCAAGAGCACAGGGTAAGTTACCTAATATCATAGAATAGTTTTTGGTTTTATGCTGTTACAAAGTTTCTACTTTAAATTTTAATTTAACAGCTCCTCCGTTCTCAGCTCCACAGTGTGTCTCATAAGCAAACCAGGAAAATTGTGAAATTATATATTATGGGGTGGGCATTGTATAAAAATGTCACATTATTTAGGGTGAAATGTAACCCAGATTTGTCCTTGGTAAGATCCACTAAGGCAGATGCATGTGACGATATGTCTAACATTTAAAACCTCAAAGTAAATTTATACTTGCAGGGACTTTTGGCATGAGACAGGAAAATCCAGTCTTCAGAACTGATCCAGACCAGTGCACACGTATGTTATGCCAGTTTAAATGAACTGAAAATTCATTATGTAATTCATCAAAGCTGTATGCTAAATTTAATTATATATTTGTATTCCAGCTATGGAAAGGACAGTTCTGGAGAGACTGGAGAGAATGGATTTGAAAATTAACCACCTGACGTCACTGGTCCAGTCTCTGGTGGGAAACGGGCGCGTTTTGCATCAAGTGCAGATGGAGGAAGAGGCTGATGATGGTGTCTTTCCTCTAGCTTCTACAGATGATCTAGACAGGCTAGAGGAGAGACTATCAAACAGAGGGTTGATGCTGAGAATGGTAAGAATCACTGGAATGATCAACACACAACTAATGAAATGTAATTTGTGTGTTTACAAAACTAGTTAAGATTTTACAATGTTTTTGATAGAAGTCTCTACTGCTTACCAAGACTGCATTTATGTGATCGGAAATACAGTAAAAACATTAAATATATAAAATAAATTACATTTTAAAATGGACAGCAGCTCATAAATAATTGCATAATATTACTGCATTTTTTAATCAAATCAAATAAATGCAGCCTTGATGAACTTGGTAAAGAGACTTCTTTCAAAAACACAATCTTAATTATTCCAAAAGGTCCATCTTTATGCTTAAATATTAGTTAATTTCTCTGTTAAAGGTGAACAGATTATCAATAATCGGCGGGACCAACATGAAGAAGACGGTGTGGAGGATCTGTTCTAAGGTCTTCAGCACTAATGTTGCTCGGGAGCTGAACTGGTGCGGGAGGGGAGACAAGAGAGGACTCCGGAAATCTAATGTTGCAGCTCTCTTAACTGGCAAGTTCAAATGTAGAAATGCACGCACTAAAATTACCTCATTTCAGCATTTGTAAAGTACAAATGAGTCACAAAAATCAAACGACAGTGCTAAAGTTATTCAACATTTGGTTTCTGACCCAATAAACTCCCTGCGAATTTCATGTGTTTAGCCCAAACCAACTCAGATATACATAAATGCTCTTTTCATATTAATTAGTTATTACTTATTAACTTAGTTTTAAGAAATGCAATATATATTAATTATCCCTATAAATCAATTTAACTACATGACATTATGATATCAAACTTACAGTAAAATATTCAGAAAAATAATGTAGAACTTCAAATGTATTGTAAACACACAAATACTTAAAACAAGTATTAAAATATGTTTTGTATTACCTTGAGCAAATGTTTCCTCGCCACTCGGCAGACACGCGTCTTCCCCAGACAACATCAGCACATGGATTCGCGCTCATTTCTGCGGAAGAACTTGACGCGCCTGAACTCACCTGACTCATTGACACACACACTTCTGGTTGAGTTTTATGCACGGTCGATATATTTTCCCGATTAATCGTTCTGATTAAGTTGTTTCTTTTAACTACAGCTTCTGTGATGAGAAACCCTGTCCTGCTTTCTCCAACTGAAGCGGAAGCGGAGAAGTACGTGAAGGATTTCCTCCGCTTGGCTCCAGGGAGGCTTTAATAATTTTATGAAATAAAAAGTTTATGTTGTACATGTTATTAAAATGTATTAAAATGAAAAGAAAGTGTAATGTTTTATTTGTAATTTGAATGTTGTTATTATGTTCTCTTTGTTTATGAATACATTTATTTTTATTAAACCAACAAATGCGTGTTCTATTTTGAGATTAGTGTTCAGGATTGATATTTGGTAAATGTTTGCATCAGGGGAGATTTTATGTGTAGATGCGTGTCTTTGTATTTTAAGGAAATTATTGTTATTCTGTGAAGGATCATATCTTAAAGCGATGTCTGCACTACGTCAATTAGATGTCTTAGGGATGTTTTTAACATCTGATAAACGTCTTTAAAAGATCGGCTAACCGACGTTCTAAATTATTTACGTCGTATAGACATACCCTAGACGTCGTTCTGACGGCTGGAAGAGACGTCTAGGCGACATCATTTAGATGAGCACACGCCCTAATATATACATCTTCCAGATGAATTTCACGATATCGTACAGACATCTCCGCGACATACATGTGCTATCTGGGATCTCATATAAATACTCTTTAAACAGACAATTAAACTTTAGACAATTAAACTAAAAATACTTGACAATTTACTGTAACTCACTTTGAGCAGCGTCTGCTGGCATGAAGGAGATGAGAGACAGACGAGGGAGGGGGAAAACACAAAACCTGGATTCAAGTGCAAATGAGTGAATTTATTATAATAGTGCAGAAAACAAACAAAGTGATAATCCAGAGTGAAAGTTGTGGAACGGGAGACGCGCGCGCGACCACCGCGAGCGCCGGGAGACTCGCGCGACGCCAGCGCCGGGAGACTCGCGCGACGCCGCCGCCAGCGCCGGGAGACTCGCGCGACGCCACCGCCAGCACCGGGAGACTCGCGCGACGCCGCCGCCAGCGCCGGGAGACTCGCGCGACGCCGACGCCAGCGCCGGGAGACTCGCGCGACACCGACACCAACGCGAGCGCCGGAAGACTCGCGCGACACCAACGCGAGCTCCAGAGTGGAGAGAAGTGAGGAGACAATTAATTCATTAACCCCATATATATTTCACTACGTGAACAATAGAGGCTGAGAGAAGTTAAACTGCTGACAGAGCGAGGCTGAGAGAATGAATGCTTTAAGGGGTGATAAAGGGGTTGGGCCTGCGTGACTGTGTTATGAGAGGCTGTCATTAGGATATTTCCAGTACAAATGCCCGTGAAGATGCAGAGCGTTAGGACAAAAATGCGCGTGGGAGAGGGAAAAATTTGCTCGCACTCCGATACAAAGCTCGTACACCGATTCAACCCTCCATGCTCGTACACCGATTTTCTCGTATACCAAGTCGCTCGTAAACCGAGGTACCACTGTACTGCCAAACAGAGTAGACAGTCTCACTGACGATGAAGGATGTTGCAGTGCGCTCTGTTCAGATCGAAGTCCAGCAAGCAGCTCGTTAGCCTTCTGTTTTCGCGTCTCGCCGCTGTACTTTGAGAAAGCTGCACAATGTTTTGTTTCATAATGACGATGGATATTGTACTCTTTTAAAAACAGCAACAGACTGTTTACAAACTAGACATACTGCCTTTGATTTGACTTCTGTGAATAAAAACTCATCTTCCCCAGCTTTTTAAAAAAATATCTTGTCTGTGTGTCACTGCCTTGATTTCTCCATTATTGCGTTTAATTAGTTGACGTTTATTGACGTCATGTGTCGCAAAGCACGCAGTGCTGCGCCTTGCGCATTTACAATAAAAATAATAATAATAATTTACATTTAATTTCAGTTTACTCTGTTGTAGTACAACTATAAAACAAACAAAATTGTTATGTCAAATTAGAAATGACAATCTGTGTCGAAGGTATCTCGCGCTCTCTCTCTCTCTCACACAGTGTAAACAGTCACAACCACACATAAACACATTCGCTCATAACACAGTAATTTCGCTCTGACATATGGGTTTGCCATAGGTGGCACCTTTAGGCACGGGGCGCTTGCGACCTCCACGGCGCACACGTATACGGTAGATGACGTAGCCTGTTTGGACGAGAGCATAGATAAATCAGACACACAAAAAACAAACATTAGTTACAGAACATTCAAATGAGAGGTTAAACATCTGATCAACAAAAATCTATATGAATACAATGGAACCTCGGGTTGGAAAAAAGCATCAAGATAACGGAGGATCGAGAAACCCAAAAGTCAATATGGTGATTTGTTTGATGAAGCGATCGGCATGCTATATAAATATACATACACATATGTTTGGTAACAGCAAAAGGCATTTGTGCACCAACTAACAGCAGAGATTTATCACAATACAATAAAAAACACCTTTGATTCTCGATACACACATTTAATTATATTCTCCAACATTGCAAACAATTTTGCTCACATCGGAAACAGTCACAACACATTCGCTCATAACAGTCATTTCGCTCTGACACAGTTCTGAAAGTATTGCACACGCGGTAACTATGGTTTCTTTACAAACTCTAAAATGCTTTGTTGCTTTTTGTCTTTGCTTTTTGTCTGCTTGAAAACAAATGCTTCTAAGCTTCTATTAGTAACAACGTCTTTGTCGATGTCAATGTAATCTGGGAGTTACGAGACAGTGATGCTAACTCCTGCCATTGTCACGGCTCTGTCATTATAGTTGGGTCTCTTCAAATGTCTGTTGACAGAGCCTGACACTGCCCCTTTAACTGTGTCTTGTCCTTGTGAACCCCGCCCATCTTGTTACCTCGTTCCCTTGAGTGTTGTCAGCTGTTCACAGCTCGTTACCCTTCCTCATGTGTTCCTTAAATACCCCTCAGTGTTTGCTGTCCGGTGTTGCGTTGTTGTCATCAGTTTGTCATTCCTGGATGTCTTTTCTTGTCTGGATAGTTGCTACACTGATTCCTGGTTTGTTTAGGTTTTTGTGATGAAGTTATGATCTTGTTTGAGTTATGTTTTCCCCCTCGTGGGTTTTGCTTTAGGTTTATGTTTATGTTCTTTTGTTATAATAAAGTCCCCCCTGCACTTGAGTCCTTCCCCTGTTCGTATCGTGACAGCCATAGCATCTGCAAGGCTTGATTTTTCCACCACTTCCGCGAGTTCTTCTGCGGCTGCTGTGTCTAGGCATCTTTCAAATTAATTAAATTGACATTATCAGCAGGTACATCCACACTGCATGTCAGGTAATAATGTGTAAACATCACAGCCATTTTTAAAGGACTCTTGACTAATGAATATGATCTATTTTGAGTCAATAATTCATAATTTAAAACATTAAAATTGGTTTTAATTCATTAATTTGTTTTATTTGTTGTAACTTTCTGTACAAAGTGGAAAGTATTTGATAACATATCAATTCACCAGTATAAAAATATGCATTACACACATTCTCTTTTGTTTACTAAAAAACAAAAATACTCTCTTCTTCAAATGAACGCATGGTATGTTTGTTATAAGGACAGTTTCCTGGGGCCAATTATACTGTATTGTTTTTTTCTTTTCAGACTGGCGCACTGTATCACAAAAAACTGAACTCTGTGAATAAGTTTTAGATTTTTTTATAGCATTTATAAATTAAATTGCTCAATCAGTAGAGCATTTGTTGTTTGTAATGCCAAGGTCATGGGTTCGATCCCACGGAAAGCAAGAACTGATTCAATGTATTCCTTGAATTTGCTTTGGATAAAAGCATCTGCCATATGAATAAATGTAAATAACACTTAAAAATTTTTATTTTGGTCACACACAGAAAAACTCTCAGAGCAATGTAAAAAAAAAATATTAAAGTAAAAGTATATTTATTTATTGGTCCTTTAATGCCTGTGTAACATAAGATATATTGATATAAATGGTATTCCATCTTGTGCTTCCAAAATGTGCTTGAGCTATAATTCTTTAAAATGCTTTGATATATATATTTCTTTAAATCTACTTCAGCAACATATAGAGATTTTTGGTATTATGTAAGAGTTCAAATGTCTTTTGGGGCCATTATACTGTATGTTTTGATGTTATAGTATCCTATAGCTATTCAATAAACCTAATCTAGGAAAGACACCATATTGAATTTCACGTGTATGAAAACACGGTATGAGACTTGGCACGTACTGCATAAAGGTCCTATATCAAATCTTTCAAATTTTTCACAACTCACAGAACTGTTTTATGACAGATCAGATCAGACCACAATCTCAGAAAGTAGCTATTATGTCTGTTTTCGAAGCAATTGATGGTAAAATTTTGGAAGAAACAGTACAGCACCTTAAAACATCAACCTGCGCCCTTGACATACTTCCCACATCTTTTTTCAAAAGCGTGTTTAACTGTTTAGAAGCAGATATCCTAGAAGTGGTAAATGCCTCACTTCTTTCTGGGACTTTTCCAAATTCCCTAAAAACTGCAGTTGTTAAGCCCCTTCTGAAAAAGACCAATCTGGACAACATCATATTGAGCAATTACAGACCAATCTCAAATCTACCTTTCATTGGCAAGATCATTGAAAAAGTTGTTTTCAATCAGCTGAACAAGTTCTTAAGTTTGAATGGATACTTTGACAACTTTCAGTCTGGTTTCCGACCACATCACAGCACAGAGACAGCACTCATAAAGATAATAAATGATATTCGTCTTAACACAGATTCAGGTAAATTATCAGTGCTGGTTTTACTCGACCTCAGTGCTGCGTTTGACACCATAGATCACAACATTCTCCTTGACAGGCAGGAAAACTGGGTTGGGCTTTCTGAGATGGTTCTTAAATGGTTCAGGTCATACTTAGAAGGGAGAGGTTATTATGTGAGTATCGGTGACCATAAGTCTGAGTGGACATCCATGACATGCGGAGTCCCTCAAGGTTCAATACTTGCACCCCTCCTGTTCAACTTATATATGCTGCCACTGAGCCAAATAATGAGAAAGAACCAAATTGCATATCACAGCTATGCAGATGACACCCAGATTTACCTCGCGTTATCACCTAATGATTACAGCCCCATTGACTCCCTGTGTCAATGCATTGATGAAATTAAAAACTGGATGTGCCTAAACTTCCTTCAGTTAAACAAAGACAAAACTGAAGTCATTGCATTTGGAAACAAAGATGAAGTTCTCATAGTGAACGCATACCTTCACTCTAGGGGTCAAACAACTAAAAATCAGGTCAGGAATCTTGGTGTGATTTTGGAGTCAGACCTGAGTTTCAGTAGCCATGTAAAAACAATAACTAAATCAGCATATTATCATCTCAAAAATATTGCAAGAATTAGATGCTTTGTCTCCAATCAAGACTTAGAGAAACTTGTTCATGCTTTCATCACCAGCAGGGTGGATTATTGTAATGGGCTCCTCACCGGCCTTCCCAAAAAGACCATAAGACAGCTGCAGCTCGTACAGAACGCTGCTGCCAGGATTCTGAGCAGAACCAGAAAATATGAACACATCACACCAGTCCTTAGGTCCTTGCACTGGCTTCCAGTTACATTTAGAATTAATTTTAAAGTACTGTTACTTGTTTATAAATCACTCAATGGCCTAGGACCTCAATACATTGCAGATATGCTCATAGAATATAAACCTAACAGATCACTAAGATCATCAAGATCAAGTCACTTAGTAATACCCAGGGTTCACTCAAAGCAAGGAGAGTCTGCTTTTAGCTGTTACGCCAGCCGCAGCTGGAACCAGCTTCCAGAAGAGATCAGGTGTGCTCCAACAGTAGCCACATTCAAATCAAGACTCAAAACACATCTTTTTACCTATGCATTTGCAGATTGAGCACTGTGCTATGTCCGAACTGTTTGCATTTTATTTTATACGTATTATCTTTTTATTCTTTTAATCATTTTTAATGTTTTACTTTTATCATTCTTCTTTGTGTAAAGCACTTTGAATTACCATTGTGTATGAAATGTGCTATACAAATAAACTTGCCTTGCCTTGCCTTGCCTTGCCTATGAGTTTTTGTGTGCTGAAAGTTTTTAAGTCTTTATTTATGGTGTCAAGTGATTACACTAGTGTTAGAGCCAACACGTTGTCTGATTCAGGAACAGCCTGTGACCGTGATTCTTTTAAAATTCTTGCTTGTGGCATCTCCAGGCTTTAGATACAATTTTTGCGTGAGCATATTTAGCTGGAGGTCATAATCCTCTGACCCCAAACCTCTTTGGCCAGAGCCTAAAATGGAATGGAACAGCTTAGCAGTGTTTGGTATGAGAACTCACATGCTCATCAGTTTCTCTTAAGGTTTATGGAGCCTGTTGTGTCTTTGGATCATTATTGAATTCAATATTAATTCAGAATTAAGCAGTAGTAAGTTATTAGTCATCCATTTTTTTATATCAGTTATGCATTCTGTTAATTTAGTGAATTGGTACATTTCATCAGGATGAGAACCATTAAATGTAGGAGGATTACAGTTAAGACCCGAGGACCAGATATGTTGTTAGGAGTTAGGAGAATAGGAGTCAGAAGTACAGTCAGTAAAATAAAGTTTATTGAAATTTATTTTGCTTTTAAAAACGTATATATCTTCTGTGGAAGTCTCATTCTCAGACTCGGGTTTATGCATTGCTGTTAACATTATCAATGGCAAAATTAATCTGCAGCAGTGGTACAAGTAAGATCTAAGTTATTACAATTGTAATTTTAATGTGCTTTGAGATATGATATGATATGATATATCCTTTAAAGCTCTCTCTTGTCTTGTGACGCTTTGTAGACTCTAGTGTGCGTCAATGTGTTTTGAAGGTGGCGTGGGTTTGGAGACGCTCTGAAGGGAGAGTGGGATCTTATGCTTTTAAAGGTAGCTTGCTATTGCTAGCCTCTCTGAAATTGCCTACCCTACCTTTAAATTGTAGAGGAAAGATTTTTCTAATAAAAAAAATTAAACAAAAAGAATAAAAACATTAAAGGTTTTTTTTTTAACTCATTGTGCACAAGCAAGTTTGGATTCATTATGTTTTGGATTTTCTCAGGGTGCAGTGTCAGTTTGATGTTTTGTGTTTGCTGGGGTCATCAGGGCACTCTGGATATGGGGTGATTGTCAGAAAGCCTGTCCTAGGAACTAATATTGTGTTATTGTTGTCAGCGTCCGTTATTAGTGACGTCTGCTGGTTATATTCTGTGTTATGCGGGCGTTCACGTACTAATGTAAGTACAAATATACAGTCCCTGACAAAAGTCTTGTCGCTTATCTATTTTGTAGAAACACCTGCTATTAACCTGACTTTTAATAAATCAATTGGTGTTAGAAATAGCTCATATGAAAAGCTAAAACCCTCCCAAATGATGTTTAATGCACTGAAATAAATTAGTTTCTCTGAATTTTTTTTAATCATTTGATCAAGACAGAAAGGTAAAATTTTGGCAAGACAAAAGTTTTGTCGCCTATACAGAAATTGAACAAATTTTCTGCAAATACAAAAATATGTCAGCAAATTAAGTAGTGGTGCTGGGAGATCCAAATGTAATATCTTATATGGCTTCCATGAGCTTGAAGGACTGCATCCATGCGGTTTGAGAACATACAATTTGTTGATGAAGTCATGAGGAATAGCAAAGAAAGCAGTCTTGCTTGCCTCCCAGAGATCATCAATATTCTTCGGTTTAGTCTTCCATGCTTCCTCTTTCATCCTACCCCACATTTGCTCAATGAGGTTCATATCTGCTGACTGGGCTGGCCAATCCTGGAGCATCTTGATCTTCATCACCTTGATGTGGAGATGGAAGTATGCGATGGAGCACCATCCTGCTGCAGAATTTGGCCTCTTTTATGGTTGGGAATATAAGAGGTAGCTAAGATTTCTAGGTATTTTAGACTATTGATGTTGCTTTCCACCCTGCAGATCTCTCACAAACCCCCAAACTGTATGTAACCCCAAACCATGATTTTTCCGCCACCAAACTTGAACCAAACTTTTTGGTTGAATCTCAGATCCATGCGGGCTCCAGTAGGTCTCCTGCAATATTTGCGGTGACTGTGGTGTAATTCCACTGAAGATTCACCTGAAAAATCCACCTTCTGACACTTTTCCAGTGTCCATCCTTTTAGCAGGCTGTGGGCCTTGGCAAATGCCACACGGTTTTTTAATTGTCTTTTGTTTAGTGCTGGCTTCTGGGCACTAATTCGACCATGGAGGCCATTTCGAGACAGAATCCAACAAACTGTTCTGGTTGACACAGGAACTTCAGGTGACCAGGGGCCTCATGTATCAACACTACTTACGCACAAAAACATTGTGTTCGCCAGCTTTCACGCTCACGGTCGGATGTACTAAGAGTGAAACTAACGTGACAATGTGCGTTTCTCCACGGCAAGTTCATGGCTGGCGTAAGGCTGGCGTAAGGCTGCCTGTCTTCTACAGGCAATGAAGTGAAGCTGCAAACATTACACAACAAATTGTTCTACAAGTCTGTGGGAAGCATTGCTATTAATTTGCAATGTATAAAATAATTGATACCGTATATATTGTCACACAAGCCTTATGGGAATATCCTATAAATTATGCAATTAAGTAAGAACGTATAAAAGCACGTGCAAATTGACACAACCCTTAGTCTGGCAATGGCAGCTTTGGCAATATTAGAGGACATTGCTAATGGCAGAATCCGAAGAGAACGAGTTTTTAGGGACCACAATGATTTTCTGGCCCAGGATGACTGCCTTATCAGCCATTTCAGATTTACAAGGGCTATCCTCCGAATCTAATTGGGTCCGAATCTAGAGAGAGAGACAGCGAGGAAACAGCAATACCCATTCCGTTACAGGTGCTGACAACGCTTGGTTTCCTGGCAAATAATTATTTCCAAAGGGAACTGGCAGACCGCTCAGAAATAAGCGAGTCGTTTTACGCCGCGCAATGCCCATTTGATGGTTCCCATATGATGCAGTTGACCAGCCAAACATTAAAATGCAATTTGCAACGATAGCCGGTTTCCCTAATGTAAACGGAGCGATCGACTGCACACACATATAGGTGAAGCTCATATGACTAGGCGACAAGACTTATGTCTTTGCAAAAATTTACTCAATGGGCTTTCCCAAGTTGTGAATATTAGAATACTTTTTGAAAGTTTCGTTTTGCACTGAAACATTATTACAAAAGCTGTTGGGATTAAAATGAGCCATTTCTTGTAAAAAGTGTTTGATAAGAAATATATTTCAGGGGCACTTCAGGTCAATTTGTACACAAGCGACAAGACTTTTGTCAGGGACTGTGTTATATTTTACGAGTATGTGCCGTGCAGATAATTGGTAATCTCCGATGTTTATATCGTCCGTGTTTTACCGTTTATTTGGCCGTAATTTGCTAAACTAATCTGCTGAGTCATCACCAGCTGCGTTAGTGTTTGCTCCGATACCGCGCAGCGTTCGTTTATATTATTGTTTACAGCAGTGTTTATTATTCAGCGTAATACTGCATCTTTGTCGACTTTATGATTATTAGCACTGACATTTGTACAATATATTAATTCTATTATGTTTACTAATTGATTGTGTATTTAGTTAAATGAGGCTAACATTGTAAATCACTTCTCTTTATTTCCTTTGACGACGCACACACACATATCACAGCTGCACACCTGCCTATTCAGGACTGCCTTATTACCAAGAATCTCTTCTCCATTCCTGATTTTCTGATCGGAATCTGATCCATATATGGCCTCCTCAACCAGTTAAATCTTTATTAAAATGAGACTTCACTACAGTTAGGATGTACAGGAGGCCCCTGCAGGAGCAGTGAAAGTGTGTCAGTGGGTTATAATGGCACTAATGCAGCAGGAGGAGGAGCCGCCGTGAAGTAGGTCACATGATCTGGAGAGAGCAGCCGCGGCAGCACCTACGCTCAGTATTGCTCTCTCTCTCTTCAAGCGACCTCTCTCTGCGTTAAACATTGTTTTATTCACAACTCTGAACTACGGCAACTGGAGTCGAGCTATTATTTTCTCTTTATTAGACGTGAAGTCGTGTGGATTTGGTCTCTTTCTGGTCGGGACGTGTCTAATTATAAATAATACATATATGTATTTATATTTTTCTAAGCAGTGCTTGAGATTTTTTTCCTCCAACACAAAACGGAGCTGATAGATGCAGATTAACTTCTTGGTTTAGATAGAAATGTTTCTCATGTAGTGTATAGCTAGAGAGATATTTGGTTTATTGGGTCTCACAGCGACTAGATAGTTGCTGTAAACTGTGTAAATACGGCACTACCACACAGGTGACTGGGGCTCAACGCTGTCGGAGGATATGGAATCCACAAAGGCTGGTGAGATCAGTCTGCTTTATTTTTACTTTTGATTATGTGTAGTAACCTGTGGTACCTTCAGTGCACTCTTATTTTAAAAAATGACTTTGAGACATGTAGTTTCACGTGATGTTCTGAATGTGCAGCTCATTAAAGTGTAGTTTGGGCTTTAATTATTTTCTTTTCTGCATGGAAACTCTTAAGTAGGTTAATAGCGTCAGGCTTGTGTTGTTATGCCATAGATTGTTGGTTACTTATAAACTGCGGTCTCCCAACTCACATGGACTGCTCAGCCTAGCCATGTGCATCTGTGTTTATGCGTCCTGTGCGTCTTCTCTGATTGGTCGAGAGAAGTCGTGACGAGCATGTTGCATAATTTACACGGCAGGATGGATGCGTCTGCAGCTGCTGATACACGTGAGGTGGCTGCGGTCTGACCCACTTTTCGGCATTTATACTCCCAACAAGACATGCCGAGTACACGTGGGGGCGGTGCTAAGAACAAGCTCATACTGCGACTTGAAATATCCATTTAATTTTTTCTTCGTAAAGAAAAATGTTATTTTTAAAAGGAAATGTTTGAAATAATTGAAAGGGGGGTTTATGTATTTACTAGCCTTTTGATTTTGCTCATATTAGGATTTGGCTGGAAGATTTTTATTTTTTATTTTTTTTCAGCAGACATTAAATTGAGTTTCAGATTATAGTATAGTATTTGACCCCCCAACATGGAATAAATAGTTCATTTAATATAAATAAACTTTATAGACATTAACATGTAAGTATTAACATATAATAATATATTAGCATTTGAAAAAAGACAATGTATGCTCTCAGTGTTTAATTTGAGTACGTTTTCGGTAAAGCCCACACCCTGAAAGAGGTGTTATGTAATGGTGTTACCTAACCATTGAGAGTGGGACAGCAGAAATCAGGTCAACCCATATAGGAAGAGCAAACAAAGCCTGGTCTGCTTTCTGACAAAAAGAATGGTGCTCAAATCAAAACTCAATATTTGTATCTTTATTAATAAGTTGTAGCCACCTATATGGATTGCTTATACTCTCTCTCTGTTTATATTTTTCTGTTATTAATGTTAGAGACAGTTGTCAACAGATACAAAAGCTAGAAACGACCACATATTAGGATCCACATGTGAAATGAAGCTAGAAAAATAATTTGATGTCTTCCTAACTGAAGTTGTCTTGTGTTGTTGTTCTATGTGTTCATCCACCAGGTGGAGTAATAGCTTACATTAGCTCCTCGAGCTCTACCTCCAGTCCAGAGTCGTGCCACAGTGACTCCTCCAACAGCAGCTATCAGTCCTGCTCGCCGCCTCACGCAGGGCAGGTCCAACAGGGCGATGCCCTTCCTATGGCCTCTCAGTCCCGCCCACCGAGGCATGGCGGAGGGAAGGCACGATCACCCTCAATCACAAAAAGTAGCATTACAAGTGAGAGACTGATCAAAATGAGAGTCATGCTGCAATCACATTGTTTTACCAATCAATTTAAATATAATCTTCTGCAAATTAAATCCAACATATTTAGGGGTAAAGGAATTATGAATATACATGCTTTATTTTCTCCTATCTTAGTCAAAATATTATTTTTTATTTCTATTGCCATTGTATAAATTAGTGTGGAATTAGTATGTGTATCTGCGTTTTCCTTTTTAGCCTAAACTAATAATTATCTATCTGTAATTATCTCTGTTGTTTTTTTAAATAGAAATAATGCAATTTTATGTGTCTGATTTTATTATAGAGATCTTCTCCATTTCTGCTCATTGTCAGAGAGCTCAAAATGGAATTGAAAAAAGCATTGTAAAATGTATCATCAGAATGATTAAATAATTAGTGGTAATAATATTATATTTGTCACTCAACATTGCATGATTTATTATATCCGCTCTTGTTTGCTTCATCATGAAGTGATGGTCTTAGCAGTTTGAGGAAACCAAAAGCAGCTGTTCTAAGGAGAAAGCCAAACTAAGCACAGAACGTTTTTCATCTGACCCTCTGTATTTCTGCTCCTGCAGAGATTAACGGTCTGGTGCTGCTATGTAAAGTGTGTGGAGATGTGGCGTCAGGATTTCACTACGGCGTTCACGCTTGTGAGGGATGTAAGGTGAGAAAATGTTAGTGTGAGTCTATAGCCACATTTCAGTGTATAATAAGCGTCGAGGTACCAAGGATCTTCAAGTTAAAAGCTCAAAAGGGGTGTCTGAAAATCTGTAATTTCCACTCTCATGTGTGTTCAGTATTGCTTACTTCTCATCGGAGGCGGTCTCATTTAGTGTCTTTTTGTGTTAAATTTCCCTAGGGTCCTAGGGAAATTTCCCTAGAGTGTGTTCACACTTGTAGTTCAGTTCACTTGGTTCGTGTGGTCCAGACCAAAGAATAAAGAAAATGTAATCTTGGACCACTTAGTGTTCACGTTGGCATTTTAACACCAAACCTAAAGGCATATAAACTCATCTAAAGGATTATTAGGAACACCATACTTATACTGTGTTTGACCCCCTTTCACCTTCAGAACTGCCTTAATTCTATGTGGCATTGATTCAACAAGGTGCTGAAAGCATTCTTTAAAAATGTTGGCCCATATTGATAGGATAGCATCTTGCAGTTAATGGAGATTTGTGGGATGCACATCCTCAGTCCACCACATCACAAAGATGCTCTATTGAGTTGAGATCTGGTGACTGGGGGGCCATTTTAGTACAGTGAACTCATAGTCATGTTCAAGAAACCAATTTGAAATGATTCAAGCTTTGTGACGTGGTGCATTATCCTGCTGGAAGTAGCCATCAGAGGATGGGTAAATGGTGGTCATGAAGGGATGGATATGGTCAGAAACAATGCTCAGGTAGGCCGTGGCAAATAAACGATGCCCAGTTGGCTCTAAGAGACCTAAAGTGTGCCAAGAAAATATCCCCCACACTATTACACCACCACCACCAGCATGCACAGTGGTAACAAGGCATGATGGATCCATGTTCTCATTCGGTTCACTCTACCATCTGAATGGTTGTGCGTGAAAATCCCAGTAACTGAGCAGACTGAAATTCTCAGACCGGCCCGTCTGGCACCAACCATGTCACACTCAAAATTGCTTAAATCACTTTTCTTTCCCATTCTGACATTCAGTTTGGAGTTCAGGAGATTGTCTTGAGCAGGACCACACCCCTAAATCCATTGAAGCAACTGCCATGTGATTGGTTGATTAGATAATTGCGTTAATTTGATATTGAACAGGTGTTCCTAATAATCATTTAGGTGAGTGTATATTCATATATACAACTTGATTGGTTGAAACAATGCTATTTGCTGGGCTAAATGTGCATAGTCTACATAAGATGGTATTTTGACTAGCTGAGAACTCATGATAGAGCTTATAAAATGTGTAAAAGAGTCCAAATGGTGTCAGGAATCCCATCACACACACAAACCAAGATCTGCTGTATGGAGATGCAATTCTGATGCCTGTACTGAACTGTGATGGGCAACATTGCAACTATGATGAGAAAACATTTTAAAACATTAAAACATTTTAGGGTTGATCTTGTGAAATCATGTCCAGTTTTTGGTTTGTTTACATGTCTTTGGTCGTAATTGCGTTCATATTTAATTCGAAATTCATTCACAGTTCACTGCACTAACAGAGTAGGTTTTGTTTTAATTGAACCAATCCTGTCAAGTGTGAACACATCCTTATAGGGTTGATATGACATGGCTGTAGTGTCTTATCTGGGTCACATCTACCTGTGCATTTCCCTGAAGGGAGATGTCACTTTGCTTTATTTATAACTAAAAAGCCTGCTACTCAGCAGCCTGTTTAACCATCAGAGCAGAGTTCTGTGACAGAACGTTGTCATCAGTCCTGAGAGGGACACCTGCTTTCCATACCAAGACCATGGCCACATCCAAGACTCGACACCTATTACTCTGTGTGTACACTGTAACCTGTATTTTTCTCTCTATCTCTTTCTATCACCTGCAGGGTTTCTTCAGGAGGAGCATTCAGCAGAACATTCAGTATAAGAAGTGCCTTAAGAATGAAAGCTGTCCAATTATGCGCATCAACAGGAACCGGTGCCAGCAGTGCCGATTTAAGAAATGTTTGCTTGTGGGCATGTCCAGAGATGGTGAGCTCCAGCCGACATTTTGTCCTAGATCCTATAAACTGAAACTGTTACAGGCCAGCAGCTAACCTTAACCTTAATGGATTTGATTGATTCAATATAATTCTAATTTAATTCAATATATTAAGTAAATATTATTTGCACTTATTTAGATGATATATAAATAGATTAGTATGTGTATAGGAGATAGATAGATAGATAAGTTATCTATAAGCATCTGTCTCTCTGTCAGTCTGTTAAAGTCTGTGAGCTGACACTGTCTATGCTCTTCAGCTGTGCGTTTTGGCCGGATTCCTAAACGAGAGAAGCAGCGTATGCTCCTCGAAATGCAAAATGCAATGAACAACATGATGAACAGTCAACCCTTGCCTCTTAGCAACCAGATCTCAGCCACCGATGGAGCTTCAGAGGACAGCTCTGGCTCTTCCTCTCGTTCCCCCTCAACGTCCCCCATGAGCAACCGATCTGAAACCAGCCCTGATCCCGAGCTGCTAATTACCATGGATACGAGCCAAAGCTCAGACTCCTCCAGTGCCACTGACAGTGGGGAAGAGGAGGTCATGGGCACAGTTACTAGGACACAGCAGGAGACATTCATTTACATTCAGGAGCAGGGCAGTGTGCCTTCAAAGGCCCCTAAAAACAACAACCATTACAAGGAGAAGACTCAGGATGTCTGGAACAACCAAAATAATACATCCTCACTGAGCGAACAGAAGCCACAGTCGAGCTCTGGTCCAAAGGGGACTGAAGACTTGAGCCAACATTACAGTACTCTGAGCAGCTGCCCTATCAGAATGCCTAACAGCATCCCAGGTGGAACATCTCTGCAGAATCTCTCTCTGAGAGCTCATAATTATAGTGAAGCTCGTGCCAATGGCAACTATAGTGTCCAAACATTCGCAAGGGTTAACAGGATGCACCTGGTGAGTTGCACACCAATACCAAATTAGCAGTACCAAAATATTTTGAGTCCATACAAATTTTACAATCGTCTGTTACAGGTTTGCCCCATGAATACATCACCCTATGTGGATCCTCAGAAGTCAGGTCACAGTATTTGGGAGGAGTTTTCCATGAGCTTCACCCCAGCTGTCAGGGAGGTGGTGGAATTTGCAAAGCGTATCCCAGGATTCAAAGATCTATCCCAGCATGACCAGGTCAGCCTTCTCAAGGCTGGCACCTTTGAGGTATGAAACCGATTAAACAAATCTGTGTGACAAAACTGAGTCCTATAGCAAGTAATACGATTTCAAAAAACTGTAAAAAAATATCTGAGGTTTCTGGTTTGATCTGTAGGTGCTTGTGGTACGCTTTACATCCCTGTTCGATGTGAAGGAGCGGACAGTTACATTTCTGAGTGGCAGGAAGTATAGCGTGGAGGCTCTGCGGTCCTTGGGAGCTGGAGATCTCCTCAATTCGATGTTTGACTTCACTGAGAAGCTGCAAGCTCTCAACCTTGGTGAGGAGGAAATGAGCCTCTTCACAGCCGTAGTGCTGGTGTCTGCAGGTATTCATCACTTCTTGTTGGTATACGGTTTTCAGGCCATATACACTATATTACTTATCTAAGATGATGAAATGACCTATTGCAAATTTTAAGTTAAGGTTTACAATACATTTTGTAATTAAGAATTTCTAGATAAAGTTACAATTAGATTACTATTACATTTAAAAGTATGGGTTAGATTAAAACTAAGGGTTGTAAATTAAGAATTAAGATGAATGATTAAAGGTTCAATCTAGACTAAAACTTAGGAACAAGAAGTTATGTCAGGAAGGTCATGGTCATTATTCAGTAAAAGAATAAACTTTTATTTTTGGACTACATTATGCCCTGAGCCAACTAAAATTTGTGAAATTAATTCCCCTGCTGTGTTCCCCATAGATCGTTCTGGTCTCGAGAACGTCAATTCAGTTGAGGCTCTTCAGGAAACTCTGATTCGAGCTCTGCGGAGCTTGATCACCAAAAACCATCCCAACGAGATTGCTATCTTTACTAAACTGCTTCTCAAACTTCCGGACCTGCGCTCCCTCAACAACTTGCACTCTGAGCAGCTCTTGGCCTTTAAGGTCCAACCCTGACCACCCACTAACGACCATAACTGTGGACCACACCCCCTCCAATCCACTTTCAGAGCCTCCAAGCCCATTTCCGTGGCCAACTAAACCAATGGGGAGCCTTTTCTCGCTCAAAGCCCCTTAGCTGACATTTCTCCCCAGGAGGACTACTGGTTAAATATGGAGGTATTTGATCCTTAAGAAGTCATTGTACTGTAAAACGCCTCTGTGTGTGCTAATGCACATGACCCACAGACACAAACTGGAGGGGTTTCGTTGTAGATGCTTTATGAGAGTTTGTATAATTACAGGGTTTGTGTGTACGCAGAGGCACCTTGAATTTGTTTTTAGATTTATACTGCCTGTGCAATAAGTGACATGTTCACTGTTTTTAGATTGTTCATTGTTGGTCTTTAAATATTATTAGAGAAGAGGAAGTAAGGTATCATGTGACTGTATGAAGTCTGTGTGTTGTTAAGGGGAGGGGTTATGAAGGGATAGTGTAACACATTAGCTTAAAACAAACAAGAAACTAATACAGACCACATTTAAATGTCCTTTCTATAATTTGAAGACAAGAAAAGACAAAGCACCAACTATGAAATGGAAGAATGTGGAACAAGCTGGTTATCAGAGCTTTCTGGAAAGAAGACACAAGACTGTTTAATGGATAGATCTATTTTTGTAGTTTGTGTCTGTATTACAAATTGTAGAAAAGTGCAAAAGAAACCACTCTAACTTTAGGTCTGATTTGCTCAAGTATGTGAACGCAAACGCTTCTTGCTATGCAAGCTCAATTTTATGGATGGCAAAAGACTGCATGTTCCAACTATGTGTGGCTTGCTAACACCGTAGCAAACATTAACAAAGTCTTTTACAGTTATTTTTCAGGTCAGCCATGGCAGAGCAAAAGTTTAAAGATAATATTGTTGAGCAAATTAAAGTTACTTTCAACTGTTTATATATACCCAGTAGTTACCGGGTAATGACACATCTGGTTTATTGACAGACATTTGAAGGTGACTCCTTTGCCATATTTCTCCAATATTCGGCCAGACAGTAGGCTTGGCCAAGCATTTTTGTTCTTGCATAGAGTATGTTTCTGACTTTAGATATAATGCCTAATGGTGTATCTGTGTATATGTATTGATTTGTTGGGCTCTTGGTAATGACACAATGTTTAATGAGGCATAATGACACGATGTTTAATGAGGCTGAATGACAAAAGGAGTAGAATTTGTGCGTTTTATAAGAATAAGAATGCATGCTCCTCCCTGTACCCGGTACAACACCATCCAAAGTGATTTCATAATGTCTAATTATAGCCGAGGGCACGTCATGCCTGATTTGATTCATCTGTATTGGTGATAATCTTAGGCTAAATATTTATGATAAATTTGATAAAATTTGTAAAGAAAAAAATGATAAAGACTGATGGTTTAGAAGGAAATATTTTTTTTGAAAAAACAAACAAAACAATTCTTCTTTTGGAAAAGTCTGTTCAGTGAAATTTATTGTAGAATTTTTGTGTTTGTGTCTGTGTCTGTGCTCTAGTAAGCAGTTAGTGCACATACTTGAGCACCCTAGGACTAGACCGGAAATGGCCCAAAACTTCACCAATCTTGGCAATGCCTCTTACTATGTCAGCTGTAGGCATCAACTCCTCTTGGGTTGGATCTGATATCAAAGCTGCTGTAGATGAATAGTTAAAGAAGTATGTTCAGTTATGTTTGGTGTTGGTGTTCCCGTTTCATTGTTCAGCCTGTGGCTCACTTATTGTCGTTGTGTTGCCATAATCCAGTCTGTTTTCTTCTGTGACAGCATTGTAAGCTAGATATGTGTCTCATATATATATATATATATATATATATATATATATATATATATATATATATATATAATAAAATAAATATACAGATAATTGATCTCTTTCTTAACGTGTATTTAGTTGTTTTGTCACCCATGTGTAAAGACAAATGTAAAATTGAACCGATAGAGGTCTAATGGATCGACATGCACTACCATTTAGCAAAAAGTCTAACACTCACCCAGCTTGTGTTCATTTGATCAGAAATGCAGTAATATTGTAAAATAATATTTCAATTAATGTTATAACCCCATCTAGAGTGTGGCGGCAACATAAAATGGAATTGTCAATGAAACATCCTCTGTTCACTTTTATTTACTGGGCCACAAGTGAAAACATGACTTCAGGGGCATAATCTTTGTACGTCGCTTACTCACTTAGTTGGATTAATTGTTGGCGATTTCGCTTGATCTTGGATTGTTCGGTTCTTCGACGCTCATCCAGGACTTGTCATAGTAACAGGTCTGTTAGCTTAAACCTGCTTGGGAGCAGGCTTACTTCATGTTAGCAGGATTAGATCACAACTTTATAAGTGGAGGTGATATGGGAAGTTTGTAGCAGCCATGTCCTGTCCGTTTTTACGAGAGCAAACGGTTGCTGAAGGTGCAAGGATAATTCAGAGAGCTCTTAGGTTTAAGCACATTTAGATACCCTATGATAGACAAGATCCATTAGCAGAGCGGAACAGTGTTTTGTTGGAAAGAGAAATGCAGCCTGATGATGATGACCTCCAGCCAGTGCACTTGGACCAGCCTAGTGGCAGAGCTGCACAGGACAGAATTGTCCAGCATGATTTTTGAAAAGCGGGAACTTTGCACACAGTTTAGTTTACAGTTTATTTTATTTAAAAAAATAAAGCTGGTCATCTCTTGCCTGTGGAATGAAATAAATAAATAATGCAAGGTCATCAATAGTACAGTGTGTTTATTAGTACAATGTGTATTTTACAAACTTTGAATTCATTTCAATCTCAAGTCTGACTTTTTTGCTTCATTAGTTCTTGCAATTCTATTATTCCATTTTTTCATTTTACTTTTATTTGTTCCCAAGTTCTAGTGGGTCCTGTGGTAGCTCTAATATAAAAGAGGATTATGAAATTCAATTAATGTAAGACAATATAATTACACACCCGATCACTAGGCTACTCAATTTAATTTGTTGGCAACTTTTTGCTAGCCCTCTCTCCTGGCTTTTGCAGCCTTTGTGTTGCCTTGTGTTTTAATTAAACACTGAAATTCATCGACGCCCTCGAGCAAGAGCTTTTGCTCTGCTGCTGAGAAATACTGTGTGTGCTCTTTTGCCATGCTCGCTGACCAATCAAAATGTTGCTGATCAATGTTTTACTATCGATATATAACCCCTTTTAAGACAATCCACGAACGCGCAATGATCTCAGATAACTCAATCCAGAAATACATTAGAATACAACAACAGGTGCGTTCGAAGATCCAAATCATCCATATCATAGTTAGTGTGATTATCTTATCTCGGATATATCATCTGATCTTGGATGTGGTAAGTGAGGTACTAAGAATATGCCCTAGGAATGAGCAGAGGTCAAAACAACAAACAAACATCAAATTCCTAACAGGAACAACTAAATTCCCTATAAAACTAAATATTCAGTAAATTATCCTCCTTCAGCTTCCAAGCATGAAAAAAGATTTTACAAAGTATACAAAAACAGGCAGCTTAAGCAGCAGCAACACACTCGCAAACAGGAAAGCACAAAAGCAAATGTCACAGGTTGAGCAGAGCTTCCTCTTCAGACACTGTAGACCCTTTTATTGATCATTGGTCCTATTAACACCAATCACAGAGATCACTTTTGTGTCAACCAATTCTGTGAAACAAAGGAAAGGATATGTGTGAGTGTGAGCAAATCAAGTGAATCAACACATATATATGCAGAGTCTATTTCAGGATGAAACAATTTAAAATAACATTTTCTAATTTAATATATAATACAATTTAATTTCTTACTGTGATGACAAAGCTGAATTTTCAGGAGCCATGAAGTTTTTAAAAACACACAATTAATGTGTAATGGCTGAATATTAAATATAATATGAATATTAATTGTTAAGTGTTCCCAACTAAGCATGCCAGAGGCAACAGTGACAAGAAACCAAAACTCCAGCAGGTGACAGAATGAATGAAGAACATAATGGAGAAAAAAACCTTGGGAGAAACCAGGCTCAGTTGGAGGACCAGTTCTCCTCTGGCCAACAGCGAAACAGTGCATGATTATTATATTGACAACAATTCAGGTCAAAATACTAAATTCAGTTCGGTCTGGTTGGAGATGGAATTTATGATCTTCACAGGGTAGGGTCTAGTAAAGTCACGGTCCCTGCAGACACTTCAGGGCTGTGTTGTGGCCGTGGCCGTGTCCAGGTACAGGTCCTTCATCTGATCTAGAATTGGCCCGGATCCGGCTGACCATGATAACCTCAGAATAAACAGAGACTAATATCAGTGTAGATGTCATTCTTCTTATGATGTAATGCAGGGGTGGGCAAACTACGGCCCACGGGCCACATGCGGCCCGTTTGGCTTTTTAATCCGGCCCGCCGAACTTGCCGAACCTGTATTAAACCTCCTTCATTTTACATTTCCCTGTAATGTCACTCTGTCGCGGCTGCAAGCGGCAGTGGCGCTGAAGCTGTGGTGGAGAGTAGGCGTGTGTCGCAAACCCCTCTAAACCCCCCTTTATGGCGTTAATTCCGTGCTAAAAAGGAACGAGCGCAAAACTGATGTTTGCGCACGCATAAATTACATCCGCGAGCGGAAAACATAGCTACACATAAATACGGGTACCCGCGAGGTCATTTTAATCACTTGCGCGCACGTGACATCTAATCTGCGCGTGCGAACATTCGCCCGCTCTCGACTGCTGTTTTTGCTCGCAGGGGGTACTTTTGTTTTTGTCAGTCGTGGGGTGAGGCTTGCTCTTGTAATAGTAACATCAAACGTCATTGGTTAGTTCCCTTTTTTCCAGAGGTCAGTTGTGATTGACAATCACAGGTGTCCAATCTAGAGCTGAGGCAAATATACGATTCAGTCACATTGCATATTATAGTTTTTCTGTCGATTAAATTGTATTAATATTGTTTTGTTGTAATTTCACGTGTCCCAGTCGAATGATTTAAGACCAAACAATACTTTATACAGGTTTTCTAGGATTTCTTATAAGTAAATGCACAGGTACGACCTTCACCCCGGCCCCTCTGTCAATTTTAAGAAACAAATGTGGCCCACGAGACAAATAGTTTGCCCACCCCTGATGTTGTTATAAGTGTTGTGTAGATAGTTGGCGTGCGATGCGGAGAGAAAGGCGCGGAACACGGAGTACAGCCAAAAACACTTTAATCATAAACAAAAGGGCACACAGGGGTGCAAAAACTTGGGAAGGCAACCACACATAGTCCATCAACATAACAACAACGTTAACACTAGACAACCTGGGGAGTGAACAAGGAGAACTTAAATACTGGCTGGGATTAAACTGAAACACAAAACACCTGTGAACAATAAGTGATGATAGGAACTGGGTGACGGTGAGATCAGGAACGGGGAACATGTGACAGACAAGGTAAACTAAGAGTCCAGGGTGAAGTGACATAAACATGAACGTGACAGATGTAATGAGTACATCTCCCATGTCAGATGTTATGGGAATGTCCCCGGGTTCCGGCTGACATAAATTATGCAGCCTAATAATCATTTTACATGATTTGGATTAAAAATGTATGTATAATGTTTATGCCAGGTTGAAGAGATGTGTTTTTAGTCTAGATTTAAACTGACAGTGTGTATGCTTCCCGAACTGTATTAGGAAGACTGTTCCAGAGTTTAGGAGCTAAATAGGAAAGGGATTGACCGCCAGAAATTTAATTTGATATTCTAGGTATTATAAGCAGGTCAGTATTTTGGGATCGCAATAGACGTGAAGGACTATAATGTGTTAAGAGATCACTCAAGTACTGGGTAGCTAAACCATTTAATGCTTTGTAAGTAATTAGCAAGATTTTTAAGTGTATTCTGTGTTTAATAGGAAGCCAGTGCAGGTTTGACAAAACTGGGCTAATATGCTCATACTTCCTGGTTCTAGTAAGAACTCGAGCTGCTGCATTTTGGACCAACTGGAATTTGTTTATTAAGCGTGCAGGGCAACCACCCAGTAGAGCATTACAATAATCTAGCCTTGAACTCATGAATGCATGAACTAACTTTTCCGAATTTGTCTTTGAGCGCAATTTAGATATATTTTTAAGATGGAAGAATGCAGTTTTACAGATGCCAGAAACGTGGCTTTCAAATGAAAGAGTGGTATCAAAGAGAACAAAAAGTATAAGAGATCACTCAAGTACTCGGGAGATAAACCATTTAATGTTTTGTAAGTAAATAGCTGTCAGAAACAAGCAGAAACCGGATTCAAGTGAAAATAAGTGTTTATTGACAGATGAATGAAAACTGAGAAGTAATGTCCAGAGAAGGCAGACGGCGCAAGGACTCAATGGGCTGACATGGTGCTGTGTAAATCTCAAGGTGCGAGGCATGGAGAGTGAACATGGAACACAGGAACCCGGAACAAGGAGACACGCTGACGAGCAGAGATTGGGACACAGGAACACGCTGACACTGGAATAACAGGAACACTGATGAGACCAACGTGGGACACAAAGGAAGACAAAGACTCAACAACAAGGAACTAAATAGGCAGAGGAGATATGGATCAGGTGTGGGTGATGATGACGTTGGGAGTGATCAGTGACCATGCCTCCCACACTCACCTCACATACAAACACAGGCAGTAACTAGGAGACAATGAATTTGTGAACCGTGACTATGATGTCTCTAGCAGGTACCCAACTTCTCTCTTCCGGGCCATAACCTCCCCAGTCCACCAAGTACTGGAATCCGTGTCCCCTCCTTCTTGAATCCAGAATACGGTTTACAGAATAAGTTGGTTCCCCATCTTCAAGATGCGGGGGAGAACCGGGGTGGGCGGATTAATGTGTAAACGAATAACAGGCTTTATTTTGGAGAAATGAAAGGCGTGAATCACTTTGAGGCAGACTGTCACCGGGCTAATAATCTTGGTGACAGGGAACAGGCCAATGAATTTAGGAGCAAGCTTATTACACACAGTAGGAATATCTTTGGAAGAAAGCCACACTTTTTCACCCACAACGTAGACGGGAGGCTTTGACTGGTGGCGATCGGCCTGAGCCTTGGAGCGTGCTCCCACCTGTAGCAGAGTCTCATGGGCTCTACTCCAAGTGCGATGACAGGAGAGGACCGTGACACGGAGAGGACCATGACTTCGGATTCTAGACTGGGAATTATAGGTGGATGGTACCCTAGACTACACTCAAAAGGCAAAAGAGATCTGAAAAAAAAAATTGCTCTGGGGATGGAAACCCGAAGACAGACTTACACTCGCACCTGGTAATTTACAAAACTCTCTCCAAAATGTGGAAATTAATTGGGGCCCTCTTCGGGAGGCCACGTCCTTCGGGAGGCCATGAATGCGACAGACGTGTTCAATGGCAGACGCCGCAGTCTCTTTAGCAGAAGGTAACTTAGGTAAGGGTATGAACTGCGCGACCTTCGTGAACCACTGAGATTAAAACAACTGTATTCTGGTGGGAGGGCAAAGGCACAGACAGCGGCTGAAGCAACCCATCTGGTGAACGATTGAAAGTCTTACCCTGGGCGCAGTCGGAACAAGCCAAAACAAAATCTCGGATTCTCGAATCTTCCTCCAACACAAATAATCGACCTGGAGGCGTTACCCCTTCTAAGGCTGATTTTACCTTCGCTTCGACCTCCCATACGAGTTTGGAAACAATCTCAGGAAATTTCTCAGAAAAAAATGCACTTTGATGTTTTTAGAACCCGGGCAGTACCATAGTAAAAAGTCAAAACGTCCGAAAAAAAAGGCCCGACCGAGGCTGTCTGGAGTTAAACCTTTTGGCTGTTATAATGTATTCTAAATTCTTGTGATCGGTCCAAACTAGAAAAGGCCCAGGGCGTATATTTCACGTCAGCCAACCCATGCAGGAACCTGTCCCACTGAGCCTACTCGTTCTACTTGCAGTCGGCCACGAGCGTACAGAACTCAATGGAATACTCTGAAACAGACCGGTCCCCCTGCTTGAGGTCTGATAACCTCCGAGCTGCCTCGCGGCGACCTGAGATCGATCGAATACCCTCTTAATCTCTTCGAGAAGGTCTGGAATGAGGAGCAGCACGGGTCTTGGTTTTCTCATACCGCCATTACCCATTTCGCTGCACGTCCCGAGAGCAAGTCAAGTCAAGTCAAGTCAAGGGTGTTTAATATGAGCTTCCTGGTTCTAGTAAGAACTTGAGCTGCTGTATTTTGGACAAGAGCATTACAGATAGAGCATTACAATAATCTAGCCTTAAGCTCATGAACGCATGAATTAACTTTTCTGCATTTGTCATTGAGAGCATATGTCGTAATTTAGATAGATTTTAAGATGGAAGACGGTTTTTACAGATGCTAGAAACTTGGCTTTCAAATGATAGATAAAAGCAAAATAAAAATAAAGATAAAAAGCAAGTACGATGTCAGGCACTGTAATTTGCTCTGGCCCTCTTCCTATGCGCAGGAGTGATGAGATGCTTAGCAGATTATCCTCACTCAATGGCTGGATGTCTAAGTGGTGCCCGCAGAATAACATAGGGTTTATAGACAATTGGAAAAGTTTTTGGGGCAGACCTGACCTGTTGAAAAGAGATGGTATTCATCCCACCTGGGATGGTGCCGCTCTTCTCTCTAGTAATTTGGCACATAGTCTTAGAGCTGAACCTTGACTAACTGGGGTCCAGGTCAGGAAGCAGACAAACTGGCTAAACCGACCGTCTGCTAGCTGTCTCACGTCACAGAGGTCAGATAAATTACAACACATAGAGACTCTTTCACCTAGATATCATCCCATAGAGACTGTGTCTGTTCCCCGAATTAGCAAATACAAAAAATTCTCAAAACCGTTTAAGGGTAAAAATTTAATTGATTTACAAACAACTAAGAACGAATATAGCACAAATTAACAAATGATAAAGCTTGGGTTACTGAATATATGATCCCTTTCCTCAAAAGCACTTATTGTAAATGATATGATTACAATATCATAAACTAGATGTGCTGTGTTTGACAGGTAAAGGAGGAGGTGTTGCTGTAATTTATAGTACCACCATCAGTACTGCTCAAAGGTCTAATTTGAAATACTGAATAATTATTTTGAAGTGATGGTCCTTAATGTAAAATTATCTAGTGCAAGTAATAATTCCTGTTTAACTTTTGTGCTGACTATTCTATACAGGCCACCAGGGCACCATACAGACTTTATCAAAGAATTTGATCTGATTTTCTCTCAGACTTAGTAATGTCTGCAGATAAAGTCATAATTGTTGGTGATTTTAATATCCATGTAGATAATGAAAAAGACGCATTGGGATTGGCATTTAGAGACATCTTAAACTCTATTGGAGTTACACAACATGTATCAGGACCCACTCATTCTCGTAATCATACTTTATATCTAATATTGTCGCATGGGATCAATGTTGATACTGTTCAAATTCTGCAGCAGAGCGATGACATCTCAGATCATTACTTAGTTGCGTGTAGATTACCATTAGCCAAAGTTGAAAAACTATCTCCCTGTTATAAATTGTAGGGGATTTACAGTTAAGACCCGAGGACCAGATATGTTGAATGAAGACCAGGAGTCAGAAGTGCAGTCAATAGAAGAAATTTTAGTGAAGTTTAGTTTGCAGTTTCATCAGCAGAAGCCAGCTTCAGGTCTCACAAGGAGTTCGTAGGCCGCCCCCAATACAATAACATTGTTACAGCAATTATACTCTAACAGAGGGTGCTAACTACGTCAATGCTGACATTTAAATTATTCTGATTGGCTAAGAAAGAAAGAAAGAAGGATAAACAAAACTAGTAATTTTCCACACAAGAGCAGACAGTCTGAAGCATAACTTCGTTGATCACATGGTTGACGGGTTCGTGACGTGGCTTGTCGAGAACAACAAGTCATTCCGTCTCCTGATGGTGCCAGTTAATCACCTCACCAATACAGACCATATTAACGGACACACACAAATACACAGCTTCTCCAAGGCTGAACTCGGCTCAGGCTCCAACAATCAACAGAACCTTCCCAAAACATTCTGATAACACCATTGAGAACTGTTGAGCCGTGCAGACAATATTCATCCGTACGCGATGGAAAACTACAGAAAAGTAAAGAAAGGATATAACTAATAGAAATCCCTAACTTGATTATAAATCACTCTTTACAACTACATTGAAATAAGAAAGGGAAAAGAACATATGAAAAATAAAACAAAGAAACATGAAAATTAAGATAAAGAAAAGAATATAGGTACAAATAAGAAAAATGAAAGAATATATATACAAGCGGCAATGGATTTCCGAATAGTATCTTTCAGTCCCCCCTATAAGGCCAAATGTGTAGTAAAACAACACATCTGGGCTATCAATTAATGCCGCTACAAATTGATATATTCACCCTTGCTCTAATTCGGGTTACAATTTAATAAAACAAAAAATATGTTTTCCCTTCACTGACTTAACTGGAACAGAATATCTTACAGAGCACAGAGTTTGACCTTCAAGTATTGACCTTCAAAACAAAAGACATGGTTGTATAAACATCTTACGCTGTTATTATGAATATTGGCTATTTTAGTTTATCATCAAATTAAATGGATTTAAAAATTAAATACATTTTTATTCTCTAGAAGCCGGAATAAATGGGAAAAAAGTGTTACATCCCCAACAAAATCCCCACACCAGGTATTAGGTTAAAAGTGTCACGTCTACTGGTCTACTGGTATAATCACCCATCATTGCATGAAAATATCAAGATATACACTTTGTTGTTGTTGTTGTAAATAAACCAAAAACAAAACAATTTCCAATTCATTGTAGAATACATGCAATAAGAGGGTAAATCTATTTCACTACACCAATTAAAATCAAAGGTGGTCTAAATAAAAATAAACAATGAAAGAATAAATAAATCCCATAAAAATCCGTCTTAAGCTTTGAGTTTCTACTGAAAGTGTCATTCATTTAACAGGCAAATAGAATGTACCATCTTAATTGCAGGACATCTTAAAATGTTCTTTTTCAAAAACAGAAATAAAAAATGAAACAAATTCAAATAATCATTTCAATAATTATTTCCACTGAAGCAAATAATTTCACAGTATTCAAACCATGTGAACATTCCAAAATTCAGGGAAGTCAATTTTGTTCTCAGTATCTCAGTTTTTTAAACCTGCTTATGCGTTATGACCAAAATCTAAACCCTTTCATTGTCATTTGGCTCATCAGATACCCATTAGGTTTGTTATCTTTCAAATTTGTTATAAGTTGAACAAGAACTGTCAGATTTTCATAATATATTAATTTAAAAGTGTTCTTAAATTGATCCAAATTCATATCTAAATTTTTCTGTTCACAACGTTAATTTTATTTCTTGTCAAGATATTTCTCTATCAAATGTTTAGTCTTTCTGATCCCCAAAATAGCGAGCTGCAGGAGAGAGAGACCTGACTCACACCCAGATACATTATAATTCGAACGGCATAGAAGTATGCACAACTTTCTCCATGTCATAAAAACAGAGGATAGACTTCAACTTAGATATAGAGCTAAGATGATTAAAACTCTTTTTAACAAATTCATTAATTTGACGATCAAATTTGAGCTCTGAGTCAAAAATGGCTCCTAGGTTTTTCAAACTATAAAGATTTTTCCCTGAAAGGAATCCCAGGCAGGGATGTAAAGACATCCCTTATTTCCAAATAAAATAAACTCAGAAAATTGTTAACCAGCACTTAACTTTATCTAAACATTCAAACAAAGATTGAATGGATACTTGATAATAAATGTGAGTCATCAGCATATAAATTATAATGAATGCCATATTTTTCAAAGATCACTCCCAAAGGGAGCATATAGAGGGAGAACAAAACTGGTCCCAAAATTGAGCCATGAGGGACCTCATACAAGAGAGGGGTAACAGATGAAACTAAAGTCCCAGGATTGACTAAAATAAGTCCTATCTTTTAGATATGAGTAAAACCATTCCAGGGCTAAACCCTCAATGCCAACCAAATCTCAAAGACACTCAATGAAAATCTTATGGTCAACGGTATCAAATGACACAGTTAGATTTAACAGTAATGAAAAACAACACTCTTTCTAAAATCCACACTAGGTAGAATATCATTTATAACTTTCAAAAGAGCGGACTCTGTATTATGACCACGCTCGTGTGTTGGGCCAGAAACATTCTGTAAAAAATCAAAAGGCTCTAATAAAGGTACAAAATCTTTCGCCAAGGGCTTTAAAGGACCACAAACATTTATGCTGAAGTCTCTCAAAATTAAAAGTATTGTCAAAAGAAGGGACCATAACCAATAAAAGTTCAGAGAACTCATGTATAAAATCCCCATTCCTGTTTGGAGGTATATATATTAGGGTAGATAACAGATTTAGACGAATTCAATATTATTAACTGAGTTTCAAACCTTCTAATTACTCAGTAAGTAAATGTTCTGCCCTTGAATTTATCTTTAAAAATATTACTTGTGCTTTAATCCCTAAGTCACACAGACAGTCTCATAGCTGCTGTTTCATTAACCATTTTGTATGAATGGCTGATCTAAATAGGCAGAGGAAATAGGCAGTATCCACTTAATGGATGAAAATCAATAAAAACTTTTTGTAAGTTATATTCACTCCTTTGATCGCCCACCGGCCTTCATAAATGTGAGGGTGCTCTCTGGATAATTTGGAGGGTGACTTTAGCCAACTATCTCTTCCGTCAAGTCTTATAACGTCAAGTCTATAACACTCGGATCACTCATAGTTGATAGTATTTAAATTTAGACCCTCAGTTGAATTTAGACAAGGGTTTTAAACCCATAATGGACGACAATCTTCAGCTTCACAATTTCAATTTACACAATTATTTAAACTAATCCAGAGAATAACTTGAAATTAACATCATAAATGACCAAAAGTAGTCATATTTACCACTAGCAGACAGCTGGATATTCAGTCCAATTAAAGCTTGTCCCATGTTTTGTATCGTCGTCTCTTCCAGATTCAATCAGAATGATCGGCTTCTGTAAAGATGTAATTTCCCTTAACCCATCTGTAATGATAAAACACTCATTCCAGAGGTCAATGACAACATGTGCACACTATGAGGTCATACAAAACTCACACACACTCAGACATGAATACAAATCGCTCATATTCAAGGTTTACTTCTGGTATTTATTCTACAAAGATTTAAGCTTTAAAATCTTCTCTAGGTTTAACTTTTATTCAGTTTAAAAGCATGTTTAAAAATGTCTGTTTATACTTAATTTGTTTTTAGAAAAGTTTGCTAGGTTGTTTTAGTTCCTTTATCAGTTTGATAACAGAGTGCCATACCCAGCCTCCACTCACAATCTCTCTCTCAGCCAAAAGTTTTCCTCAGTCTCTTAAGACTGTAACTTTTAGGCAGAATGCAATAGTAAATTCTTTGCCATATAGAAACCTTAATCATTCACAAATTTTTAAAATATAATTATTTTACTCTCAATTAGACCCATTTTGATAATCTCAAATAAAGTATGCTAGGAGCATTACTAAGTTTAGTTTGTTAAAAATTCACTTAACCTTTGTTACCCAGACCATCTTTAATCTGTAAAAACACTCTTCATCTTTGGTCACCACCATGTCTAACGACCTGCAGGAGTGAAAACTATGATAGAGACATATTAGTTCAGTTTCACTATTAATTTTCAGTTCTTTCCCATAAGCCAACAAAAAAAATAATGTTCTTGATATTATAAAGTTTTGTTATGGTCTCCACAACAACTTAAGGTCAATCACATCATGTTCTCAGCCAGCTCTTGAAAGCACATTCCCATTATCTCTTTATAAACAACCTCTTCAGGGTCTCCCCCTGGCATCTTCTACAAGTTGGGGAAACTTGTCAAGGAATGTGGTTGCAGTGACCTGGTATGGAGGAACTCAGTTTTGGGGCAGACTTCTGCAATTTAACAGGTCCCCCCTCTGAAGGATGCTGCTAGCCAACCACAGACATCCTCTCAACTCTCATCCAGTTGTCACATAAAACATCTCCCTTCCCCTGTTTTTGGGTAGATGCCCAGGAACGGCGGCGAACCCCTGTCTTAAGTTGTCCCCAACGTGGCCATTAGGGGATCTTACCCGTCTTTGGGCCTGAACGCCCTCGTGCTCAACTGTACCCCATTCATTTCCTTTGCAGATCTTCGAGTTTTCTTCAGGTTCAGGTATTCTCTGGAGCTTAGGGAAGGTGCATTGAAGAACCACCAGAGTCATTTCAACTGCCTGATAGTGTTCAAAACAGGGAGACCGGTTAATAACAGCAGTATGTTATCAGTAAAACCATTAACATATTCAACAGCAGCATAGCTTATTATCTGTGTTTAATCTCAGCATCGCTATCACCATTGTCTACTCCATCAGCCTTGTACCATGATGGAGACTAAGATGAGACAAAAACAAAAATTACTGGTCATAACAATTTAATCAAACAAATTAATCTCCCTTTTACAATCAGGTCTTCATTTTTATTTAACTTATTTACATTTATTTTAAAACTCCTCTTTAAAGGCATTTAGTTGTTGAAACTTTTAACAACAAATTTAATGTGCACAATCATAAATGTGGAACTTTTAAAAGTTTTGAACTGCCTGTAACATGATTTCCTTTAACTTCTCTGTGTCTATGATTTTCACTGGAACGCTTCCTGTAAATTGTTTATCACTGATGACACAGACTCAGATAACAGCATTTCACTGACTTTGAATGAGAGAGAGAAACTCTGGACTGGATTCAAGGACTGGGACACTGCATTTTTGTAAACATTTAACATTTATCTACTTTATTGTGACTCTGGCCTGCTTCAGAAATCTTTGCCAAAACTACGTTTTCAAAGAATTATAATTTTATAGTTGTCTTTTTGCGAATTACATATTACTGAAACTTCCATCTTTTGAAGTCATTGTCTGTAATTTTACGCAATTTAACTCTTCCATTCACTATAAAACTTCTCATTACAAATCTTTCTTTCAAAAGAATTCCTTAAGACTTTAATCTTATTTTTGTTCTTTTCCAGACGAAAACATAAATGTTGGTATATTAGACACTGATCTTCTTTTCAAATCTAAACACCAGAAATGTCACTTTATCACATCTAGCAGACATTTATATCGTTCAGGCTCTTTCTTTGCTCACACTTTCCAATCAAATTAAAACTAGGAGCATTTTCTTACTGAGCTCTGAAATTTTGCTTTTGAAGAGCAGAACTGTGTACAGCCTTTAATATCTTCTCTTCTCCGTTTCGTTATTTTATCATGTCTTCCAACCTTATTTTTACAATCAGAATTAAAAACACAGACTGACCAAATTTACTTTGAGAAGCAGAGTTGTTTACAGCATTTAATCTCTTCTGTTTCATTATTTTATCATGACTTCCAACCTTGTTTTTACACTCAGAATTAAAAACACAGACTGACCATTTTCCTACGGAGCTCTAAAAATTCACTTTGAGAAGCAGAGCTGTTTACAGCATTTTTTTTCTGCTTACTTACCGAATCAGTAATAATCAGACTACTCAGTTATTGTTAGCCATATTTTAGTCAAAGTTCATACTCACCTGAAGTCATGGTAGGAAGAGATGGAGGCGGCGATCTTTGAATAACACAGCTGTGGCTTCTGCGTGATGAAACCACAAAGTATACTACAAAAACACCAAGTCACATATCCTGATCCAAACCAATTCGGGTCACAATTTTTTTAAATAAAATTTACTTTTGCAGGAATCGTTCCAGATGCATCCCTGACAAACAAGTTAGCCCTATATTTATTTCATTTATTATTTTATAACTAACTAATGCTTTAGTCCCTAACTGCCTGATTCACTAAATTCGGGGATCCCCTGTCTGAAGTGGAAAAGATGAAGTCAGGTTCATGGTGCCACTGAACCGAATGGAACCGGGAATCTAACCCGTGTTCCGGAACCAGGAATCTAACCTGTGTTCTTCTCCAGTGTCTTACACTTCCGTCAGTGACTTCTCCTGTCACCTTGAAGTGCGTTACGGCGATGCCTTCCGCTTACCTGGAATCTAACCAGTGTTATGGATACCAGCGACTATTACACCATCAAAAACCATATGATCTTTAAAATCATAAGGCTGGCATAATTATTTGTACCCCCTGGAATCTAACCAGCGTCAGTACTCCCCACTCACGTCTGAGTGAAGCTCTCCCGATCCCCTGCCCAGTCTCTTCCACTCAAACAGCCCTAACACTTTCTACCTTGTTTCGACCACAAAATCCTTCTAAATAAACTTGAAAACTATGTTGGCATTAGTGGAGTTGCATTAGCCTGGTTCAAATCACACTTATCTGACCGTTATCAGTTTGTAGCAGTAAATGAGGAATGTCATATCGGTCACGGGTTAAGTATGGAGTTCCTCAAGATTCAGTACTAGGTCCATTGCTTTTCACCCTGTACATGCTTCCTTTGGGTGCAATTATTAGGAAGCATGGCATTAGCTTTCACTGTTACGCTGATGATACTCAGCTCTATATTTCTTCTCATCCTGATGAAACGTACCAATTCACTAAATTAACAGAATGCATAACTGATATAAAAAATTGGATGACTAATAACCTTCTACTGCTTAATTCTGAAAAAACAGAGAATCTAATTACTAAACCAAAAAGTTCTTCATGTAATAATCTAGACCAGTGGTCCCCAACCGGTACCGGTCCGTCGATGAAATGGTACCGGGCCACGGAGCGCATTCGCGGACCGGTCTGTGAGCAGCTGCAAGCGACTGTGGCGATGTGACTATGGAGACGTTTGAACAGTCTCGCTTGCGCTCGCACCCCACCCCCCCAAGTCAACAATCTCGAGCGGGCAACGGCCCGCGGCAAAATTATCACACGTTTACCGGTCCGCGGCACAAAAAAGGTTGGGGACCACTGATCTAGACTGCCTAACACTCGATGGCTGCTCTGTCAAATCTTCGTCGTCAGTTAGAAACCTCGGTGTGCTCTTTGCTACCAATCTTTCATTTGAAAGACACGTCTCTAGCATCTGTAAAACGGCATTCTTCCATCTTAAAAAAATATCTACAAAGTATTAAATGGTTTAGCTCCACAGTACTTGAGCGATCTCTTAACACATTATAGTCATTCACGTCAATTGCGATCCCAAAATACTGACCAGCTTATAATACCTAGAATATCAAAGTCAACTGCTGGCGGTCAATCTTTTTCCTATTTTGCTCCTAAAGTCTAGAACAGTCTTCCTAATACAGTTCGGGAAGCAGACACACTCTGTCAATTTAAATCTAGACTAAAAACATATCTCTTCAACCTATCTATCAACTATCAACATAACACATTATACATACATTTTTTATCCAAATCATGTAAAATGATTGTTAGGCTGCATAATTTAGGTCAGCCGTAACCGGGAACATTCCCATAACATGTGATGTACTCGATACATCAGAAGAAGAATGGCATCTACGCTGATATTATTCTCTGTTTATTCCGAGGTTACTGTGGTCAGCCGGATCCAGGCCGTATCCAGATCAGATGAAGGACCTGCACATGGACACGAGCACAGCACTGCCCTGAAGTGCCTGCGGAGACCGTGACTCTACTAAACCCTCCCCTGTGTAGATCATGAACCCATCTCCAATCGGACTAAATTAGACTTAATATTAGACTTGATTTATCAATATAATAATCAAACTATCAATCAATCAATAATCAAAACTTAACACTTAATATTCATCAATTGTATTAATTCGCCTGCTCTTTTAAGGCTGCCGTTCAGCCAAACAAACTTTGTTTATAATGTTTTCATGTGACCACTGTAAAGCTGCTTTGAAACAATCTGTATTGTAAAAAGCACTATATAAGTAAAGGTGACTTGACTTGACTTGGTAACCTTTGATTTGGCCCGGCATACCGTCCGAGGAGAGAGAGAGACAGAGAGGAGACAGAGACAGACAGAGACAGACAGAGAGATAACTTCGACACAGATTGTCATTTATAATTTGACATAACAATTTTGTGTTTTATTGTAGAACTACAACAAAGTAAAGTGAAATAAAACTTTTAAATTAAATGTAAATTAATTTAAAAATGTATTGTAAATGCGCAATCCCCCCCCCCCCCCAAAAAAAAAACACTAACACATTTATTTTCAGTGTTCTTGAGCACACAAAAGGTGTCACAGGTGTATTTTTCCGCCGTGAAAATCTCACTCCCCCCCTGCTAAACCCAACCAGTAATTGTTAGAGCCAAATGCTTTTGAGCACACAATTGTCACAGAGACGAACTCCGTGATTCCCTCCTCGGGCCACCGGAGGGAGCCATCGCCCAATTACTGACACACCTCACACACTACATTTCCCAACAACCATCACACCGGACTTATCGCACACATACACAGCTGAATTCCATCAGGACTGCTTGCTTCTCCACCTGTTACATATTCTCAGAGACTATTTAAACCTGGTCACCCCACAGCTCAGAGCGAAGTCTTGTTTAGCCCCGGTTGACATTTCTGAGCGTTATTTCATCTGACTGTTTACCTGTTACCATCACTGCTGTTTACCCGTTTCTGAACCTGTCTGCCTGCCTATTGACCTCTGCCTGGATTTTCTACCTGTGATCGTTATCTGCCTGCCTTGACCTGTTTGCCTGTAACTAGTGATGTCCAAATGAAGCAATGAACCAGTATTGAACCACTTCATCAATTGTATTGAACATGGGTTCATTCATTCAAAGCTTCGTTTCAGTGACATCTAGTGGCCAAATTGTAGATAGCAAAATAATGTCAGTATGAGTGTAACTAGGGTTTGTGTGAATTATGTAAATAAACTTTGAGTGATTGGTTGATTCGATTAGCCTTGACCTTGGTCTTCTCCTCGTCATATTTTTCATCCACCATCTTCTTTAGAGATCTGACGTGTTATTATTATTATTATACGTATTATATATTATACGTGAATATATACACAACAAGCACTGGACCTATGTAAACAACAATATACAAACAAACTAATTATTATATACATCACTACAAGAATTGCACTACCTCTCTTTTTATTATTATATATTAATCTTATTTTTTATTCTTACTTGTGACATTTATTGTGGACGGCAAAGTAAGAAATTCATTGTACAGGGGAACATGCTTTCTGTCTGTACACATTACAATAAACACTTTGAATCTTGAATAATGCTACTTAATGTTGACTTCACATACATGGAACCTATTGTACCAACAGTAATGACATTATTAGCCACTTATGTAACTTTGCTTAAGTTACCTGGCCTAAGCCAGGTGCAGTAAGATAACCAATGTATAATAAAGCTTATTATAATAAAGCTTAAGGTATAATAAACCTTATTAGGACTGATCAGATGAAAATGTTCCAACATTGGAGAACGGGTTCTCTTCCTAGCTGGTTCCATGATGATGATCAAACAAATGCAGCGATAACAACAATGCAAACTCCTACTACAGTAAACCCACATCTTGTGCATCATTTTTGGCATCTATATAGTCATATTACAGGCCAAAAAATCTGTTGAAGCGTGAGTGCAGCAAAGTCTCGCGTCACGAAGCCTCTCGCGATGTGAAGCCGTATCGAATGGCCCGAACCAGTCACGTGATTCACTCAGAGAACCGAAGCAGTTGCTGCTTCGGACGTCATCGGTCACGTGTGTTTTTCCGCATCAAAGCAAGCTCCGAAGCAGTAGTTCATAAAAAATCCTGCTTCGAGTTCGAAGCTTGTGTCGGAGCATCGGTGTCAGACGGCCATCACTACCTGTAACATCGTCTCTGATTCAGTCTGCCCTTGTGTTCCTGTTTGCTCCTGTTTGACCCAGCCTGTACGACCACCCTTGCTCTTTAATAAAGTACGCATATGGATCCCAGCCTGAGTGACGCTTCATTACAACAATGTCCATGCTACGATGAGCATTTCAGTGTGAAATCATCGGTTTTGCTGGAGTTTTTATGTCTTATCCTGGCGAAGGACAGGCAGTTTAGTGTATTAATCAATGAAATGTACAGTTTTGCAACTTTTATCTTATATTTCATTTTCTGCTTATTTATTTAAGCGTACACAAAACATCCATGCTTTCTATGTGAAAAATATTGATCTGCAGGCGAATATGCTTAAGGAAGTGCGTTGTACAGTAATACCTCGGTTTACAAGTTTAATTCGTTCCAAGAGCGAGCTGGTAAACCAAAATGCTCGTACACCAAAACAAATTTCCCCATAAGAATACACTAAAAATAAATCTATTCGTTCCACATGACCACAAAGATGGACCAGAAAGGGAGATGATATGAGAATCAGGTGTGTCAGTGCTCAGTGACCACACACACAGGCAGAACTAGGAGACAATGAATTAATGAACCATGACAGTTACTGCTTAGAGGTACGGTACATGTATATTTCACTGCGTGAACAATTGCGATCACAATTAATGAATGTTAACAACAGGAGGTAAAACCGCGGTAAATCACTTATAAAAGTATCACTGTGGTGAATGATGCAGCCAAACCAAGCAACGCTGAGAGAATGAACGAGTTAAGGGGTGATTAAAGGGGTTGGAATCGCGTGACTGTGCTGTGAGAGGCTGTGTTTAGGATATTTCCAGTAAAAATGCGCACGACGATGCTGAGCATTGGGACTTTTTCCACACAAAAATGCGCGTGGGTGAGGGAAATTTTTTCTCGTACAACGATACAATGCTCGTACACCGATTTGATCCTCTGTGCTCGTACACCGAATTGCTTGTATACCAAGTCACTTGCAAACCAAGGTATTACTGTATATATATATAGGGGATATATGATTTAAATCATAATATTGTTTTTGTAGTGCATTTTTATGCTGATGCATGCATTATGCATTCACACAGCCCACTGTGTGCACTGTCCACTGAAAACAACTGTTGAAGCAATGCAGTAGTACACTATCCCAAACATCCTTTGTTCCCATCAGTATGGTTTTGACCACGCAATACACAGACATTTAGACTTCTAGTTTACACATGGAACTAGTTTCAAGGTAGTTTTGGGCTAATTTAACCTTTGACAAATGAGCTTTGTGTACTTGAAATTGTGAAATTGTGAAACTTGAAATTGTATAAGCGAGTGGAACTGCTTGAGGACACAATTCATTATTTCTCCTGAGAGAAATCTGCCAAAATCTTCTACCCAGGTCCCCTTCATTTTATCTAAAAAATAAAGTTAGGCTATTAACTTTTTATTGAGTAATATGAACGTTAACAGTTTAAACGGTTCTCTGGAGGCAACAGTGGAGAGTCTAATGCAAGTGACTTAACAGAATTCTGTCTGACTTGCAGGACTTTTTGTGATATTTAAAAAAAATAAAAAAAATAAGCAAATGTAGTGTCAGTCGTAGCTGTAAGAAGTGCTCATGTTTCAGCCCAGGATATACTGTTAGGTATGCAGTGGTAATGCCATTACTACAACACAGGTAAGAGAGGTAGAGAGAATGGCTACACAGTATTTAAATGAGTATGTGTGGTACTGATATTGTCCAGTAGATGTCAGCATTTAGCTACACCTATTAACACCAATGCACTGTGGATTTAAAACGGGACTGATTTAGGAAGTGTGAAACTGAGAAATAAAGCCAAATCTGAGTAAAATCATAATCATACAAAAATTATATATATATATATATATATATATATATATAGTACTTACATATTAAAATATAAACTTAATTTAGCTTTACAAACAGACCAATGAAATTAAAAGAGATTTTTTTTTTGCATAAATGAGCTTTTGATATAATTGTTTTTAACTTGTTTAAACATAATTTTTATAATAATATAATTAAATTATAATAATTGATACAACTATATTGCATATAATTATATTATAATACTTTGTATTAATATCCAGAATAAAATTTGAAAGGCTCTTGGACAAATTATGATTTTAAGCTGAAGTGCAGAAATGTTTCTTGAAAGCAGCTACAATTTTATAATTATTGATAGAATAGGTGCCTGAGAAAAGTTCATCCACCTTTAGCAAAAGGTTGTTGTTATTAAAATAATTTGGTTGTTCCTTGTGGTCAGATGTCTTTTCAGAATTACAGATGACTATAGCTGTCATAATTATGATTTTGCTATAATGTTTGATGACCGTCAATTTAAAATATGTGAGAAACAAAATGTAAATATCTTAATGTGAAATAGTCACATGATCTCACATTAGTCATGTTCCACACACAGCACTACAAATACTTAAGGGGGTTCTCAAAACCATCTTTATTCACCTATTCACCTTAGGTGCAAATATCATCACTGTCATCATCATCTTTTGCCAAATCTGCATATTTTTCTAGTGCAACGTCTCTTCCAGGATATTCAAATCATCATGATCCAAACTCAAATTTAATTCAAGCCTGCACTGTCACACAGTAGGCCTGTGCAATACATTGATTTCGGTAAAAAAAAGAAGAACAACAAAAAATAATTGAAGAGAAAGTGAAATACAGTTGCTTGTATTGTTGGATAACTGAATCACATTCAAAGTTCATTTATTCATGCAACCAGCATATTATGGACGTGATCAGGTAAATGTTAACTGAGAAACATAGAAACAGAACTATATGTACTGCGGTTGTTTCTAGGGATGACCTATTCCTTACAGTTTAGCCTGGTGAGATCTTGTCAGTTTCTTTGACTATGGGCTATAGGTTTAATTCTGACACCCAATGAGAATCACATTTTTTGATTGGTTGCGCTGTATTTTTTACTTAGTATATATTATTTGTCATTAATAATAATGAGTGAACTGGGGTTACTTTAAAAAAAGAAAAACCTTGGGGTTTCTATTTGATAATGGTCAAAGATTTTTGAGATAAGACAATATTTTGTTTACTTTCTGTGTAAAGCTGAAAAATCTTCATATTGGGCATTTAACATGTACAAAAAATTGCAGTCTAAAAATATACAGCTTTTCCTTTACATCATAAATATCTTTATTTTTGTAGTGCCTTGTCTTTTTATATATCTACACACTCAGAGAAAATAGAATTGACTCCCATGTATGTGCATCGCATGTGCTGTGGTCAGAGTCCAAAATTAACACTCACCAAGTGCCAAAAAAAAGGCTTTAACAAGTACATAAGAATTTACTTGTCATATTTTACAAAGTTATTAAAAAACATATTTAGCTTGGGCACGTTCCTATGGGATGTTCAGTCAACCTTGCCTGTGCATAAACAAATGTAACCAAGTTGGTCTAGAGCTGACCCGCCACCAGCAGGTATGGTGTACAAGTTAATTTTGGACCCTGGCTGTGGCCTTTTCTTCCATCTACATCTTTCTATATCACTCTCTGCGGACACATTGATTGTCTGTGCAATGACTTTGAGTCTGTTTAATATTCATGTTGGTGTGCACGTTACTCAAAACATGTAAAACCACTGGAGCAGCTCTATTTCATAAAAAAAGAATTACTATAACAAAACACTGATTAAATATGTGCTGTGTTTGAGGTGCGATTCTGAATTCATGCCTGTCTTTCAAAAGCCCCCCAAAAAAATAACTCTGGCGGTTCCTGATAATCAGTAGAGGTATGTGATATTCAAACCCTTTTGCAGCACACAAGGATGTCTCGATAAAGATTAAAAATACTACAGTTTAACAAGAACACCAGGACAGAAATGAGAACAGTTGAAACAAAATCACAGATACATCCAAAAGCGTCCCTGAACATTGAAAGGTTTGACCAAAGGTTGTGTATTTATGTGTGTCAATCACCCAGACATTTCAGAGTTTAATTGACAGCAGTTCTGGAGGTATAAATTGGCAAACTCATAGCACCAACAAGTTCAAGCAGAAGCATTGCCTTGGTCTATTGTGTAAGATATTATATATATATATATATATATATATATATATATATATTAAAACATCCCAGCGGTTTAAGGGGTCTAGCAATGGCTGGGGTTCAAATATGACCTCAAATTCCTCCAAGCAGCTGAAGTCCAAACAGAAGATGATTTTCAGGGAAGATTTTGGCACCTTAACAGAGGTCCTATGAGCTAACGTTAGTGTCTGCTGGCTAAAGAGTCTCTCATGGGCCTTAATGTGTTTCTGTTGACTTAACAATCAAAAATCTCTTTCATCTTTCCCAAAATTTATAGAGATCAATTTGAGATCATTAAAACAACCTTTTAAGTGCATGGTATATCTGGAATTTACTGTTTCTGTAAAATTTTAACTAAGGTATTTTGATTTTTTTTTTAAGTATACTGACAAAGAAATAGGATTTAACACGAGGGTGTAACCACTATTAAAACTGATGCCATCTTTCCATTTAAAAATAATTGTTTACCTTCGCCTATTTTTCCTAACTTTTTCCAGTTTCAATTCCAAAACCCAGTAAGCTGCTTTGTTGTCTATATGATTCTTTCAAATGAAGCTTTCAAAATGAAATGGAACCTGGTATGTGATATAGAATTTGTATAGCACTATGTAAAATACTCCAAATGAGTACTACTCACATGAATGAAAGGAAAAATTGATTAAAATTGATTAAAATACAGTTTGCGTATACATACTGGGATACATACTGCACACACATATAGACCTCAGAAACCAGGAAACAAGCACACAGCCATCTTTAGAATTTTTTCTTTGAACTACTATTTTTGAGGTAGCCCTGTATATTTCTATGGCATCACTGTTGCAGAGTTTCAAAAGTTTCTATGAGCACTTTAATGTTTGAAGCAGATGTCATAACAAATGGTAGAAAATTGTAAAATGAGTGGTTTATAAACACATACAATCTTACCTTCATGGTGTGGAAATACAAACCAGAAGACAATACAATGAGCGCAGGGCTAAAAAAGTGCGGGGCTACATAAGGTCTATTGGGTAAAAAATTGTAATAGTTAATTAGCTTGAACTAATTGATCTATATACTATTTGGTATTGAATGAATTTTTCTCTTGACCCCTTATCCCCTACTGAGCTTTTCACAGTGCATTGTGGGATTTCCTTTTACTACATGTAATGCTTACTTTTTTGGCCAAAACATTGTACCTTAGAAGCCAACATAATTGCCTCGTGACCACATGATCATTTTATTTCTCTGAGGGTACTCTTCGGAATTCTCAGTGGTTTCTTTTCTGTAACATTTCTCTCTTTTTTTAGAGCGGACACAAATTAGTGCAGAGCTATAAAATGAATGTGGATAGCAGCAGACCATTAGGTCTTGTTAGAATCTGATGAGACTTCATATTGAAAATTAATTTGTTATTGAGGCAGCTGAGATATGATATTACTGTAGTCTTTTGCTCAAGAGCAGAAGTAAAATTTAAGTTACCAAATGTTATTTGTTTCCCTTTTAGTGATCTTGTTTTTGTTGTTGTTGTTTTTTTCTTACTAACAATTGACATTGATATCTGTCGTGATTTTGCTTTTGTATAGTCTCAATATAGTTGAAATGTTGCCTAGGTAAGCAGTTCATTGGGTTTTGGAACACAACTATCACCAATCTGTCTTAATATGAGCATGAAAATACCTTTCGACCAACATATAAGGGAAGGGAAAGGAAACAGTATTGCCATCCCCCTTTGCAGTATGGCGCTATATGTTTTCTTTCTTCTGACGTGACACAAAATCCAAATGCATAGTTTATACATCTCAGTTAAGCGGCATCAAAGACTATGATCAGAAATAAAACAATTTAACATTTAAACATTTAAAATTGAGTAACAGAAAGGGGATTTTTTTTAAACAAAGAGTATAAGAAAACAAACTGTAACGCTTATTCACATGTACCCGCTTTGTAAAAGGAATGGTTCCATTCAAACTAGGCCAGAGAGCTACTGCTAAAACTATGGAATGAAATGACGCTCAGTAGTGACCAAGAGAAGGAACAGTGTTTATGTGAACAGGAACAGGGACACAGAGTTCGAGGGTGGATTTGTGGAGGTTGTTGGTGGTGGGAGCAGCTTGGCCTGGTTAGCCATCAGTCTTCGAACACTTCCAGGAAGAGGGGCGGAAAGAGTTCTGTAGGACATTCCACCTTCATGTGCAGGAAGCGGCTGGCATGGCAGGCACCAATCATACGCAAGTCTGTCACTTTCATCAGCAGCTTGGGCCAGAAGTGAGCCACCTTGTGCTTACGGTAGTTGATGTAATGTTCAAAGGCCAAGAGGAACTCCTCCTGACAACGCTCTATCCGTTCTACGCTCGTTAAACCTGGACGATCTGCCGGTGAAACAGAGGAAAAAAGATGGTGATGGTGGGTCCAGTTTAATGATAATTAAAAAAAAGTTCACTCTAAATAAACACGTGGTCATGTGATTTTATAAAACTAATGCATGATCTTCTAATGCATGATAAAAATGTGTGTAAACAACAGCCTGTTGAAGTGTTTAAAGGAGTGTATAACAGGTACATAGGTGCCATAAGTGTGCTACAAAGCACACACTTTAAAAAAGAAAATTCCATTCTGAATTAGAGGGGACTATTGCAGTTTAGCAATTATTTGTTTTTCTTCATGACCAGTAAATTCTGATGTGTTACAGTGCAGGAAACATTTCATGTGTTAAAGCAGAAAAGTGATATGAAAAAAGAAAATAATTTCCTTCGTTCTCTCTACAAATCGAAATCAGAAAGACCTTTTGGACACTAGCTAAAACCCTGTTAATTATCAGTCATTGATTGGATTCATCCAGCTGCAACACTGGGCAATCTGTTTAAATGTGCAGGAATCAATAAAAGATAGATACAGGAGTGGACGTGGTCATTGAAGTCTTTACCTATTGATTGTGACAATCTCAGTTGAAGCGTAATCCGATTTTAATAGTGTTATTATGTGGTTTCCCCTCAATTGCCACTGTAATCCTGGGTAATCTGCACTCAGGAACACCCACAGCAGCTGGCCTCATTGCTTTGAAATGTACTCCCGGTGGGGGTCATGAATCATATTGACAACTGACATTAACTGACCCATCTTTAGGAGGTTCAACAGATCTCGTAGTTCCTAAGCTTTTATGTTCTTTCATTGATCAAAACGATAATTTTAGTCATAGTACATCTTTCTTTATAACAGCAATGACATTTATGCCCCCCTCCCTGACTGCATTTGCATGCACAAGGATATTTACAGCATTGGATTATGTTTTGATTATGAAGATGCTAGGTATACGTTTTATTATTATTACATTAGTTAATATATTGTTACTAGAAATCTGAATAAGAATCATAATTTCAATCAGGGTTTTTCACTGCAACAATAAGGTAATTTATTCATGAAAATAAATGTATTCACTAATATGTTCATGAAAAGTTGTGAGTGAAAGAGATGTTTTTTTCAATATTTGTTTTTTTCAATATTTGTTTTTTGTGTGCACATATTTTACCATATTGTGATGGATAAGAAGGAAAATGAATGATTTGATAAAATTTGAGAAGTGAAGCACTAACCGGAGGAAAGCAAAATCACGGCTTGTAGTAATGCCACCTCCGAATCATCCAGGTTGAAGGAGGACAGTGAAACCCCTAGATCAAAAATGGCATCTGAGACCACTCCCAGGCCCCCATTCTTGAGCTGGCCCCGTGTGACGGCCATCTCCCCATTCAATGTTAGAGTCTCGCTCTCAGGATCATAGCGTACTGCCGCTCGCAGAGACATGATCTCCATACAGCAACCCTTCAGCAAAATTATCTGGTCCTCACAAGGCAGCTGAACAATTACACAAATTACACAATAATCACAGTCATAACATGTATTATTGTGTATCCAAACATAGGTTATTGTAAAGTGCCAAAATGGTTTTTGATGGCATCATTAAATGTTTCTCTTTTTTGATGCATTTTCTGCATTGATTTTTGTACATGAGGCCTTTACAAATTCACATCGTACAACCACTTAGTTGGATGTAAGCTAGGTTTTGAAGGATTTAATTTTCTGCAATTAATATTAAACGCTCTTAATCCAATTTGTCACATATCGACACTTGGTCAGAGGGCCTAGTCATAATTTTTTTAATGCATACGGTACCTCTTTAGCATTTTTCGACGTCCAGAGTACTCAATGAGTAAACTTTGGAATCAAACGCGATGGGATGTCATGTGAATTTTATCATATGATAAAATTATGTATTTATGTATAATTTCTAAATGTAACTCCTTTATATGTTGATGAAGACACAATGATGTATGAAGTCAGTGATTGAACATGAATTGATTTTAAATGTGATTTAGTTTTCAGACCACTCTAGCAGAAATGTTTAAAAAAAAGTGACTAGCGACTAATCTAACGACTTTATCTGGAGTTATTGGAGACTTTTGGAGACTCTCTGAAGTGAAAGAACATATCGTTCTTACTCTTCTCAAGGAGCAGCAAGTGCTGCCATACCCCATCCCAAAGCACTCACAGACGGCCCGGTCCTCGCACAGTAGCCGCTTCCAGATGCAGGGAGAGCAGGAGATGTTAATTCCTCCACGTACAAAAGAATCGCGCATGTGTGGGAAGCCGCCGCTGGCTGATCACACACACACACACGCACGCACGCACGCACGCACGCACGCACGCACACACACACACACACACACACTCACTCACTCACTCACACACACACACACACACACACACACACACACACACACACACTCACACACACACACACACACAGACACACAAACACATCCCTGCTTCTGTTCTGACACGCGGTCTGCTCAGCGCTGCTGCGGATTGAAGAGCTGAGGTTGTTGAAAGACGGGACAAAGCCAAATTTGTTTAGAAAGCACATTAGACAGGCAAAACGCAAGAAAGTATGCAATCTAGTACAGCGTGATGACCTCACGAATATGTTATGACTGTGAGCGAAATTGTAAATGCAATGTTGTAGAATATAATTAAAGGTTTGTATCGAGAATCGAAGGTGTTTTTTATTGTATACTGGTAAATCTCTGCTGTTAGTTGGTGCACATATGCCTTTTGTTGTTAGCAAACATATACAGTGTATGCATATTTTTATAGCATGCTGATTGCTTCATCAAATAAATCGCCATATTGGCTGTTGGTTATCTCGATAAACGGATATCTCAACGCTTTTTTGCAACCCCCGAGGCCGTCGACATTACCGTATTCCACTGTATATACAGTATATATAAAGAAGTTGTCTGTTATAATTTTATATAGTTCTTTGTTAATTTTTTTGCAATAAATACCTATGACTGCACGTTTATTCGCCTCTTATGTGTTTTATATTGTTGTCGTTAGGATTAGGGAGGGGTGGGGTTAGGTGCTCTAAAATGCTAAAGTGTGTGTTGTGTTAAATGTGACGCCAAGAGGTCCTGACCAAGCATCCATATTAGACATGTTTGGAGTAAGAATGTGTTGTTTAAAATAATGTACAGCAGGTTTCTTACCTCACAGAACATTGGCAGCTTTTTGGCAAAATCTACGACACGAGTAATTGCGGGGGTGATAATTTTTGTAAACTGACTGAAGGCTTCTATGTCCACTTTACTTCCCTCTGGCGCGTTGACAATGGGTGCCGAACCGATGTCCTCCGGCTGAAACGAGAAGAAAGGAAGAGGTATTGTGCTCAATAACACAGGTACTTGTAGAAAATGGACATTCACAGAGACGAAGGTGTGACACAGCAAATCCTCATTCCCCTCTTAAGCACAAAGAAGGTCAGAGTTAAAGCAAGACATGTCAATGAAACAAGAGTGGAGCCCAGTTATTAAGAGGGAAAAGAGGAAAGATGAGAAACTTAAACTAAAAGATCAGAGCAGATTATTCAGAGGTTTTATATCTCCTTCTGCTGTGGAAGCTCATTGACTAGGGTTATCCACTGATATTTAGATTCCCCCCCCCCAAGATTTGTGACCTTCTGACCAGAAAAATGTGACGTGAAAGACAGAGCAAAATAAAATAAACATAACATAACATAACATAAAAAAGAACTAAATAAACAGAACAAAGCCAGACTGAGGGTCAAAAGACGACTGGGAGCTGAGTACAGCAAAAAAACAGCCTGTTGTCCCCCCTTTGACATTAGTCAATAATTCAGCTTTCCTCTTCTGTGTACACCTTCATTCTGACACAGCGAGCAAAGAGCTACATAAACACTCCAAATAAATGCCTGAAGCATTCAGCATAATCAATTTATAAAAAAAAATGTGACAGAAATGGAAGCAGCTGAGAATTTGAGAGAGCGTTCTTTTGGATAAAAACATAAATAAATGTGTTTGCTCTACTGGTTCTTACCTTTGCTTCCTTCACCCCCACTGCACTCTGGTCAGAAGTACAGAATAAATTACATGTTATTTCATTAAGTAGCATTGCTTCCTCGACCTGTTGGGCAATCAACAGGGATCGTGAAGTTTCAATGAAGAACCCGAGTCAAGTCAACTAAAAAGAACAAGTTTAAACTGGACAGGTGAGAGTGCATACAGAAAGTGACTGTGAGATAGTGAGTTTGCGTGGAGTTTCCATGGATTTTAAGGCTTTAAAATCATCATCATATAATATTATATAATGTAACCATCATATAATATTACATACAGAATAACTGCCTCCAAAACTTTGGGTTTCAAAGTACAAAAACATTTACTACAAATTGGCCAGTAAAACTTGAATAAAGTTGTAGTACAAATTTTTATGGTCATTTTATGTTCTTCCTTACAGTATATGAAAAATAGGACTGGGTGAATTAGCTTCCTTTTAAAAATATATATTTTTCAGCCCTTTAAAATTTCATGATATTTGCAGGATATCTGAGGTAAGCTCAATCGCCTGTTCAAAAAGAAAATGTGCTTTAATCATAATTCATGAGCAGAATGCATTTTTGTAAAAGTCATCTTAAAAAAACAAAAATCATTTCATTGCAACGATTTGCATGAGAATGTTTTATTAACCAAATTACACAGAAATTCACTGTGCTATTGTTTTATGAATGATATCCACTTTTGCTATAGATTCATGTTGAGTGTAAATGTAATTATATAAGAGTTATGAAACTCTTATTCAATTGTGAAAGTGAAGTTTGTAATTTCTGTCCATCTAGCATCATGAAACATAATTTAAAAAATATACATACGAAATATAAAAAAATCAAAAATCTAATGGATTCATGCACTTAGAGGTAAACGAAATTGCCAAATAAAAAAGCTCCAAACATTTTTTGAAAATGCAACAAAACTTCTCATGGAAACCCACAGCAGTGTTAAAGGAGTCCTCAAACAGAACTTCGATCTGTAGAGGACAGTTAGATTCAAGAGAAAAGAACAATTGTGAAACAAATAGAAATGTGGTTAGAAAAAGATTGAGAGAAGAATATCAGTAAAGAAACAAACATGAGAAAACAGTTTTGGTTTAGGGAATGGAGCTTGAGAAAAGAAGGACAAAGGTGTTCCGTTAAAGTTAGTGCTGCTGCCTTTGTGGTAGAGAGTCTCCAACGTCCATCTAACACTCCCCACTCTACAAGGAGATACAAAAACATGGACATATTAACAATGGGAACAGCGGTGAGAAAGGGCTTGGGATTTGTACGGGAAGGGTTGGGGAAAGGGAATCTAGGATCGTGGGAGGGTAAAAAAACGAAAGAAACACAGAATCCCACCCAAAAAACAAAACAAAAAACATCCTAACACAAAATAAACATCACTGCGATGCGGTCATCAGGGAAGAGACCTCTCACCAGGAATTTACGCTTCTGTTTCCAGTGGTTGCCTTGGGCGTTTGTGGCCATATGCGCCTCTGTGACAACCCGGATCAGCTCCCACTCCTCCTGCGTGGGCTCTGGCCGCTCCCACACCGTCTTCTGCAGCTCCTCACGCCGCCGGCGTTCACGGTTCTCCTCGATCAGTTTCCGCTTGGCTAGACGTTTACTGTCATCCAACACCACTGGAGGAACAATTGGATGTTTACAAGAGCTATGCACAATGTCTATCTCTTTAACAATAAAACACAAAGCAAATTTTTGTCAATGCTGAGACAGCAAGGTGCTTGTACTTACAGAATCATCAATAAACAGGCACAATGCTATTCAAGTGTGTTTGATTATAGGACACTTACAGTCTGTTGCCATGCCAACAGCAATGCATTTCTTGAAGCGACATTCTTGGCACTGGTTACGAGTGACTTTGTCAATGACGCACTTTCCCTCGTACTTGCAAGCGTATGTCGGGTTTAAGTTCTTCTGAATTGTGCGTCGAAAAAAACCCTTAAAAACAAGATTTAAATTTTTAATTACCGAGCATGAGCCTTCTTAGAAATATCTTAGTTAAACAGAGTGTGATATGAACTGTACATTAATAATTAGTCATTAGTCATAAGATAATTATAAATGTACAATATATATTACACTCTGTTTATACTTTATACTATACACTTCCCTTCTCTTAGAAACGTACATAGTGCATTAATGGCTTATTGATGCACTGTGTGCTTTTCTAAGAGAAGGGAATGACTGAACTCAAATACAGTTGAAATTACAGCCTCAAACTCACTTTACAGCCCTCACAGGTAATGCAACGGTAATGGTAGCCAGTTGCTTTGTCCCCACACACAACACACAGCTCATCCTTATCCAGGTAACTTGGTATGTACCCTATAAACAGTTACACATACAGTTATACACACATAAGCAAATATAACCTAGAAAATAGATAACACTGCTTGTAGAGTTGTAAAAAAGCATTACAACTCGAGATACAGAACATTCCCAAATATACCATGAAACAAGAATATTAATAAATAATAACAGCTACATTTAGAAAGATCAAAGTGACAATTTTTTTTTATAGAACATTGAACAAATTTAGTCTTGCCATTCAGACACATTAATTTAGAAACATTAATCTTTTAAAATTAAACCTTTACAATATTAATTAAAATGACAAAAAAACCCCATCAAAAATAATGACAATAAAAAAAAAACAATCATTGAGATGTTGAGTTATGGGGAAAAACTCAAAGAACGTGTAAGAGAAAATTAAGCCATGTGATAAAAAGAGAAGGAAAAAGTATTGGGAGGGGACACATTTTATCAGAGTGTTCTTATTGAGACGAAAACCTAACAACATCAACAACAACAAAAATACCAGTTTTAAGACATTCAAGCGGCTTGCAGCAGCTCAGGAATCAATATGTGATCAATAACTCTTTTGATGAGGTCAGAGTCAGGACAGGAGCTCGAACCTTCTGTTCCTCTGTCTGTGTCCTTACAAATCAATACAATATACCCCAAAAACCTCCGTTCAACCCTGAAGATCAATACACTACACAATACCAAACTAGCTCCATGAATATCTGCAAAGAGGCACTTAAGTTCAGTCCAGAATACTAACAATAATATCATAATAACAGCTTTTCCAATATTTGCTAAGATTGATACATTTCTGTAACTGGCAGAAATGGAGAATATAACAATTAAATCTGCAAAAACAAAACATTTTGAACCAATAAAACCCACACATTTTGAATCAATTCTCAAAAATTCACCACCTCCACCAACAAAACACTATATTCATAGTCATACATCAAAATATTTCTTAAGCAGATCTCAACCAAGCACATCTGAGTTTAATCAGAACTTTTTGGACTGAAATATTAAACTACTATGCGTGTGCAAACAGTCAACAACTTAAAATTAAATGTTAGCAAACCGTCAACCAACTAAAAACAAGCAAAACAGAAAAAGACAAAACCTTGGAACCAAACAGCACACCTTTATGCTTCTTTTAGCGCTTGCTATACCTTTCTTGTGCGGCCCCTGCATCCACTGCATCTGAGAGAAGTCTGTCCTGCTGTCAGAGTAGTAGTCTGGTTGGTGGTAGTGACTGAGAGGCACCTCCATGGAGCATAACTCACTCTTGAACACAGGGTTGCCTCCAGTGAACGGGCACCCATAGGGTTGGCTGGGCGGCCAGGTCTGCTCAATGCTAGGAGGATGGTGGTGTAACGTCTGCGGTTCACAGTGAGTGAAACTAGGCCCTTCTCCACCGTACATGCAGTACTCACCTCCGGGCGGTACTGCATATCCCCCACTCACACCGTGGGCTATGTCATACATGTCTGACATGCAGTAATTCATTATAAAAATCTTCAAAGGCACAACCATACACAGGAAAACTACTTAAAAGTCAACGCAACAAAAAAAGATACAGGTAATTCACTTAAAAATTTGATTGGCGGTCACATTGATGTGCGTACAGATATCAGAGCTGAAATTAAGTCATGAAGCAAACTACGTGAAAAATGTCTGGAGGACATTGGTTCTTATATATGGAAAATCCACCCGCCCCACTCTCCCCTTGCCCTGCCAAATTGGGTGGAAGGTTTTGAGTACGCTCTCTTAATCTGACACCGGACAAATCCAAGAGATTGAACACATCCTCAGACAGGAAGACCGTCATACATGTATATGACAAACCTTTAAACAGATCAGATCATGTTAAATTCGTACCAATCTTGGTTAACATGTTAAGAATACAATCACAGTCCCAAAAGCCAAAGTTTATTGATTTCAGATATGAGGCACTGATCTTAACCAGTCATATTGATTGTTATTTGTCCTAATACATGGAGCTGTTCAATAACTCGTGACACGTGAGGACTTCCACCATGGGGAGGCATTTACTTATGCATAACTTCATAAAAATAACCACACAATTAATATAGACTAAATGTTTTGCCATCAGCCTGTCTGAAAAAATTATGAATTGCCTCAGATGAGATATCTTTTTGATTACAGAACTGATTATGCTCTGTTCAAGAAATGTTGCATCAGATAAGAATTATTTTTTTTTGATAAGTTAGATTTGATAATTCTATTGTGGCTTTCTGTTGATTACCACAGAATACATCTAAGATAATTAGTTTTGAAATGTGGTGAGTTATGAACTATACTGGACCACTGTGCAATTGTCTTTCAAGTGTATTTTATCATTTAAAAAAAGTGAGGTTAACCTTTACGGTACAAAACTCTACAATACATTATATTTTACTCTCCCAAGCTTCAATCAAGATACTGTAGAGTACACAACATCAAATTAACTCTGAGGTGGAAACTGGTTTATAATGCTGAGAGTTAAGACAGCCAAAGTGACCAGCAGGTAACAGCTGTTTTTAGCAGGGCTCCTGAGGCAAAGCCCCTCCATAACAGAGCCTGATACCAGTTTAACTTTTTGATGAGGTGACTGTCTCACATACGCTTAGTCTTTACAGGGATTACATAAAGACTTTAACCGCCAAAAAAAAAAAAATCATTCAGACACATTAGCAGAAATCTGAACAATCTGTTGGTACATTAAAACAACGCAGAACCTCCAAATTGGGTTTTAACAGTACTGTATGTGATTTATAATACACAAAAAGATAACTATATAAAATACATTAGAATAACACATCTAAAAAATCTCTAGGAATCTTGAAAAGCATCAATGCTTTAATGAAATGCTTTTAATCAATAATAGTTTAGACTATCTGAGCAGATGGAAATGGTTAAACTTCTCTATATCATAAATTGCATTAAACAGGGCCAGTGCCCTTTGACAGCCCTTTGCCACTTTGGGCATTTCCAACTAATTGCATATGATCATTATCCAATTTTAAAGGATTGTATGCCCAGTAATTAAAAATATCCATGATTCATGTACCACTAAATACACACACATACAGACAAACAAACACACAGTATCGAAACACACACATACAGATTGTTTGGTTGCAGTTAAAGATTATCATAACATAAAAAGTTCAGTGACAAGAAAAAATGATGAACTTACCAAGAATAATACACCTAGATTCAAAGTAGTAAAGTATTTCCACAATCTCAACCATCGCCTCTTCAAATCCTCACAAATTTCAAAGATGACTGATCCATCATAGACCAATGGAGATTCTAAACACACCCAATAATCAACAACCTGACACTGATCTGTTTGCAAAAACACCTCCATAACCCTATCGACACACACTTAGTCTCAGCACATGGTTCGTTGGTTTATGTAGGAAGTGTGCATTCAGTTTGGCAGGTCTGCGTGATTATGCACCTATGAGCGAATTTTCCACCAATTTATTCCCTCCTAGATCGATCACTTGAGGTCCTGGGGTTCAAGGCTGGTCAAGAACAGTTTTCGGATGGTGGCCCTCATAGCACTGGGGATAGGGCCTGGGTTGACATGGCTTCCTGAGCCAGATGTCCCCAGCGTTACCTGAGAAGTGAGCTTCACTGAGGCCACCTTAAAGACACAGTCAGGGTGACCTGAGGGAAAGACCAAAACAATACTGTCTCATCCCTAGAAGACTCCCCAATGTAACATGACACTCAACAACACAAAGACAAAAGAACCACAGTGAGGGACTTATAATGACTCAAAGTGATTTACCAGAAAGTCAAGCCTGCCGTAACTACAAGCTGTCACTGGCTAGTCATGGCAAGAGGCCTTGATCAATACTATTAGTGATCTAGACATAACTGATCTATATGGTTATTGATCTAGACATAATTTAGCCACTGTTTAGAGCAAATCAAGGGTACTGATCAATTAACTAATCATCTTAATTTTGTAATCTGCAGGAAATTTTGACAGATTAAGACTGCTGACAAAATATTTTCATTCTATTGGAAAGACAGCAAAGTAGTTAATAGTAGCAAAGTAGCAAAGGCAGGTAATAATAATAAAAATGCTTCACCTGGAAGAAAGTAACTTATGTTGCAACATACTGCCAAAACCATGAGCTATTATCAGAACATCTTTCAAGTGACCTTTCTAAATACCATTTTAAGGCATAACGAACACATTTCCAACATCAAGCCTGATCTAAAACAAAGGCTGCAAAATGATGCTGTCTTATAAGTTACCTCCTGTAACAATGTTCAATGTTCAGGGAGGAAGGAGGCGGGAACTGACGACGTTAAACAAACTTTAATGGTCAAATAAAACATAAATACAAAATAAATGTAGTGGTGGCAGTCCCTCACGGACGACTGCCGCCCACACAAACACAACACAAAACATAACATAAATCCAGCTACCCTGAGGTCTTTGTGGATCCTAATGCCCCAGTATAGTGAGTACAGATGAGATGTTAAACTGAGGTCCTGACTCTCAGTGGCCCATGGCACTTCTCGTAAAGAGTTGGGGTGTACAGGCCAAAATTCCCTCCATTGGCCCTTATCAATCATGTCCTCCTAATCATAATCCCCATGCTTCTCTATCACTATCCCCTCATAGCTGGAACACACTGGTGCCGTTTTACTGTGGCTGCTGTTGCATCTTCCAAGTGGATGCTGCACACTGGTAGTGGTTGAGGAGAGACCCCAGATATGATTGTAAAGTGCTTTGGGTATACATCAGTACATAGAAAAGTGCTATATAAATGCCTCATTCAATCTTGTTTTCAATAATAATGACGTCTGAATATACAATTTGAAGTTCAATGTAAATAAAAGTATTTGTATTTATTGTTATAGTATCACTTAGCAACATGTCTTAATGTCACCGGCATACTATTTATATTCAGTGGGTTTTATTGTAACCATTTTTTTTATGTCAGCTGCTTCAGTTAACTGTAATTAGCAGGCATACATGTAAATTTACAATGGATCCATCACACACCAATGCCCCGGCAGATGACTGCTCTTAATAAGAGAGCCAGACACTGAAACCATCATCTGTGGCATTATATGACACTGCTCTCTATTTCTCAATTGTATCCACCAGCTTTGCATGACCCGCATTTTCTAAATATAATTTTAAATGTGCTCCATTGAGGCAAATCCTCCAATATATATATATATATATATATATATATATATATATATATATATATATATAAAAAACAAATCTATTTTGTTCATGATCCACAAATTGTGATTAGAGATGGACCACGCATAGATGGACAGCACTGAAATTATTACACCAGGTTTTGTCTTTCCCCAAAAAATATACCTGCAGCAACTGCCATGTGTTACAGATTTTTAAGTTTCCTCTCAATAAAAAAAATTGTCAATTAAGTAATGACACTTGAAACCATGGGGTTTAGGAGAAAAACTTAAAATGACACTCACTATCAAAAGGGTTGAAACCCCTGCTTTAACCCTAAAAACAAACAGGGCTGTGAATAGGGCAGGATGGAGGATTAAGAGGTTATCTCTATCTCTCAGGATCAATAGCACGCTAACCAGATGCATATATGTGAACAAGAACTGAGCTGAATTGGTTCGAGACGTGACAGCTTCTGGGATCTGGCATCCTGGAATAAGAGTCAATATTGTTTTGACAACAGTTTAAAAATTTAGAAAGAAAAGCTAAAAAGACTGGTCGACCTCAGCAGTCTATTAGGGCTCATTAATGTCAAAATGATCAGATCAAAGGAGGAGTTTTTATTGTGGGAAATTTGCTTGAAAATTAATTTTTAATTGAAAAATATGCTACTATTAACATCATCTCTCATTCAAAACTGAATGTGATGAGCCAAGAAATATTTTGCTTTTTGGACTTTTTTGACACAAGTAATTGTGTGCATATTTATAATAAATGATTATTTGCAAAGAGTTTAAATGGATTACTTCACAACTAGGCTAAAATTAGGTCTAGAACATCTTTTAATGTTTTTATTTATTTTCTTTATTCCCTTAAATCCCTTTTAATCCTTAAATCTTTTAATTTAATTTATTTAAATAAAGTCACCTTTATTTATATACCGCTTTATACAACAGATTGTTTCAAAGCAGCTTTACAGTGATAACAGGACAATTAATATAATTAATAAACATTTAATATAATTAACTAACATAAGTCTTAAGAATGAGTTTGATCAACTAATCAGTCTTTTTAATCAGAATTTAAATGAGCAGATTTAAAAAATATGATCTTATGTCTTAAAGACAAAAAAGAGATAACTTAAGCAAGTAAGTAATGAGTGAGACTATGCAGTTTACGCACCTGGCCACTGTTCACACAAAATGCATTCATGTATTTCGCTTGTGATTGACAGGACTGACAGGAAAGACAATTTTGAGTTTTCTGGTTTCAGCAAATATATTTTTATCCATTATGCTTTGCTATTGTTAGATATAAATACCAATTTATTTAATAATGAATTAAAGGATTAAACACACAAAACCCTTACTGAGGACATCAGTTTCCATGAACACGCATATAAATTTGACATTGTCTCAAAGGAACCCAAAACAAATGATTCTGAATTAGATCATACATGAGTCATCATGAGCTGACAGGGGTAGGTGATTCTGTGAATTCTTATTACCAAACACTTACCAAGCTCTTCTTCAACCAAACCAACCCAAAAAAAGATCACATGAACAAACACACTACAAAACATCTACTGCAAATTGTCCATGGTATATGACTTTCCTTTGCTGAAGTTCAAATTGAAAATTTATCCTGATCACATCAACATTTAAAGACCTAAAAAACACGCCTGACAGATTGAATGGCTTGTACACACAGAACAGACTGGCTGAGCAGAAGATGTGTCACAGCTAAAGCAGATTCAGCAGCACATGACTCATCTGATCCAATAAAAAAAAAGTGACGATACATGAAGGTAAACACTACACTGACTCCATAAGGAATGAATGGGTTAATGTCATTAAATGTTACACTTAGCATGTACTACAATAGCTGTGGATTTTAAGTGATATAGATGAGATTAACTGGTTACAAAGCTACAACAAAGCTTTCTTTCTTAACAATTTATTAGGTTCCTCATACAGATACCTCAATGTAGTTTGCTGGTTAAACGATTTCATCCAAAGTTGTCATTGCTAAAAATTGCAAACTATTTTTATTTTGTTTTGAGAAACACGTTTTTTTTTTAAATGAAGAGCATTATACAGTGGAGTTCGGTTATGTCGACGGCCTCGGGGGTTGCAAAAAAGTGTCTAGATAACCGTTTAGCGAGATAACCTATACCCAATATATCTATGTATTAGATTAAGTGATCGGCATGCTATAAAAATGTGCATGCACTGTATATGTTTGCTAACAACAAAAGGCATATGTGCACCAATTAGCAGCAGAGATTTACCAGTATACAATAAAAAACACCTTTGATTCTCAAAAAAAACCCTTTAATTATATTCTCCAATATTGCAAACACAATGATCGCTCACAGCTTAAACACAGTCACACATGTGTACACACATTCGCTCATAACATATTTGTGAGGTCATCACGCTGTACTAGATTGCATACTTTCTTGTCTGCCTGTCTAATGTGCTTTCTCGACAAATTCGGCTTCATCCCGTCCTTTAACATCCGGCTTCTTCAATCTGAGCAGAGCTTACATCAGAACTGAAGCAGAGTTTGTGTGTGTGTTTATCGAAGCCTCATACTCATTGTATCGACCAATGTCAAAATATTTGAGAAAACCAATCAAATCAGAGAAGGCGGGCTTTATGTGCACACAGCTGTGAGTGCTTTGGGATGGGCCCACAGCAGCATTTGCTGCTTGTTGAGAAGAGAGTCTGCACTTCAGAGAGTCTTCAATAACTCCAGATAAGTTGGTAGTCGCTTTTTTGAAAATGTGGTCTGAATACTCGCTAAATATAACGACAAAGGCGCTAAGTTGGCAACACTGTCAACAACTTCTTCTGCGGCTGTGCGGAGATTCACCACTGGAGATTCACATGCGATCCACGTGTAACGCAAACTCAGCGCATGCGCAGTGAACTAGGTGATCTTAAGTAACGAGTTAACCATGTGAAGTGGGGAATATGGATATATACTAGGATTCGGCGACATTACAGAATCGATGTAACCGATGAAAAAATACTTGGACAAATAGGGAGTTTGGCGGTTACACTTCAAAAACATTGAAATAATAGTATTGGCGAGTTAACCGTGACTCGAGATAAGTGAACTCCACTGTATATCTATTTATGCATTTGTCAGATGCTTTTATCAGTTTTATCAATTTTCATTCAAGGTACACATTGACATTCTAATCAGTTATTGCTTTCCCTAGGAATTGAACCCATAACTTTGGTATTGCAAGCGCCACACTCTGGGCTACAGTAAAGCCTACATTTGTCACGACTGGATTGAGGGAGGACTCAAGTGCAGGGGTAATGAGGTTTTATTAACAAAATGTAAATAAACATAAACGTAAAGCAAATACCCATGAGGGGGAAAACATAACATGAACAAGATCAACATAACACACAAACCTGAAACCAAGACGAGAACCATGAACAACAACGAGACCACAAAGGACAGCAACCACAAAGGGCTATATATAGGAACACATGAGGAAAGGTAATGAGCTGAGAACAGCTGACAACGCTCAAAGGAAACGAGGTAACAAGGTGGGCGGGGTTGCACAATGACAAGACACAATAAAAGGGGCAGTGTCAGGGCTCTGTCAACAGACACTCGAAAAGACCAAACTGAAATGACAGAGCTGTGACACTACCCCCCCCCCCCCCCCCCCCCCCTCTAAAGGGACGTCACCTGCCACCTGGCGTCCCTACATTGAACACCAGACAAACTAAAACAAATCTGAACACAGAAAATAATAATCAACGAAGGACAGGGGAAAACAATGACTCGCATGAAACAGGGGAGGGAGGGAGAACAGGCCAACCAAAGAACAAAACAACAAAAGTCCACAACATCATGAAAAAACAACTCAGAAAAAAAGTCCTCAATAAAAAAAACAAAAACAAATAACAGTCTATGACAGAATCCAAGGAGGAACAGGTGGGATGAGCCAGGTTGGCTCTGGCAGCTCTAGAGTCCTGGGGGAGGGCCACGCCACCAGATGGTCCTTGGCCAGTTGGATGGCCAGATTCAATGGCCAGATTCATGCTGCAGCATGCCTGCATACATCTTCAAGCCTACCAGGCAGAGATCCTAGGAGACCTCGATGAGGGCGGGGGAATTGGCCCTGAATCTGTGCAGAGCCACGGATCTTTCTCACGGATGTCACCAGGGAGACAGCCAGCTCCATCGGCCACTCTATGGCAGCCATGGTGGCCATGGAAAGACATTTGTGGTTGAACCTGACTACTCTAGAGGACAAAGACAAAAATAGACACCCCTCTTATGCCTCCTGGCCTCTTCGGCGATGCTGCTAAGACAAGTCGTCGAGAATTTCCAGAAGGCTGCAAAGCAAGAGGTGGCGTTCAGGAAGATCCTCCCCATATCCTCCCCATAGTCCCCTATAGTTCATCACTATAGATCTCAAAGATGCATATTTCTACATCTCCGTGCTTCCACAACATCAGATGTTCTTCAGATTCACCTTTGGGGCAGAGCTTATCAACACTTAGCCGGGTTCTGCCATACGGCCTAGCACTGTCATCCCGCACATTCACTAAGTGTGTGGACGCAGCGCTAGCCCCGCCCTGTTTCAGAGGTATCATAGACTCTGGTCTCTCAACCGAGGTTGCTGAGACCCTCCTCCACTCCAGAGCTCTGTCCACGAGGAAACTGTATGATCATAAGTGGAGGCAGGGTGCAGCAAGAAGCAATTGAACCCAGTTACCTGTCAGATTGGCATTGTTCTTGCAAGAACAATCCACACATTACACATTAAAGGTTTACGTGGCTTCCATAGCTGTTGAACACATATTTTTAAATATCACCTCTCCTGTTTCAGTTTCAGTTAAAAAATGTAAACAAGTTAATAAATTTACTTTAAAAAAAATTGTTTTTGTTGGCCATTTCCTCCTTTAAGAATATTGCTGATCTTTAAACCTTGTCAGTGGCTCCTTCCTGTCTGAAATTTGCGCCCGGCATGGCTAAAGCATTCCTTTACTCCAGGCCGGGCTATGTGCCTAAGGTTCTTTCAAACCCAGCACACCCTATCATATTGCAGGCCTTCTGTTCTCCACCCTTTCTAAATCATGATCAGGAGTTCAAGAATAAGGTCTGTCCAGTGCGAGCACTACACCTACGCCGACAGAGCTGCCCTGTGGTGGAAGACCAAACAACTTTTTATTTGCTTCGGGGCTCCTAAGGGGGTTCCAGCTTCTAAACCTACTATGAGTAGGTGGATAGCCGAGGCTAACTCCCTGGCTCTTGAGTTGGCTGGACAACATTCTCCCATGTTCGTCTGTGCCCACTCAACTAGGAGTGTGGCTGCCTCTAAGAATCTTATTGCAGGGGCATCCCTTGCAGATATTTGTGATGTGGCTGGCTGGTCCTCCACACATACTCCTATTAGGTCCTACAAGTTAGATCTTAATTCCGCTCCAGGAACACAAATGTTATCGTAGTGAGCTAAACTTTTCTCGGCATACTTTTGTCGCCGAGGCACATTGGTATTCTCGTTCCCATTGCGTTGTCGACGCAGCGCGAGTTCCTTTGACAGGGAACGTCTCAGGTTTACGTATGTAAGCCTAGTTTCCTAAGAGAGAAAGAGACACTGCGTCAATCAGCTCCTGCACCTGCCGGACTTATTTCAGACACTGGGCAAGCTTCTGTTTCCAGTTCACTGCGCACCTTTACACTCCTGGCTCATGACATCCTCTTTGGCGGTGTGCATTCACACATGTTGGGTCTATTGTGCTTCATGAGAGAATAACGCTAAGGAGTTGTTGACACAACGTCTCGTTCCCTCTTAGGGAACTAGGGATACATGCATAGCCTGAGAGGTTTTTAACCTTATCTTAAAGCAGTGCTTCTCAATTATTTTCTGTCACGCCCCCCTAGGAAGAGATAAAAATTTTGCGCGCCCCCCTCCCCCAATTTGGAACTTTCGCCTTATTGTTTCCATGGCAATACCGCAGTCATAAAAAGCGCTGTATAATAGATAATTCAAAATACGCACCAACTTGTTGGCTCAACTTGTTGAAGCCTAAAAGAAATCTTATGTGGTTGAAAACACTGAATTGTTGTGATAAATGACAAGCTCTGAGAGTGTCTTTTTTGGATCAGTGCCAGATATCGCGTGAAAACACGTGTGAATTTAGTGGTTGATCACGTGACACACATGAACACCGGTGTGATTGTACACGTCAAAGGATGAGGGGACGGTTAACTTCATATATGCTGCTCATATATGCTGTTCAGAAAAAAGAAAACCTACTCCCTGGCAAAAAAAAAAAAAAAAAGCATGTATGCCAGGGTCACGCGCGTACCCCCTGGCATCGCTCCGCGCCCCCCCAGGGGGGCGCCCCACTATTTGAGAACCACTGTCTTAAAGCAACAATAATAGCGATGCTTGTCTTTGAAAACAACACTAATGAGAAGTGTGTTCTGGTTAATTCTTTCCACTGACATAATAGAGTCTACAGCTACAGTTGGACACACATGATCACCACACATTGACCTTAACAGTGTTTGATGCTCTTCACAATAATGGCACAAAAAAGGCTGTCATCACACTGAAGCAGGAGGATCTGTCACTCTCAATTAGCGTTGCTGGGATAGTAGCCCTCGTCTGAGGCTCTGTCCTGAGGGGGCCATCATGAAACAGATGGCCGGAAAACACCATCATGATATCATATCACGCTCATATTCACAGGTTGCTTTCAAAGACTGAAAGCTTATACACACACAAACATACATGGAGAATGGTCTGCACTCTTAGTGCCCTTGAGACTTGTAGGACTCTCTATAAATGTTGCTGGTGGAGCAGTGCTTTGCTTTGCTGTGTGTCTCAGGCATAGAGTTTGATCGTTTGAGCGATGCTGAGTGCCCAGCCCAAACATGTTTCTTTGTTTATATTATATTTCTGTTAATTGCTTTGCATTAAAATGTTTAGTTGAGAACTGATGTGACTGGTCTCCCTTTTTTGCAGCTTAAGAGCTTGGTTACATGTACATTTGAAAATATAGATAAAAGATCCATAAAATTAAAGTTAATTTGGTAACAGTGTAACTTTCGGTAGTGTAATTATGAAGTACGTATCTGTAGGTATAAGAGAACAATATGTACAATTAGGGGAATAAAGGGGTAACAACCATTTTTAACAAATCATTTTTACTGTATTTTAGAAGTAAGGGGTACTTATTCTATGTTTATGATCTGCACCTGAACATGAGCACAGCACAGCCCTGACGTGTCTGCAGAGTCCATGATTCTACTAGACCCTACCCTGTGAAGATCATGAATTCCATCTCCAACCAGATCGAACTGGATTTAATATTTTGACCTGAATTGTTGTCAATATAATAATAATCATGGACTGTTTGACTGTTGGCCAGAGGAGAACTGGTCCCCCGACTGAGCCTGGTTTCTCCCAAGGTTTTTCTCCATTCTGTTCTTTATTCATGCCTCTGGCACGCTTAGTTGGGGACACTTAACAATTAATATTCTTTAATTTTATTGATTGGCTTGCTTTTTTAGAGCTGCTTGTATAGCCAAAATAAAATTTGTTTTTATTGTTTTCCTGTGAACACTGTAAAGCTGCTTTGAAACAATCTGTATTGTAAAAAGTTCTATATAAATAAATTTGACTTGAATTGACTTCTGCAGGACTTTTCACAAGTTTCTCAGTGCGCTGTCACATTTCACACTCAACCCTCTTGTACACCATAGTTCAGGGGTCGGCAACCCGCGGCTCCGGAGCCGCATGCGGCTCTTTCACCCCTGTGCTGCGGGTCTTTCATCCCCTGCACGTAACCTGTAGCAGCGGTCCCGCTATCCGCGCTCGGTCCACTATCGCTCCGCCCACGGAAGAACGGAGTGTCGCTCCGCATGAGTGTCGCACCGCACCCCCCTGTAACTACTTGATCCGTACCGGAAACACGTACTGCGCATGTGTTTGCATGTTTGCATGTATTTATTTTTCTAAAAACCTTTGTTTGTGTTCATCTGAAGAAGAAAAGTCGTATAGATCTCAGATGGCGCAAGGTGAATGGTGTAAATGGTGAGGCCATTTCTGGATAAAAAATTTGTTGATTTTCCTGGTTGTTAATCCTTTATTCCCCAAATTGTACATATTGTTCCCTTACACATACATACATGCTTTACAGATACAGTATAATTACCAAGCATTACACTGTAAATTCAAGTTTACATTACTTTCTGGGCTGCAATCTAACAGAATGCATCCATTGATTCACACTGACATTTGTTTGGTGTGTAGGTGCGGGAGTCCAATGGGATACAAACATCTAACATGGATAAAGACAGAGGGAAACATTCAGGTGATAAATAGGCATGGTATGATAGGACACAGATGACAAGACTAACAGAATAATTAATGATGAGACAAGTGAATGGAATGACACCGGGAAAAGACGGGAGGAAACAGGAAATGGATGGAGACAAGACAGAACTGTAACAGAATGCCCCCTCCCACAAGGTATGACCTCATTTTTATTTGGGGGGCGGGGAGGGGGGGGGGGGGGTCTGTATCATCTGACACAGAACACTAAACAAAGGTTGAGGGTATGCACCCTGGGGCCAAGGGGACACAGACCATTCAGGGAGGTCTCCAGGATGGTGATGGGAGCTTGCGGAGCCAGAGAGGCTCAGCCTTCCATGGCGGTGCCAGGAGGCCAGAGGGTAGTTTCAGAAACAGAAAAGTGGGATAAATGAGTCCAACGGTATACAACCAGTCCAACGGGATACAAACATTTAACGTTACCAACGACAAATAAAGACAGAGGGAAACAAGGGAATAAATACATAAATACCTTATTTACACATGTGACAAGACTAACGAGGGAATTAATGACGAGACAGGTGAATGGAATGACACTGGAAAAAGACGGGAGGAAGCAAGAAGTGAGTTGAAACAAGACAGAACTATGACACCGTTCAAATGTTTGTGGTTCAAATGATTGTGATTTTGCAGATAAGTCTTATGCTCACTAAAGTTGCATTTATTTGATCAAAAGTACATAAAACATTTAAAATATAAATGTTTAAATTAAATTAGCAGTAAATTACATTTACTGCTTTTTTGTACTATTTTACTCTATTTTTCATTAAATAAATGCAGACTTGGTTCAATAAGGCACTTTCTTCAGACAGAAACCTCACATGATAAGACCAGTAGCACTAGACCAGTTCAGGTCAAAGGTCAGTCAGTCTATCAAAGGTCAGAGAGAAATCCCTCCTACGGGGTTCACAGGAGCACCAGTTCTACATGCATACTGAGCTGGTGTTCTGACAAAGAATTACATAAACATTAACAAATTATTATAAACATTAACATCATCGTCACATTCATGTGTGGGTGAAGGCACGAAGATGCAGGAGGTAAATTTTCATCAGTGACAGATACAAAAGCAAACACAGGGATTGCGTTGAATTAGTGCAAATTGTATGGTGACTTGCATATGTGTAAAGGTATAACTGATGTGGAATGTATATTGGGATTGTTCAGAGACATATACTGCCATCAAGATGACATCTTTCCTGGCAAGCAAGACAATGCCAGGCCTCATTCTGCACATGCTAAAACAGAGTGGATTCTAGACACTCTACACAGTACAAGGGATGTACTTGATCAGTCTCTTATCAAAAAATGTATAGACCATCATAAAAAAGAGAATCAGACAATGATGACCACAGACTGTTGAGCAGGTGATACAAATATTCCACTTCCAAAACTTCAACAATTAGCATCCTAAACTCCCAAACATTTAAAAAATCAAAACAAAAGGAAAAGTGGCATAAGACAGTGGGAAACATGCATCTGTCCAAATTTTTATGAAGTGTTCTGCAGCCATCAAAATCTAAATTTGTTTATATTTACAAAATACACTTAGGTTGGTCATTGACCACTTTGAAAATGGTTGTTTTGTACTGTTGTCAGTTAAATAAAGGTTAAAGAGAATTCTGAATTCTAAAGAATTCTAAAATCAGATTATTAATTGTATTGCATTTTTCAAAATGTCCCATTTATTCTGTATTCTGGGTTGTTTTAAAACTATATTTATATAAGGATGTATATATGTATATACATGATTTAAATCGTAATATTATATGTATAGTGCTTTTTATGCTGATATATGTATTCAATCAATTACAATTTTGTGTACAAGAAATGTGTACTCAAGAAATGACTAATTGTCACAATGCAAATACAACAACAACAAAAACAGCAAAAAAAGCATTTATATTTTCTTTAATATCGTTTTTTCCCTTTATGATTGTGGGGTGGAATATTACCCTGGCACATTCGTGAGATTATTTCACATACTTCACACAGTATACTGTCCACTGAAAACAACTGTTGAAGCAGTGTAGTAATACACCATTCCAAATACTATTTGTTCCCATCAGCACAGTTTTGCCTATGAAATATGCCAGGGGTGCCAATATGTTGCTCGCAAAAGTAGTGTGGGTAGATTGCATGGAAATAACAAAGTAGACGTCAACCAATCATCCGTCCTCACTATGAAATTTGTCACATGACAGACGTTACAGCGCAACTATTCTGACATTTCAGTCAATGCGCATGCGCATGCATACAACGGCCCCAAGTGCTTTAAAACTCCAGCAAGATAGCGATATAGCCTCCAATTTATTTCTTTTAAACTTAAGAAAGTAAAAAGTCAAACACTTTCCACTTCCATACTTTTTTTCACAATGTCATTTTCGGAATGCGTTTGCCTCATCTGCCAGTCTATCATCGCTATAGAGGAGAAGGGAAATGTGGAGCGACTGACATTTTCAGACTGTTCATATAAAAACTACATAACTGACTTCTCTCCGAAAAGTGAACTGAGAAGAAGAAGGGCAAAGGAACAAAAATCTCAATTTACAAAAATCTCAGTTTATGTAGTTATTCAAGCAACACCAACAAATATTGTGTATATAAAGAATTCTATATATATTCATAAATCAATATATTTTTGTATTTTTATAGTAGGTAGATCATTTTGACTTGGTATTTTTATAAGTAGCTCACAAGCCAAAAAAGTGTGGGAACCCCTGCAATATGCTTTCACTGCTCCCTAGAGGTAGATTATAAAAGTGCATTATATTAGATCAATCATAACAAAACATAATGACTTGCAGACTAATGTAGGGCTGGAACTTCATTTGGGATCATGCATGAAGTATTGCTCAATGAACACTTAAGTATATAAGGCCAGCATAGTGAACTAGTATTTTAGAACTGAAGGCATTAAAGCACAGGACATTGTGATAGTCACAATTCAGTCGACTAACAAGGTGAGAGGTGAAACCATAAAACTTATACAGTATCTGCTTTTCTTGAAACTCATTAACTGTGATTTAGAAACTCGTAACTCATTAACCGTGACAAACTGTGAGTTTACAGCTATTATACACCCACCCAGAGAGAGAGAGAGAGAGAGAGGAATAAGACCGTATCAAATAATACTCTTTATTTTTCATTGTGTTTAAAAACTATTTTAAGAATTTTTAAGACCTGTCCAAATAAACTTAATATCATATGTCCATGTACGTGTCATTGGAAAGGAAATGTTACTCAAAATGTAACACTGAAACTTGCTTTGTCAACTTTCTTTTACTATTGGTATTACTTTCTTTGACTATGCCAAGTTAGCATTGACTATGCCAATAACATTGCTTTATCAAACCAATTAATTGCTTTGATTAATTAACCAACCATTGCTTTACAGTTTTTCTCAAATGCTAAAACACATTTCACAAATGTTTCCTCCATGTTCCCCAATGTCTAAACACAACACCCTTTTCTAAAGCTACATAAACACAGTCACACCTTCTCACTTCAAAACTCAAACTTTCACACCAAAAGATTATCTCGAAGCTTTCAAAAATGTAAACACTATACACATCATTACACACTACAGCAAAACAATTGAAAACACAATGCTCAATTTGTGAGAAGGTTCTTTGTTTCATAACTGCCAATACATATTTTTTAGAAACTTTACAGTAATTGATCTTCTTAGATCTCTGCAGAGGATTAGGCATTTAGATTTGTGAGTGTCATATGAAGAGTATAAATCTATAGTAAATTCTGCATGTACACTACTATAACACAACTCATGTTGAAGTGTTTATTGCACGAACAATAAGTATTTTATCATAATTCAACTGTATGATTATACACCATTATTTTATCTGTATGATGATATTCAGCTGAAAAAGTGCTGATGTCTGCAAAAGGCTGGAAGCACACCCACCTCACGGTGTTGGGTGTTGAACCCATATATGGACATAGAGTGCTGAATTCAGGCCAATTGTACAATGTATGGAGAAAAATAAACAATAACGTAACATGTTTAGAATGTCTAGGAACTTGGTATATAATGGGGGATTTCCCTGTGTTGTGACGAGATCTGCAGATCGACTCGGTTTTGTTTGGAAGAATAAAACCTAAATTCTGGCATCAAAGCCCTTCAAGAAGTGTTGTTTGTATGAAGAGCAAAACTACAACATTTGATCCACAACACTCAATGCAAAAACAGAATCTATTGCACACAACAGAACTCTTGAAAACATGATCACTGTGCGGCATCATGTCGCTGAGCTGCATCGGGCCACATCACCTCATCCTCGTCGCAGGCTATATTTCTCTTGCCAGGCACCGTGGGAAAATGCCCTAGAATGGTGAATCCATCCTTGGAAGGCCTCCACTGGGATGTCATCACAGGCCAGCTCCATTGCCCTTAGGAGGTTCTCTCTGGTGTATGGTTGTCTGTCATAAACCTTCCATCTCCACAATGAGAAGAACTCCTCTATAGGGTTCAGGAAAGGGGAGTAGGGTGGCAGAGAGACGTTTAAAAAGTGTTTACTGTTGGTGGTGAACCACTTTCTGATTTGGTTTGTTCTGTGGAAGCGTACATTATCCCAAATGATCACATAAATGTGATGTGCGGGCCCAGGATGGTGTTGTTGGCGGTCCAGGTGGATGTCTTTTAGCTCCTCTAGGAAAGTGAGGAGACGCTGGGTGTTGTAAGACCCAAGGACATTATGCCGGTGACCCTATAGACCCGTTTCATCCGCATCTTTTGGGGCCAGAGAACTCAGTCTATTGTGGCCCAGCTGGCATCATCAATGCAACAAAATTGACATTATTGGCAATGACTTTGTCTCTGATCTCCCGGAGTCTGATGAGGTTGTTCTCACAAACCATATCCACAATGAGGGTTTATTGTGCGGCTGTAAATATGGCAAGCCTCCCACCTCTATATGGTATTCTTTCAAGTCTAAAGAAAGAAACGTGTTGTCAATTGACATGTTTTACAATACAGTAACAACTGATTTGAAACTAATAGATTACTTTCACAGGCTTTTAAAATTGTATTGTGACAAAGAAAACAATAGAGTACAATACTTGTTGTGTTGTCTGAATGCCCTGATAATGGTGGCGATGGTGAACCCACTAAGGTTTCCCATGGAACGTCTTCCCCAACCCATCGCTGTCAACGCCCTCGGCGGCCAGAGACTTCCAGATATTTCCCTCAGGACTATACCCCTTAAACTCACTTTGTCAGGTAACCACATAGAAACCATTGACTTTTTTATAACAGACTCCCCTCGGCACTGGTCGTCCTCGGTCATCCCTGGCTATCCAAGCACAACCCCAGGGTTGACTGGGGACGCAACACTATCACGAGTTGGAGTGATCAGTGCCATGCCTCTTGTTTTGTGTCTGCCTGTTCGTCTGTGTCTAGTTCTGTGTTGCAGGAGGAGCCACCGAATTTGTCTAACGTGCCCTCGGAGTACCTCAGGACCTGAAGGAAGTGTTCAGTAAGTTGCGGGCTCTTCTCTTCCTCCGCATCGTCCCTACGACTGTGCTATAGACTTAGTGCCAGGTATGTCTCTGCCTAAGGGCAAATTATACTCACTGTCAACTCCTGAAAGGGAGGCCATGGAGAAATACATTTCTGATTCCTTAGCCACCGGGTTCATCCGCCCCTCTTCTTCTCCGGTGGGGGCGGGATTCTTTTTTGTGGGGAAGAAAGACGGTTCTCTGCGAAGAATACTTATCCTTTGCCGTTGATGTCTTCAGCGTTTGAGAGGTTGCAGGGAGCGTCTATCTTCACAAAATTGGATTTACGTAATGCATATCATTTGGTCCGCATAAGAGAGGGGGATGAATGGAAGACTGCATTTAATACCCCTAGGGGCCACTTTGAATATTTGGTCATGCCGTTTTGGGTTGTCCAATTCCCCAGCAGTCTTCCAAGCACTCGTCAATGACGTGTTGAGAGACATGATAGATCAGTTCACGTATGTTTACCTGGATGACATACTGATATTTTCTTCGTCTCTCCAGGAACATGTTCAACACGTCCGACGAGTGCTCCAACGGTTGCTACTGAATGGGCTTTTTGTCAAGGCGGAGAAATGCGTCTTTCATGCACAGTCTGTTCCTTTCTTAGGGTACATCATCTCGTCGGAGGGAGTGTGCATGGACCCCGACAAGGTTAAGGCTGTGGTGGAATGGCCAACCCCGGACTCTCGCAAGGCCCTGCTGAGGTTCCTGGGGTTTGCCAATTTCTACCGACGTTTCATTCGCAACTTCAGCCAACTAGCCGCACCTCTGACAGCCTTGACCTCCCCCAGAGTTCCGTTCAGGTGGCACGACACCGCCGAAGCGGCGTTCGCCAAATTCAAGAGCCGCTTAGTTTCGGCTCCCATCCAAGTCGCCCCTGATCCCACACGGCAGTTCGTGGTGGAGGTCGACGCGTCAGAGGTGGGGGTAGGTGCGGTTCTATCCCAGCGCAATTCCTCGGAAGACAAGATGCACCCATGCGCATTTTTTCCCATCGTTTGTCCCCTGCTGAGTGTAATTATGACATTGGTAACCGTGAGTTGCTGGCGGTCAAGCTAGCCTTGGAGGAGTGGCGCCATTGGTTAGAGGGGTCAGGGGTACCTTTTCTAGTTTGGACCGACCACAAGAACCTAGAGTACATAAGAACAGCCAAAAGACTGGAGCGTGGGCCCTTTTTTTCGGACGTTTTGACTTTTTACTATCGTACCGTCCGGGTTCCAAGAACATCAAGCCCGATGCTTTATCTCGTGTTTTTGTTCGCTCCGAACGCCCGTCCACTCCAGAGTGCATTTTTCCCGAGAAACTCATTGTTTCCACACTCGTATGGGAGGTCGAAGCGAGGGTCAAATCGGCCATAGAAGGGGTAACGCCTCCGCCCGGGGGTCCACCAGACCGATTATTCATGCCAGAGAGAGTCAGATCTGAGGTCCTCCAATGGAGTCACTGCTCTAAGATAGCTTGTCACCCGGGAATCAGACGCACCAGCTTTCTGGTAAAACAACGATTCTGGTGGCCAGGGATGGCCCGGGACATCCGAGATTTCGTATCGGCCTGCTCGGTTTGTGCACAGGGTAAGACTTCCAATCGCGCTCCAGATGGGTTGCTCCAACCGCTGTCAGTACCTTCGAGACCTTGGTCCCACATTGCGTTAGATTTCGTTACCGCCCTCCCACCCTCCCAAGGGAATACGGTTGTTTTGACCGTAGTGGACCGGTTCTCGACGGCGGCTCACTTTATACCCTTACCCAAGTTACCCTCGGCTAAGGAGACAGCGGCATCTGTCATAGAACACGTCTTTCGCATTCATGGCCTCCCAACAGACGTAGTCTCTGACAGAGGTCCCCAATTCATTTCCAAATTCTGGAAGGAATTTTATAGTTTACTGGGCGCGAGCGTTAGTCTGTCTTCGGGTTTCCATCCCCAAAGCAATGGCCAAACCGAGCGAGCCAACCAAGATCTTGAGAGGTCACTACGGTGTACCGCGGCCCAGAATCCTGCTTCCTGGAGTCAGCAACTCCCGTGGGTTGAGTACGCGCATAACTCGTTACCAGTATTATCGTTTGAATGTAGTATAGGTTACCAGCCACCTATCTTTCCCAGTACGGAATCTGAAGTCGCGGTCCCCTCCGCCCACGCTTTCGTCCAGAGGTGCCGCCGCACCTGGAGTAGAGCCCGAGAGACTCTCCTGCAGGTGGGGGCGCGCACCAAGGCCCAGGCCGATCGCCACCGGTCGAAGACTCCCGTCTACATCGTGGGTCAAAAAGTGTGGCTTTCTTCTAAAAGATATTCCTCTCCGCTCCGTATGTAATAAGCTTGCTCCTAAATTCATCGGCCCGTTCCCTGTCACCAAGATCATTAGTCCGGTGACAGTCCGCCTCAAACTACCTCCCGCGCACGGGAGAATCCATGCCGCCTTCCATGTGTCCAAAATCAAGCCCGTTATTCGTTCTCCCATTAACCCGCCCGTCCCGGTTCCCCCACCGCCGCGTCTCGTAGATGGGGAACCAACCTATTCAGTAAATTGTATTCTGGACTCTAGGTGGAGGGGACGCGGATTCCAGTACTTGCTGGACTGGGAGGGGTACGGTCCAGAGGACAGAAGTTGGGTACCTGCCCAGGGCCCGGGGGTACTGTCACGATTCATGAATTCGTTGTCTCCGATTTACTGCCAGTGTGTGTATGCGAGTGTGTGGGAGGCGTGGTCGCTGATCACCCACTCAGCTCATCAACCGTCTCACCTGTTTCTCATCTGCTTGCCTATTTAGTTCCCCTCCACCATCACCTCTTTGCAGTGTTCTTGTTTCCCATGTGTGCCCATGCTGTCCTCCAGTGGTTCCTCGTCTCTTCATGTCTGTTATCTGAGTTCCCACGTCCCGTCTTCACGCTCACCACCGCCCGTCTGGACTTCACACCACACCCACCTCACCGGAACCCACTGAGTCCCTGCGCTGCTGCCAGCCGGACCTGGACTTCTCGGACATTTACTTTCTTTGTTTCACAATAAACTACACTCGCAATTGAATCCGACTCTGTCTCGTGCCTGACAATGACATGGTGAATGACTGTTGCTTGCATCTCGTCCGAATTTATGGTGCGAGGTTGTCTTGCTCTCCCTTGTTGGCCTGCTGCTCTTCTTCCATGGCCAGTTCTTCTCCCTCCTCTGACTCTAATCCCTCTTCCCCTGACTCTGCCTTCATCCATTGTGTTCGTTTGTAATCTTCAGCAAACTGTGATCTCTGAACTTGCTTTTACACATGTGCTCACAGCATTGGCAACAAGTGTCTTCAATTTTGAGTCGTTGTGTGTAACGAATGACGCCAAGTGTGTTCATTGTGTTCAAATATTGATGACTGTGGCAAGCTTTTTGCATGACATGAGCTTTCATTTGAGAATATGATCAGAGTTCTTTTGCAACTTGTATTTTAGCAAGGAAAAATGTGTTAAGATTCATGAGAACGGAGGATTGTGTTTTGTGAATTGGGTCTTCATGTGAAATGTGTTTATGATATTGGAAAATGATGGCTAGATTCAGTAAATGTGTTTAGACAATTGGTCATTTGGTTTAGAGGATTGGCTTTTGTGTTTTGGCATTTGAGAAAAACTGTAATAGTCACTTTTCAACATTCAATCAATTGCAGGTGAATAAAAATCAAGTTCTTCCCTTTTCTCACTGAATGTACTGTTTCCTTCAGAAATAGTTCACATTCAATGTCAGGGTAAAACATTTCAAGAAATATTTTCAAAAAATAATGCAAGTTTCTTTGTTTTCCCATTTATTTACTGACAGCTCTCTTGTCCCCATCTCAAAAAATTGAGTAAATGCAGAGGTTATGATGGTAGCATGATGGTCATAGTAGTTCTAGACTAAATGTGAGCATGTACTAATCTCACCGGCACAAAAAAAGATTATGTATTCCTCAAAATGAATCAAATCATAAAAATGTAAAATCAGAATATTATAACCTAATTAAACCTATGTCACGGTCTGGTTGCGTCGTGTCACTTCCGGATCCCCTCTGTGTCTCACTCCATGCCCTTCCCACACTTGTGTTGAGCAGTCAGACCACCTAGCCTCCTGACGGCATCCCGGCAAGATTTTTTTTTGGGGGGGTACGAATACTCTGAGGGCGGGTAGGGCTAAGGAGGCGGAGCCTCCTGGGGAGACTAGACCCCCGGCTCTGCCCTGGACTACCTTGACTGCCTGGCCCTTGGTCCCACCAGCAACACGCTGGACACTCTCCCTTGCCTGGCCCCTGGTTCCCCCGGCTCCACCTTGGACTCTTCCCCTGTCTTGGCTCCTGGTTCCCCTTGCACCTCCCTGGTTCCCCATGGCCCCGGTACCACCCTGGAGACCACCCTGACTGTGACCCTGGTTATACGGTCTCCAGGGTGCCCAGCCCCCCGACCATGTCTTATCTGTTCTTCGTGTCCTCCTCCTGTTCCCCCTCCCTCCCCTCTGCAAGGTGTTAATCTCACGGCGTGAGGTCACACCTTGGGGGCGTGCTGTCACAGTCTGGTTGCGTCGTGTCACTTCCGGATCCCCTCTGTGTCTCGCTCCATGCCCTTCCCGCAGCTGTCATCAGGATGTCATTGTTCGCCCAACTGTTAGTCATTTCCTTGTGTATTCATTCCCGCTCATGTTCCCTTGTCTTTGTGATTTGTTAACGTTGCTGTGTAGTGTTATGGGTGATGCCGTTTCTCTGAGTTATGCACTAAGAGTGTGCCGCTTTATTTTCCGTTTTGAGTTTAAGTGTTTTCTGATTGATTCCCGAGTTCCTGTGTCTGTCTCCGCATCACATACCGCACAGAGTGCTGACAACCTAATTAAAGGTTAAAAATATATTATATTTTTAGAATCAGAATCAGAAAGAGCTTTACTGCCAAGTGTGCTTGCACACACAATGAATTTGTCCTGGTGCTGAAGCTTCCAGTGCACATATCACTGAAGAGCTCAGCACCGAGGCAGCCATCACTTTATTCATAAATGTACTTGCTTTTATTGGTGAAGTAAGCATTAAACTTTCTTCTCCTGCGATCCAGAATGGCAGCAGCTGAAAGGTTTGCTTGAGCTGCGGCCTCTTCTATAATTGCACGAATTTGCATTCTCTTCAGCTTTATTTAAATTTTGGTCTGAATGGGCCTTTACATTTGCCCAAATGTAGAACTTTTTTGTTATTAAAAAACAAATCAAGCAAACAAGCCCAGCCCACATACGAGAAAGATTATCGCAAAAGTAACATAACACTTTACTTTTCTCAAAACGTAACTATGTAACACAAATAGTTACTTTTTAAGGGAGTAACACAATGTGCACTACTTTTCAAAGTAACTTTCCCCAACTCTATTCACATTAGTAAGTAAAATTAGGTTAACACTCTTCCATTTCTAACATTATTGTCTGTATCCCTCATAAAACATCCACTATAACAACACTCCATAAAGTAAGAGAGAGATGAGAATAAATGGCTGATGGAGGGTGTTACTGTACCATTCTGCATTGTCTCATCTTTCCAGCGGGAGGTGCATTTGTCTGCTTGCTCTAAAAAATAGGAGAGACACATTACACCTTATTATACAGACATTTAAAGAAAGCAAAACAGAGACAGCTTGCAAACACACAATTGGGGAAACAGCAAGTTCACAATCTTATGGCCTGGGACAAGTGTGAGAGAGGTTTGGAATTTAATTCAAATTTAACTTCAGTGTGTTGTAGAAAACTTAAGAAGAACACACACACGCACACACACGCACACGCACACACACACACACACACACACACACACACACACACACACACACACACACACACACACACACACTGTATACTATATATATATATATATACATACATACATACATACATACATATTAAACATATTTAAATATTAGTCATAAAAGTAAACATGGAATGCAGTTTTTAAATGAAGGTCACTCCAAACCTACATGGCCCTGTGTGAAAAAGATCTTCAATAGCTATACATAATGCAGAGATCCAAAGAAATTCAGGAACAAATGAGAAAGAAAGTGATTGAGATCTATCATTCTGAAAAAGGTTAGAAAGCCATTGCTAAAGCTTTGGTGAACACAGTGAGAGCCATTATCCACAAACGACAAAAACACGGAACAGCAGAGAACCTTACCAGGAGCACAGCAACAACTCATTCAAGAGGTCAGAAAAGACCCCACAACAAAATACAAAGAACCGCAGGCCTCAATTGCATCAGTTAAGGTCAGTATTCGTGACTCAAAGAGAAAGAGACTGGGCAAAAATGGCCTGAATGGCCAGAGTTGAGAGTTCCAAGATGAAAACCACTGCTGAATGAAATGTTCTTTTCAGAACGTTAAGCTTGTCTCATTTTCCCCAGAAAACATCTTGATAATCCCCAGAACTGAGAAAATAATCTGTGGACTGACAAGACAAAAGTTTAACTTTAAGGTGTGTGTCCTGTTACATCTTCCTTAAAAATAACACCGCATTTCATCTTCTGCCAAAAAATCCTGAAGGAGAATGTTTGGCCATCTGTTCGTGACCTCAAGCTGAAGCGAAATTGGGTTCTCCAGCAGGACAATGATCTAAAACACACCAACAAGTCCACCTCTGAATGGCTGAAGAAAAACAAAATGAAGACTTTGCAGTGGCCTAGGCAAAATCTTGACCTGAATTGAGATGCTGTGGCATGACCTCAAAAAGGCAGTTCATTTTTGAAAACCCTCCAATGTGTGCAAAAATTTGTGAGGCAAAATTCCACCACAGCTCTGTAAAAGACTCATTCCAAGTTAATGCAAACGCTTGATTGCAGTTGTTGCTGCTAAGGGTAGCCCAACCAGTTATTAGGTTTAGTGGGCCAGGACTTTTCACACAGCGCCATATATGTCAGGTTGTTGGTGTTGTGCCCTTGTTTGTCTGGACCATATAGTTATTGTGCTGTCATGTGCCTTGTTTCTCCACCCTCTTGTTGCCTCGTGATGCTCGGACATGCTTTGTGCTCGTTTGTCACCCTTTATTTTCCCTCTTGCCTTCTGTCCTGTACCAGATTAAATCCCTGTCTTTGCAGATTTCCCAAGCTCTTGTCTTTGGTTTGCTAGTGTTTTTTATCAAGTTCTTGGCTTAGATTCTGTCTAGTATTGTTCAGTGTCCCTGTTTTTCATAGTGTTTGTTGTTTAGGGTTTTTCTTTACTCTGTTTTCCTTTTCTAGTCCTTAACCTTTTGGCCCAGCCTGACTAGTTAGTTTTCGTTTGTTTTTTTCATTTTTTCTCCCCATCCTCCCTGTGCTTCCCTCCACTTCTGCCATTTGGATGCTGCATTACTTGACACTCCACCGATCTCTGCCCTGGGACTGTATTCTGTTTCTTCCTCTGCCCCAAGCACCTCTACCACCATCAGGTCCCTACCTCAGCTCTACTGGTCTGGCCTCTCCCGCTTGCCTACCATCTGTGCTATGTCACTCTGCATTTTCCTATCTTCACAATCTAGACCAGGGGTGCCCAAACTTTTTCCTATGGAGGGCCAAAAATCAAACTTGATTGAGAGCCGTTGGCCAAAAATGTATTTTGCATCATAAATCAAACTGTATTACATTAAAGTTGCTAGTTGTTATTTTTCAGAAGTTTTTCAAGATTGGGCTGTAGCTGACTCACAGACAAAGACAAGATATTATGTAGGTGGGAGTCAGTTATTTGGCTTCTTAGTTTACTCTTTTTCAAGTTCATCAGACTGAAAGTAGGTAGGTACAGTAATCCCTCGTCACTTCGCGGCCTCAGTGCATCGCGAAGTCAAACTTGTGTTTGACTAATATTTAAACTAGTGTGATGATCTGAAACATTTAAGTGTGACAAACATTCAAAAAATAAATCAGAAATCAGGATAGATGCAAACACTTTTTCATACCACTATATACGTTTATATATAACATAACTAATGTGCAGGGTTTGAATTGGGATTTTAGAGGTTGAAGTGAGTATCACTTCAAGATCTTGAAGTGATATGGGAAGTAGTGAAAATTAAAAACACATATCAATTATTTAATAAACCAACGAAAATTGTATCTGTACCTTTGTAAACACATACAAAACGTCAATAAGAAACAAAGGAAATTCCATTCTCTTTTGATTGTGGAACATCATCCCAATTGTTCCAGAAAAAAAAAATCCATGGGATATTGCCTCGATGAAAGCAGAATTTATAGGTCTTTGGAACACAGTTAAAGTGTATGGTGAGTTTTAGAATTTAGAGTTTTCAAGTGACATTACCTGACATGCTGCTGTAGATTAGACCTTAAACTTCATTCTTTTGTCATCCTCGCTGAGACCTGACAGACAAAAAGAGAACAGAATGAATGCAGTAAAAATTTTGCCTGTGGTCTAACAAAACGTCTCGGGTTACGAATGTAACCCTGGTTCCCTGAGGGGAACGAGACGCTGCGTCAAAGCGCTAGAGGAAATAGCCTGACCTCAGTCACGTGAAGATCTGTGCAACCAATGAGAGACGAACGCGTGTGAATGCGTCACCGCCGGCACGTGCCGGTGACGTCATGAGGAAGAGCATAAAGCGCGTCCGAAACCCGGAAGTGCCAGCAAAAGAGTGTTTGAAGCGGGCACGGAGGCGCAAGGAGCTGAGGCAAAGACGCAGCGTCTCATTCCCCTCAGGGAACCAGGGTTACATTCGTAACCCGAGACGTTCCCTTTCAGGGTATTCGAGCTGCGTCAAAGCGCTAGGGGAACGCTATACCAACACCACCTCAGCGACGCCGGCATCCGGGTGTGTCCCAGCTCACTGAGAGAGCACCCTGGTTCCTGGGGCGGCATCGAGGTCCAATTGGTAAAACCTCATGAATGTGTGTGGCGAGGACCAGCCAGCCGCAGCACAAACATCAGACAAGGAAACTCCGGAGAGGAGAGCCTTGGACGCCGCCACGCCTCCGACTCGTAAGCTAGACAGATAGCCTCGACTATCCACCTGCTTAGGGTTTGCTTAGAAGCTGGAGCTCCCTTAGGGGTCCCAAAGCAAACGAACAGTTGGTCCGACTTACGTCAAGTGGCAGTCTTGAAAACGTAAGCGTCCAGTGCTCGCACTGGACAGACCTTGTTCTTGTGCTCCTGCTCATGATCGTCAAATTGGGGAGGGCAGAAGGCCTGCAGCGTGATCGACTGAGCCACATTAGTGGGAACCTTGGGGACATAGCCTGGCCTCGGGTGGAGAAAGGCTTTCGCCATCCCGGGCGCAAACTCGAGGCATGAGGGAGCCACCGAGAGGGCCTGAAGATCCCCGACCCTCTTAAGCGAGGTGATGGCCAGCAAAAGAAGGGTCTTAAGAGAGAGGAGCTTAATAGGGAGCTCCTCTAGAGGTTCAAAGGGTGCCTGGGACAGGCCTTGGAGGACCACAGACAAGTCCCAGGCAAGTCCCAGGCAGGTCTGTGCCGCAGGTCTCAGCCTTAGTGTGCCACGGAGGAAACGAGTGACTAGGGGGTCCCTGCCCAAGGATACCCCACCCAGAGGTACATGGCAAGCTGATATGGCAGCCACATAAACCTTCAAGGTGGAGGGGGACAATCCTGCCGCAAATCTTTCTTGCAGGAACTCCAGCACTTTAACCTCGTAACCACGGCCACGCATGTACCATGGCATCCCGCCCCAGAGGCGCTGGATGTGTTAGCGAAAACCACAGAGGGCAGTGGGTGTTCTCTACTGAGGCAAACAGGTCAACCTGTGCCTTGCCGTATATCTCCCAAATCTGCTCCACCACTTCGGGGTGGAGCTGCCATTCCCCTGGTCTTGGCCCCTGTCTCGATAGGGCGTCTGCTCCCATCTGTCGCGCCATCTTGTACAATGGTCGCGAACGTAGACCCCCTGATGGTTGATATATGCGACTGCCGTCATACTGTCAGTGAAAACAGTGACATGGTGATCGCGAAGGTCCGGGAGGAACGCACAGAGTGCTCTGCGGACCGCCAGTAACTCTAGCATGTTTATGTGCAAGGTCTGGTGCCGACTGCTCCACAGACCTTTTGAGGAGTGATCCTTCAGGACCGCTCCCCAGCCCGAGAGGGAGGCATCTGTCAAGAGAGTCACTCTCCGACCCAGGGCCTTGAGACAGAAACCAAGAGTTCTTCCACATACTCAGGGTGCGTAGGCATCGCCCCGTGACCTTGATAGTGCGAAGCGGGTTTCCCTTCGGGGAGAACCCCTTGGTTTTTAGCCATCACTGCAGGGGTCTCATGTACAGCAGGCCCAGTGGGATAATGCTGGATGCCGCTGCCATGAGCCCTAACACTCTCTGAAAGTGTTTCACCGTGAGTGGCTGGCCCAGCTTGATGCTCTTGACGGCTGAACGAATGACCTGGATGCGCTCGGGGGAGAGACATGGTCACTGAGTCCCAAATGACTCCCAGGAAAGTGGTTCTCTGTGCAGGAGAAAGTACACTCTTCTTGGTGTTCAGCCTCAACCCCAGTTCCCTCATGTGTGCGAGCACAGCATCTCGATGTTGCGCTGCTAACTGCGGCGACTGGGCCAGAATAAGCCAGTCATCGATATAATTTAAGACACGAATGCCCTGTAACCGTAGCGGAGCTAGAGCAGCGTCCACAACTTTTGTGAACGTGCGGGGCGAGAGCGCCAGACCGAAAGGAAGCACCCTATACTGGTACGCCTTTCCCCGAAGGCGAACCTCAGGAACTTCCTGTGTTGCGGAAGGATGGAGACGTGGAAATATGCGTCTTTGAGGTCGACTGTGACAAACCAATCCTCGGATCTGACCTGCACTACGATCTGCTTGAGCGTCAGCATTTTGAATTTTAGACGCCTGACTGTGCGAATATAGGAGACGCAAATCCAGAATGGGCCGCAACCCTCCATCCTTCTTTGGAACTATGAAGTACCGGCTGTAGAACCCGGACTTTCTTTCCGCGAGGGGTACATACTCGATGGCCCCTTTCGCCAGCAGAGTGTCTGCTTCTTGTTCCATGACCAGAGCCCGCTGGGGGCCTACCACAGACTGTAGGACCCCCGAGAACCGGGGTGGTGAAACCCCGAACTGGATGGCATACCCAGAGGTTACCGTGCGCAGTACCCACTGAGAGATACCGGGTAGCCGTGACCACACAGCTTGGAACTCTACTAAGGGAACCAGCCTTCCAGGGCTGGTCTCTGGTACAGTGAGCATATTCACCACTGAGCCGGGGCTTCCGGAAACTCGGGTGGAATGCTCTAGGACCCTCCTTAGAGGGAGTGGTCCTCCCGTGGCGGGCTGACTCTGGAGCTGCACATGGGAGACACTACCTTGTTGCGGCTTGGCGTCAGGACCGCTTCGTTTTAGCCTTCTTGGTGTTAAGGAAAACCCTCAAATCACCCTTTTTACCCGAAGACTGAACTTGGACTTGTCGGCCCGACTTTCCGGGGTTTACCGGAGGAAGTCGGGTAGCGACACTTTCCTTTTGAGCGGCCCTGTATGCGGAGCTTTGAGACCACGCTTGAACGGCAGTCTCACGTGGAGGGCGGCGGGGAAGAACCTTGCTGAACGCCGCCTGCTGTCGTGATGCCTCCTGGAACTTGTCGATGACGCTTTTTACGGCATCGCCAAACAAGCCCGAAGGGGACAGAGGGGCATCCACTAGCACAAATTTATCTTTATCCTTCATGGCTGATAAATTGAGCCATAAATGTCTCTCCGTGGCCACCAGAGCTGCCATGGAGCGGCCGACAGAGTAGGCCGTCTCCCTAGTGGCCCGAAGAGACAAATCCACGGTCCGGCGCAGCTCTGCCACTGCCTCCGGACCGATACCACCGCCCTCGTTGAGGTCGCCAAGCAACTCTGCTTGATAGGCCTGCAGCAGTGCCGTAGTATGCAGGCACGCAGCAGCCTGGCTCGAAGCAGAGGCAGGTAGCGCTTGTCCAATATACTCTTTCTAGGACGAGCACTCCTGATCTCCGCCGGCCAATCAATATTCAGACGCGAGACCGCTCGGGTTTCGGACGCGCTTTATGCTCTTCCTCATGACGTCACCGGCATTCACACGCGTTCGTCTCTCATTGGCTGCACAGATCTTCACGTGACTGACGTCAGGCTATTTCCCCTAGCGCTTTGACGCAGCTCGAGTTCCCTGAAAGGGACCATCTGTTTTGTGGTTCAAAATTAAAGTTGCTTTGCCCCACCTTGTTCTTTATGATATTGAAGTCGTCCCAGAGTGGATTGGAGTAGCAGAGGCTGAGAAAGACACAAAATGAGAGTCACACTTACATAATACAAGGATACAGTCATCATCAGAGGAAAAATAACAATAAAATAACAATATTGAAAATAACAATATACATTAAACACTGGACATAAGAGGAGCACCAAAAACTATACTAAATGTAGTTTTTATGAGACTTGGGGATAGTGGATAAAATAGGGCAGCCAATTTAGTCAATAATAAAAATAAAAATAAACATTTTACATTCACAATCATTTTGCATAGTGATCTATGGATCTGCCTGAATTCTGCATGTTGATAGACTTGCTCCCTTGGTTAAAATCAAGGCACACAGTGTCTGTACATATAAGCACCCCACAGCCCACATCCCAGATCCTGGGAAATTACCTTTAACATGTAAGCCTAAACAGCTGTTTTTATTAGGTGATTATAAAATTATGTTGACAACTACTTTGACACCAAAGTCAGACTATTTATAGCAAGTTTTAATGCTAGTTAGCTATGAACACTGAAGAAATATAAGAAATAATACAAAGTTTACAATTATATTTAATTTAATTTGTACGTACTGAAGTTGCAGAATTGCAAAATTGCAGAACATATAAAAAACTGTTTTTCTGTTGTGTGTTAATTTTGCTTAGGAGAGCATGCATTATACATTTACATATTCATCTAACCGTCGCAAATTTATTAAGGTTTGTAGTAGTCAATTAATTGGCTATTTATTTGGGCCATTACTTAACATCTCTAAAACAGCATGTCTTAACAAACTTTACGCTTGACATTACTGCAATAGTTCCTGCTAGGAGAAGGAACCGAAGAGAACAGAGAACATGTGACAGTAGAGAGAGAATTTTCGTTACTTGTGTTGTTTATTTGGAATGCCAGAGCAATATATGATTCAAATATATTGTTTGCCTTATATGTGTAGCTTACGTAACTTATTGACATCAAACCTTATGTTGTTTCTGGCTCTGTATAACACTCTAAATATTTTACACATTGAAAAACAAGTGACTGATGTTTATTTTAACAAGATGCCTGATCATTTCAGTTAAATCTGAACAGTTTGAGCAGCACATTCCAGTGCTGATTGTTTAATGAATCTGTAGTTATGTAACGCAACTTTGCAAAAATGCTGTTTTTGAAGGAAATAGTCCAAGTATATTAGGCCCGGGAGAAGAGCAGCCTGGGAGAAAGTGTTGTTACTAATTTCAGATGCCAAGAGATTAACCAATCAATCATTTACATACTGAATTTTTTAATTCACTAGTAATTGGAATCTGTAGGTTAAGCTGAATTATAAGCTTCTTCCTTATGGTTATGGTTTTAGAAAAAAACCTTAACCAGAATGTTTGAGTAATACTATTGCAGTGCTGCAACACAAATATTGTAATAAGACTTTCTGTTGTCTCTTAGACAGAGGGTAAAAGTGCAGAATGTAAACTGCTGCTGCCAAGAAAATTTCATATCAGAATGACACCAAGGACACAAGCACTGTGCCTCCACACACAGCAGACTGAACATAAGCAAAGACAAGCAACTAAAACTGTAAAAACAGGTGAAATATATTTTATAGAAAATAATTCTAAAAGGTCAAACTTTAAATTACAAGCTATTTTGAGCATCTATTGACACACTTCCCGCCCCCTTTTTCAAAATTAGCAACTCTGACTAAGGTTTCTTTGAGATGAGGCTCTTATACTTTCCTTCATATCAAAGATTACTTTCATGCTACAACAAAAACATTTTTGAAAGATCTGACAATAACAAAAAAATGTATGGGAGACAGAAGTTGAATCAATTGTTGGATGTGTGCTTTACTGTGAATTATAAAAAATAAAAAAATCTTCCAATAATAGAGATTATGTTCCTTTTTACAGCAGAGAGACAGAGGAAGCTAATTTAGCCTAAGCAGAAAACAGTTTACATTTAGATTATTTGATGTATAATCATTTAGCAGATGCGACTTAACAAAAGAGAAAAGCAACAGAAGCAATCAAACAAACAATAGGGCAACAATATGCAAGTGCTGTGACTAGCCTTAGTCAGTCCACCACAGTACATGAGAGGGAAATTTATATTATATATATGTATATATGTATATGTAAAATATTAAGGGTTAGTATTAAGGGATGTTGAGGAAAATGTTGTGTCTTCATCTTCAGCAGTGTCTTGAAAATGACTAAAGACTTGGCAGCTTATAGCTTTGATATAGGCAGGTCATTCATTCCACCAGCTTAGAAAAGTCAAGGTAAAGGTCAGTGAAAGTAATTTTGTGCCTCTTTAGGATGGGACCACAAAGCACTGTTCACTTGCAGAACGCATGCTTCTGGATGGCATGTAGGCCTGAAGTAATGAGGTGCAGAGACTGTGGTTGCTCTGTAGGCAAACACCAGTGCCTTGAATTTGATGCGAGCGGCAACTGGCAACCAGTGCAAATTTATGAGGAGTGGTGTTGTGTGTGCTCTCTTTGGCTCTTAAAAAGAACACTCTTGCTACAGCATTCTGGAACAGTTGCAGAGGTTTGATGGAATGCCTGCTGTGAGAAAATTACAATAGTTCAGTCTGGTTAGAACAAGAGCTTGGGCAAGGTGTTCTGCAAGAGGCTCCGATAGGAAGGGCCTGATCTTCCTGGTGTAAGGCAAATCTGCTGTCAGACAGGACAAGATGCGAGCAACTACCATTGGATCATGGTTGGCGAATACATTTTAAAAACAGCGAATACATTTTAAAATCTTGCTAATTACTTACAAAGCATTAAATGGTTTAGCTCCCCAGTACTTGAACGATCTCTTAACACAGTGGTCCCCAACCTTTTTTGTGCCGTGGACCGGTAAACGTGTGATAATTTTGCCGTGGATCGGTGCCTGCTCGAGATTGTTGATGGGGGGGGTTGCGGTGCGAGCGAGACTGTTCAAACGTCTCCATAGGCACAGCGCCACAGCCGCTTGCAGCGGCTCACGGACCGGTTCGCGAATGCGCTGTGCGGCCAGGTACCATTTCATCTACGGACCGGTCCGCGAAATCGCTACGCGACCCGGTGCCACTTCGTCAGCGGACCGGTACCGGGCCGCGGACTGGGGGTTGGGGACCGCTGTCTTAACACATTACAGTCCTTCACGTCTATTGCGATCCCAAAATACTAACCAGCTTATAATACCTAGAATATCAAAGTCAACTGCTGGCGGTCGATCCTTTTCCTATTTAGCTCCTAAACTCTGGAACAGTCTTCCTATTACAGTTCGGGAAGCAGACATACTCTGTCATTTTAAATGTAGACTAAAACACATCTCTTCAACCTGGCATACACATAACACATTATACATAAATTTTTTATCCAAATCATGTAAAATGATTGTTAGGCTGCATAATTTAGGTCAGCCGGAACCGGGAACATTCCCATAACAACTGATGTACTCGATACATCAGAAGAATGGCATCTACGCTGATATTGGTCTCTGTTTATTCCGAGGTTACCGTGGTCAGCCGGATACGGGACGTATCCAGATCAGATGAAGGACCTGCACCTGGACACGAGCACAGCACTGCCCTGAAGTGTCTGCGTGATTCTACTAGACCCTCCCCTGTGACGATCATGAACCCATCTCTAACCGGACCAAATTGGACTTCATATTGGACTTGAATTGTTGTCAATATAATAACCATGCACTGTTTGGCTGTTGGCTAGAGGAGAATTGGTCCCCCAACTGAACCTAGTTTCTCCCAAGGTTTTTTCTCCATTCTGTTCTTCATTCATTACGTCACCTGCCGGAGATTTTTTTCCTTGCCGCTGTCGCCTATGGCTTGCTCAGTTGGGGAAATCAATTGTATTGATTCGCCTGCTCTTTTGGGGCTGCTGTTCAGCCAAACAAACTTTGTTTATATTGTTTTTTCTGTGACAAATGTAAAGCTGCTTTGAAACAATCTAAATTGTAAAAAGCGCTATATAAATAAAGGTGACTTGACTTGGAATGAGGGGTAGAGCTGTGTGTCATCAGAATAGCAGTAAGAGGAAAAAACATGTTTCTGATCAGTTTATCACAGAACTTAGTGATGACTGTAGATGGAGAAAAGAAGTGGTCCAAGCACTTGGCCCCCGAGGCACCCCAGTAGCGACTTCAGACACCTCACCTCACCCCTCCACAACACCTTGAACGATCTACCTGAGAGGTAAGATTTTAACCAGTTAAGTGTGTTTTTTGAGATGCGCTTCATCTTGAGGGTTGACAGAAGGATCTGGTGGTTAACTGTCTCAAAAGGATTTGGAAGCTGCTCTTTCCAGTCACAGAGCTTTAAGAGCAAGAGCAGGGCAGTTAAATGCATGCCTGTCATTATATAAGCACCGTATCGCCATGCATCCTTCATTGTGGCGATTCCTTGTACCTCTTTACATGTACAATCACATACATGAATGTCTTTGACACAAGTAAAGCAGCAATCGCCCGAAAAGGCTCTGAGTTTAAAGACTTTGCCCTCGACTTCTGCACGCTCGCTGCTGTCGAGAATTTAATAAGATACTTCATTTATTTAATGAAATAACCAGGATTGGCAATTTGTTACTAGTAAGAAAATTCAAGTTTATATATGTATATATAAAATATTCAAAACAAAATAATATTTAACTTTTAGTTCTAAGCAAGTTCATTTATCTTAGAATTGGAAAAACAAGATTCATTGTCTTATTTCAAGATTTTTGGATTCGTCACTCTATCTGCTTAAGGCCCAGTCACACAGCGAAAACGCATGAAGAACGCACGAATTACGCACAGATTTTCGTTTCTGCGTGGAGTGTGCGTCATATGCGTAATTCGTCGGTGGAATGAACGAGGACTGTCAGTGATTGTAAGTGGATGTGCGTCGAAGGTGGTTTGTGCGTGATTTTGAGTTTTGAACGGTTCAAAAATTTTCTGACGCACAGATGTGTCGGTGTGCGTTATTTATGAGTTGGCGTGCGTAGTTTATGCGTTGAGTATGCGTGACATGCGCGGGACACGCGTCGGCCGTCAGTGCTTATGCGTCGGAACTGGTTCGAAAGCGCGCACGTCCACTGACGCCCCACCTTCATATCACTCATGAACCGCGCACGTATCACGTTCATTCCACTGACAATGTGGATTCTGAAAGAGCTTGTTCGTGGAACGTTCGCGAAGCGTGCGTGTTTGGACGCGCTCCGGCAGTGATTCATGCGTCGGGTGACAAGCACGCACAAACCCAATTTATGCGTGATTTGTGAGTAATTCGTGCGCGATCGGCTGTGTGACTGGCCCTTTACTTCTGCATAAACACAATATTGCACATTCACTAGCTGCTAATATGCTTAGTAATTCATTAAACAGACTGTTAACATAACATGATTTTAAACTCTGTGTACAGTTATTTCGAAAGGACTTGACAAAATAGATCACACAAAATACGTTACTTATCTTATGTTTAATTTTAGAGTGAAGGCACGCTGCAGACTGCTAACAGCAAACAATGCCAAGTATTTAAATGTTGGGCAGCAAATTCATTGGCAACTGATGCGTTATGTAGACAATGATGTGATTGCTAACAAACTGAGTTAAAAACAAACATACTGCCATCAAACAACAACATTTCAAGACAAAGAACTAACAGAAAGGAGTAACAGGACGATTCATCATCTTGAGCCAGAAAATCATAGTGATCCCTAAATACTCATTCTCTTCTTTCTATTCTGCCATTAGCAATGTCCTAATAAGGCCAAAGCTGCCATTGAAATAGACTAAGGGTTGTATCATTTTGCACATGCTTTTATATGTTCTTACACAATTGATAGAATAGTCCCATAAGGCTTGTGTGACAATATTTGTCAATTATTTTATAAATTGCATATTTATAGCAATGCTTCCCGCAGGTGGTGATGCGATATAATTGTAGAACAATTAGTTGTGTAATGTTTGCAACTTCACTTCATTGGCTGTAGGAGTCGCAAACAGACAAAAACAATGAGAAAGGTAAGTACGCCAGACATGAAATTGGCATGGAGAAACACACATTCTCGTGTTAATTTCACTTTTAGTACATCCGACTGTAAGTGTGAGAGCTGGTGTACGCACAGTTTTTGTGCATACGCAGAGTTGATACATGAGGCCCCAGGAGTTTTGAGATCTGTTTATTTCTCCAGTTTTTTCCTCTTCTGAACTTTCAAAGATAACACTAACTTTGAATTTACATTTATCAGATGTTTTTGTCCACAGCGACATACATTGCATTCAAGAAACACATTGACATTCTAATCAGTTATTGTTTTCCCTGGGAATTGAACCCATGACCTTGGCATTGTAAACACCAATGCTCTACTGCTTGAGCTTTGGGAAAGAATTTGAATTGACTTGTTAAAGAACCAACAGTTCTTTGGACCGAATCATCTGATTCATGAACTCTGGTTGACTGAATCAACTCATTGAATCATGAGCTTTTGATGAAAAGACTACCAGACTATCAAGTTCAGAATCTCATTCCATACATTTGAGTCAAATCAAGTCTCTGATTGTAATTTCTAGTTTTTAATAATAATAATAATTCATTAGATTTATATAGAGCTGTTTCATAGACACTCAAATTGCTTTACATGGAAGGGTGAATCTCCCCGACAACCACCAGAGTGCAGCATCCACCTGGATTATGTGACGGCAGCCATATTGCACCAGAACGCTCACCACACACCAGCTTATTTGTGGAGAGGACACAGAGTAAATGAAGCAAATTAGAGTATGGGGATGATTAGGAAGCAATGATGGACAAATATGGCCAGGATGTAAGGGTCAAAAACGTCTCAGGTTACTATTGTAACCATAGTTCCCTGAGAATAGGGAACGAGATGCTGCGTCCCCTAGGGGTCGCTTTGGGGAACACCTTCGGTGTGACAGGTGTCTGAAGCAAATCATCTAATCACGTCAATGAACTTGACAATGGCTGGCAGCTGCCTATGACGTCACCACGGGTGCGGCTGCAGGTATAAAGGAGCACACAAACAGTAAGTCATCCACTTCATATCTGAAGGGAGACAGCAGCAGGAAGGCTCGAAGCATGGCAAAGGGACGCAGCATCTCGGTCCCTATTCTCAGGGAACTATGGTTACAATAGTAACCTGAGACATTCCCTTTCGAAGGGAACTCTATGCTGCGTCCCCTAGGGGTCGCTTTGGGGAACGAAATACCAACGCCGCCATGCTGAAGGGCGTGACTGCACTTAATAGGTAAAACCATCAGTCAGAGACCCCCAGGGGAACTGTCCCGTGACCTGCAGTGACCCGGGTCGGGCTACTAGAGAACGGAGGCCTCAAGGAACCAGAGCCGAGGCCCAAGCACGCTCGATCTAGAGTCTGAGGGAGTGCAGGAGCCACTCCACTCAGGACTGAACCCGCAAAGCAAAGACCTAGAGCCGCAACTGCTAGGTCTACACGTTTAGGCGCTACTGAGCTCTAAGAGCGGCTGGGCACACGGCCAGCACTTTGCAGCTGTTCCTCTAGAGCGTAGAGGGGAACAGCACTCAACGCTTGTGGACAGCAAGGGGGTTCAGCGGAACCACTTTCTTACAAGCGGAGCTCACCGGAGCGGAGGCCATAGTCGTCGGCCTGACAACGCTCGACAGCCAAGTCCAGTTCGGGAGTCAAGGGTGACTCCACTGCCCTCGCGCCGACCCAAGTCGTTTGGGTTCAGGCAAGAACTGAGGTGCAGCATCGCTTCGCTCAGAGAAGTAGGGCCAACCTCCCGAAGGGTACACTCTCAAGATGAGAGGGCCAAAAAAAAAAAAAAAACTCCTGTACTTCAGAGCGTAGCGGGGTCTCACGGGGTGGAGGCCCGATCTCCTCAGAGAGGCCTGACGACACCCCTACGCATCAACCGACCAGAGGAGGCAAGAATACTTTACCTCGCCTACCACTCGCTAAAGGTCGCCGAGCGGAGCTTCGTGAAGCGGAGGCCTCGGCAGAGAATACTCTCGTAACGAGAGGAAGCCTACGACGCCACGGAGAGGAGGATAGCCGTAGAGAGCTCAGAGAGCGAAGAAGTGCCCTCTCAGACCCCAGGCAGTGAGAAGGAGGCTTAAGAGAAGCCGACGACTTGCAGAAAGTGCCTGAGGGAGCATAGGGGAGCGGGAGCTCACCTGCAAGGGGACAACTCTCAGAGAGAGAGGAGCAAGCCGCTCACACCTACCCCTTTTCTACAACTAGGCTCCTCAGGAGCTCAGACGTAAACACGACTTGAACACTCAGGAGCGACTAGAGGGGGCTCTGCTAGAGCCACTGCCCCTAAACCAACTGAGTGGAGCTCTGGCGAGCAGGGAAGGCACACCGACCGGATTCTCAGGGCCCTCACACACTGCTCTATTGCTAGGGTCTAGTAATCCAAGCACAGGAAACAGCAAGCAACAGTGCAGACCCTCCAAACCTGGAGGGCTGCCCAAGTTCACTCGTGAACCGGGACGGTGCACAGGACAATTATAGTGCTGTTATCACAGTGTACTCCAGGCCACTAGCGAGGAGACTCGGAGGGAGTCATACCCCAGCCACAGCTTGGGGGAGCAAGGATACCGTGAGTTACCAAACACACAGGAAGACCTTGCTCATCTCGCAAAGACCAAGCAGAATGAGCTCAGGAGCGAGGGTGTTAGTCAACATGCTCCTTCTTACGCCACAGGCGGGGCGAGGGGGCTCGACTTGAGCCGCCGACTCTAGCACACCCATGTAGCCCAGGCGGAGCTCAGGGGAACGGAGGCCTCGGCGAAAGGCAGCGGACTCTACTATTAAGAGGAAGCCTGACAACGTTCCCTGCGCTTATGAAGCCCTAGGGTGAAGGCCAAGCGCAGCAGCCTTACCACACCAAGAGCGGAGACCTACAACTCCCCTCAGAGAGGAGGCCTGACGACGCTTATAGCAGGCTCCATGGAGCGGAGGCCCCAGTAAAGAAGACTCTCATATTGAGAGGAGGCCTACTACGCCCTCTACAGGTTGAGCTCAGGAGTGGCGGTCTCAGCCCAAACACTCCTCTCTACACCACAGGCTTAGGCGAGGGGGCCCCATTGGGGCCACCAACTCAGCTTAGATAGCCCGGGCGGAGCTCAGGGGAATGGAGGCCTCGCTGAAAGGCAGCCGACTCTACTATTAAGAGGAAGCCTGACAACATTCCCTGCGCTTACGAAGCTCTAGGGTGAAGGCCAAGCGCAGCAGCCTTACCACACCAAGAGCGGAGACCTACAACTCCCCTCCGAGAGGAGGCCTGACGACGCTCGTAGCGGAGCTCCGTGGAGCGGAGGCCTCAGTAAAGAAAACTCTCGTGATGAGAGGAGGCCTACTACGCCCTCTACAGGTTGAGCTCAGGAGTGAAGGTCTCAGCCCAAACACTCCTCTCTACACCACAGGTTTAGGTGAGGGGGCCCCATTGGGGCCACCGACTCAGCTTAGGTAGCCCGGGCGGAGCTCAGGGGAATGGAGGCCTCGCTGAAAGGCAGCCGACTCTACTATTAAGAGGAAGCCTGACAACATTCCCTGGGCTTACGAAGCTCTAGGGTGAAGGCCAAGCGCAGCAGCCTTACCACACCAAGAGCGGAGACCTACAACTACCCTCAGAGAGGAGGCCTGACGACGCTCGTAGCGGAGCTCCGTGGAGCGGAGGCCTCAGTAAAGAAAACTCTCGTGATGAGAGGAGGCCTACTACGCCCTCTACAGGTCGAGCTCAGGAGTGAAGGCATCGGCCCCAACACTCCTCTTTACACCACAGGCTTAGGCGAGGGGGCCCAATTGGGGCCACCGACTCTAGCTCACATAGGCCGGGCGGAGCTCGGGGGAACGGAGGCCTCGCCGAAAGTGGGCAGACTCTACTAAAAGAGGAGGCCTGACAACGTTCCGTGCGCTTGTGAAGCTCTGGGTGGAGCTAACGCTTTCCTGAGTACCAAGAGCGGGGACCCACTACTCCCCTCAGAGAGGAGGCCTGACAACGCCCTGGCTTTTTTTTTTTTAACTCCTGAATACCAAAAGCGGAGGCCTACGACTCCCCTCAGAGAGGAGGCCTGACGACGCTCTGCCTCCAGGAACGAGAGGGACGGAGGAACGGAGGCCTGCTACGCTCACCGCCGGAATAACTGCGACTAGGGGAACAGATCCTGAGATCTGGAGGAGCCAGCCCCTGCGTGGCCTGAGACCTGGGCCCTGGGCACCATGGTATGAAAGACTTGAAAGCCACTGAGCGCGCCCTCGCTTCCCTGAACCTCGAAACCACTGCCTCGACAGAGGTCCCAGAGCTCATGAGGCGGGACTGGCGCATCGAGAAGGAACTCTCTCTCTTCCTTCCCGACGTCAGCCAGGTTCACTCAGAGGTGCCTCTCCACAACCACCATGGTCGCCACAGAGCGACCAAAGCAAAAGCTGTTTGCTAGTGGCGCGGAGAGCCAGGTCTGTAGTGCGGCGCAGCTCAGCCACCGCCTCAGCTGATAGCCCCTGGCCTTGGTCCCGGTCTTTACACAGATCTGTCTGATAAGCCTGTAACACCGCCATGGTGTGCAGGACTGCACCGGCTTGATCTGCCACCGCATATGCCCTGCCATTGAGGAGCGATGTCTCACGCAGCGGCCTCGACGGCAGGGAGGGCGCCTTTCACGTGGAGGCCACGCCCACCGAGAGAAAGCTCGCAAGCGTCTCTTCGGCTGGGGGCATCCTCATAACTCTTCCCATTCTCCACATCAGCATAATTAGGCTGAGAGAAAAAACTCACGCAGAGAAAGGTTTCCCCATGATCTCCGCACTTCAGCGTGAAGATCAGGCAGAAGAGGAAAGGGCGCCTGAGGCTGATGCTTGAGACTCGCGAGGAAGCGTTCATCCCAGCGACCGAACGGGCGGTCAGCTGATTCACGCTTCCCCGGCATATCGAGCCGCTCACTGGCGCGAGTCACAGCCGTCAGCAGCTCGTCATACGCGGGACAGGCGGGGAGGAATGCTCAGAAAGATTTTCACTGAACGCAATCTCCCGCTCGCCTTGATCCGCGGGGAGCGCGCTCTCCCGCGAGGAAGAAGGCGAAGGCGCGCTCCCCCCGAGAAGCTCGCTCGCGTCAACCTCCGGCGGCTGGGAAACTCTAACCTTCTCCAGCCTTTCGGCAAGCTCCATCTGTGAGCCCCAAGAACGCAGTCTCCCGCTCGCCTCAGCTGCAGCAGGACCGGATCCCCCAGGTGCAGATGAATGTCCCGATTCCCTCGAGAAAAGGGACAAACGCGAGTGTAACACTCTCAAAGGGAAGCGCATGCAATGCACGCAAACAGCTCCCTCGAGAACTGAGCGAGCATGATCCTTGCCAAGAAATAAAACACACATATCGCGTGTGTCATCAGGTGTCAAAAAACGCTGACACGGATGAACACAACGAACGTGGTTTCCTTGCTGACCAACGTGACAGACAATCGCTTAGACAAGCTGTCTCCCTGAAGATATGAAGAGGATGACTTACTGTTTGTGTGCTCCTTTATACCTGCAGCCGCACCCGTGGTGACGTCATAGGCAGCTGCCAGCCATTGTCAAGTTCATTGACGTGATTAGATGATTTGCTTCAGACACCTGTCACACCGAAGGTGTTCCCCAAAGCGACCCCTAGGGGACGCAGCATAGAGTTCCCTTCGAAAGGGAACCTACTTTTTCCATATTACTGAATGTACTATTTTCTTTTATGAGTATTGTTGACAGTTTTTCTATTCTGGTTGGGTACAAACCAGTTGGGTATTCTTTCATTGTGTAAAGGTTTTACTTCTGTGATTTACATGATTTCTAGCAAATTACAAAATAATTAATTTCATCTAGTACAAAATCTCAAAAACAAAATTCTGTGTTGATAATTCACTCAACTACTGTGCTGTCATTCTCTCTTCAGTAGCCGTGTCTTTCTTCTTATCTAGTGACCCATATCAAACATTATGCAAGTGTGATGCATCAGACACGTTGCACGCTACACTTTTAAAATGGACACTTTTAATATTTTATTGACATCCAGTTCATTAAATGCTTTTTATGCTTGACTAATTCTTTGGAATTTTTCGTTTTTTCATGTGATGGTTACCTTTCATTTATCCAATTAGCAACAGTTGCTATGAGTTTATTATAACCTTGTAGCATAGCCCTGTAGTGTGACGTAAACATACAGTTGCATTTAAAGTTTACAGACACCTAGCAGAATCTGCAAAATGTTAATTATTTAAAAAAATATGAGGGACGATTAAAAATGTAAGTTATTTTATTCCACTGTTTTATTAGTTATTATTAATATGTGACCATACTACTAAATAACTAAAGGGATCTTTACATAGATCCCTTTAGTTTAGATCCCTTTTGTTTGTGCGTGCATACACATACAAACAAATTGCATTGCAATTGCATCAAAATTGCATTTGTGTTTCCATTTTATTTTATATGTAGGTAACATGTCTACCAAATTTCAAATGGAAAAGAAAAGTCCATTTGCAATTGCATTTTCAACGTCTTACGGGTATGACCCTGCAATTTTAGAATAGCAACAGAAAATCGCTGTTTCATTTTCTCCATGTCCTGCCCCAACCCAAAATTTAAATGGAATTGCAATCACTTTTAAATTTGTATTTACGATGCCTAACACAAGTCATGAGGGTGGGGTTTATTAATATAGTTGAAAGGTTTACCTGAAGACAAAGTAGACATATCAATGAATAGAATGATGATACATGTGCCTCAGACATCGGGTTCCACGAGAATATGGAGTGCAGTGTAGACGGTTTTCAGATTAAATGAACAGTAGTTCCAATAAAATAACTTTAAATTCCTTTTCACACAAATTATGATAAGATATGTAGATTAATACATTTTTGTGTGTGGTTTCTTGCACAATAATATGTTATGACCTCAAAATGTTTATACAATAGTGTATGACTTAGTGTAGACTAATACATTTTCAAGTTGGCATCACTAACTCCATATGTACAGCTTTACTAACGTTGTGGACTTGCTTGTGATCTCACCTGGTTCAAATGCTCTTTAACAGTCACTCAATAAAAGAGATCAAAGACTAGATGCAAGCTAAAATGGCATCAGAAAATGCATGTTTTTCTCATGTTTGCTGTAGTTGCTGTAGTAACACTATTGGTTAAGTTTGTAAGGAGTGGGGTTTAATGGTGAGTTCTTTTAAAAAACTATATAGCAAAAAAATTTTTGTGAATAATGACGCCACCTGTTCCTTGTGAGATTTTGTGCATGTAGAGCTGTAACGAGGGAAAGACCATCTGAGGAGAGAGCAGTCATGCACAAGCTTGCAGCAGCCTGCACTATGGGGTTTGCACCTGGGGTGTGACTGCATGTGTTGCTTCGCCCCATAACTACTCTGATTGACTCAATCGTTGTTTATAGCTACATGATGGGACATGTTTGTAGACGCTGTAGGACAGAGTATATATTGTTCAAATCTAGATTAACTAGAAAAGCCATGCAGTTTAACATTAAGTATTTAGCAACATTAGCCTGTATTTGGCAATGTCCCTGAAATATATATAGAATTATATATATATATATATATATATATATATATATATATATATAGAATTATATATATATATATATATATATATATATATATATATATATATATATGTATAATTATTATTATATATTTTTTTAATTAAGCTGGTCTTTTGGCTAATGTACAGACAACCCCACAACATTTGAAAAAAAAAAAACATTTAAATTATCTTCCTGTAGCTCAAACAGTAGAGCATTGTTGCCGCTTTGCGACTGATTGTTTCAGACGGACCATTTTGACTGCTGCACTGCTGCTGTTTCCTGTTTGTGTGGATTGCGTTTGTTTGCGTCGTATAAACTTGTTTTTGTTTTAGATTTTAAACTCGACGTTCGTTCATATTGCTAAATACAATACTAGATTATTTAGTAAATTATAATCGTTAGCTTTAATCTTAGTCGCTAAACGTGTTAGCATTGTGCTATCTTACTGTCCGTGCATACAGCATTTTCTCGCTCGCGCCTTTTTTTCCCCGAGTTCAACAAACAACTGGTGAATTGGAACAACACACATGGTGAGTCATGTCATCTCCAATAATTGTTACATGCACTTCCTGCTTCATGCATAGTCTGTCTGTCTCTGTCAGCAGCCAGGGCTTCACATGTGATAAATGTAGGGACATAGTCAGGCTGACAGAGAAGATCTCAGAATTAGAGACAAGCATCCAAACTTTAATTGAGGATAGTAAGAATGCAAGGGCTTTAGATACTACTTTGGATGCGACTAGCTTAGCAAACCCTGTACATTGTTCGGTTCCGGCTATAGAGCCCGTGCAGCAGGGCAACTGGGTGACTGTGAGACGGCATAATCGAGGGTAAAAAAAAAAAAACACTGTTCCATTCCGATTAGAACATCAAACAGGTTCTCCCCACTCAGTGACCCACTGAGAAACCTGTTGAAAGTGCCCTAGTGATTGGCGATTCTATTACTCGTGTGTATGTGAAAATAGAGACTCCAGCCACCATAGTCACATGTTTGCCGGGAGCCAGAGCGCCTGACGTCAAAGCAAATTTAAAAGTGCTGGCTAAGGCTAATCGTAAATATTCTAAGATTGTTATTCACGTCGGCGCTAATGATGTCCGCCAATCAGAGATCACTAAAACTAATTTTAAAGAGGTGTGTGAACTCGCAAGTAAGATGTCAGGCACTGTAATTTGCTCTGGCCCTCTTCCTATGCGCAGGAGTGATGAGATACTTAGCAGATTATACTCAGTCAATGGCTGGATGTCAACGTGGTGCCCGCAGAATAACATAGGGTTCATAGACAATTGGAAAAGTTTTTGGGGCAGACCTGACCTGTTGAAAAGAGAATTCCACCTGGGATGGTGCCGCTCTTCTCTCTAGTAATTTGGCACATAGTCTTAGAGCTGAACCTTGACTAATTGGGGCCCAGGTCAGGAAGCAGACAAACTGGCTAAGCCGACCATCTGCTAGCTGTCTCACGTCACAGAGGTCAGATAAATTCCAACACATAGAGACTCTTTCACCTAGATATCATCCTATAGAGACTGTGTCTGTTCCCTGAATTAGCAAATACAAAAAAACTCTCAAAACCGTTTAAGGGTAAAAATTTAATTGATTTACAAACAACTAAGAACGGATATAACACAAATGAACAAATGATAAAGCTTGGGTTACTGAATATACGATCCCTTTCCTCAAAAGCACTTATTGTAAATGATATGATTACAGATCATAAACTAGATGTGCTGTGTTTGACAGAAACCTGGCTAAAACCAGACGATTACATTACTTTAAATGAGTCCACCCCTTATAAACATGAGCCTTGTCTGAAAGGTAAAGGAGGAGGTGTTGCTGTAATTTATAGTAACACCATCAGTACTGCTCAAAGGTCTAATTTGAAATATAATTCTTTTGAAGTGATGTTCCTTAATGTAAAATTATCTAGTGCAAGAAATAATTTCTGTTTAACTTTTGCGCTGGCTATTCTATACAGGCCACCAGGGCACCATACAGACTTTATCAAAGAATTTGCTGATTTTCTCTCAGACTTAGTAATGTCTGCAGATAAATTCATAATTGTCGGTGATTTTAATATCCATGTAGATAATAAAAAAAACGCATTGGGATTGGCATTTAGAGACATTTTAAACTCTATTGGAGTTACACAACATGTATCAGGACCCACTAATTCTCGTAATCATACTTTAGGTCTAATATTGTCACATGGGATCAATGTTGATACTGTTCAAATTCTGCAGCAGACCGATGACATCTCAGATCATTACTTAGTTGCGTGTAGATTACCATTAGCCAAAGTCGAAAAACTAACTCCCTGTTATAAATATAGTAGAACTATCACTCCTAACACAAAAGATAGCTTTATAAATAATCTTCCTGATCAGTTTCATCTACTTAACATCCCAGATAGCCTAGAAGAACTTGATGTTGCAACAGAAACTATTAACTCTCTCTTTTCCAGCACTTTAGACACTGTTGCCCCGTTGCGCTTAAAATTAGATTAAAAAAAAAATGTCCAACACCATGGTACAACGAGCACACCCGGGCCCTCAAGAGAGCAGCCAGAAAAATGGAGCGGAGCTGGAAAAAAACTAAGCTTGAGGTTTTTCACATTTCATGGAAAGACAGCTCTATCTCAGAAAGGCCTTAAAATCAGCTAGATCTGCTTACTTTTCTACCATCTTAGAAGAAAACAAATACAACCCTAGGTATTTATCTGATACAGTGACTAAACTAACAATAAATAAAGCCTCAACCCCAGATGCTTTAAAACAGCACAGAAGTAATGACTTCATGGACTTCTTTACTTGCAAAATTCATAATATTAGAGAGAAAATTATAACCATGCAACCGTCTACTACATTATCACAAAATACAGTAAATTTTAGTGTCCCTGAAGAAAAATTCCACTCCTTCATTGCTATTGGGGAGGAAGAATTGTCTAAACTCGTTAAATCATCAAAATCAACAACATGTATGCTAGACCCAATGCCAACTAAGCTACTGAAAGAGATGCTTCCAGAAATCATAGATCCTCTCCTTAATATTATTAATTCATCTTTGACATTAGGATACGTAACAAAAACCTTTAAACTAGCCTTAATTAAACCACTTATTAAAAAAAACACAACTTGATCCTACAGAATTAGTTAATTACAGGCCGATATCAAATCTACCTTTTTTGTCAAAAATTCTAGAAAAGGCAAAATCTTCACAACTATGTTCCTTTCTAGAAAGAAACAGAATCTATGAGGATTTACAGTCAGGATTTAGACCAGGGGTGGGCAAACTACGGCCCGCGGGCCATATCCGGCCCGTTGTGCTTTTTAATCCGGCCCGCCGAACTTGCCGAACCTGTATTAAACCTCCTTCATGTTACATTTCCCTGTAATGTCACTCTGTCGCAGCTGCAAGCAGCAGCGGCGCTGAAGCTGTGGTGGAGAGTAGGCGTGTGTCGCAAACCCCTCTACACCCCCCTTTATGGCGTTAATTACGTGCTAAAAAGGAACGAGCGCAAAACTGATGTTTGTGCGCACAAATTACATACGTGAGCGGAAAACAGAGCTACACGTAAATACGGTTACCCGCGAGCTCATTTTAATCACTCGCGTGCGCGAACATTCGGCCGCTCTCGACTGCTGTTTTTGCTGTTTCGACTTTTATTTTTGTCAGTCGAGGGGCGGGGCTTGCTCTTGTAACAGTAACATCAAACGTCATTGGTTAGTTTTCTTTTTTCCCTTTGACGTCAGTTGTGATTGGATGCCTGTGATTGTCAATATAGAGCTGAGGCAAATATACGATTCAGTCATATTGCATATTATGGTTTTTCTGTCGATTAAATTGTATTAATATTGTTTTGTTGTAATTTCACGTGTCGCAGTCAAGTGATTTAAGACCAAACTATACTTTATACAGGTTTTCTAGGATTTCTTATAAGTAAATACACAGGTACGACCTTCACCCCGGCCCCTCTGTCAATTTTAAGAAACCAATGTGGCCCGCGAGACAAATAGTTTGCCCACCCCTGATTTAGACCATGTCATAGTACTGAGACTGCTCTCATTAGAATTACAAATTATTTGCTCTTATCATCCGATCGTGGTTGTATCTCTCTGTTAGTGTTACTGGACCTTAGTGCTACATTTGATACAATCGACCACAAAATCCTTCTAAATAGACTTGAAAACTATCTTGGCATTAGTGGAGTTGCATTAGCCTGAATCAAATCGTACTTATCTGACCGTTATCAGTATGTAGCAGTAAATGAAGAGATGTCAGATTAATCACGGGTTCAGTATGTAGTTACTCAAGGTTCAGTACTAGGACCATTGCTTTTCACCCTGTACATGCTTCCTTTGGGTGCAATTATTAAGAAGCATGGCATTAGCTTTCACTGTTACGCTGATGATACTCAGCTCTATATTTCTTCTCATCCTGATGAAACGTACCAATTCACTAAATTAACAGAATGCATAAAAAATTGGATGACTAATAACTTTCTACTGATTAATTCTGAAAAAAACAGAGATTCTAATTATTAAACCAAAAAGTTCTGCACGTAATAATCTAGACTACTGCCTGGCACTCGATGGCTGTTCTGTCAAGTCTTCGTCGTCAGTTAGAAACCTGGGTGTGCTCTTTGATACCAATCTTTCATTTGAAAGCCACGTCTCTAGCATCTGTAAAACGGCATTCTTCCATCTTAAAATTATATCTAAATTGCGACATATGCTCTCAAAGACAAATGCGGAAAAGTTATTTCATGCGTTCATGAGTTCAAGGCTAGATTATTGTTGTCACAAATACGGTCTCTGTGGTCCCCTCCGATCACCACCAGAGGGCTCCCTCACCCGAATACTAGATCCCCAGGACTCCATTTCCCATAATTCCATGCTCTGCTCTGATTACCTGTACACCTGATAACACTCTTGTGGACTATAAATTCTCCCACTCCCATCTCCCCAGTGTGAAGTTTTGTTCTGCTCTGGCTGACATCGCTGAGCGTTTATTCTGTGATTACTCTGATTCTTGTGTATTACCTCGGACTGTTTATCTCATTTACGACCCATTGCTGCCTGCCCTAAATTCTGCCTGCCTTATTGTTTTCGTCTCTGCCTTGTCTCTGATCTTCTGTTGCTGGTGATTTACCCCTGCCTGTCTGACTACGATTATTTTTAATAAAAAAGCTGCAAATGGATCCTACTGCCTCTGACCCTGCGTTACAGAAAACTTCGTCACACCATGATCCAGCGGCTATCTATCAGTTATCCTCCGAGGTTTCGACTTAAGCGGGTGTCCTGGCAACCCACCAACAACAGCTGGAGCGACTAACATCCATCACGGAAGAACTGGTAAAGGCTGTCCGCGGTCTGCAGCCAGCTAGCGCGGAAGCAAGCTCACCAGTCCCCCCACCTTCCACCAGTGTTACACCAGTAGTGTCCACCTTAAGCCCGTGACTCGATTTCCCGGAGAAGTATGACGGCTCTCCCTCGAAGTGTAAGGGATTTCTGCTACAGTGCTCTTTTTTCGTGTCTCAACACCCTACCCTTTATCCCACAGAGGAGAGTCGTATATCACTTGTTTGTTTCCTGCTGACTGGAAAAGCTCTGGAATGGGCAACTGCGGTCTGGAAGGATGGGCAACCGACATTTGCAACATTTAGTAGCTTCTTAAAGAGGTTTCGGGGGATTTTTGAGCATGCCAAGGGCGGAAAGGATGCTGGAGAACAACTATTAGCACTTTGTCAAGGAAGTCAAACCGCCGCTGACTATGCTCTCTCCTTCTACACTCTCGCGGCCCAAACTGTGTGGGTAGAGGACACCCTTAAGCTACTGTTTCGAAAGGGATTGAACACCGAATTGCAATCTGAACTCGCCTGCCGCGATGATGGGAAGGATTTAGAACAGTTCATTGAACTTGCCATTCGTGTTGACAACCTGATTTGCTCAAGACGGCCGAACCGAAACCCCCGGACCCCATTTTCAGCAGTTTCAACGTCATCTGAGCCTGAGCCCATGCAGATTGGATACACTCATCTACCTGCAGAGGAGAGGGAACGACAAATTCGACAAAGATTATGTTTGTAATGTGGCCAACCAGGTCATATGAGAGCAACATGCCCAATTCGGCCCACGTCTAAAGACCCTACTGCGGTGAGTGTCCCAAGTCCTTCTTCCTCCAGTACTGTTATTCATGTAATGCTGTCTTTCAACAAGAACTGTATTGAATCCGAAGCCATGATAGACTCTGGGGCAGCAGACAACTTCATTGATTCAGAGTTTGTAGAAGTACACAGGATTCCTCTGATTCCATGTCAATCTGTGTTAACAGTGGCAGTGCTCGACGGGTGCCCCCTAGGGGCCAAGGTTCACTTCAGTACCAGGAAGGTGTCCCTGCAAATTGGAGCATTGCACACTGAAACCACCCAGTTTTTTGTCATTAAGACACCACAACATCCCATCATTCTCGGATTGCCCTGGCTTCGCTTGCATAACCCACACATCTCCTGGGAAGAGAATCAAATCGTGCATTGGTCAGAGTCATGTAAAATAAACTGCCTCCCTGTGTCCCCAGTCAAGAAAACCACTCCATCTTCATCACAGACTCCATCTTCATCACACAGATCTGTTAACATCAAGACCTCAATACCACCTGAATACCAAGATCTCCATGAGGCTTTCAGTAAGTCCAGGGCTGCTCAATTACCTCCTCATCGTTCCAGTGACTGTGCAATCGACCTACTCCCAGGTACTACTCCTCCTAAAGGCAGAATTTTTCCCTTATCGCAACCGGAGTCTGAAGCCTTGAAAGATTATATAGAGCATGGAATTATGGGAAATGGAGTCCTGGGGATCTAGTATTCGGGTGAGGGAGCCCTCTGGTGGTGATCGGAGGGGACCACAGAGACCGTATTTGTGACAATTGTAATGCTCTACTAGGTGGTTGCCCTGTATGTTTAATAAACAAATTCCAGCTGGTCCAAAATGCCGCAGCTCGAGTTCTTACTAGAACCAGGAAGTATGGGGTGCTCAATACATCGATCGCGATCTACCAGTCGATCTCCAAGGTATTATTGGTAGATCGCATGACAAGGTGAGGTGACATTGTCATGAACTGACACTATACAAATAAAGTTGAGTTGTTTTGAATAAAAACTAGATGTCAGCGTATCAGCCATCCCGTCACTTGATTGATACACAGGACAACCAGTCAGGTGACATCTGATTTTTTTCCGTACAATTAGGTCACAATTAGGTGCTCAAACAACGCCCCTGAGCACTGCAAAGCTAACAAGCTAGTCGTTAGTTACATCCTAATTTTTCGCTCGTTTTTTTCCTCTTAAACGTAAGATAGGGTATAAAAATGAGTGGGGGAGCTGGACCAAGTAAGAAGAAAAAAACGTATCACTTTCATCCGGAATGGGATGAGGACTTTTTTTTCACGATGACATTTTCAAAGTGCGTTTGTCTCATCTGCCAGTCTACCGTCGCAATACCAAAGAAGGGAAATGTGGAGCGGCATTTTCGGACTCTTCATGGAAAATACGACACTGAATTCCCACCGAGCTGGGAAGCGAGCTGAGAAAGACAAAAGGTGAAGGAGCTAAAATCCCAGTTGATGGGATGTACAAAAAATTTACATAATTATGTTGTGTTGTGCAACATATGTGGTTATACATCAACATAAGTTGTAAGAATCCTCAATATATTTCTCAATAAATATAATGGGTAGATCATTTTGACTTGGTCATTTCAAAAGTAGCTCCCATGCTGAAAAAGTGTGAGCACCCCTGTCTTAACACAGTATAGTCCTTCACGTCTATTGCGATCCCAAAATACTGACCAGCTTATAATACCTAGACTATCAAAGTCAACTGCTGGCGGTCAATCCTTTTCCTATTTAGCTCCTAAACTCTGGAACAGTCTTCCTAATACAGTTCGGGAAGCAGACACACTCTGTCAGTTTAAATCTAGACTAAAAACACATCTCTTCAACCTGGCATACACATACCACATTATACATACATTTTTAATCCAAGTCATGTAAAACGTCTCAGGTTACGTATGTAACCATAGTTCCCTGAGAGGGAACGAGACGCTGCGTCATCGCTATGGGAACGCCCCCGCGTCATCAACTCTTGAAGCACAATAGAAAACACCTGTGAGAATGACGCGGATGACGTCATGAGCCAGGAAACAAAAGGCAAGCCGAAACCGGCACCGACAGCTTGCGAACGTCTGAAACAAGCGCGGCATGCGGGAGAGCTAGGGCTAAAGCTGATGACGCAGCGTCTCGTTCCCTCTCAGGGAACTATGGTTACATACGTAACCTGAGACGTTCCCTTTCAAGGGAACTCGAGCTGCGTCATCGCTATGGGAACGCTATACCAACGCCACCCTAGCGGAAAGCATGCCCCAAGTGCTCTAGTGGAGATGTTCTGGTACCCTCAGGAAGACCAGTCTCCCACGGCCAGATAGCCTCAGCTAGAATCTGCCTACTGAGTGATCTGCATGGCTCGTCGGGCCTCAGCCCGGGAGAGCCATACCCAATGCTCGCACTGGGCTGCAGACCTCCTGACCCATGACGAGAGGGAAAACCCCCGCAGAAGGAGGAACCGCAAAGCGGCCCTTGCGCTCTCCTAGCCTCAGCCAGGGAGAGTAACCTTAAAACCTGCGGGAGACCCCCTCAGTGAGGAGACCGGACTCACGACCTCAGTTGTGAACCGGAAGTCCGCGGCTGCGGTAGCGGCTCTCGGCCCAGTAGCGAACCTGGGGAGTGTCAACCACAAAATGACCCCAAGACGCCCAAGGTGGCGGCCCTCAGAGAGGGCCACCGACAAAATGGGCATCGCAGCGCCAGCCGAGGAGCAGCCACCCAACCACAAGACCGCCTAAAACCCGAAGGTAACAAGGCGTAGGCGAGGTGAACCCGGAATACATATGGGGACTTAAGCACCGTTGTGCTGCCCGGCCCAGATCCGCAAGTAGTGAGAGTTAAACCTGACTTGAGGCACTCCTCGAAATGGTCTGGTTTGTGGCACTTGCCCAGGGGTCACCTTATCGCCAAGGAGGTCCATCATATACCGGGCTACAACAACCATCAGGCCTAGGCCAGAGCACGGCTGGAGTTACTACTCATCATCGGGAAGTGGCTCCTAGTAGCAGCCCGACCACAACCCAGTGACGCGTAGAACCTTCCTCAGAAGGTAGGTACGCCCAGCAACAGGGGACACGAGTCACAACTCGCTGGTTATCAGGACCATATGCCGGGAGGAGAGCTTGGAGAAAGGCGGCTGACCGCCCAAGCTCAACTGCTGATGCCACGGGGCCAAAGCTTCGGTCGTGGTAGGACAGCGTACTCCCAGGAACTTACTACGCGGCACAATCGTGGCTCCCCCCCTCAGGGAAGCTGGGAGCTCACACCATGCGTAGGAGTTAACCATAAACCTGTGAAACCGCCAAGATCCGAAGGCACGAGGCGTAGGCAAGGTGAACCGAAACCCAACGGGGGCTTAAGCACTACAGTGCTGCCCGGTACCAGATCCGTACGTTCTAGAGTCGCAACCCTGTTTCAAAGGGACTCCTGAAACGGTCTGGTTTAAGGCACCTGCCTAAGGGGTCCATCACGCATCGAGCTACAACAACCGCGAAGCCTAGGCCAGAGCACGGCTGGAGCTACTACTACGCACCGGGAAATGGCTCCCGAGGAGACAGACCACAACCCAGTGACGCGTAGAACCTTCCTCAGAAGGCGAGTATACCCAGCAATGGGGAAAAAAGGCGCGACCCGACCCTGGAGACGCCTAGGGAGATGGTTCCCCGGAGGGATCCAAAGCACCCTAGAAATGCGTCAAAACATGCTGGCCACCAGGACCGCATACAGGGAGCAGAGCTTAAAGAAGGGCGACTGACCGCCCAAGCTCGGTTGCTGATGCCACGGGGCCAAAGGCTTCAGCCGTGGCAGGACAGCTTCTTTTTTTTTTTTTTTTTTTTTACACGGAAGAAACGGTGTGTCCCCCCCGCAGGGGAACTGGAGAACACACAGCGTGCATAGGCCCTACACCGAAAAAGGAGGTAGCCATAGGGGAAAATCAAAGCGCCCGCAGGCGACTGAATGAGACTGCTAAACGCCCGGGCTCACACTGTTAATGCCACGGGGCCGAAGGCTTCGGCCATGGTAAACAGCAAACTCCCAACCTCACTATGCGGCACTAAACGGTGGTTCCCCCTCAGGGGAGCTGGCAGTCATACCGTCTTTATTCCTCTTTCGCGAGCCTGAACAGTCTCCTCGATGACTGTCAGACAGGATTGGCAACCTACACAGACAATGCCCTTGAGCGCAGACCACGTAAGATTAGCCCTGCCCCGCACCTTCCAGTGAGCGAGAACAACACCTCGATGCCGAACTGCTAACTGCCATGACTGAGCCACCGTAGATGAGGCTCAGAACATGGATATCTGCAGGCACAGTGCCCAAGCATTAGCGAAGGTGCAGTTGGTAAGTTTGCCATCCGCGCCGGTCTCCGGCCACAAAAATCTCTCATCGAAAGAGAGGGAATGGCCGCAAATGAGGGAGTATATAAAAAGTGCCCAGGAAGCTCATTATTCGTTTGATTATTATTTTTTTCCCCTCTTTTTTTTCCCCAGATTGCGGTGGCTCTCCCCTCAAGGGAGCCAAAACTCTATAGACCTTTCACTGAAAGGGCGGTATGGCAACCATCGCCCGGGACCTCCCGGGTGACAACGATTGCAACAGAACCTGCTCCACCTGTGACACCACGGGCCAAAGAAGGCTACAGCCATGGCGAAGGAGCATATTTTCACCCAGTTTATACGCAAAACGTCACATACTTTTGCTGTCAGTTCCTTTCTAGGAAACAGATGGTGTTGAGGCGCACGGAATTGGTATCATTGCCAGCACTAATCAATCTCTAAAAGACGCCTAGGGAGGTGGCCCCCCCCGGAGGGCCTACACACCCAAATGAAAGCGTCACCACGACACTGTCTGTTCCTCAGAACCGATAAGGCATTTACTTCCTTTCCCCTTGGAAGGCAGTGCGGAAAACTGAACCAACCGTGCTGACCACACACACCTCTCTACCATACTGCGTGGGCAGGCTGAGAGAAGTCTGGCACTTTTGAGAATACAATGCCCAACTCCTCAGAGCTGGGTCGTAGTTATTCAAGTCGGAAGAACCACACAGGGCGTGTTTCCGGAACTTGAGAAGTCTCCGCGATAGCGATCGCCACTAAGCCTCAGCTGCAGCAGGACCTAAACCGCGAGTCTGAACAATCTCCTCGAAGACTGTCAGACAGGAATGGCAACCTACACAGTCGACGCCCTCGAGCGCAGACCATGTAAGATTAGCCCTCCCCCGCACCTTCCAGTGAGCGAGAACGACACCTCGATGCCGAACTGCCATGACTGAGCCATGATGAGGTTCAGAATATGGATATCTTGGAGGCGCAGTGCCCAAGATTAGTGAAGGTGCAGTTAGTAAGTTTGCCATATCTGCGCACTTTTCTCATCCAAACGTGACATCCCTTTTCTTTTAAACTAGACTCGGGGCACGCGAACAGCAAAACCATACACATCTTCGTTTTGCTCTCTCAGTCAGACGCTAACACAAAATAAAGCTCCTCAAAGCTGGAAAAGTGCAACAGAGTGGGTTTCGAACCCGGGTCTCTCGCGTGAAAGGCATACGCAGTGTCCGCTATACCACAGCACACAGAAAAATCTCAATCTAAGTCGGAATAATCCGACAAGACATGCTTCCTCGTGAACCCAGCATCAACGATCGTCACTGAGCCTCAGCAGCAGCGAGATCGAAACTGTGCTCACAATACCCGCCGCCAGCGCCCCCGAGCGCTGACTGCGAGATGTAGTGCAGCCAGTGAATTAAACACTGACTAAGCACAATACGATGAAAGACTGTGTGCCTCCTGCTTGCGTGGGTACACGGGCATGGAGACACACAGCGCTTTCCTTCTTTTTATCTAATACCGACAATACCCAGCTCCTCGAAACTGGACTGCCGCAGTAGAGAGTTTTCATCCACCGAGTCTACGGGGCTCATCCTCGGACGAGCTCCGGAAGCCCGGGGGAAGGGGGTACATCCGTAGAACATATGTGATCCCCGTGACCGGGACCGCCGCAACGCCTCAGCGGCAGCGGGACCCATGCCACGAGGACCACGCGCTCTAGCAGCCTCCCCGAAGGTTGCTAGGCGAGAGCAGAGAGTCAGCGGTGAAAACCGCTCACAATCCGCACAAGCAACGCCCTTGAGCGCTGCCAGTGCATGCTCTACCCCCCTGCATGACACTCGTAAAGTGTGCATATCCCCGCCAGAAATAAAATGAGAGCAGGGAAGTACGCAGCGTAAAAACTTTCTGCCATACTGAAAAACTCTCGCCGAGACATCCTACACAGAGCTTCCTAGTGCTTGTTGAAGACGAAAAAGCTGTCGGTGCCGGTTTCGGCTTGCCTTTTGTTTCCTGGCTCATGACGTCATCCGCGTCATTCTCACAGGTGTTTTCTATTGTGCTTCAAGAGTTGATGACGCGGGGGCGTTCCCATAGCGATGACGCAGCTCGAGTTCCCTTGAAAGGGAATGATTGTTAGGCTGCATAATTTAGGTCAGCCGGACCTGCACCTGAACACGAGCACAGCACTGCCCTGAAGTGTCTGCTGAGACCTACTAAACCCTCCCCTGTGTAGATCATGAACCCATCTCCAATCGGACCAAATTAGACTTAATATTAGACTTGAATTATCAATATAATAATCAAACTATCAATCAATCAAATCAATCAATAATCAAAGCTTAACACTTAATATTCATCAATTGTATTAATTTGCCTGCTCTTTTAAGCCTGCCGTTCAACCAAACAAAAAGTCAAAAGCTGCTTTGAAACAATCTGTATTGTAAAAAGTGCTATATAAGTAAAGGTGACTTGACTTGACAATGCCAAGGGCATGGGTTTGATTCCCAGGGAAATCAAGAACTGATTAAAATGTCAATGTGTTTCTTGAATTTAAATGGAATTGCAATCACTTTTAAATTTGCATTTCCGATGCTTAACACAAGCAACTGTCAATTAGTCATGAGGGTGGGGTTTATTAATATGGTTGAAAGGTTTTCCTGAAGACAAAGTAGACATATCAATGAATAGAATGATGCTACATGTGCCTCAGACATCGGGTTCCACGAGAATATGGAGTGCAGTGTAGACGGTTTTCAGATGAAATGAACAGTAGTTCCAATAAAAGAACTTTAAATTCCTACTTAAATGTGATGTAAGTAGCTTTGGATAAAAGCACCTGCTAAATGCATAAATGTAAAATGTGAAAATATATTTGATTATTCACAGCATGATGACCAGGTTTTTTGAGGTAGAGGAATGAATTATGAATTAAATGATTCATGAAATGAAAAGTATAGTTTTAATTTACCTAACATGGCGAAACACTTATAATTACAGATGTTGTTATTGGTTTTTATAAGTCATGTCGGGTTCGGTTACATGATAACTTAATGGCACAGCAATAGAATATCGTGTCTTCCTTGCTAATTTAGTTTTTATGAAACTTTTTATATGAAGCCTTCACAAAATTGGAAAGCAAATATCCAACTCTTTTTCATCCACTTCCTTTCAGGAAAACATACTGTTCATCATTATTTCAAAGTGAAGAAATTGTGGTCTTCTCCAACCCGATAGTGATGTAAAAAATATGATTTATTTTGTTTTTTGATTACCTCCATGTGCAAAAGTGGTGTTATAATGACATTACTGATGGAGTTTGAGGTACTGTGTTTAAGATTGTAGTTATGGTTAGGAATACAAAGGTAGGGAAATTATCGTTCCTGTTTTTGAGGTGAGTCTGAGTAGCTGATCCGTAGAAGACTTTTACGTACCTAATAAGGTAAAAGGTGTTATGTTTACTCCTGAAATTTCACTGATAGACATAGACATATAGACAGTTTTTTATTGTCATTCTGTGTGCACGGAACAACATTTTGGCACAATAGCTCATAACAACAGTATATTTAAAACATTTAACATTAAAACTGAAAAGAGTTCAGCAGTCTGACAGCCATGAGAAAAAAACCTATTACAGAACCTGCTTGACACTGACAGCAGTGAATAGAAAGCAGATGTGAGAAAGTAAGCATATATCTTTGTTAAAACTTGTCTTTGAGCATTTGGCAAATGCCTTTTTAAATCTCAACTAGGAAAAACATTTGGGTCAGCCACTATCATGTATTTGCGTAAGAATATGGGGCAGGGTAAGGTTCGTCTTGTGGAGACTTAGATTGTTGCAATCGCTGAGTTTCTTGCTCCACAGAGATGACATAGGTTCCTTGAAAAAACAGGATATTATTGTAATTTCTGCAGAAACTTTTCTACTGTTGTATGCCCCCTTACTAATTTATTACCTCCGTTTGACACCTTTTTTATGGACTAAAGAAGGAAGCTTTGAACCACAAAGGAGGCACTGTCTCCCTTTGCCACTGGACTGATTGCACACACCAGCTGGACACCATTATGACTGCTTGTCACACCAGCTGTTATTTATCATATGAACTATAAAAGACTCCAGTATCTGTGCACACACCGCAAAGTCTTGATTAGCCGTGGTTGTCAAGTCTGAGCGTTATTATGCCTGTCTTGTTTACTCTGTTGCCGATTCTGCTATTATCCGTGTGTGATCCTGTGCCTTGAATATCGCTTGTGATTGTTATCTGCCTGTCTTGACTACTCGCCTGGATTATTGTACCTGAAACTGTCTGCCTGCCTTTCTGTAGTGGTGGGCAGAGCGAGGCTTCATGAAACACTGAAACAGTTGAATCAAATGTGCCTTATTGTTTCGAGGCTTCGAAACTCTATACCGACACCTGTCTCCATGGTGACACCTAGTGGTCAATTGCACATTATCTGAAACAACTTTGACAACATGCCATTTAAAATGTTTTAAATGTTGTATTTTTGTTAATGTGGTGAGTTTTTAACATCCTCACTATATAAGTATAATATATAACAACAATAGGATATTTTGGTCATAAAAAATGAAAATTAATAAAACAAATCAATCCACAATTGTTATGTTTCAGAGTGTTTGTAGTGTTTTTTTGTCCACCCCTTTTTCTGTCTCACACCTACATTTCACAGGACCTGCGATTGATTAACTATCCTGTCAATCATCATTGGTAACAAAGTCACGCCTCTTCCTAAGACCCTATCAGAAGAAACCAGGTGACTATAAAGATCCGGAAGTGACGAGTAACGGCAGCGCGTCATTTCGGTGTTGCTCTTTGCTGCTTGCTTGCATGATTGATTCTAGCTGTTTGTTTAGTCTGTGTTACAAATCCGGTATTGAGTGTTACATTTTTTCAGGTCATTTGATGTTCTGTTTACCTTCGTATCTTCATTATGCTGAGTTTTCAAAATCTGAGTCAAGGAGACTAGGTTAGCAGGTCACGTGACATATATAATCACACGTAGGTTCCCTTTCATGGGAACTCGAGCTGCGTCAGAAAAACGCTAGGGGAAACCCTTGACGTCAGTCACGTGAAGATGTGTACAACCAATGAGAGAATTACGCGTGTGAATGCGAGTCGCGGGTCAGTGACGTCATGAACAGAGCATAAAAGCGCACCGGAACCCGGAAGTGACAGCTTTGAGTGTCTTCAGCGTGCGTGTGTCAGAGAGTTTGTGCTTGCGAGTTACAAACCACTTTTCTTCTGGATTACGTGCGTTTGTATTATGGCGGAACAGGCATTTACCCCGTGTGTTTTTCCTTGCACCCGTTTTATTACGGGTAAGGATACACACAGGCAGTGCGTTGTCTGTTTGGGAGTGGAGCACGCTCAGTCAGCGCTTGAGGGCGCTGACTGTGAGAACTGCGAGAGGTTCTCATTGCGTACTCTCCGCTCTCGTCTGGTGGTATTTGCGGATACTAACCAGACTCGCGTTGCTCAAGGTTCTGGACTCGCTGCGGCTGAGGCTCGGCAGCGTTCTCAATCTCGGGGATCGCAGATGGATCTCACGGAAGGTTGCGAGGCGGGTGCGCCCGTTTCGCAGCCTGGCTGTGTTGATCCCAGTTCCAGGCGGGATTTGGGAGCACGCGCCTCAGGCGCGGTTTCTCCCGATCCTACTGGGGCTTCGGTGCTATCATTATCCTGCTCTGAGGATGAGGAAGTGATTAGCATCGACCCGGTTGAGGAGGCTTCGCCACCCTCCTCACCGGCGTATGAGGAATTGATCGAGGTTGTGAGGTTGCGAGCAGTCTCTCATCTGGAGATCGATTGGCCGGCGGAGACCAGGAACGCCCAGAAAAAGTAAGCTGGATGAGCGTTACCTACCAGCTCGCGTCGTTCCCCAGCGCCGGGCAATGCCTTTCTTCCAGGATCTCCACACTGAGGTGTCTAGATCTTGGAAAAGGCCAGCTTCCGATAGGGTGCATACGTCATCCAGTGCGATGTATGCTACCCTCACCGTAGCTCAACCTTATGGTTATGGAGGGATGCCGAAGGTGGACGAGGCTCTTGCGGGATACCTTGTGCCCCAGTCGGCATCCACTCTCAAAGCCCCGGCGCTCCCCACCAAACCATTGCGGGTCACATCATCATTGGTGGGGAAAGCATATTCTGCCTCTAGTCAGGCTGCGGCGTGTCTGCACACCACGGCACTGCTGCAGGCCTACCAAGCAGATTTGCTGGGCGATCTCGATCAGGGCGGCGGCATTGGCCCGGAGGCAGTGGCAGAGCTGCGCCGGGCCATGGATTTGTCTCTCCGAGCCACTAGGGAAACGGCCTTCTCTGTCGGCCGCTCCATGGCAGCTCTGGTGGCTACGGAGAGGCATTTATGGTTCAATCTTTCAGCCATAAAGGATAAGGATAAGTTTGTTTTGTTGGACGCCCCACTGTCCCCTTCGGGCTTGTTCGGCGACGCCGTAAAAAGCGTTGTCGACAAGTTTCAGGAGGCTGCACGACAGCAGGTGGCGTTCAGCAAGGTCCTTCCCCGCCGCCCTTCACGTGAGCCCGACAGCCAAACACGGGCTCACAAATCCTCATACAGGGCCTCACAGAAGGAGAGTGTTGCATCTCGTTTACCTCCCCCCAATAAGGGGAGGTCGGGACAACACTCTCAGGCCCAGCCTTCTGGTAAAAAGCAAGCCGCACCAAAAGGCAAGCCGCACCAAGGCGGTTATCTCCATGTCCGGTTCCTGAGGGAGCCCGTCTCGGAGGTACTGCCCCCTCTAAGGAGGGTCCTAGAGCATTCCACCAGTATGGTGTCCGGAAACCCCGGCCCTGTGGTGTCTCTGCTCGTATCAGAGATCAGTCTCGAGAGACTGATTCCCTTAGTAGAGTTCCAGGCCGCATGGTTGCGTCTGCCGGGCATCTCTCAATGGGTCCTGCGCACAGTAACCTCCGGGTACAAAATTCAATTCGGGGTTTCACCACCCCGTTTCATGGGGGTCCTACCGTCCTTGGTAGGGCCCCAGCAGGCTCTGATTATGGAACAAGAAGTAGACTCTCTGCTGGAGAAAGGGGCCATCGAGTATGTGCCCCTCACAGACAGAGAGTCCGGTTTCTACAGCCGGTACTTCATTGTTCCGAAGAAGGATGGAGGGTTGCGGCCCATTCTGGATTTGAAAATTCAAAATGTCGACGCTCGGGCAGATTGTGACGCATATCAGGTCCGAGGACTGGTTCGTCACAATCGACCTAAAAGATGCATACTTCCACATCTCCATCCTTCCTCAGCACCAGAAGTTCCTATGGTTCGCCTTCGGGGGGAAGGCGTACCAATATCGTGTACTTCCGTTCGGCCTATCGCTCTCGCCCTGCACGTTCACGAAGGTCGTGGACGCTGCACTTGCTCCACTGCGATCACAGGGCATTCGTGTCCTCAATTATATCGACGATTGGCTAGTAATAGCCCAGTCGTCCCAGTTAGCAGCTCGTCATCGAGATGTTGTGCTTGCTCACATGAAGGAGCTGGGGTTAAGGTTGAACGCCAAGAAGAGTGTGCTTTCTCCTGCTCAGAGAACCACCTTCTTGGGAGTCATTTGGGACTCGGAAACAATGTCTGCTCAGCTATCCCCCAGGCGCATTCATTCCATTCGTTCAATTGTCGAGAGCATCAAACTAGGCCAGCTACTCACTGTCAAACACTTTCAGAAAGTGTTGGGGCTCATGGCAGCGGCATCCAGCATTATTCCGCTCGGCCTGCTGCACATGAGACCTCTGCAGTGGTGGCTCAGGACCAAAGGGTTTTCCCCGAGGGGCAACCCGCTTCGCACAATCAAGGTCACGAGGCGATGCCTACGCACCTTGACCCTGTGGAAGAATCTCTGGTTCCTGTCACAAGGCCCTGTGTTGGGGGCTCCGTCCCGACGGGTGACTCTGTCAACGGATGCCTCCCTCACGGGTTGGGGTGCGGTTCTGAGGGACCGCTCCTCACAAGGGCTGTGGAGCTCGCGGCACCAGTCCTGGCACATAAACCTGCTGGAGTTATTGGCAGTCCGCAGAGCACTACTTGCTTTCCTCCCGGACCTAATTGGGCATCATGTCACTGTGTTTACAGACAGCATGACAGTGGTGGCTTACATCAATCACCAGGGAGGTCTTCGTTCTCGTCCAATGTACAAATTGGTGAGACAGGTTCTTCTCTGGGCCCAAGGCAAGTTGCTCTCCCTCAGGGCAGCTCACATCCCTGGAGTCCAGAACATAGGAGCAGACTTCCTGTCGAGGCAGGGGCCGAGGCCCGGGGAGTGGCGGCTCCACCCCGAGGTGGTGGAGCAGATTTGGAGAAGATACGGGCAGGCACAGGTAGACCTGTTTGCCTCAGTCGAGAATACTCATTGCCCTCTGTGGTTCTCCTTAACGCATCCAGCGCCCATGGGGCAGGATGCCATGATGCATGTGCGGCCGAGGCTACACTTGTACGCTTTTCCCCTGATTGTTCTGCTCCCGGGAGTTCTGGCCAAAGTTCATCAGGACAAGGTCCGTCTCACGCTGGTGGCCCCCTATTGGCCCAGCAGGATCTGGTTCTCGGACCTGATATCCCTCCTGGACGGAGTCCCCTGGGAGATTCCTGTCAGGAGGGACCTTCTGTCCCAGGCGGAGGGTTGTGTCTTTCACCCCCACCCAGAACTTCTGAAGTTGTGGGTCTGGCCCCTGAGGGGACCCAGTTCTTCGAATCCGGTCTCACAGCCGAGGTTGTAGAGACCATCCAAAGTCTTTATTTCGAGAAAGTTTCTCGTTATTTCGAGATACTAAGTCATTATTTCAACTTAAATAATAATTTTTTTCTCAACTGTGGCGGAAATTGGCTTCCATAAGGTGAAGTTGCATTAACTCCTGTCAATTTGTTTGGTTTGTTCCTGTCAATCAAATGCAAACTCGGCAAGCAACACCTGACCAAACACTTGTGAAATGCGCAGAAGCTTCGTTTAGCCATAGTCAAGTGACAGGGTGTTTTGAATCACAGTTTCGGTTCAGTTTTTCGAAACATCTACGCTTCAGGATCTCGACACTGTGTCAAAACGTTAGTTTCGTGTCAGCCATCCCTACCTTTCTGACCCCTGCTAGGATTATCTATCACGTATGCTCTCTGTTTGCCCTGACCTTCTTCAGGATCCTTTTTGATCAGAAACACAATCAGCTATCCGTGGATATGGAAAATAAAAATATGCCTGACTTATTTAAAAATGCCTTTATACTTATTACAAATGCCTTGGACATTTAAAATTTTTAACTGTGTGCAAAACAATAAGAAGTAAGCATCAAACAATGATAGTGATTTTTAACTTAAAGTTGAACAGAAATATGTATGCTGAGGGCCAATAGCAAAACATAACTCCAAATACATATGCATTAACCCAGTGTTTTTCAACCTTTTTTGAGCAAAGGTAAAAAAAAAATCACAAGTCACACCACAAAACGTTAAAAAAATGAAACTCTGTAGCCTATATTAACAATATAAAGTCATTCTTATCAACATGTCCTGAATGGGAATCAAATAAACACAAAGAAAAAGTATTTTATGATTAATTAGTTTTCAAAAAAACATTTTTTAGACCATTTAGGTGAAATTGAATAACTGTTCACGGCACACCTGACAATCTCTCACAGCACACTAGTGTACCAGTGTACACAGTGGTTGAAAAACGCTGCATTAACCCATGCTCACTCTGTCATTCATGGTGCCTGCACACTTAATTCAAGGAATTAACTGAAAAAGCTTACTCTGCACCACTAGCTTCACAGCAGTGTGCAGGCACAGTCACAATGTAATGCACCTGTTTATGCTGGGTTATTTAAAAACAATGCCGTAGCGCAAAAATGCAAAATATGACATTTTCCTGAACAGGAGATCAGCAGATCAGACAGGAAAGCATAGGATAGAAAGAGGGGAATGGAACTGGCAAAGGCACTGGAATCGAAATCAGATTGACAGAGGCGCAGTTGCATTGCATCTCGAAGTGCAGCCCATGAAGATATTGACTTCAACGATCTTTGTAATTTCTTGTTAATGCTATAGTATCTGCTATAAAAACAAACAGATTTCACAAAGAGCACACAACTCTCACTTTGAGTAGAAACTGTTTGTAACACAGGTGTATCTGAACAGCTGAGTACCATGGGATGTCTTGGGTTATTAGTTAATTTGGTAGTGAGATAAATTCATTCTATTAAATATAGAATACCCATTGACATGGAAACAGTGGAATGAAAAAGGACAACAGATGGTGTTTTCATTAGAAAGCAGTTCCTGATTAAAGAATATGCTGCCTGATTTTGTTAGCATGTTCTCTCTACACTGATCAAATGACAGAATTTATAATGTCACCGCGGACAGAGGTGAATAAAATTATATGAATTTATTAAATATAAACAGTGGAATCACAGAACTGTATATCCAAGTGAAAACTGTCCTTATATATGATTGGTTTAAAAGACTGGAATATATATCTCATTTCTAATTTTGATATTTACAGAATTTTATGGCTGCAATGTGGAATTGCTAAGGTGTTCAGGGTTTTTTTTGCACAATGCAGTTCTTATACTGTTCTGCCTGACCATTGCTTACAGACTAAAGTCAAAAGCACTCCCAAGTTTTATGCAATTCTGGTGTGCTTCAATTGATTTTATTTCAACAGTCAAAAATGTCACTTAAAAAAAAGTAAAAGCCGATTTACATATTTTTTAATAAATACTCTATAAAAATCTAATATATTTTAAAGATGCTGCTCTAGATATTGATTAATTACACATCAAAATCATCAATTGTAATTATTCGCAATAAAACAAAATGTGCTCATGTCAATGCAGTTAGTGAAAAAAAGATTGTTTAATTGCACTAAATGAAAAGATGTACATTGCATTAAAATAAAATGTCTCAATAGATTTATGCTGTGAATATTTCAATTAAAAACATTTGGTTCAGCCACCATGTATTTGGGTAAGAATATAGGGCAGGGGCAGAGTCAGGTTCGTCTTGTGGAGACTAAGATTGTTGCCATTGCTGTGTTTCTTGCTCCACAGAGATGACATGAGCTGCAAAGGTTCCTTGAAAAAACAGGATATTATTGTAATTTCTGCAGAAACTTTTCTACTATTGTATGCCCCCTTACTAATTTATTATCTCCTTTTGATTCCTTTTGTATGGACTAAAGAAGACAGATTTAAACTACAACGGAGGCACTGTCTCCCTTTGCCTCAGAGGAAATATCCCTGCTTCATCAAAAACCTTGAACCGTGTCCAAATTAATATTGGTACTTTCTTTAGTCTTTTTAATGCTTTAATTAGGACAGTTACAGATCACCAGTATTTAATTAACTGCCGGATCAAAAACAATTAATGCACTGTGACTACTACAACAATAAAACAAAAGGTGCTCATGTTAATGCAGTTAGTGGAAAAAATATTGTTTCATTGCACAAAACGAAAAGATGGAGTGGTTCAATATATTTAAGCTGTGAATATTTCAACGGAACATTTCAAACAAATTTTCAATATTAACAATTAAATAATCCATATTTACCTTTAAGCTTTTTTTCACAGCATTCAGTCTGTTTAAAAATACACACTATAATATTTGATGAGCGATTTTTTATCCACTTTATTTTGCTTTACAAATTTGCTTCCATAATTTCAGTGGTTCAGATTTGACAGAAAATTCTATTCAAATCTGGGAACAGCAGTAGTGTCGAATCTGCCGATGCTTGTTCTCCATCTGCTGTTAATTGGCTCACTAGCAGGTCATTCAGTCACATAAACTGATTTGTAAAAATGGAGCAAGTGGTAAGTATATGTGATTATTATCATGGAACAGTATATATGCGGAACAGCTGATTAGGACACAAAAGCTGTATTTACATTTAATTCAATGTCTTCATGGTTAATTTCCCAAGATAAAACATTACATCTTAGGAAGACATACATTTCTCTAAGAATACAATGAATTAAAATGCAAGCACGGTTAATACAATGCTTTTTAATATATTTTATTTAGTGCAGTTCAACAAGCATTTTTGTTTCAAACACATTTGTCATTAATTTACTTCTATAATTGTGGCCATTCAAACAGCTCCTGTTGTGCCCACTCAGATTTATGAAGTAACTGTATTTTTTAATGCAACTTCCAAAAACAACAGTGACAGAAACGTTTTTCATTGAGTGATGTTAAATTTTTTCCAACCTTATTAAATATATGCATTATCACAAAGGCTGTCAAGTTCTTAATTTTAATTGCTATTTTAAAATTACAATTTTTAAGTAACAGCACTATAGGGGCTGTAACTTTCACAGATTAAAATCAGATTGTTTAGGGATGTGTGTGTAATACATTCTGTCATTTGGGACTTGCCATGAGCAAGAGAGGAATGGGTATGCACAGGAGATTAGATGTGGTTGAAAATTAAAAGTGTGCTCCTTTCATGGAACTTTTTAGTTTAATTTTGATTACTTTATTATTCAAAAGTGTTTTGAAAAACCCAATACCAAATTTCAAGTTGGTTACATTACCAGTAAAATAAAAATCAGTATCAACAAAAGCAATCTTTGCACAGCAGATGTGCGATGCACAGAAGTTGACTCTGAAGTGGCATTAGGTACATTTACACAGACTGTTTAATGCAAACAGGCATGAATACAATACAATTTATACAATGACATTTGTATAAATAATTATGAGATTCATTTTTTAAATCTAACATTTTGATTACAAATTTAAAATGATAATAATGAAATTATAATTTTAAATATGAAACTAAAACAAACAGAAGGTAGCGGCATGTCAGTGTCTTAATGATTGATTTTAATCATTAATTCAGCCGATTCATGATCCATGCTCGGTTCACTTAGTTTTGTTGTGCCTAAGATAAATTAATATGTTGGATAAATTAACGTGATAATATATCATGGCCACGAGATCCTATGTGGAAGTAACAATGTATTTTTCTCGTGGCCATGAGTTAAGTGTGTAACGCATTTCAAATGCATTGATCAATATGCTTGTGTAGACTTGGCTGAAATGTCCGCTGGTTCCCACAGGAGCTCATCGACAATATACGCAAATTCTTAGGAATACAAACTAGGAATATAAACAAAAAATATTTTTGTGGTTAAAAAAGTAACAAATTCTTCTCTCAGGGGTCAATTTGATACCCATTTGTCCAAAAAAACAAAGACAAATGAAGGGATGAGACTATAGAAGAGCCCCAATCCAGAACACATTCACATGTACACACACCAAGGTGAGATTTTGAAATTAAGTTTGAAATAATGTGATTAAATTATTATTTATTGATAAAATCTAGTCATTTAAAGGCAAGTCAAATAAATAACAAAAATGTGTATTAAAAGTATAATTTTAATATAATTTCAGGGCTTCGGGTCAATCTGACCCACATCTGATAGTCTACAAAGTGCCGATGATAGTTAAATGTGATTATTTGATTAATAGTATATAATTTCATGTGCTTCTGTGTCAAAGTATCTGTTATCAGATCGTTAGAAGATGTGACTTCAGTTAATGTGCCACATCCCTAATTCATTCATTTTCCACAAGGTGTCACTGTGGCACATGTCTGAGGTAAAACATGCCCCCTCATTACCATACGGACAAAGAAATATAGAAATGAGTAAATGTGAAAATAAATAAATGTATAAAAAATAAATGTGGAAATAAATAAAATAAAAAATAATTACATTTGGAAAAAATACAATTATACATGAGAGACATTAAAAGTACAGTGGAGTTCACTTATCTCGAGTCATGGTTGATTCGCCAATACAGTAGAACCCCGACTTACGAAATTAATCCGTTCCGAGGTTGGCTTCGTTAATCGGTCTTTTCGTATGTCGGTCAGGCTTTTACTTGTTAATTGCCTAATCCATTCCAAGCCTTACAAAAACACCACATTTAACATGGGATGTAGCACATCCCAGCTCCATACTTCTCGATTATCTCCCTTTTTAACACAATGTAAAGCATCCTCTTCTTCCTTTTAACTTCAGCAACAATCTTCACATCCATGGTGAGTGATTAGAAAAAGGTTTATGTTAACTAGGCACAATGCTGACCAATAGGAGAGCAGGATTGTAAAAAGTGTTCCCCTTCTTACATGGACTATTCCAGCCATCCCTGTCATTCAGTGCGAAATGGACTATTCCAAAACTTTCCATCTGAGAGAGCTGACGGATGATTAAGGTAAAAGAGATCAGCTGAAGATTGTATATATAGTTTATTGAGTGAAATACAGGGAATTAGTGCCAATCATTGAAGTTTTATCGATCATGCGTAACCACACATCTATGCACCTTTAATAAATACCAGTTTTGGATTATTCCCCGAGTGAGACATCATTGTTCTGACCAGACAAACTGTAGCCTTCATTCAACCCGAACCAAAATCAGCGCGAATTTCAAAACAAAACTCGAAAATGTTTTTTCGCATCTCGATCATTTTTTCGTTACTCGGGCGGAAAAAACCCCAAAATCTTTTAACGTATGTTGAATTTTTCGTACGTAGAGCGTTTTGTAAGTCGGGGTTCTACTGTACTATTAAATTGACATTTTTGAAGTGGAGCCGCCAAACTCCCTATTTGTCTCAGTATTTTCTTGTGGGTTATGTTGATTTTGTTATGTTGCCGAATCCTAGTATCTCGAGCAAAATCGAGGGACATATACTCCACTTCACAGGTTTATTTCGTGATTGAGAGTTCACTGTGCATACACGCATTGCACGTGGATCGCGGTCCTCACGCAGCAGATTCCGCCCAGATGCAGACAGAGAAGATGTTCACTCCTCCACGTGCAAATGAATCGCGCATGTACGGCAAGCCGCCGCTGGCTGATTACGCAATGACAGTACGGGATGTCAAATGTTCTTTGTCTAAAAATAATTAAATCACTGCACAAATATAAATCGCTGCATTTGTTTGACTCACACAGCCTCAGTCACGTACTCTTGTCCACTGTGTTTGTGCGCCTGTCTGTGACAAAAGCTAACTAGTTGGCTTGGCTTCATTCTAATACATAGATATATTGGGTATAGGTTATCTCGCTAAACGGTTATATCCATTAACGCTTTTTTGCAATCCCCGAGGCCGTCGACATAAGCGAACTCCATTGTGTCATGGTTGTAGACAAGGACGAAGAAGAAGACAGAAGACGATCCAACGGAACTTTAATTATAAATTCGAAGGTGGTGTAACAGCCGTGGAAACAAACATGTGGCAAACACAAACAAGGTTCAAACCAACATGAAGTCTACACGAACAACAACTGAGTGAACAAGGAGAACTTTCTTTGAGTGAACAGGAGAACTAAATATACTAACAGTGATTAACAAAAGACAAACACCTGTGATGATTAATGACTATGTAGGGGAATTTACAGTTAAGACCCGAGGACCAGATATGTTGAATGAAGACCAGGAGTCAGAAGTGCAGTCAATAGAAGAAATTTTAGTGAAGTTTAGTTTGCAGTTTCATCAGCAGAAGCCAGCTTCAGGTCTCACAAGGAGTTCTTAGGCCGCCCCAAATACAATAACATTGTTACAGCAATTATACTCTAACAGAGGGTGCTAACTACGTCAATGATGACGTTTAAATGATTCTGATTGGCTAAGAAAGAAAGAAAGAAAAACAAAACTAGTAATTTTCCACACAAGAGCAGACAGTCTGATGCTTATCTTCGTTGATCACATGGTTTACGGGTTCGTGACGTGGATTGTTGAGAACAAGTCATTCCGTCTCCTGATGGTGCCAGTTAATCACCTCACCAATACAGACCATATTAACGCACACACAAATACACAGCTTCTCCAAGGCTGAACTCGGCTCAGGCTCCAACTATAAACCAAAACATTCTGATAACATTCTCTATCTGTTGAGAAGTGCTGACAATATTCATCCTTACTCGATGGAAAAATACAGAAGAGTAAAGAAAGGTTTTAACTAATAAAAATCCCTCAAATAAGAAAGGGAAAAGAACATATGAAAAATAAAACAAAGAAACATATGAAAATTAAGACAAAGAAAAGAATATAGGTACAAATATGAAAAATGAAAGAATATATATACAAGCGGCAATGGATTTCCGAATAGTATCTTTCAACTATGCCAACTGATGGGTGACAGAAAGATCTAGAACAAAATGAACATGTGACTGAAAAAAGGCAAAATAAGAGTCCTGGTTTAGTGAAGACATGACATAACTCCCCCTCCCGGAAGGCGCGTCCTCGCGCCGTGATGATGTGGCGAGGAAGAGGAGATAGTGGACAGCAAACCAGGGAAGCCGGTGGCAGGAGGAGGCTCTGGAGGAGGACGAAGACCGGGAGGTGATGATGGGGTGAAGGCAGGAAGAGAACATGATGGCCATGGAGGAGGATGGTCCAGGTGGCAGACCCAGAGCAAGCCGCTGACAGCCCACGGTGGAGTCGACGGATGGAGGAGCCAGGGATGAAGACAGATGGCGGGGATCATGGTAAGGACTGACAGGGACGAAGCCAATGGATCCTAGGATGTAGCCGAAGAACCGATTGACCCAAACGATGCCGTTGGCCCCGGAGACCGAGGCGGAGCCGCAGCAACGAGTGTCCGAAGCTACACCGACGGGACAGAGGACAGAGTCGAAGGCGGTGTGACCGAGGACCAAGGTGGCACAGGAGGTGCTGAGTGCTGACTCAATAGAGGAGGTGAGAGAGGGAGGCTGGGTGGGAAGTCTGCAAGGTCCTGTAGCCAGAGCTCCAGGTTGGCCTGCGGTTCCGGCCAAGGGAGGTCCAGGTCGTCCCGGCAGTTCCGGCCAAGGGAGGTCCGGGTCTGGCAGGGCCGGCGGTTCCGGTCAGGGGAGGTTCGGGTCTGGCAGGGCCGGCGGTTCAGGCCAGGGGAGGTCCGGGTCTGGCAGGGCCGACGGTTCCGGCCACGGGAGGTCCTGAAGGTCCGGGGGCTCTGGCTCAGGCTGGCGGATCTCTGGATCTTGCACTGACCGGCGAGGCGAGGGAATCAAGGCTTGGGCGCTGGCTGACAAGCGGCAGGCTTGGGCGTTGGCTGACGAGCAGCAGGCTCAGGAGGAGAGACTGGATGATCTGGCTGTCTGGACTGGGGGTATTCGTTCTCCAGACACCTAATTACGGCTTCCTGCCAGCGAAGTCCTGTGGTGTCTGGGAGTTCCATCTTTTGATGGTAGTTTGCCCTGATCCAGAACAGCAAATTCAGTGTCGCGTCATCAAAGGGTGACAATGCGACAAGCGCACTGAACTCCATTGTGAACTTGAGGAAGTTCGTATTTCTATGGGCAATGGAGATGGACTCGATTCGAAAATCCATCTTCAAAAAGTATTTTTTATGCGACAAACCTTGGTCAGATTTTCTGTCACGGTTGTAGGCAAGGACGAAGAAGACGACAGAAGACAATTCAACGGAACTTTAATTATAAATTTGAGGGTGGTGTAACAGCCGTGGAAACAAACATGTGGCAAACACAAACAAGGTTCAAACCAACATGAAGTCTACACGAACAACAACTGACAACTAAGGAGTGAACAAGGAGAACTAAATATACTAACAGTGATTCACGAGTTCACACTTACGAATGATTCAGGAGCAATAAATGGTAAGCATATTTGGCGTGCTGTCCGAGGAGAGGGCTCCGAGCTCGGTATTCAGCCCGAACCTGGAGCACTCCCCCCGTATCCTGACTTTGATAGGAACAATTAAGTGTGAGGAGTTGGGGTGGTGGAGGGATGCCGAAAAATGTCAAAGAGCTGTAGGTGAGTCAAACATGTCTATATATACGTACTTCCTCTCCCGCTGATAGGATGAGGAGTAATTGCTGATGACGTGTTGATTGTGTTAATCATTTGAACGTGCTCCTCCCGAACTTTGTTAATAAAACATCATTTCACGAGTTCACACTTACGAATGATTCAGGAGCAATAAATGGTAAGCATATTTGGCGTGCTGTCCGAGGAGAGGGCTCCGAGCTCGGTATTCAGCCCGAACCTGGAGCACTCCCCCAAAAATTGCAATCTAGTCGGACAGCCGCTAAAGATTTTGATGACCCCCCAAAGAATTGCGAAGTTATGGCTGAGGGGGGGGAAAATGTGAGTTCGGGAGGGCAGATGAATGAATTTAGAAGCTTGCTCCTGCGGGAGCGTCACTGCTGCGGCAGTGGACTTTAGAAGCTTGCTCCTGCGGGAGCGTCACTGCTGCGGCAGTGGCAGTTAGAGAGAGCTGGAAGATAGAGAGAGCTTGCTCCTGCGGGAGCGTCACTGCTGCGGCAGTGGAAGTTAGAGAGAGCTGGAAGATAGGGAGAGCTTGCTCCTGCGGGAGCGTCACTGCTGCGGCAGTGGCAGTTAGAGAGAGCTGGAAGATAGAGATAGCTTGCTCCTGCGGGAGCGTCACTGCTGCGGCAGTGGCAGTTAGAGAGAGCTGGAAGATAGAGATAGCTTGCTCCTGCGGGAGCGTCACTGCTGCGGCAGTGGAAGTTAGAGAGAGCTGGAAGATAGAGAGAGCTTGCTCCTGCGGGAGCGTCACTGCTGCGGCAGTGGAAGTTAGAGAGAGCTGGAAGATAGAGATAGCTTGCTCCTGCGGGAGCTTCACTGCTGCGGCAGTGGAAGTTAGAGAGAGCTGGAAGATAGAGATAGCTTGCTCCTGCGGGAGCGTCACTGCTGCGGCAGTGGCAGTTAGAGAGAGCTGGAAGATAGAGATAGCTTGCTCCTGCGGGAGCGTCACTGCTGCGGCAGTGGCAGTTAGAGAGAGCTGGAAGATAGAGATAGCTTGCTTCTGCGGGAGCGACACTGCTGCGGCAGTGGAAGTTAGAGAGAGCTGGAAGATAGAGAGAGCTTGCTCCTGCGGGAGCGTCACTGCTGCGGCAGTGGAAGTTAGAGAGAGCTGGAAGATAGAGATAGCTTGCTCCTGCGGGAGCGTCACTGCTGCGGCAGTGGCAGTTAGAGAGAGCTGGAAGATAGAGATAGCTTGCTCCTGCGGGAGCGTCACTGCTGCGGCAGTGGAAGTTAGAGAGAGCTGGAAGATAGAGAGAGCTTGCTCCTGCGGGAGCGTCACTGCTGCGGCAGTGGAAGTTAGAGAGAGCTGGAAGATAGAGATAGCTTGCTCCTGCGGGAGCTTCACTGCTGCGGCAGTGGCAGTTTAGAGAGAGCTGGAAGATAGAGATAGCTTGCTCCTGCGGGAGCGTCACTGCTGCGGCAGTGGAAGTTAGAGAGAGCTGGAAGATAGAGATAGCTTGCTCCTGCGGGAGCGTCACTGCTGCGGCAGTGGAAGTTAGAGAGAGCTGGAAGATAGAGAGAGCTTGCTCCTGCGGGAGCGTCACTGCTGCGGCAGTGGAAGTTAGAGAGAGCTGGAAGATAGAGATAGCTTGCTCCTGCGGGAGCGTCACTGCTGCGGCAGTGGAAGTTAGAGAGAGCTGGAAGATAGAGAGAGCTTGCTCCTGCGGGAGCGTCACTGCTAGGGCAGTGGAAGTTAGAGAGAGCTGGAAGATAGAGATAGCTTGCTCCTGCGGGAGCGTCACTGCTGCGGCAGTGGAAGTTAGAGAGAGCTGGAAGATAGAGATAGCTTGCTCCTGCGGGAGCGTCACTGCTGCGGCAGTGGAAGTTAGAGAGAGCTGGAAGATAGAGAGAGCTTGCTCCTGCGGGAGCGTCACTGCTGTGGCAGTGGAAGTTAGAGAGAGCTGGAAGATAGAGAGAGCTTGCTCCTGCGGGAGCGTCACTGCTGCGGCAGTGGAAATTAGAAGCTTGCTCCTGGGGGAGCGGCACTGCTGCGGCAGTGGGGGTTCTGTTCAGTGTTATAGTCTTTTAGTTACAGACGTCTAAATACACTCAAGAAATAACAAAATCAATATGGCTTGTAAAAAGCATGAGTAAAACCTTTCAATTATAAATTGACAGTTAGACGTCTAAATACACTCAAGAAATAACAAAATCAGTATGGTTTGTAAAAGCATAAGTAAAACCTTTCAATTATAAATTGACAGTTGAATTTCTATCAGATGCAATTAGAAGCTGGCTCCTGGGGGAGCGTCACTGCTGCGGCGGTGGAAGTTGGAGAGAGCTAGCTCCTGCGGGAGCGACACTGCTGCGGCAGTGGGAGTTCTGTGCAGTGTTTCAGTTTTCAGTTTCAATTTCAGGAGTCTTGAAATCACTCTGGTTACAGACGTCTAGATACACTCGAGAAATCACAAAATCAGTATAGTTTGTAAAAGCATAAGTAAAACCTTTCAATTATAAATTGACGGTTGAATTTATATCAGATGCATGTTGCATATTTAATTTCAAAACAAACTTACCTGTTGGAGATCGGAATGTCAAAGTTTATGAAAGTTCACAAACTTATTGGCTTTGAATAAACCCTGAGCAGGGGTTCATCCAAATATCATAGACTTATAAAGCTTATCATAGACTTAAAGGGAGTCTTGAAATTACTTTGGTTACAGACGTCTAAATACACACAAGAAATAACAGAATCAGTATGGTTTGTAAAAGCATGAGTAAAACCTTTCAATTATAAATTGACAGTTGAATTTATATCAGATGCAATTAGAAGCTGGCTCCTGGGGGAGCGTCACTGCTGCGGCAGTGGAAGTTAGAGATAGCTTGCTCCTGCGGGAGCGTCACTGCTGCGGCAGTGGAAGTTAGAGAGAGCTTGCTCCTGCGGGAGCGGCACTGCTGCGGCAGTGGTAGTTAGAGACAGCTTGCTCCTGCGGGAGTGTCAGTGCTGCGGCAATGGAAGCAATGGCCATGAAGTTGTAAGTGGGGAGGAGCTGATGCTTAACGGAAGACCTTGTTTGAATGTGCGATCTGTTTGGTCTGATGTGGCTCTTGGAAGCTTCTGGAGACCAGCGGCGCAATGCTTGTATTACTGTTGGGAAAAGGCCTTGCACCGCCGTGGTTGCTGCACCTGTGCGAAATGAATGGCTGGATGAATGGTCTGTTGGGAATCCGGTTTGGGGTAGCGTAGCTTTAAGAAGTTTGGAACCGGAACTTGTAATGGGGTGGAATCGTCTATAGAGAGTGGGACGGATGGGAGTTTAGCTTGCGAGTTTCTGAAATGAAAGTAGGCTGAGTGGATGTGATGGTGGGTTATGAGCATCTGAGGCAACCAAGCCAGTGTGAACATGGCTTCACTGCTGCGGCAGTGGGAAAATTCCCCCTTGGCTGACTCCTGCGCGAGTGTGGGGGAACATCATTGCTGCGGCAATGGGGGCAGCGGTGGAATCATTTCTATTTGAACTGAGCTCATGCGGGAGTGAGGAGGTGCATCTCTACTGCGGAAAAGGTTTCGGCAGTGAGAAGTAGATTTCACCTAGGTAACCCATGGTGAAGCTGGCTTGGAAGTTCTTGGTGTTAATGGAATGCACTACGAGTCGGTGGTAGTGGGTAGAGATCATGTGGAGCAGACCACATGTGGAGTGGAAAGTCTTGAACTTTTCCACTCCACATGTAATCCTCCGAGGGAGTGGTTTGAAGCGAAAGCTTGAAGAATGAACATTTAGCGTTGATAAGTATCAACTCTGAATATTGATGTACTGGTTGGGAATAGGTCCACCTCTGGTGGCAGCAGCCTTAAGTTCAGTTGGGATTTGCGTTCAACTGATGTTGGCGACAGAGGTGGTTCTAAGCAGCAGTGTTTGTGGAATGGCATAGCAGAGAACGGGATGAAGGAGAATTAGCATGGTGGAGAGAATTAGGTGGGAAAGGCCAGGGGCGAAGCCACTTGCGGAGGCAGCCTCACGCTAGGATCGGAAGGCCGGGCTGCAGGCCTAACATAGGGGAAAAGTTAGGTACGTGCTGCCGTTGCTAACCCTGCACCGCTGGCGGAGGCAAGCTCGCACTTAAAGGGCGGCGTTTGTCGCTAGATGCTGGCATGTGAGGTGCAGTGCTGGAAAACTGCAGTGCGCTGCTGCGTCTTAACGCTTGGAAATCTGGTTTGCAAGGGAGAGATATGAAGATTTAAGGAACGCACGTTTGAGGCGTTTTGAAGGTAGAGTTGATTTGGAGATGGTACGGCTGACTGAAGCGAGACCTATTCTAGTTGATTTGCTTTGGTCGTCCTCCTTTACTATTGATACGAGTGCTGAGGTGTCGTAGGAAGTTGGGCAAGAAGGTGGATGTCTTGAAGGTGGGGGTGAAGGCAAGCCTCGGCGTCATAGGGTGCGACAACGGAGCGGAAGAGCTGGCGACCGCGTGGTGTTGTTGGAGGCTCGGTTGCAGTGTTTGTTGAGTGCGAGAGCTCCTTTCGACAGTGGGATACAATGAAGGAACTTGGGAGGAAGAGTTTATCGTGAAACTGGTACATCTCAATCTTGGACAGGGGTGGCCAACCTGTTCAGCGTGAGCCTCGAAATAAGCTGCGGAGCCGCATGGAAGACTGTTAAATTCGCATTTGTTGATGGGGTTTTTGACATTAGAAAGGTCTCGCACATATATCACACTTTTAACATATGGCGACCCACGAGCTATGCAAGCATTCAGAGACAATGCGTCTGTGGATTATATATGCGGGAAAAACGGAATATCATCTCATTGACGGTGACAGGAAGTATAAAAGTAAGCAGCGGCTTGGTAATGTAGTGATCGGTTGGAAAACGACTCCGGTTACTATCGTAGCCTCTGTAATTTTATCATATCTCGTTTAGAGAAGTATGAAGGCAATGCTATTTAAGATATTTATACCGTCTGGCAGCCAGATCTGCATCGCGCTACGATTGGCCAGTTGTCAACTGCTGTTATCCATAAAGTTTCAGAAATGACGTGAAGGGGAGGAGTTCCCGAATGCATTTCATTAAACATCTCGTTCCTACTCTCGAAAGGGAACGCGCTTCTGCGCGCCTCTATTTGAATTCGGAAAAACATCATGTCCGCGTGAGCGGCGGCTGATCTTGGCAGGATACATGTAAATTTATGTTTATGTAGACAAAAGGTCTCAGCGGGCCGGATGAGAGCTGCGAAAGCAGTCAAAGAGCCGCATGCGGGTTGGCTGCCCCTGTTCTTGGACAATGTGGCGAAAGGCGGGGCATCACATGATCGCCTGCTAGATTTGAACACATTGGCTGGCGCTGAGCCAGAGAAAGCGCTCGAAGCTTGTTGCTGTTCAGCGTTTCAATCTCTTGAATTATTTTGGTTACGGACGTCTATCGACTTATAAAGCTTATCATGGACTTAAAGGATTGAAACAGTGAAGGCAAATAATTACTTTGAAAATAGAAAGTGCATATGGTTTCTTTCCGGCGAGTCCACTTAATAGCCGATTGAGTTGAAACAACAAGGCAGCGTTGGCAATAAGTACTTGATTCTTGTGTGGGCGGCTGAGCGCGCGATCGACTGTAATGAGCGCGATCTGAAGTGGCGCGTGCGATCGGACTGTACTGCGCGCGATCTGGCTTCGGTGCGCGCTACCGCTTGAGATGCGAGGAAGCAGCGCGCTACTTTAGAACAATCACATTTCAGACGTGGGTTCCCCGGAACAGTAGTATTGAGAGGCACAACTGCTCGTGATTTAGCGATGCAGAAATAAAGCGCCGGGAAGGATTACAGCTGCTCTTGTTTGTGTGAGCTGACGGACAGAGAGAGTGTGAGCTGAAGCTGCAGCGCGGTCTGCTGAGGCTCGCGGCAGCGGCGGCGGCCTGGCTAGCAGGAAGAAAGCGGCATTGCCTGGGAGTCGAGCTTGTAGCTCGACCAGCTTTATCGTCCTTTCTCAGTGGCAGGAGCGATTAAAGCCGATGTAGAGCTGCTGGATACGGATGTTTGCTTGGTGGCGAGAGCAGGCCTCAAGTCTTACTGTGCGTTGCTTGTTGTTGCTTAGGACCCGATTGTTTGGTCTGGCACCCGTGATGTATTGCTGAGGGTGAAAATAGTTAGCATAGTGTTGAGCGGATGGGGATCGCTACTGGGTCCGGAGGTTTTCGTGGAGAATCCATCTGACGAGTGGAGCTCGATTTCGGGTGTGTAGCGACGAGAAGGCGGAGCCGCAATGCCGTAAACTGACGAGATGCCGAAAAATGTCAAAGAGCTGTAGGTGAGTCAAACATGTCTATATATACGTACTTCCTCTCCCGCTGATAGGATGAGGAGTAATTGCTGATGACGTGTTGATTGTGTTAATCATTTGAACGTGCTCCTCCCGAACTTTGTTAATAAAACATCATTTAACAAAAGACAAACACCTGTGATGATTAGTGACTATGACAACTGATGGGTGAAAAGATCTAGAACAAAATGAACATGTGATTGAAAAAAGGCAAAATAAGAGTCCTGTTTTAGTGAAGACGTGACACACTGTATAAATATTAATTTATTTTTAAATTAATATTGCTTTTTTGCTTTTTACATTTCCTTGTATATTTATGCATTTTATTTTTACATTGCTTTGTATATTTATTTATTATTCATCTATGCATTTATTTATAATTTCTATATTATTCTGAATTCTATACAGAATATGCTGCCAGAATATGCTGTAGCACGTACCTTGCTACGTGCTACATTAACATTCTTAATTTTGTAGGCCTACCTATGTAAAAGTGGAGATTTAGCACTAATAGGCTATAGACACAGACTTCCGTGAGATCTTCATAGAGATCATAGACAGTGATTTAAGACTCAAACTCTTTTCAATACAAAAACACCTGAGTGAGTTCTTGTTTTTATTTATTTTATTAGTTATTGTTTTTATTTATTTCATAAAGGTAAAAAATGCATTGGAAAAGGTGTGCCTGCAGTCTAAAAGGAAGAGAGGGGGCAAACAGAAGGATCTTAAATTCCTCAGGGGCAATGCCACTCTAAAAGGGTTGAGAACCACTGATGTGTGTGTTTTGTCACATGTTTTAGTTCTGTGGTCTAGTTTTCAGTTCACTGCCATTACTTCATTGTTTGTTTAGTGTTTGTATCTGTGGTTCATCATAGCCCTGTGTTGTTCTTTCTTTTGTCAGTTCCTATCATATATATACCATTCCATTCCTGTTTGTCTTTTTGTTGAGTATGAAGTTTAATCTTTCTTCATCTTTAATCTTTAATAATCTTTATTGCAACTAACTGACAGATGATACAAATTAATTATTTGTCTCAGACACAAATGTGCATATTTCATGTCCTCATTTCAAGTCAAGCAATATAGAATCACATTCTAAAATAAGGCATAAAAATATAAATTTGTGTTATATTTGTATAAACTTAATATAAGGAAAAAAGGAGAATACAACCCTGCTACTGCAATGACACAGTGCGCACAAGGAAAGTTTGAATTTCATTAACACTTTATTGTGATTGTCTCTTTGATTATTCTACTTGTAGGAGCCATATTTAGATTAACTTGAATTCATTAAGTTTGTTTTTGTTTTATTTAGAAACAATGTGATTAATGTGTATGTAAATAAGGAAATTGGGTTTAAAGTCTGATGCTTAGATTAATCATCATCATCTTCACCTGAATTCACTTGCTCCGCCTCCTGGACGCGTCACTACAGCGCGAAAGTGCATGTGTTAAATTGAGTTTGAGTTTGTTTGTTAGACAGGTTAGAGTGTGGAAAGCAACAGTTTCTTTAATCGCATTTCGCTGTTCGTTTCGCATTACTGGAATTCTGAGTTTGATAACTTTGTTTTGAAAGTAAACCGGAGATTGTGAATAATAAATCTTGTTTTGTTTGACGATCGCATCTCTGTGAGTGCTTAAAGGAAATGTGAATTAGGAAAACCCACACTAGCCTCACGAGGCTAAAGAAGATCAGCCTCAACAGTATTAAAGAAACTCACTCCTAAGTTTGATCGACGAGATACAGAGGACTGCAAGTGGATTGTCTTACCAAGAAATCTGGACGCTTTGCTGTTTGTCGCCGGAGTGGAAGGACGCGATTTATGAATGAACCGATCAGCTGTGAGTACGAGACGCACAACAAACACCGCAACTGATGAATGACGCGAGCTCGGAGAGATTGTGTGAGTAAACAAACATCCAAGCATTGTAATAGTGAGGAAAACACGATCGCCTGATTTCTGAAACTTGTGTTTAAACGCAAAAGTACAAAATGATTGATGACGAGATTCAAACGGCCGTCGAAGCCGAAAAGCTTTTGAAATCACGCATTGCAACGCGTAGAGGTAAACTTGGAGTATGCACGCGGAAAATGAACGAAATTAAAGCTCTACTTGCTGAAGGTGGAAGTGTTGAACAGGTAGATGACTCCATGGCGACATTACTGTTTTTCATTCAGGATTTTAAAAGTATGCATAAAGCAGTTCAAGAACTTTTAGAAGAAGAAGAAAAGTTAAATGATCATGCAGACTGGTACGAACCTAGAATGATGAATTTCGATTATTTTACTAAAGAAGTTGAATTATGGAGGAGAGAAAAACTAATTCTACAAACAACAGTTGAACCAAAAGACAGCATTTCGAACATCTCTAGTGTTTCTTTAAGGTCTACATCATCTAAAGCATCTTCTGCTGCTAAAATAGCTGCTGCTGAGAAAGCCGCTTTAGAGGCACGAGCCAAAACTCTTCCAGATATACAAGCTTTACAGATGCAAGAAGCCATTATAAAATCAAAGATTGAAACGGCAGAACTGCAAACACAAATAGCTGCAGCAGAAGCAAAGTTCAAAGTACTGAATGAAAAGGCTGAAATTAAATCTGTAACACAAGGCGATGCTATGAATGAGTATTATGAAGCAAATAAGGAAGAGAATGTTGATCCTACTTTTACAGATACTTCTGTACTAGAATTCGCTCCTGTTTCAGCATTACCAAAGACTCCACTGCAGAGAGTAGTTAGTCACGCGCAAACTAACACTCAAGCAGCCACAACATCAAGTCCACAGTTACAGGCCAGTAACAACTCTCAAAAGGGCTTAAGCTTAATCGTTCGATGGCAAAAGGAAATTAGTGATCTTATGATTATGCAACAAAATCTTTCTCTCTTGCCTAAAAGAGAAGTTCCAGTCTTTGATGGGGATCTACTGTCCTACCAATCCTTCATTCATGCTTTTAAGTACCTGATCGAGGACAAGACTAGCAGCAGTCAGGATAGGCTTTACTTTCTTGAACAGTTTACTTCTGGTCAGGCCAAAGATCTTGTTCGCAGCTGTTTACACATGGAACCTCGCAGAGGATATGCTGAAGCTCATCAACTTCTAAAGAAACATTTCGGTAACGAAATAAAGATTGCAAATGCTTACATCGAGAAAGCACTGAACTGGACAGCCATTAAAGCTGACGATGGAAAATCACTTCATGCCTACGCACTTTACCTGAGGGAATGTTGCAACGTCATGCAAGATCTAGAGTACATGGATGAATGGAATGTGGCATCAAATTTGAAATTGATTGTTGCCAAACTCCCATACAAGCTCCGCGAAAGGTGGCGAAATACATCTTTTGAGTCATTCCAAAGATCAAACACTCGTATTAGATTTAAACATCTTGTAGAATTCCTGGAAACTCAGTCAGAAATTTTACTCCATCCAGTCTTTGGAGATATCAAAGATCCAACGGTAAACATGCGTTAAATGACTGCATGACATTGATATCAGAGTCACAAGAACAAAGAGTTGGCTATTTAAGAAAGAACGGTCACTGTTTCGGATGCTTAAAAAAGGGTCATATGAGCAAAGATTGCAATAAGAGGATGACTTGCCAGATATGCCAAAGAAAACATCCTACACTGCTCCATATCAACAATGGAAAATCTACGGTTTTAAATCTGTCAAATTCGAACCTCAAAGAACCAAAAGAAACGCCTGTCAATAGTGCACTTGTATCAACTGATCATGTGACAGGGGCCAGGAGGGAATGTGCATTAGCAATCGTGCCAGTTCAAGTTAAAGTTGCCAAGGGGAGTAAGACCATAAGAACCTATGCCTTTCTTGATCCTGGCAGCTCTGCAACGTTCTGCACTGAAAATCTTATGAGCCAGTTGAATGCCAAAGGACGTAGAACTGAGATACTTCTGCGAACAATGGGGCAGGAAAGGCCCGTAAAGAGCTTTGAACTCACAGGACTAGAAGTAGGCAGCTTAGATGGTAGTGTATACATAGATCTGCCAAAAGTATATACGCAAGATAAGATTCCGGTTTCAAAAGAGAACCTTCTTTCCCACTATGATCTTGAAAAATGGCCTTATCTCAAAGAAGTTGAACTAAAAAGAATCAATGCTGACATTGAAATCTTAATTGGCGTTAATGTTCCAAAGGCAATGGAACCATGGCAGATAGTAAACAGTCAAGGAAATGGACCATATGCTGTTAGGACTGTGCTTGGGTGGGTGGTTAACGGCCCACTCCAATCTTGTCCCCCTACGGACGAAACTGGACTAATGTCAGTCACGGTCAATCGTGTCTCTATGGAGAATATAAAAGACTTGCTTATCCAGCAATATAATCACGACTTTCCTGAAAAGGATTATGAGGAGACAAGTGAAATGTCTGTTGAAGGCAAGCTATTTATGAACATCGCAACAACTTCAGTGGAACTGAAGAATGGTCATTACTACTTACCTCTACCTTTTCGTAATAAAAATGCAACCTTGCCTAACAACTATAATGGAACAGCCCAACGCACACTAAACCTCGCAAAGCGATTCAAGAAGGATCCTGCTTATGCAAATGAGTACAAAATGTTTATGGAGGATGTGATGAGAAAGGGATATGCAGAAAAGGTGCCATCAGATCAACTACAAGGAAAGGATGGATGTGTATGGTATCATGGTGTGTACCACAAGAAAAAAGGAAAACTCAGATTTGTTTTTGATTGTTCATCTTCATACAAAGGTATGTCTCTGAACTCCGAACTTCTCCAAGGTCCTGACCTGACCAACCCACTTCTCGGTGTTCTGCTTAGATTTAGATCGGAAAGAATTTCAAAGATGGCAGACATTGAAGCAATGTACTATCAAGTGCGAGTTCAAGATCATCATCGTGACTTTCTTCGATTCTTGTGGTGGCCACAAGGGGATGTTAACCAGCCACTAGAAGTTTACAGAATGAATGTTCATCTTTTTGGCGCAGTATCATCTCCAAGTATTGCCAACTTTGCCTTAAAGCAAACAGGAATTGATCATTCTGAAACGCACAGCTCACAAGTAATTGACACAATCAAGCATAGCTTCTATGTTGACGACTGTCTCAAGTCTGTGGCCACAGAGAAAGAAGCAATCAAGCTCATTAAAGACCTGAAGGAAGCTTGCGCACTAGGAGGATTTACTTTGAGTAAATGGGTGAGTAACAGCTGTGAAGTCCTGGAGACCATTCCAGAAATCTATAGAGCCCCGCTTGTGAAACACCTTGACCTGGATAGAGAAAAACCTCCTCTTGAGAGGGCACTTGGAATCCAGTGGAATATCCAAAAGGATGTCTTTACTTTTCGGGTAGCTGCTAAGAACCGAACTCCCACAAGACGAACCATCCTCTCTATCGTCAGTTCCATCTATGACCCACTTGGTTTCCTCGCTCCCTTTGTTCTCAAAGCTAAGCAACTCCTGCAAAGGCTGTGCCAAGAGAAGTACGGATGGGATGAAGTGATCCCAAATGAAATGATGAGACCATGGCAAAGGTGGCTCACAGAGCTAGACCAGCTGAGCAGATTTGAGGTGGACAGGTGCATAAAGCCTGAGAACTTTGGTGTTGTAAAGACTGCTGAATTACATCACTTCTGTGACGCAAGTGAGTTAGGATATGGGACGGTAAGTTATCTCAAACTTACAGACAGTCTCAAAAGGGTTCATATCGCATTTGTACTAGGAAAGGCCAGAGTAGTCCCACTAAAACGGACGACTATTCCTAGACTTGAGCTTGCAGCCGCAACACTCGCTGTAAAAGTGGACAGAATGTTGCAAAAAGAACTTGAAATGGAACTGGAAGGATCTAACTTTTGGACAGACAGTACAGTAGTACTGAAGTACATTCATAACCAAACAAAACGATTTCATACATATGTTGCCAACAGAATTGCTGTGATACATAACCTTTCCCAAGTACATCAGTGGAGGTATGTACGATCTGAAGACAACCCGGCAGATGACACCTCACGTGGGCTACGAATTGAATCTCTTCTGAATTCCACGAGATGGCTGAACGGTCCTCACTTCTTGTCAAAAGAGAAATCTGAATGGCCTGAAGCTCCAGAAGATCTTAGTTACATCTCATCAAGTGATGTAGAGGTAAAAAGGGAGATCACTATAAATTGTTTGAACCTACAAATCAATGCAACTACCAGAATAATTTATTATTATTCTTCATGGAGGAGATTACTGAGAGCTGTTGCATGGTGGCTAAGGCTCAAAAGACTCTTGATGCTCCGAAATCAGAAAGACAAAGGTCTTAGTATAGATTCCAAATGGGAAATTAAGCAACAAGGCTTAACTGTGGAGAATTTAGACGAAGCAGAGAGGTCAATCATTCGCTTTGAACAACAGCGCTACTTTAACTCAAAGATAACACTCCTGAGAAAAGGTCTACCTATCAAATCCGACAGCTCCATTCACAAACTGGACCCAATTACTGATGATGGCATCCTGAGGATTGGAGGCAGGCTAAGTAAAGCAGCTATGCCGGTGAGTCTAAAAAACCCAATCATCTTGCCAAAAGACTCTCACATATCAAAACTGATCCTGCGTGATATCCATCAAAACATTGGACACTCAGGAAGAAATCACATGCTTTCAAAACTTGGTCAAAAGTTCTGGCTACAGTCTGCCAACTCTTCTGCTAGAAAGATAATAAAATCCTGTGTCTTTTGCAGACGAATGCAAGCTAAAGTTGGAGAACAGAAAATGGCCGATTTACCAGAAGAACGCGTCTCTCCTGATTTACCACCTTTCTCACATGTAGGCATTGACTATTTCGGACCTATTGAAGTCAAAAGAGGTCGCTCTCATGTGAAAAGATGGGGAGTGATATTTACCTGTCTGGCGAGCCGAGCTATCCATCTTGAAGTAGCAAGCACATTAGACACAGATTCTTGTATCAATGCCATTCGACGGTTTTTATGTCGGAGAGGACCAGTACTGACCATCAGGACAGATCGTGGCACCAATTTTGTGAGTTCACAGAAATAACTAGAGACCTCTTTGAGTCATATAGACCAGTGGTTCTCAAACTTTTTAGCTAGCGACCCCTAAACTAACATCGACGAGAACTCGCGACCCACTACCACAGAATTCACAAACAATAAACAAAAAAAAGTTGTTTTAAATCCACATCCACTTCCTTTGGAAGCTTGTTTCCGCCACAGAATAAAAAAAAATACAAAAGGTAATTGCGACTTTATATCATTTATAACTTGCACTGTAAATTTATATTACAATTTCACAATGAGAAAACAAGTCAGAATTGCGAGATGTAAAATCGCAATTTTTAGATTAAAAAAAAAAAAAAAAATCGCCATTATCTTTTCAAATATTTTCTTACATAGCGGAAACAAACTTCCATAATATTTACTGTATTTACGCTTACCTTTCAGTGGGATGGGTGCACTTGTTTTTCGGTGCACAAAAGGTGGTGTGATAAATGATGCATAAGCATTAGCAGTAATTTGGGTTTTGTTGTGCGAGTGTGCGTTTTTGAATCTGTAATTCCTTCTCTTTTCTGCGAAAAAAGTCTATAGGTTTCTCAACACAAGCAGGATGTCTTGTCTCCAAATGTCTCTGCATTTTTTCAGGCTTCATACTTTCATGGGCAAGCACTTCTGAACAGATGACACACTGAGGACGGTCCACATCATTGACAGTAGAGCAATTGAATCCATACTTTATGAATTCCTCATGATATTTCCGACGTTTCCTACATTGGCCAGAAGGGGTCTTGCTCTTGTGTTTTGTAGAGGTACACGGCTCAGATGATTCAGGCAGACTGTCCACAATTTCCTCAACATTTTTAGCCTTGCGAATTACACATTTATCCATTCTTGCAGTTGCAGTTTCCACGTGCAGTATCGATAACTAGCGATCAGTAGCCGCACGGTGACGTCATATCTTAGAGCAGGGGTCGGGAACCTACGGCTCGCGAGCCATATATGGCTCTTTTGATGGCTGCATATGGCTCTTTTGACGCCGCCGCCCGTCGACAGATACTTCCGCGTTCGTAGGACAGGCAGATCGCGCCGCCGCACTCGCGTTACTTCCGCGTTCGGAGGACAGAGACAACTCGCGACCCCTTGAAATCATCCCGCGACCCCCCGAGGGGTCGCGACCCCCAGTTTGAGAACCACTGATATAGACCATCACAAAATTCAAGACGTATTGCTGAATGATCATGTCATTTGGATGTTTAATCCCCCCTTTGCAGCTCACTTTGGAGGAGTATGGAAGAGATTAATCAAACTAGTTAAAAAAATACTGATTTCAGTACTAAAACAACAATCGCTGGATGATGATATGTTGCAAACAGCTCTGTATGAAGTTGAGTGTATTCTCAATGACCGGCCCATCACAACTGTATCAGGTGACCCAAATGACCTTGAACCACTTACACCAAATCACCTTTTGCAGTTAAAATCTAAACCCCTCTTGCCGCCAGGACTCTTCAGTAAGGATGACTTGTATGCTAGAAAGCGATGGAAACAAGTGCAATGCCTTGCAGACCTTTTCTGGCAAAGATGGACTACTGAATATCTTTCACTAATGCAGCAATGGCAAAAGTGGGCCAATACCAAGAGAAACTTCAAGGTAAATGACATAGTAGTCATAGTAGATTCTACTGCTCCAAGAAACTCCTGGCCATTAGGTCGTGTGATACAAACCTTACCGGGTTCCAAAGGTCTTGTCCGCAGTGTCTTGGTAAAGACTAAATCCACTGTTCTAAAAAGACCCATCACTAAACTCTGCCTGCTTCTTGAAGCTGAAAAGCCAGACTAAGAGGTTAGAGATATCGACCTTCTATGGTCTGATTGATTCACACGCTATCACATATCCTGACAAACACACGCATACCATTATGCTCACTCACAGCAGTACATACCTTTACATGGACTTCTCAATTCTGCACTACATGTACATTCAAAATTGTGCACATACATGGACTTTACAAATTTTGCACCACATTTACACCAATTGACCTTGAACTTTGGGGGGGGGGGATTATCATGTCTTGTTAAAAAAAAAAATTATGTATGTATTAATGTTGTAATGCTGTGATATATTTTTGTATGTCTGTATATTTGTTTTGATGTATTAGAATTCCTTATGTATTTTGGCTCCAATTTTGTGTTTGGTAATTGTTCTGCTTCTGGCAATAACAATTAGGGGCCAGTGTGTAGGAGCCATATTTAGATTAACTTGAATTCATTAAGTTTGTTTTTGTTTTATTTAGAAACAATGTGATTAATGTGTATGTAAATAAGGAAATTGGGTTTAAAGTCTGATGCTTAGATTAATCATCATCATCTTCACCTGAATTCACTTGCTCCGCCTCCTGGACGCGTCACTACAGCGCGGAAGTGCATGTGTTAAATTTAAATTTGAGTTTGTTTGTTTGTTAGACAGGTTAGAGTGTGGAAAGCAACAGTTTCTTTAATCGCATTTCGCTGTTCGTTTCGCATTACTGGAATTCTGAGTTTGATAACTTTGTTTTGAAAGTAAACCGGAGATTGTGAATAATAAATCTTGTTTTGTTTGACGATCGCATCTCTGTGAGTGCTTAAAGGAAATGTGAATTAGGAAAACCCACACTAGCCTCACGAGGCTAAAGAAGATCAGCCTCAACACTACTATTCTACTAAAATTAGTATAAGTAAATTTGCAAGTACGTCAACTAATTCTAACTGTAGTAGTCGACTAATACTATACTAATAATGGGAGTTATCAGACATGAAGGTGCAATGTTACTTGTGTGTTAAAGGGGCCATCAAAATAAAGTGAAACTAGAATTTCTTACACAAAACATAAAACTTCATAAAAAAAAACACATAGCTGGGACAAACAACCAAAGGCATTAGTGGCCCAATGCTCACATGCATGATGTAAATCTCCTTCACCACCACATCCCAAAGGTGCTCTATTGGGTGACTGTTAAGACCATTTGAGTATAGTGAACTCAATATCATGTTCAAGAAACCATTTTGTGATCAGTTGAACTTGACGTAACCATCAGGAGATTGGTACACAGTGGCCGTAATGGGATGAACATGGATGGTCAGCATCAATACTCAGGTAGGCTGTGGCATTTAAACAATGTACAATTGGTACTAAGAAGCTCAAAGTGTGCCAAGAAATACCCCACCATTACACCACCAGCAGCCTGAACCATTGATAGGCAGGATGGATCTATGCTTTCTTGTTGTTGATACTAAATTCTTAATCATCTGAATGGTATAACAGAAATCAAGACTCATCAGGCAACATTTTTTCAGGTTTCTATAGTCCAATTTTGGTAAACCTGTGCAGTTTTAGCTTCAGTTTCCTGTTCTTAGATTTCAGGTGTGGCAAATGTTTGAATCTTTTACTGCTATACGTTCAGATATGTTCTTATGTATACCTCGGTAGTAACGAGAAGTAAACTACATTTGAGTTACTGTTGCCTTTCTATCAGCTCAAACAAGTCTGGCAAAACCTCTAGCATCACCAAGGTGTTTTAATCCACAGAACCGCCATCCTCTTGACATTTTCACTTTTCTCCCTGGACCATTCTCTAAACTGTAGAGATGGTTGTGCGTGAAAATCCCAGTAGATCAGCATTTTCTGAACACCAGGCCATCTGGTGAATGCATGGTTACCAATAACCATGCCACACGCAAAGTGATTTTGAACTTCAGCAGACCACCTTGACCATGTCTGTATTCCTACATGGCTAAATGCTCTGAGTTACTGCCATCCAATAGGCTATAATATTTAACATATATTTGCATTAACAATCAGTTGAACAGGTATACCTAATAAAGTGGCTGGTGATTGTACATGTGTGCGTATGTGTAAGTAAGGTAAGTTTGAATAAATCTTTAATGAAAAATCTGCCTTAAGTGCAATAAAAAAATTTGTATAAAACTGCACTTGTTTATTAAATAAATTTGATAATACACACAAAACGTCTCAGGTTACGTATGTAACCATAGTTCCCTGAGAGGGAACGAGACGCTGCGTCTTTCAATCGCTTTGGGGAATACTCGTGCTGCCTCGCGAAGCACAATATGTAAACTTCCGTTGCGTGTGTGAGTGATGGTCGCGGCTTGGTCACGTCACAAACCAGGTCATAAAAGAATGCCGGTAACCCGGAAGCGGCAGCTTAGAGGTGTCTGAGCAAGCCCTGAAGGCGCAAGGAGCTGAGGCCAAAGACGCAGCGTCTCGTTCCCTCTCAGGCATCTATGGTTACATACGGTTACAACTATGGTTACATTCCCTTTCAAGGGAACTCGCGCTGCGTCTTTCGATCACTTTGGGGAACGATATACCAACGCCACCTCACCACAGGCCGACGAGTTTCAGACAAACATCAGATAAAGACACACCTAATATAAGGGCCTTAGAGGCAGCCATGCTCCTAGTAGAGTGGGCACGAACCCTCAGAGGCGAGGGGGATCCGGCCAACTCGTAAGCCAGGGTGATAGCCTCAACTATCCACCTGCTTAAAGTGGGTTTGGATGCTGGGGCCCCATTGGGGGTCCCAGGGCAAACAAACAATTGGTCTGACATACGCCAAGAGGCCTTGTTTTTAAATTCCTGGTCCTGGTCACCGAAGGGGGGAGGGCAAAAGGCCTGCAGCGTGATAGCCCTGGCCACATGAGTGGGCACTTTGGGCACATAGCCTGGCCTGGGAGGGAGCTACAGAGAGCGCCTGTAGATCCCCAACTCCCTTTAGCGATGTTATAGCTAATAAAAACAAAGTTTTCAAAGTGAGGAATTTTAGAGGAACCTCATCCAAAGGCTCAAAAGGTGCCTGAGACAACCCCTGGAGTACCAGGGATAAGTCCCAGGTAGGAACCTTGGGCTTTACTGCAGGCCTTAGCCTAATAGTACCACGGAGGAAGCGTATGACGAGGGGGTCCCTGCCAATGGACTTACCTCAGTTGAGAGACCTGAATCTATGAGCTGGGCCCCCTCAGAGGCCAAGCCCACAGTTTCAAAAGTTCTGGGCAGGGGTGAAGAATCGAGCCCGCTGCCTGAGACAGGAGGTCCACTCGAACTGGGATCTCCCAGGGGACTCCGTCCAAAAGGGACACAAGATCCGCAAACCACACTCTGCCCGGCCAGCGTGGAGCAACCAGTGTGAGATGGACCTTGTCCCGGCGAACTCTCTCCAGAACTCCCGGGAGCAGAGCAATTGGGGGAAAAGCGTACAGACATAGCCTCGGCCATGTCTGCACCATGGCATCCAGCCCGAGTGGGGATGGATGCAGAAGTGAATACCACAGAGGGCAGTGAGTTGTTTCCTCGGACGCGAACAGGTCTACTTGTGCTCGGCCGAACCTTAACCAAATATGGGACCAAAGGAGGATCTGCCGCGCCAGTTTGTATAGTGGTCGCGAACGAAGACCCCCTGATGATTTATATAGGAGACCAAAGTGGTGCTGTCGGTCTGAACAACCACATGATGGCCCCTGAGGTCTGGGAGGAACGCTTGGAGCGCCCTCCAAACAGCCATCATCTCCAGCAGGTTTATGTGCCAGGATAACTGATGTTTGTGACCTTGGCACAGACCTTGGGCGGAGCGATCCCTCAGGACCGCTCCCCAACCCGTAAGGGATGCGTCCGTCGATAGCATTACACGTCGACAAGGAGCACCCAATACGGGTCCTTGAGACAGAAACCAGGGTTTCTTCCACATATCCAAGGCACGTAGTCATCGCCGTGTGACCTTGATAGTGTGGAAAGGGTTGCCCCTCGGGGAAAACCCTCTGGTTCTGAGCCACCACTGTAATGGCCTCATGTGTAGCAGCCCGAACAGGATGACGCTGGAAGCTGCTGCCATGAGGCCCAGCATTCGCTGAAAATGTCTTACAGTGATGGACTGGCCTATTTCGACTTTCTTCATGGTTGACAGGATCGAATCGATGCGGGCGGGGGATAGCCGTGCCCTCATTGAAACCGAATCCCATACAAGCCTAGGAAGGTGGTTCTCTTAAGAGGAGAAAGCACACTCTTCTTTGCGTTCAACCTCAACCCTAGCACTCTCATGTGTGCGAGAACAACATCTCGATGCTGAACCGCTAACTGTGGCGACTGGGCCAGAATCAGCCAGTCGTCGATGTAATTTAACACTCTTATGCCTTGGAGGCGCAACGGGGTTAGCGCTGCGTCCATGCATTTTGTGAAAGTGCGGGGTGATAAAGCCAGGCCGAATGGAAGTACTTGATATTGGTACGCCTTCCCCCCGAAGGAGAACCTGAGGTACTTCCTGTGCTGTGGAAGGATGGAAATATGGAAATATGCGTCCTTCAGATCGATAGTGACGAACCAGTCCTCGGACCTGATCTGCGTCACTATTTGTTTCAGTGTCAGCATCTTGAATTTCAGCTTCATGACCGAGCGATTCAGAAGGCGCAAATCCAGGATCGGCCGCAATCCTACATCCTTCTTTGGAACGAGGAAGTAACGGCTGTAAAAGCCTGACTCTCTGTTTGAAAGGGGTACATGTTCTATGGCCCCTTTCCTCAGTAGAGAGTCTACCTCCAGTTCCATTACCAGAGCCTGCTCGGGGTCCACCACCGTGGGTAGAAACCCATTGAACCTGGGCGGGCGAGACCCGAACTGGATCGAATACCCTTTCTTTATAATTCGCAGGACCCACTGAGACACTTCTGGAAGACATGTCCATGCTGGCAGAAATTCTACTAGGGGAACCAGCCTCTCGAGGCTGGCCTCCGGTATCTGTGTAGCACACACACCAGGGCCCGGATTTCTGGGGAACACCTGTAGTGAACGCTCTAGGACCCTCCTTGGAGGGAGCGATCTCCTCAGTGCAACTGGTGTAACGGGCGGCAACTGAGGAGGGACGCCTCCAAGAGGCCTGACGCATCTGGCGTCAGGACCTCTTCGAGGTAGCCTTCTTGGTGAGGATGAGGGTCCTCAGATCCGTCCTCCTACCAGAAGGTGCTTTTGAGCGGCCGCTGCGCATATGAGGAGGCCTGGGGTTGCGGCTGGCTAACAGCCCCAGGTTGAGGGCGGCGAGGCAAAAGTACATTGAACGCCACCTGTTGCTTTGCCGCCTCCTGGAACTTCTCGACGACCGTTTTTACTGAATAACCGAAATGCCCAGAAGGCGACAGAGGGGCGTCCAACATAAAATTCTTCTCTTTGTATTTTATTGAGGTGAGATTTAACCACAGGTGCCTCTCCGTGGCCACACAGGCTGCCATTGAGCGACCAATAGAGGCTGCCGTTTCCCTGGTGGCCCGAAGAGAGAGAGGTCTGTGGCTTTGCGTAACTCAGCCACAGCCTGTGGACCAATTCCACCGCCCTCGTCGAGGTTCGCCAGCAATTCTGCCTGGTAAGCCTGAAGCAGGGCGGTTGTGTGAAGACACGCCACTGCCTGGCTAGCCGCAGAATATGCTCTGCCCACATGAGCTGATGTCACTCTCATAGGATGGCACTCTCTTAGTGGGCAGCGCCGGGACTTTAAGCGACAACACCGATTGCTGAGAGAGGTGGCTCGCAAGCGCCTCTTCCACTTTCGGCATCACGCCGTAAGCATGATCACGTGCACCAACCAGAGTGACATAAGTGTTATTCTGCGGAGTAAACACTCTGGAGGTGGCTGGCTGTAACCGGCGTGGGGGAGGGACCCGCGCTGGCAGAAATCGTTCATCCAACTTGCTTCTTTTTGGACGAACGACCGTGCTTTCTGCCGGCCACGTGTCAATACTAGAAACGTCTAACTCCTCGGAGCTAGACAATTACAGTGCCGGTGCTTCAGCCTGGTCGGAATTAACCGCCCTCGGGCGTGCTTCCGAAACCATGCATGAAGCACTGGATCTGCCGGGTAAGGGTTGAGATAGGGCAGCGCCCGTCTCACACCCCTCCGACAGACCCATTTGCGAACCCCATGACCTAGATCGCCACAGAGCCTCAGCTGCTGCGGGACCCGAACCCTGGGGAACGCGAGCCTGGTCGGTCTCAGTATCAAACACCGCCAGGTGTGAGCGGAGCGGTAGTTGGCTGCAGTGATCACAGTCAGCGCTCACAAACACTGACCTAGCATGCTCCGCTCCCAGACAGATTACACACAACAAGTGCTCATCTCCCCCCGAGAGAAAGCGAGGGCAAGGAGATGCGCACTGTTTAAATGTCTGGTTCGCCATTTAGATAAATAAACATATATATATATATGTATATGGGAGATCCCTGATTTTTAAACTAGATCGGGTCTTTTCTCTCTCAATATAGCCAGCACACTCAACACAACACACTCTGTTTTCACACTGTGAAAGACAACTAAGCTGCCGCTTCCGGGTTACCGGCGCTCTTTTATGACCTGGTTCGTTACGTCACCTAGCCGCGACCGTCACTCATGCACGCAACGGAAGTTTACATATTGTGCTTCGCGAGGCAGCGCGTGAGTATTCCCCAAAGCGATCGAAAGACGCAGCGCGAGTTCCCTTGAAAGGGAACACTGTTCTTACCAGAATGACGTGGGAGCGCTTAGTCCTGCCAGGGCTGAGGTGCACAAATCCCCCCGAACATGAAAATCTAGAATAAAATGTTGAGAGCGATTAGAACGCATGGTTAAGCAATCTTTCCAGAGACACAAATCTCAAAAACAAGTTAATAATCAAGAAAGTTTACACAAAATATTATTTCATAACAACTGCAAAACATTATAGTGCAGGACAATTTGGTTCCCTGAATGTATTTTTCTTTTATTTCTGATGTGTTCTGCATAGGTCGTGTTTGGTAAACCAACACCCGCAGTACTTAGAACCCGCAGTGCCCGACCCATTATTCGACAGCAGCACTAATTTAATCCTGTACCCGACCCGATTTGCATAAAATTGCACCTGCATTAAATCTACTACATTGGTTTTCAAAGTGTGTTGGAACGACGTTCAAGTACAGGAGTAGTGATTAGCCCTCTTCTTTTTTAAAGCGGCACCAAACACCAAGTACCCTGAATAGTTCTTCTTCAGATTCTTAACTTGTCACTGTCTGAGCAGACCTGACACAGAAGTTGCCCACAATAGAAAGAAAGTTTGAGAACCATATATCTACATCAAATAAGTTATTACCACACGTTCTATTTTGAACAAATATACATAAAATCAGACTATAGGCTATATCAGGGGTCGGCAACCTTTAATGTTGAAAGAGCCATATTTAACAATTTTTTTTTCTTCCAAATATGTCCGGAGCCACAATCTATGGGGGGGTGCGGAGCGAACATTCTGTTGATGGTGTGTGTGTGTGTGGGGCGGGGGGGGGGGGGGGGGTTCTTTCTTATAAGGGCTCATTTGGGGTATAGCAATGTGCCAGGTGTGTCGGTCAGAACACGACAGAGAAGGAAGAAATTGTTTCAAAGTGATTTATTCGATTAAACAGGTCAAAGAGGGGAGCCAACCATTAATATGAGCTTCAATCCTGTGATGCTAATGGAGATTGAGGTGTGGGAGCACAAGATCCACATGTGATCAAAGATCTCAGTAATGTCCTTGCTCAAATGGATGAGTTTGGTGGAGGCTTGGATGGAGACTTGGATGGAAGGGAGTGCAAAGGAATGTGGTGTGTGTGTGTGGTTTTCCAGTAACAGATAAAACAAGATTCTAGTAACAGAATTACACATATACAAACTATTCTCCCCTCATACATGAACACGATTATATTCATTAATTATTATTACTTTATCTGAACATAGCAGATCAAAATGTAAACACAGAAAATGAAGCACAGCTAAATTAGCATCGGGCTATAACACTGTCAATAACTGCGTCATAACAAAGACGAGTATGTACATAAGCAAACATAGTGGTAATTGTGAACTCAATCTTATAAGACGCACAAAACACACAATAGGCACTCGTTCCGAGGCTGTTAACCAAGTTATTGGCTTTTCTCCAGCGCTCATGTATAATAGTTAACTGATATCTGCCGCGGTGGGTGATTTGATTCACTCTGAACTGAACCGCTTAACTTTCTGAACTAATGCGCTTCGTAGTTTCAGAATAAAAGTTGTAACGTGAGGTGAAAATGTTCCGATGCCCGGAGGAAAAAAAAAGAAAGAAACACAAGACAAGAGCTGGCGTATTTCCTCAGGTTTAATGTAGTGCCTGGAATACTGTCAAACTCCTCCTCACACATGAGTCTTGAGTTACAAAATAAACATTTACTCACGTCACAAATTAGAAATATATAGAAAAGAAAGAAAGGGGTGCGAAAGTCAGTAGAGCGGTTATCTCTTCCTGCTCACCTCCTGACAACTCTCAAAAAGTCCAACGCGCACTCTACGCGCATGCGCAGCTGTTACACACTGAAACACCTTACGTGACCGTTACAGAGTCCCCCCTGGAAAAATATTGGCTGTCCTCAGCCAACAGCACTGTGAAAATACAGGAAACAACTTCATACATGAATAGTTGTACAACCTCACATCTCACAGAAAAAACAGAATTAGGAGAAATACTGACATACATGACAGTTATAAACTCATACCTCTTTCCTCCAAGGATTCAAAAGTAAAAGGTCACAAGTAAAAACAAAACAAAAATACAGGCACTTTATAAACAAAAAATTTTTTTTTACAATACAATCCTTTTGTAAGAACTAAACTCTTGGTCAACCTTTGAAAAGTCAACTAAAACCAATAACGGCATAGACGGCATGGTGTGACACTATAACAGAATCTTCGAAAACAAAACACACAAATCTTATTTACATGGTCACTTTAAGTCCAACCATTTATTGGTCGCCCAATCTGATGTAATCCTGGGGACAAGTCTAGGTCGTAGGTTATACTTTTTGTCGACATGATCAACATCCCCTTCGGTCAAATCACAGGAAATGTTAGGATCAGACTCACTTCCTCCCTCTCCACTGGCCTCAAATAAATCAGATAGAGAAACTCTACCATCAGACTCCAAGAGATCATCAATAGGAAAGTCGCTGGATGTCACACACGGACTTTCATGACAGGAGCCCCTGCCATCCATCAAGTTACTGTCCTCTGGCACTTCTGGAGTTGAACTTACGGGCCCAAACCCTGACCATTACTGGACTTCCACGTACGAAAAGGTTCCATGTTCACCACATGAAACACCCCTACATCCTCTCCCGTCTTCATATCAGCAAGTCTGTAATTTACGTCAGACAGCTTCTGAGTGACACAGTAAGGACCTGTATATAAGGGTGCAAGTTTTACAGTGAAGTTTGTAAGTGCATCAGAACGTGGGTGAGTTTTCACCCGCACCAGATCATTCACAGAGAAAGAAACAAAGCAACGCCTCTTGTCATAGTGGCGCTTTTTCTTAGAATGACTTGTTTCAAGAAATGACTTCCCATGATCAGAAGCCTCCTGGAGTGAATCCTTCAAAGCATCCAATGAAGTTACCCCCGGATTTTCCACTCCATGTGAATCAGGTTGAGAAATCAGATCCAAAGGTGTATCCAGTTCTCTGCCACATAGCACCATTGATGGACTCAGTCCTGTACTCTCGTGTTGGGCTGTACGTAGGGCAAAACAAATGTGAGGAAGAAAACGATCCCAAGAAGTATGCTTAGTTCCAACATATGCTCTAATGGCCGTTTTCAGTGTTCGGTTCACTCTCTCTGTGGCATTGGTCTGAGGATGGTAGGCTGTTGTAAGTCTGTGCTCAGTACCCAAACCAGAAACTGTGTGCTTAAAGAGATCACTCATAAAAGCAGACCCCCTGTCTGATATCAAGTACTTTGGGGCACCATGTCGCGAAAAGACTTCACTGAGCAGCTTGCTGGCAGCAACAAGAGCCGTAGCTTCCCTCACAGCACAAACTTCGATCAACTTTGAAAAGTAATCCACGAACACAAGGATGTAGGCATTACCACTCGGTGTCCGAGGCAAAGGGCCCACAAAATCCACCCCTGCATACTCCCAGGGATATTGGGGACGGATTGTAACCATGAAACCACCTGGTTTTCTTTGGGACGGTTTAGTGAATTGGCATACTGCACATGAACAGACATACTTTTTCACATCTGAAAACATGTTAGGCCAAAAAAATCTTTAAGTCTTGCCACTGTTTTAGTCACCCCCAAATGACCTGCGGTGGGATGATCATGAAAATACTCCAATAGAGACCTCCTGATAGTCTGAGGCGCATAAAGCTTAAATTGTTTCATAGGGTGCAATGTACAGAAAGATTTTGGGTCTTTGCGATACAGAAGTCCCTCAAGAATAGCATACAAGGAATCTTCTTCTTGAGACGCACTCTCACCATCCTCCAACACTCTGAACAGCTTCGCAATGTCTGGATCATTAAGCTGTAAACTTCTCAAATGATCCCTGTCCATAAACAACACAGACGGCAAGGAACGTAAGTCCAGACTCCCAAGAACAGCACAATCAGGGAGAATATCAAGTGGCTGACCACAGGCAGGCAAAGGGTTTCTTGACAAACAGTCCGGAACGCTGTTGGTCACTCCAGGTTTATGGATGACCTCAAAATCAAAGTCTTGTAAGCGAAGTGACCACCGAGCCAGTCTTCCCGTGGGGTTTGGTCGAGACATTAACCACTTTAGACTGCTGTGGTCGGAAAAAACTGTGACATGCAGTCCCTCAATGTATGGTCTGAAATACTCGAGTGCCCAAATTACTGCCAAGCACTCCTTCTCAGGGGTAGAATAAGGGCGCTCAGACTTGTGCAAAGCGCGGCTAGCATAGGCTACAACACAGTCTCTACCATCTTCATCTTTCTGCATCAAAGCAGCTCCCAGACCAATATCGCATGCGTCAACATGAAGGAAAAACGGAAGTGAAAACTGTGGAAATCTCAGGATAGGCGCTGATGTCAATTTACTTTTGAGGAAATCCATAGCATTTTGACAGTCTTGTGTCCACACAAATGGAGTGTTGGCTCTTGTAAGTGTAAAAAGAGGTTCAGCATGTCGTGCGTATTTGTGAATGAATCGCCGGTAGTAACTGGTCAATCCCAAGAACTGTCTAACCTGCCTTGCATTTGACGGAGTAAAAAAATCAACCACCGCCTTCACCTTCTCCTCATTTGGTAGGATACCATCTTTGGTAACTCGATAACCCAAGAAGGTAAGCTCTTTTCGGCAAAACTGACACTTCTCCAACTTGATCGACAGGCCGGCAGACTTGAGTCTAGCTAGAACCACCTCTAGGTCTATTAGGTGTTGCTCAAACGTGGGAGAGGCAACTACAATATCATCCAGATACACTGCACATGATTTGTAGATGAGCCCTGCCAACACAGTGTTCATTAGTCTCTGAAAGGTGGCCGGGGCATTACACAGACCGAAAGGTAGAACACGGAACTGGTATAACCCCCGGTGAGAAATAAAAGCGGTCTTCGGCCTTGACGATTCCTCCATCGCCACCTGCCAATAGCCCCTTGCCAAGTCGATTGTGGACACAAAGTTTCCTCTTGCAAGAAAATCAAGGGACTCGTCTATTCTCGGTAGAGGATATGAGTCTTTCACTGTAAAGCGGTTCAGACCTCGATAGTCCACACAAAACCTTGGTTCTCCAGAAGGCTTCTGAACGATGACCACTGGTGCAGCCCATGGTCCCAACGCTGGTTCCACAATACCTTCAGCCAACATCATGTCAATTTGCTTCTCAATCAACTCTTTCTTTGCTGGTGATGTACGGTATGGAGCAAGATGTATAGGCCTGGCCTGTCCAGTGTCAATTGTGTGTTCAACCAAGAACGTATGACCTAGATGTCCATCAAATAAATCAGCAAAAGATCTCAACAGCTCAGCAAGTTTAATTTTCTCATCCTCATTTAGAGCAGCCTCATCTACTTTTGTGGTCAACTTAGAAAGACTGGGTTCCAAACTAAATATGCTTTGACTTGGTGTAAAGTCAGCTCCCTCCAGCTCGACCAAAGGCTCTGGCAAGTCACCCAGAACCACAGTTCTAGAAGGAACCTGAATTACAACAGAAGCTCTCATCATAAAATCCATACCCAGGATGAGCGGTGATGAAAGATTTTGGATGACTGCAAACCGATGGTAAAAGCGTTGGCCCATAAAACCAAACTGCAGCCAAGCTAAACCCAATGGACAACACATTGCCCCATCAGCCAGCTGTAAGGGAGACACAGACCAATCCACTGTTTTGAAGGTCCCCCCAGGAACAAATTTTGAAACATCTGCTCGCACAGCTGATATAGAAGCACCCGTATCCAGGGTAGCTTCAAGTACCTGGCCATGAAAATCTCCACAGCATGTTTGCATATTAACTCAATTTGCTCCAGCTGAGGGGGTGGAGTTCTCAATTTTCTAAACTCACTCAGCATGTGGGCAACAAACGTGGGTAGAGGTTCATCTGACATTTGAACCCGATCCAGGATACCTCTCATGATGCGTTCCTGATTATCAGATGGTAGGAAAACCTTCCTAAATAGGTCACAAAACTGGGCCCACGTATTGACATGGGAGCTCAAGACATTGAACCATTTCTTTGGCTCCTTGGACAGAAACTGGGGGAGTTCAAGTAAAATCTGGGAATCAGTAAGATCAAGTGAAGTTCTGTAGATGTCAACAGACTGAAGCCAATCATCCGGACTCGTCTTACCCTCACCGTCGAATATTAGAGGTTCAAGACGCGATTGGTGAAGAACCGAGGCCAAGACCCTGGACGTAGCGGACAAATCAGCCAAGGGTTGTTGAGCCACCACTGGCGCACATGCATGAGGCACATTAGCAAAAACTGACCTTGAACCTCCCACTGGAGCCTGTCCTCGAACATATGGGGTAGAAGCGGCTAAAGGAGATGATTTTGGCTGTGACTCAACAGGAACAGTACCTTCATCTGGGCTCATGCAGTCAATAACAGTCTTTTGCAAGTCCAGCGAGTCACGGAGACAGCGCTGCAGTACAGCGACCTCGTCCTGCAGGAGCCGAACCTGAGATCGTAAATCTCCATCCTCACTCCGAGGTGCACTCTGTCTTGGCAAATAGTCAGAACATGTCAGCAAGTTCAACGATTTTCATATTTTATCATATAAAATTTGTAGTACAGAAAAAAAGAGAAGAAAATGATGTACAGATACAGATACACAGTATATGGTGAACCAATCAGGAAATATTCACATGCATCTACACAGTCTTTGTTAAAGCACTATAAACAATTTGAATCAGAAATATACCCAAACTTCAATACAACTTGAAAAAAAATTCAACAATTGTACGTTGTTGTTTTTTTTGTTTTTTTTCCTCCAGAAAATGTCCCTTCCTTGCACCTGTCAGGCCGCACGCAGTGTACGAGAAACGTGACCGCAACCAATAAAGTCTTTTACACTTTGGAAATTTCCCATCCGCCAAAAAAATAGCAAAATCAGTTATTTTGGGGTTTTTTTCCACGGGAAAAAACAATATGAATGTAAATCTTCCATGTGTCCTTTTCCACAGTTATGTAGATATAAAACAAAACACTCCATCCGTCGAAGGGAAAGACAAATCAATCCAAACTAAACGAAGCAAAACGTTGTAATTGTCACCTGCCCTCCTTTTGTACTCGCAAATCTCAAACTTGAAAGAGTCATCAGTAACCAGCAGGAAATCCACGAAACGGCATCACAGATCCATCCACCGGACGCCACGCGGTTATCACGCTAATAATTGACTTCAAGCACGAACACATCCGTCGATAATCCGTAACCACCGGGAAAGATGACAAAAAAAAGAGATAACCTGGTAGATCCACACTGTTCGGGCGCCACTTTGTAACGTGAGGTGAAAATGTTCCGATGCCCGGAGGAAAAAAAAAGAAAGAAACACAAGACAAGAGCTCACACATGAGTCTTGAGTTACAAAATAAACATTTACTCACGTCACAAATTAGAAATATATAGAAAAGAAAGAAAGGGGTGCGAAAGTCAGTAGAGCGGTTATCTCTTCCTGCTCACCTCCTGACAACTCTCAAAAAGTCCAACGCGCACTCTACGCGCATGCGCAGCTGTTACACACTGAAACACCTTACGTGACCGTTACAAAGTCCCCTGAAACAGTCAGCGCAACAGGGCTTATTCCTCTCATATGGCCTTTTTCACAGCGGGACCGCTGCTACAACGTACGTGCAGGGGATGAAAGAGCCGCAGCACAGGGGTGAAAGAGCCGCATGCGGCTCCGGAGCCGCGGGTTGCCGACCCCTGGGCTATATAAATGCATAGATGTCTATAAATCAAAATACCATATTGTCAGGTGTGGGGATTGAGGAATGAGGTGAGGACTCACTTTTGCATGAGATGGGAAATTTATTTAACAAGAAAATAAAACAAAAATTCAAAAGAAAATACCTTGAGGGTAGACTAACAGAACTAGACTTGACAAGACTAAACTTGATCAGGACTGGGCACCAAAACAGAGTCGGAGCACTGGTGTCCGAACTTGAAACACAAAACAGAAACAGGTCTAGAATCGGGATCGTACCACACAAGACACAGAATTTGGACAAAAAGAACTCGGCTTGGGTCGAGCTCCAAACAGAAGACAAGACATTACGATAGTGTCAGAACTCTGCCACAACACCACAAAATGACTAGACCGAATGTGGCAGAACTCTGAAACATAGCAAAATATTAGCCTATACAGTCATCTATTTAAAAAAAAAAATATTTTAGTGGATTTATATATCTCTGCATTTAAATGTGGTAGTCTTAAGAACTATGCATTGTGGTACGCTGTTTGCCCACTTAGCAGCATTGAAAAAATAAACACGTCACTGTTTTTATAAACAAAAACCAGTAATAATATATTACTGCTCTGTAATAAATAAAATAACTGCTCTCTATTTTAACATATTTTAAAATGTAAGTTCAAACGATCTTTCATAAATTATTATAATGCTGATTTTGTGCTCAATTACGATAAATTGCTATTGGTGCTCAACTGTTAATAATGATCTTTATAACTCTCCCTATAAAAATGTTTTAAAGGAAAAAAATTTTTTCATGGACAAAGAGGTTTGTCCCTGAAAATAGTGAAATGTCAAATGATCAGAATCAACACAGCCATCCTTGTCATTAGTAAAGTACTTTTGAAAGGAAATGGTAATTAAAAAAAAGTCTTTAAAAAAAACTTTATGAAAGTATGTCTTGGTTATAACCTTAGTTTCCTGAATAGGGAACGAGACGCTGCGTCAAAATGCTATGAGAAACGCCCCTGCGTGTTTGCATCATGAATTACCTGTGTAATCGAACCAATTGTGTGAAAGAACGTCAGGCATGTGACGTCACGAACCAGAAATCTATAAATGTGTGCCATGCCAAACAGTCAGCAGCCTCAAAGTGTCTGAAGTAGACTTTGCTGGCAGGCACGCAGGAGATATGGTGAAGATATGCAGCGTCCCTATTCAGCGAACAAAGGTTACATACGTAACCGGGACGTTCCCTTTCAAGGGAACATGCACTGCGTCAAAGAGCTATGGGAACATTATACCAATGCTGCCATAGCAACAAGTGCGTATCAGATGTGAATGCCCTCGGACGAAGACACCTGGGCCTCAGGAGTGAAGTTTAGGTCTAAGTTGTAGAGCTTAAAGAAGTTTCCAGAGAGGACCAGCCTGTCACATTAAAAATATAATGCTTGATGTATGCATGTTTCTAAAAGTACAGTAGTTCAAAACTTATTTAAAATAATTATTTAAAATTGCAATAAAATAATTTAACTATTAAAATTTAAAGGTTTACCTCATTATTGCAAGCAAGTGGGTGGGGCTAGATGTACTGAAAAATTACAGAGCATACACTAATTATATAATATTCATCTAAATTCATGGTAAACACTAAATAATACTACACTACAGGTCTATGCACCAACTTCAGATGCAAGCGAAGTGGAGACTGAGTGATTTTACAACGAGGTCCAAAACACGCTCAGCTAAACACCAAATAAGGATCTTCTTTGTGTTATGGGTTGTTTTTTAAAAAGCAGGTAAAGGAGAAGATGCAAAAATTGTAAGCAAGTTAGGTTAGGGTGAAAAAAAGGGTTAGGGTTAGCTGGTTTAATTTTGCCAGGCAAATAATTTCAGAATCCCAAAAGCGTTGTTTATTAAACCCAGTTGATGATTGTACTCTGTGGATCACACTAAATAGAAAACATCAGAATCAGATAGATTTAATTTTACGTCACCAACACTGGAAAAGCTCCAAGAAGACACTCCCTGGTGCTGCCTGTAGCACAAGCCATCAACAGTTGGTTGTTACAGTGGCCTTCTCCACCCACAAGAAATTCAACATTGATAACATTTCACATGTATGCTGTGGAAGTGAAGACTTGGATTGTAAAATCCAGATGAGCAATGGTGGGAGATCTGAGAACAGTTGAATGAACAATATCAAAATAGTAAGGGTTGCACAAGAGCCATGTTTGATGCATTAAAGATGATGCAATCCAGCTTTTCTGTCTGAAATCGAACAGTAAGGGATAGTGATGGAAATGAACTAAGTGACCAAGAACAAGTCAGTTAACACTTGTCTGTTAATATTCTAGAGCTGCTGTACAACCAAAACAAGATTTGTTGCATTATATTCATGTTATATCTGTAAAGCTGATTTGAAACAATCTGTATTGCAATAACAACTTTCTCTTTTTTAAATCCCTCCCTTTTCTAGTTTATTCAATGATGAAAAATGTTTATAAAATTCAGAAAATAAACTGACAATCACATAGTGGAATATAATATTTTGGTCAATCTGCCTAAACCTATTGTGACCAGTAAATTACAATGAACATATGGCAGGAATACAGAAGAAAAAGACTGGTGAGAGATCAGCTGTGCCAACTGTGAGATGATGCACACTGTGCACCCTCATCATCATGGTGATCTTGGTATTAATCTCAGAGAAAGGAAACAAACACAATGAATAAAAAGCAGGTGTATTACTCTAGTCCTTCAACTAGTTTGTGGCCACATCAGATATTTTTACATTTAATACTTAATTTAATATTTCATCTATAATATTTCTCGTGCCGGGAACCAATCACGTGCCTTGTCTGAGTGCCCGTAGGTATTTACAAAGCCTCTGAGAGAGTTTCTCGCTTTGTCTGGCATCCTGGGAAACCGTTTCTCTCGCATCCCGATAAAGCAACGCTGCTTTCCGCAATATGGCTGCCGACATGGCATTTTTAAAAAAAAATTTTTTTATTACCATTAGCCAAAGTCGAAAAACTAACTCCCTGTTATAAATATAGTAGAACTATCATTCCTAACACCAAAGATAGCTTTATAAATAATATTCTTGATCAGCTTCATCTACTCAACATCTCAGATAGCCTAGAAGAACTTGATGTTGCAACAGAAACTAATAACTCTCTCTTTTCCAGCACTTTAAACACTGTTGCTCTGTTGCGCTTAAAGAAGATTAAATAAAATAGTCCAACACCTTGGTACAACAAACACACCGAGGCCCTCAAGAGAGCACCCAGAAAAATGGAGCTGGAAAAAAAAAAAAGCTAGTGGTTTTTCGTTTATTTCATGGAAAGACAGCTCTATTGCATTCAGAAAGGCCTTAAAATCAGCTAGATCTGCTTACTTTTCTGCCCTCTTAGAAGAAAACAAATACAACCCTAGGTATTTATTTGATACAGTGACTAAATTAACAAGAAATAAAGCCTCAACCCAATATGCTTTAAAACAGCACAGCAGTGATGACTTCATGGACTTCTTTACTTGCAAAATTCATAATATTAGAGAGAAAATTTATAAAAAATAACAATGCAACCGTCTACTACAATATCACATAATACAGTAAATTTTAGTGTCCCTGAAGAAAAATTCCACTCCTTCATTTCTATCGAGCAGGAAGAATTGTCTAAACTCATTAAATCATGAAAATCAACATGTATGGCTAGACCCGATACCAACTAAGCTACTGAAAGAGATGCTTCCAGAGGCCATAAATCCTCTTCCTAATATCATTAATTAATCTTTGTCATTAGGATACGTACCAAAAACCTTTAAGCTGGCTGTAATTAAATACTGCTTATTAAAAAAACACAACTTGATCCAACAGAATTAGTTAATTACACCCCAATATCGAATCTAACTTTTTTGTCAAAGATTCTAGAAAAGGCAATATCTTCACAACTATGTTCCTTTCTAGAAAGAAACAGCACCTACGAGGATTTCTAGTCAGGATATAGACCATATCATAGTACTGAGACTGCTCTCATTAGAGTTACAAATGAATTGCTCTAATCATCCGATCGTGGTTGGATCTCTCTGTTAGTGTTACTGGACCATAGTGCTGCATTTGATACAATTGACCACAAAATACTTCTGAGTAGACTCAAAAATCGTGTTGCATTAGTGGAATTGCATTAGCATGGTTCAAATCATACTTATCTGACCGTTATCAGTTTGTAGCATTAAATGAGGAGATGTCATATTGATCACGGGTTCAGTATTGAGTTCCTCAAGGTTCAGTCATAGGACCATTGCACTTCACCCTGCACATTCTTCCTTTGGGTACAATTATTAGGAAGCATGGCATTAGCTTTCACTGTTATGCTGATGATACTCAGCTCTATATTTCTTCTCATCCTGATGAAACGTAAAAATTCACTAAATTAAACAGAATGCATAACTGATATAAAAAATTGGATGACTAATAACTTTCTACTGCTTAATTCTGAAAAAAAACCCCAGAGATTATAATTATTAGACCAAAAAGGTCCGCCTGTAATAATCTAGACTACATCTTAACACTCAATGGCTGATCTGTCAAGTCTCCATCGTCAGTTAGAAACCTGGGTGTGCTCTTTGATACCATTCTTTCATTTGAAAGCCACATTTCTAGCATCTGTAAAACGGCATTCTTCCATCTTAAAAATATATCTAAATTTCGACATATGCTCTCAAAGATAAATTAGATTAGGAAAGATTAGTTCATCCGTTCATGAGTTGAAGGCTAGATTATTGTAATGCTCTGTGTAATGTGGTGGCCATGCACGCTTTATAAACAAATTCCAGCTGGTCCAAAATGCAGCAGCTCAAGTTCTTACTAGAACCAGGAAGTATTAGCCCAGTTCTGTCAAACCTGCACTGGCTTCCTATTAATCACTGAATACATTTTAAAATCTTGCTAATGACTTACAAAGCATTAAATGGTTTAGCTCCACAGGACCACTCTTAACACATTATAGTCCTTCACGTCTATTGCGATCCCAAAATACTGACCAGCTTATAATAACTAGAATATCAAAGTCAACTGCTGGTGGTCAATCTTTTTCCTATTTATCTCCTAAACTCTGGAACAGTCTTCCTAATACAGTTCGGGAAGCAGACACACTCTGTCAGTTTAAATCTAGACTAAAAACATCTTTTCAACCTGGCATGCACATAACACATTATACATACATTCTGAATCCAAATCATGTAAAATGATTGTTAGGCTGCATTATTTAGGTCAGCCGGAACCGGGAAAATTCCCATAACATCTCATGTACTCGATACATCAGAAGAAGAATGGCATCTACGCTGTTATTATTCTCTGTTTATTCCGAGGTTACTGTGGTCAGCCGGATCCAGGCCGTATCCAAATCAGATGAAGGACCTGCACCTGGACACGAGCACAGCACTGCCCTGAAGTGTCTGCGGAGATCGTGACTCTACTAAACCCTCCCCTGTGTAGATCATGAACCCATCTCCAATCGGACCTAATTAGAATTAATATTAGACTTGAATTATATAATAATCAAACTATCAATCAGTCAAATCAATCAATAATCAAAACTTAACACTTAATATTCATCAATTGTATTAATTCGCCTGCTCTTTTAAGGCTGCTGTTCAGCCAAACAAACTTTGTTTATAATGTTTTCATGTGACCACTGTAAAGCTGCTTTGAAACAATCTGTATTGTAAAAAGCGCTATATAAGTAAAGGTGACTTGACTTGAAGTAATCATCTAATCACGGCAATGAACTTGACAATGGCCGGCAGCTGCCTATGATGCCACCACGGGTGCAGCTGCAGGTATAAAAGCACCCGAACAGAAAGTCATCCTCTTTTTATTTTCAGGAGACAAGCTTGTTTGCTGTGATCATTTAGTCACGATGGGCAGTGAGGAAGTGTGTTCATCCGTGTCAGCGTTTTCTGACACCCGATGAACGTGTCTTGGGGAAGAGCATGCACGCTCGGTTCTCGAGGGAGCTGTGTGCGTGCATTGTTTTCGCTTCCTGCTGAGAAAGTTGTGCTCGCGTTTGTCCCTTTTTTCGATGTAATTGGGACAGCCATCTGCACCGGGGGGTTCCTGTTCTGCTTTAGCCGAGGCGGGCGGGAACCGGCGCTCCTGGGGTTCGCAGATGGATCTCTCCGAGAGGCTGGAGAGGGTTAGTATTTCCCAGCCATCGGAGGATGACGCGAGCGCGCTTCTCGAGAGAAGTGTGCTCCCCGCGAGTCGAGATAGGCGGATATCGAAGATTCCTCTGAGATGTCGCATCCCTCTTGCCCCGTTCATGACGAGTTGCTGACGGCTATGTCGTGCGCCACTGAGTGGCTTGATTTGCTGTGGAAGTGGGAGCCGACCGCCCCCCCCCCCCCTGGTGGCTGGTTAGATGAACGCTTCCTGGCGAGCCATAGACGTCAGCCTCGTTCGTCCCTTCCTTTTCTCGCTGATCTCCACACCGAGGTGCGGAGATCATGGGAGAAGCCACATTCCACGCGGATCTTTCCCACTCAGTCTAGTTATGCTGATGTGGAGGACGCACGGAGTTATGGCTACGTTAGTATGCCTCCGGTTGAAGAGACGCTTGCGAGCTATCTCTAGCGGGCGAGGCATCTGCGTTGAAGGCGCCCTCCCTGCCGTCGCAACCGTTGCGTGAAACGTTGCGGTTGAACGGCAGGGCGTACGCAGCGGCGGGTCAGGCTTTCGCGGCCTTGCACACTATGGCACTGCTGCAGGCTTACCAGGCTGACCTGCTTAAAGACCTGGATCAGGGCCAGGGGCTCTCGGCTGATGCGGTGGCTGAGCTGCACCGCCCTACAGATTTGACTCTCCAATATTATAATTTGACTCTCGTGATACCAAACAGACAGCGTTCGCTGTTGGTCGCTCTATGGCGGCCATGGTAGTCACGGAGAGACATATCTGGGTGAACCTGGCGGACATCGGGAAAGGGGAGAGGGCTTTCCTTCTCGATGCGCCGGTCTCACCTCAGAAACTTCAAGAGGTTCAAGAGGGCGAGGGCGCGTTCAGCGGCTTTTAGATCATTCATACCGCGGCGCCCCCGGTCCAAATCTCAGGCCGCGCAGGTGGAAAGCTTGGAAAAGGCGCAAACAACGCCGGGGAGTCGCCCAGGGCAGTCGTCGCACCCAGGGCAGTCGTCACGGAGACGGTCCTCCCTGAGGTGTTGACCTCTCCAGGCACCCCACCTCCCTTGATTGTTGAGGCCCTGACGTTAACATCTGTCTCCTGCTGGACCCATGATGTGCTTGTAAGAGGACTTAGTAGTCTGCTTTTACTGTACTGAGGTCTGGCGGTCGAGACGGTTCCACGGCGTCAGGTGTGCGCGTCAATTAGTGCTCACTCGCGTGAGTTTTTAGCTATACCTTTAGCGGTTGGTGATCTCTCTTGTAACCACAGATTCATGCTTCGATTGGAATTATGAAACTACCCTGCATAGTTTCTTCTGTCAGGCGTTTCCCTGTGTCGAGATTCGCCCCGCTCCGCGGTGCGTCTGCGTGGCATTGCAGGCTCTGGGTCTTCCAAGCCAAAAGCCCTCACAAATTCTCTGGAGTACAGCGCTCTGCTTTCTCTCGCAAAGTTGGGAGCGTTGAGCCTTGCTCCCTGAGCCAGCCATGCTGCAGTTAGATAGGCACTAGGGCCTCCACTCGTTTAGAGTTATCCCCGTTTGGGGATAGGAGAGTCTAGGACAGTCTTCTTTACTGAGGCCTCCGCTCCATGGAGCTCTGCTATAAGCATCGTCAGGCCTCCTCTCTGAGGGGAGTTGTAGGTCTCCTCTCTTGGTGTGGTAAGGCTGCTGCGCTTGGCCTTCACCCTAGGGCTTCATAAGCGCATGGAACATTATCAGGCTTCCTCTTAATAATAGAGTCCGCTGCCTTTTGGCGAGTTCCCCGTCCGTTCCCCGTCGCCTGGGCTACATGGGTGTGCTAAAGTCGGCGGCTCAAGTCGAGCCCCCTCGCCCCCGCCTGTGGCGTAAGAAGGAGCATGTTGACTAACACCCTCGCTCCTGAGCTCATTCTGCTAGGTCTTTGCGAGATGAGCAAGGTCTTCTGTGTGTTTGGTAACTCACGGTATCCTTTGCTCCCTCGAGCTGTGGCTGGGGTACGACTCCCTCCAAGTCTCCTCGCTAGTGGCCTGGAGTAAAGTGTGATAACAGCAAACTGACACAGCCCTCGGGAGGGCCATTGTCCTTTCTCTGTAATTGTCCTGTGCACCGTCCTGGTTCACGAGTGAACTTGGGCAGCCGTCCAAGGTTTGGAGGGTCTGCACCGTTGCTTGCTGTTTCCTGTGCTCGGCTTACTAGACCCTAGCGATAGAGCAGTGTGTGAGGGCCCTGAGTATCTGCGGTGTGCCTTCCCTGCTCGCCTGAGCTCCACTCAGTTGGGTTAGGGGTGGTGGCTTTCTAGGAGAGCCCCTTCTAGTCACTCCTGAGTCTTCAAGTCGTGTTGATGTCTGAGCTCCTGAGGAGTCTAGTTGTAGAAAAGGGGTAGGTGTAGAGCGGCTTGCTCCTCTCTCTCTGAGTGTTGTCCCCTTGCAGGTGAGCTCCCGCTCCCCTATGCTCCCTCAGGCACTTTCTTCGAGTCGTCGGCTTCTCTTAAGCCTCCTTCTCACTGAGAGGGCACTTCTTCGCTCTCTGAGCTCTCTATGACTATCCTCCTCGCCGGGGCATTGTAGGCTTCCTCTCGTTACGAGAGTATTCTCTACCGAGTTCATTGCTGTGATTAGATGATTACTTCAGACACCTGTCAAACCGAAGGTATTCCCCAAAGCGACCCTTATGGGACACAGCATCTCGTTCCCTGTTCTCAGGGAACTATGGTTACAATAGTAACCTGAGACGTTTTCAAGAATAGAATACGTGAAGAACAATTTGAGAACAAACTTGTCCGATGATAATATCAGGTCACTGTTGATGTTAGGGAAATCAAATCTAAAGCCTGATATTGTGGCATTTTTTGCTATTTTGGCATCCAGGAAATAATTTCACCATTCCCTCTATTACAGGTGTCCATATGTATTGTATCATTGTGTTATTAAGTAATAACTGAATAAAATAATATTAAATAAATAATTAAAAACAACATCAAGTTTTGATTCTTTTTTATTTGGACCTTGAGTGTGTAGTCGGCCCTCAAACTGCTGTTTGACAGCTAATGCAGCCCTTGGGCTGAAAAGTTTGGAGACCCCTGTTTTAGTCCATTGGCTGAAACTGATTTTAACCACAGCCCTACATTTTTTATCAGGAAATATTCCTGTGTCCCTCTCTCTCATATGCTACATGGTGAGTAGATTGATCCCATCATTTTGAGGTAAATGTGTTCTAAAGTCTGAAAATCTGTGTGTAACTTTAAGGAATGTCACTACCAAACACATTTTTCTGCTATTAAGAAACCTTTTTTGCATGTTATTCCATAAAATGCAGTTTTTGTGTACATCTGTTCTGACCAGCGGTTGCAAACCATGTACTGATTAGCATCTTCGAGCTAAGCTCAAAATGATCTAAAATTGTCAATACCAAAACAGTCACGACTGAAACATGTCTTGAAGTTTTGGTTGTGACATCATTGTTTTGGTAGTGACAAAAGGGAACAAATAATCCTTTATTAATCCAGAATAAACAACATTTTTGTACACTGTAAAAAAATCCAACTTATGTTTTGCATGACAAATTCAGCTTTTAAAGTTTATTCAACTATTTAACAGGAAAAAAGTTGAGATAACTCAAACAAAGTTTGTACAACTATTGGCCCAAAGTTGCGAAAACTCAAAAATGTTCTGCAGCTGGTTGCCTTAGACTTTTAAGTTTTCTCAATTTTTTATTTTTTTTACAGTGTACAGTTATGCAAATCATTACTACTGTAGTATGTTTTAGTAGTGTTTTAGTATGCAAGTTAAAATTATGTAATGTGATAAGGTTAAATTTAAGGGTGGAGTCAATAATATGTAACAGTCCGACACTCATACCGGCGGACCAGGGTTTGATTCTCCCTTGGAGCGGACGATTCGAACAGGAGGGGTTATAGATAGGATGATAGCATAGGATTGTTAGATTGTTGTCAGTAATGTTAATTTCTATGATTTCTATGATATTAATGCCTAGAAAAAGTACAAGAGAGAGCCGCGGCCGCAAACAAACACACGGGAGGTGCGAACGAACGCGGGAGCCACGAACGAACACACGCAGCCGCGAACGAACACACTGCCCAAACGAACACACGGGAGCCAGGAATGAACGACTCGAAAACACAAGAGTGGAGAGAAGTGAACTAAATAGGCAGATGATATGAGAATCAGGTGTGTCAATGCTCAGTGACCACGGCCCCTTTCACACACACATACATACACACACAGGCAGAACTAGGAGACAATGAATTCATGAACTGTGACAGTTACTGCTTAGAGGTACTGTATGTGCATATTTCAATACGTGAACAATAGTGATCACAATTAATTATTGTTAACAACATGAGGTAAAACCACTGTAAATCACTTATAAAAGTATGCACTGTGGTGAATGATGCAGCCAAACCAAGCAATGCTGAGAGAATGAACGAGTTAAGGGGTGATAATGAGACGGAAAAATTTTCTCGCACACTGATACAATGCTCGTACACTGATTTGCTCGTATACTAAGTCGCTCGTAAACCGAGGTATTACTGTATCTAATCAACCAATCAATCTAATCAACATGGCAGTTGCTTCAATGCATTTAGGGGTTGGTCCTGATCAAGACAATCTTCTGAACTCCAGCAGTACAACAGCAGAAGACCCCACCGGGTACCACTCATCTCCATTACAAATAGGAAAAAGAGGCTACAATTTGCATGAGCTCATCAAAATTGGACAGTTGAAGACTGGAAAAATGTTGACTGATGAGTCTCGATTTCTATTGAGTAATTCAGATGGTAGAGTCAGAATTTGCTGAGAACATGGATCCATCATGACTTGTTACCACTGTGCAGGCTGCTGGTGGTGGTGTAATGGTGTGGGGGATGTTTTCTTGGCACATTTTAGGCCCTTTAGTGCCAATTGGGCATCATTTAAATGCCACGGCCTGCCTGAGCATTGTATCTGACCATGTCCATCTGTTTATGACCACCATGTGCCCATCCTCTGATGCTGCTTCCAGCAGGATAATGCACCATGTCACAAAGCTGGAATCATTTCAGATTGGTTTCTTGAACATGACAATGAATTCACTGCACTAAAATGGCCCCACAGTCACCAGATCTCAACCCAATAGAGCATCTTTGGGATGTGGTGGAACGGGAGCTTTGTGCCCTGGATGTGCATCCCACAAATCTCTATCAACTGCAAGATGCTATCCTATCAATATGGCCAACATTTCTAAAGAATGCTTTCAGCTCTTTGTTGAATCAATGCCACATAGAATTAAGGCAGTTCTGAAGGCGAAAGGGGGTCAAACACAGTATTAGTATGGTGTTCCTAATAATCCTTTAGGTGTGTGTACGTGCTGACTGCATATGTGCAATATAATTAGTTATTTGTATTAACATAAAATGTTGAATGTCTGATTCAACTATGGAAAACTAAGTATTGTGGTCACTACCAAAACATTAGTGTACCGAAAATGTGCAGTCACTACCAAAACATGGAAAGTTTTGTCAAAAATAAAGTATATTGAATTATCAACTAAGACGTTATGATAGTGTTTGGTTTAATGCATATTCAACCTAATGAATCTTTAACTTTGAAATCAGTATGATAAACTTTATGCCAAAATACAAAATACAACAAATCTCATAAATTACACTTAAAATATTATTAAAATTGTCATTTTTATTGATTTAACCTGTGAAAATGTTTTTTTTTTTAAATAGAAAAAAACATATTTACAAGGTTGATGTAAACAAAATCTTAATAGTTCATTATAAGCCTGCTTAACTTCTCCACCAGCATGTTGACATTCCCACCCGTGATAAAAACACCCTTGACCACGTCTATAGCAACATACGTGGTGCATACAGGGCTGCACCCCACCCCCACTTCGGACACTCGGACCACATTTCTTTGTTCCTGTACCCTGCTTACAGACAAAGACTGAAACAAGCACACCCTGTCACCAAACAGATTAAACTCTGGACCCCGGAAAGCGAGATCACCCTGCAGGACTGTTTTGCGCTTACAGACTGGGATGTGTTTAAAGCTGCAGCCACTGTGGAGGACTCTTCCGTCAGCGTACAGGACTATGCTGAGTATGTGACTGGGTACATCAGCACTTGTGTTGATAACATCGTGCCCACCATACAAATCAGGAAGTTTCCCAACCAGAAGCCCTGGATAAACGGTCAGGTACGTCGCATGCTGCGTGCTCGCTCTCTTGCATTTAAATCAAGCAATGAGAACGAGTACAAAGCTGCAAAGTATGGACTGAGAAAAGCCATCACAGCGGCCAAGAGGCAGTACAGAGAGAAGCTAGACAGCTTCTACTCTACTGCTGATCCAGGGTGGATGTGGCAAGGCCTGCAGCACATCACAGACTACAAGACCACCACCAACATCATCACCTCAGCGGACAGCCTGCCGGACGATCTCAACACCTTCTACGCCCGCTTTGAGGCCCCCAGCGACACTGCAGAGAGGGACCACATAAACACCTGGATCACCCAACCCCCCTCCCCTCCACCAACCATCACATCAACCCAGGTACACAAAGCTCTGAGGAAAATCAACCCCCGCAAAGCAGCAGGACCAGACAACATTCCTGGGCGGGCCCTCAGAGTATGTGCCAACGAGCTGGTTGATGTTTTCACATCCATTTTCAACCTGTCCCTCAGCCAGTGCACCGTACCATCGTGCTTCAAGAACACGACCATCATCCCCGTGCCCAAGAAGAACCCACCCACCTGCCTGAATGACTACAGGCCAGTGGCACTCACTCCAATCATTATGAAGTGTTTCGAGAGAGTGGTGCTGGCCCACATTCAGAGCAGCATACCGGACACCATTGACCCCCTGCAGTACGCCTACCGGCCCAACAGGTCCACCTCGGATGCCATCGCTGCTGCAGTCCACTATTCCCTCTCTCACCTGGAAAACAAGGACTCATACCTACGGATACTTTTCATAGATTACAGCTCCGCCTTCAACACGGTCATCCCACATAAACTCACCCACAAACTGTCCACACTCGGTCTGCACCCCACCCTCTGTGACTGGCTCCTAGATTTCCTGACTGGCAGGCCTCAGTCTGTCAGGATTGGAAATAGGACTTCAGCCAGCACCATCACGAACATTGGCACTCCCCAGGGCTGTGTACTCAGCCCCATCCTCTACACCCTGTACACCTATGACTGTGTCGCCTCCCACAAGGACAACATCATCTTGAAGTTTGCGGACGACACCGCAGTGATAGGACGCATCGCTGGCGGTGATGAGGCAGCTTACAGGTGGGAGGTGGCCAGTCTGGTGTCATGGTGTGAAGACAATAACCTCACCCTCAACACGGACAAGACAAAGGAAATTATAGTGGACATGAGGAAGGAGAGGAGGACACCTCAGCCACTTTTCATCCGGGAGCTTGAAGTGGAGAGGGTGAGCAACTTTAAATACTTGGGTGTCCACATCAATGAGGACCTCACATGGACACCTCACATCACGCAGCTGGTCAAGAAGGCTCAACAGCGGCTGTATTTTCTGAGGAGGCTGAGGAAGTTCGGCATGTAAGATGTTCGGCAAGATCCTCAGCAACTTCTACAGCTGCACCATTGAGAGTGTCCTGACCAGCTGCATCACTGTGTGGTACGGCAGCACTTCTGTCATGGACCGCAAACGCCTGCAGAGAGTGGTCAAGACTGCACAGAAGATCACCAGGACTCCACTGCCCTCTCTGCAGAGCATCTACCACCGCAGAGTCCACAGAAGAGCTGCCTCCATCCTCAAAGACCCCTCCCACCCCCAACATGGACTGTTCACACTTCTACCCTCAGGACGGAGGTACAGAAGTGTGAAATCCAGGACTACCAGACTGAAGAACTCTTTCTTTCCCTCTGCCATAAGACTCCTAAACAGCAGATAGGAGTCTACAATCACAACATCACATGAACAATTTGTTTACATACTGCACTACCTCACTTTACACCATAAGAACTGCACTACCTCACTTTACACTGTCAAGACTGCACTACCTCACTTACTACTTTACTCTTTTTGCTCTTTTACATTTTGTATATATACATATATATTTGCTCTTTTATAATCTATATATTTATCTTATTTTATTTTACTTACTTGTGTGTTACCTGTGCGACTTTTACTGTGGTCGGCAAAGTAAGCATTTCATTGTACAGGGAAAAATGCTTTCTGTCTGTACACATGACAATAAACACTTTGAATCTTTGAATCTTGAATATATGATATATTATCGTGTTTTGGTAGTGACAAATTTGGGGTGTATGAAAATATTTCATCATTTTCTGAAAATACAATTTAAGAACTAACCGCACAATTACTAGAAATGTATACTTTGGATGTTTGAATGTATACTTTTGTATACTTTGGACATATGTGCAAAATTTATGGAGGAAAAATAAATAAATTCAAGATGTTTCCAACTCAATTCTGTAGAATGGCCCATATATATACACTGCCGCCCACACAAAACACAACATAAAGTCCCAGGCCTGGTCCTCTCTCGCTTTCACTGTCCTCGCTCCTCCTTTTATGCCTCCGCTCCTCCGTGAGAATTGAGAGACCGGTGTCAGGTGTCGCTCATTATCCATCACGCCACCGGCTCTCGTGACGCTCTCACGGTCCCTCGACCCCGCCCTGCTCGCCACATACCCCCAACGCCCTTCACAGGCCGGGGGGTACCCACGAGTCTGCGCTCTACTCCCCCCCCCTCCTTCGGGGGGGCCCGATCATGGCAGCCGCGGCACCTGGGGGGTAAGGACTGACGAGGCGAGGGAAAAGGAAATGGAGACAAGAGGAGCGACAGCGACGAGAGAGGGGAGAGAGGGAAAAGAAAAAAGAAATCTTGGTCCGGTTCCCCGACACGCTGCCTCTCGGTCCTCGGCCGCTCGAGAGCTTCTTCCTCACGGTGCCGTGCGATGGCACGTGACGCTGATCCGTGGACGGGCTGGCGCTCCTCCGCCTCCTGGCGGCCGGCGACGACTCCTCCTTGTGAGGGCAGCCGCAGCTAGTCCCCGTTCCCCGCTCCTCCCCGTTCATGGCGGATGACAGCGGGCTCCGGCGCTCTGGCGAACGGGCAACTTCTCCGCTCCCTCATGGACGGCACCCTCCCACCTCGACCCAGGAGCACGGCAGGGCTCTCCGTCCCACGCGATCCTTCGACGCTCCAGCGCCGCCACGACCTCTGCAGCACCGCGAGCCCTCCCGGCAGCGAGGGCTCTTTGACAGCATGTCCCTCCAACCTCCCGGGTTTCGGCACCAGTGTAACGGAGTTAAATGTTCAGGGAGGAAGGAGGCGGGAACCGGCAGACATTCAAAGACTTTAATGATGAAAATAAAACATAAATACAAAATGAAAGTAATGGCGGCAGTTCCTCGCGGACAACTGCCGCCCACACAAAACCCAACATAAAGTCCCAGGCCTGGTCCTCTCTCGCTTTCACTGTCGTCGCTCCTCCTTTTATGCCTCCGCTCCTCCGTGAGAATCGAGAGACCGATGGCTCGCAGGTGTCGCTCATTATCCATCAAGCCACCGGCTCTCGTGACGCTCTCTAGGTCCCTCGACCCCGCCCTGCTCGCCACATATATATATACACATATAGTATTACTTGTGATAATTGCTGATGACGAGTTGATTGCATAATTGCATCTTACTCCTCCCGAACGTTGTTAATAAAACATAATATATTAAAAGGTGCTTTATAGCATTTTTAATTACTTTATATTTTTAGTGCAAAACAATATAAGCAGACTTCAGGCGAAACAAAGATAAATTAAATTATAAAACAAATAAAAAAACTAATTTTGAAAAAAACGATCCCTTTAACAAATAACAAACAAAGATTGTTTTTTTATAGAGTGTCTAAATGTGCCAGTTTATAAGTGCAGTAATATATGTCCAAAGGCAGTTGATAGGTGCACTAAAAGCAGGTCAGTTTTAAGGCTGTCTGTCATATGCGACTCATTCTCACCCTGAATGGCCCTAATTTGGAACATTTTCCTCATTGAGAGACTCTCCCCTGCCCTAGAACAGTCGGCTGCATGTAGATGTCAGAGCGGTTATGTAACATGCTGGCCTGCTCTAGTCTACTATTCATTTCTCCCTGCCTCTCTTTCCATTCTCATTTCTCTTTCATAACTGCTGTCCTTCCATAACTGTATCCTCTCTTCCTGGATGCAAACAAACACATTCACATATTTTTTTCAACAGCAGCCGCTCCGCATTGTTTCGAAATTCTATGATTTTTAGCATTACCGTTTTTACAACAAAAGTACAACAATAGACTGCACAGAATATAATGATACATGTCATCATTATTGTTGATTTGAGCAGTAAACAGATGGATTTTTTAAAACAATTCAAACAGCCTTGTTATGTTGTAGATTCCAAAAGCATAATGATGCACATTCACAATGTGCAGTATAGCACAATCTCATTGTTTTTATGTTCCAATTACTACCAAATTCTCCAGGATATATAGATTACATTTGTAATGGAAGCTCTTATGCCTTCAGCCTAACACTGGACACATGAACACATATACTTACACACAAATACACCCCTCTAACATTGCTAGTTAGACATTTGTAATATCATCAGCTTATTCATCATCATGGTTAAAGGCAAAGTTCGTTCAAAAATGAAAATTCTGACATTCTGCTGGAATTGACCAATCCAGGGCAGGAACATTTTTTTGGGAAGGAAAAAGATCAGCTATTAAGGCTATTATCATCCATTTCTCAGAAGACAATAAGGCAATCACCCAGAGGAAGATAAATACGCAAGGCAAGGAAGGTAAAAGAGGAGTAGCGGTAGTATGGAGTCTCACTGGGAGCGTTACTAACCTCTTTGTCTCTTCTTCCCCTAAAGAGTGATAGACTTCGCCAAGTGAGTGTTGACCACCAGGATAGTTGGCTAAACTATCTCTTCACTGAGCAAGGAGGGACTGAACAACAGAACACTTCACCTGCACGAAACACAGAAACGGAGTCTAATTTCACTTAAACTTGGCATAGTTTGGAATTTTTTTTATAAAAAACATAGTTTTGAAAAAAGATATATAAATATATAAATATATATATATATATATATATATATATATATATATATATATATATATACACAGTGCAGTTCACTTATCTCGACTCACGGTTAACTCGCCAATCCTATTATGTCGACGTTTTTGAAGTGGAACCACCAAACCCTATTTGTCTTAGAATTTTCTTTTCGGTTATGTCGATTTCTTAATGTTGCCGAACACAAATATCTCGAGCACAAAAGATTGAAGCTGCGGATTGAAGAACACTGTTGTTAAAAGAAGGGACGAATCCGAATTTGTTGAGAAAGCGCATTAGACGGGCAGAAAGCAAGAAAGTATGCAATCTAGTACAGCGTGATGACCTCACGAATATGTTACGACTGTTTACGCTGTGAGTGAAATTGTGTTTGCAATGTTGGAGAATTTAATTAAAGGTTTGTATAGAGAATCGAAGGTGGTTTTTATTGTATACTGGTAAATCTCTGCAGTTAGTTGGTGCACATATGCCTTTTGTTGTTTGCAAACATATACAGTGTATGTACATTTTTATAGCATGCCGATCGCTTCATCAAATAAATCGCCATATTGGCTGTTGGTTATCTCGATAAACGTTATCTCGATGCTTTTTTGCAACCCCAGAGGCCGTCGAGATACTCGTATTCCACTGTATATAAAATATAAGATGCCTTCTGGGGTGACACTTCACTGCATCTTCACTGCATATTATTTTTAAACGCTGTTCAAAAAAGAAGAAGAAGGGAACACTATCACAGTATAACATATACAGTATATATATAATCACTTTCAACTGCTTTGGTGCAAATGAAAGTGACAAGGGGTGGTGTCATGGGTGAGTGCAATATGATCAGCAAAATGTCCTGTGGTGTGACTAACATTGATGACTCATCAAATGTAAATATTAGTAAAATAAAGCAGATATGTTTGGAGCAGCTAATAAATGCCTTGGCATTATTTTGTATGTATTTGCTCAATTAACTTAAGTTTTCAAAATGATAAAAGGTACTAAAATAATATTTACAGTACATTTAGTTTTGAAACACAAATGCTGTCCTGCAGTGTGAAATAGGATATTATATTTTTGTACAGGCAATTACATGGACAGCCATAGGGGTCTTTTAGTCAACCCCCCCTACCAGGAAATCCCCTGGATGTTTGGATGTGCTTAAGAGGTTAAAATGTGACTGTTAATCTCTTATTAATTTGATACATTTCCTAATTTCTGTCAGACCATGAACGTGTCCATTTTGATAGTCCTGTGGTGTGACTGGTCTAGTTCGAGAAAAAATAAAAATATAAAAAAAATAATAATAATATTTAGGTTTAAAACAATGAACTTATTCAGTTACTGTAATGTCCAAGCTCAGTCTTGTATAGCAAAGACTCAAAATGGCTACCAAGGTGAAAAAGTCATGTGGCGTGATAGCCCGTCCTGTAGTGTGACATAATTAAATCAGATGTCTAGCTAGATTCTCATCTGTTATGTTTGCAATATTAAACATAAATCTCTCTCTCTCTCTCTCTCTCTCTCTCTCTCTCTCTCTCTCATATATATATATATTAAACAAATATTGTCAATATTATATATAATATACCTATAATAAACATATATTAAACAAATATATATCGGTCTTCATAATACATAATATACCTATATTCTACATTTATCAAACATAAATACAGTAATACCTCGGTTTACGAGTTTAATTCGTTCCAAGAGCGAGCTCGTAACCCAAAATGCTCGTACACCAAAACAATTCCCCCCATAAGAATGCACTAAAAATCAATTAATTTGTTCCACACGATCATAAATGACCTTTTTTTTATTTTTTTGTTTTACCCTATTAATTACAGTTAAAATTATAACCATTAAGATCTCATATAAATACTAATTAATAATTGACAATTAAACTCTAAAAATACTTGACAATTTACTGTAATGCACTTTGAGCAGCGTCTGCTGGCGTGAAGGAGACAAGAGAGAAGAGGGAGGGAGAAAACACAAAAACCAGATTCAAGTGCAAATGAGTGAATTTATTATAATAGTGCAGAAAACAAAATAAGTGATAATCGAGACGCAGCACCGCGAGCTCCGGGAGACGCACGCGTGCGAGCACCTGCCAGTGGGGCATAGAACATCATTTTATTTCAACGTTATGATTTTGGTCCGTAAAATGTATTTGGTGGTTCATATTTCAAGATGATCGCTCGTAAACCGAGGTATTACTGTATACATTTGTCTTCATTTGTCTGTTGTATGTGTATTTAACAGTCACTGATCATTGTTTTTAAAGTGATTTTAGACAGTTTTTAGGGTTAGGCTTAGGGTTAGAAATGTTAGAATGTCAAATGTCTCTTCACTGGAATATTTGTTTAAAGAGCTATATTGATGATTTTCACATGCTTTTAATTATTTCAGCATGATTGTAATGATTTTCTCCTGAGAAACAAGATATTTGTTTAGTCTTTTAAGTTAAAAATAGAAACGAATGGTCTTTTTGACTGGGTCTGATTTGACGTCTCAAAAATGTTAATTATTCAGTCTTGTTCACTGTTTTTAGTTCAAATTCATACACTAAGTAATAAGATTGTACTGATATGTTGCACTTTCATTAATGTTCAAATAGAGAAGCAAATGAATTTGTTTGTTACAAAAGTATTCAATAAATTTCACCATAAATGTTCATACAGTGTCTCATTTCGTCATGTGGTGTTACGGGATGTCCTGTGGTGTGACATCACTTCAAACACGATTGAACGACTTTTACTATGTTAACTAGCTTAAATAATTATATGCAATTGAAAACATTGCATAATATAATTAAATAAAAAAGAAAAAACATTTTTCAAATATTTTTTTCTCATTTTATACAATATTTCCACTGGAATGAGTAGTAAAAGATGGCACAAGCAAAGAATATAATCGAAAAACAGCTGTAGTATGTAATAAGGCTGAAGCCGTGTTAGAATCCAAGTGCAGTTTATTTTGGGACTATCCAGATCAGAAACCATATTCCAGGCGTGAGGTCAGTAACAAGAGACCAGTCCAAAACATGAAACATAGAACATGACATGGCATGATACAAAACAACAACAAGGCATGGTAAAACTTGGCGTGGTAAACTTGGCATGGTAAACCTGGTAGAAGAACAATGAAACAAGACATAACTAGACATGGCATTGCTAGACATGACATGGCATAAGCTCAACATGACAAACATGGTACAGAAAGCTATGCTACCAGTAAGGTTGCTTGGCATTACCACTAGCGGTACTAACTTAGCATAGTAGGGCTGTGCTACCAGCAAGGTTACGGCATTCCCATAGACTAAACTGTTCAACATGGCCTGACATGGAACTAAATCCCAACAACATGACATAACAAGAAACCAAGTAAAGCATTAACGTCACTCGACATAACATGACAATGGGACAAGACAACATGGCTAAGTAATGCGGTACTGCCCACAGAGTGGGGGGCAGCCCATGCAATACGTCGCCAAGTCCATGACAGATCCTTGCCCTTAAATAGACCCCAAACAGGAAGTGGTCGCAGAGGGAGCGGTAACAGGCAGACCGTGAACGTGGGCTCCCTCTGGTGGTGTGGCATGGCGTTACATAGTAATACATGCAGTAATACATGCAGCAATACATAAAAAAATACATGCAGAATTTTAATGATCAAGAATACTTGTTAAACTTAACGCATACCTGATTTGTATTTGAAATTAATAATATTTAAATATTAGAATTTTATAGTAATGTTACGAGCTTAATAATATTTAAATATTAGAATTTTATAGTAATGTTACGAGCTTTATTAAGTAAAGCTTAATAAATTACATAGAGGAAAAAAATCTGCTAACCTCTAACAGTTTCAGAAACAACAGTATTTGAACTTTACAAAAACTTTACAAAAACCTTTATTTGTCATCTGCCCACATACATATACATATATAAAGATGCCTGCATGTCCCCCACCCTCTTGAAGTTAGCACAGTCAGAAGCATTGTCTTAAGAGACCAGATTTTAAGCTTGAGTGACTTCAGCAACTTGAAGGGAACTATTTGTAGACCAGAAAGAACCATGTAGAAGACCCAGCTATGGTCAGAACCGGTGCAGGGCAAAAAGGCAAATTATATGCCACTGCAGTCGAAGTCCGGTTCAAGAGCCCGAGGCAGCATGCCATTTGCATACATCTGTTGTGACAACAGCTTGCTTTTTTCTCAGTTGACCCGAAGCCCCAGAAGGCTAAGGTGCCTAAGCACCAGGTTCCTGTGTTCGAATAACTGATCTCAAGAGTAAGCTAAAATGAGCCAGTCATCAAGTTAAGAATGTGAATGTCCATCTCCCTGAGTGGGTAAGGGCATCTTTCATGACTGTGAGAAACACACAGCGAGACACAGACGGCCCAAAAGGGAAGGACCTTATACTGATTTGCCCACCCCTCAAACACAAAGCATATGAGCAGTCTGTGTTGAGGAGAAAAAAAAAAAAAATAATAATAATTTTTGAACAGTTTTCAAATCAGAGGGCTAAAATTAGGGCCTACAAATTTATTAAAATCAATTATGAGAATATTTGAGACTAAAATATAATGAAATGAAAAGCAGTCAATGACTAATTTGTGATAATTGTATTACACCAATAAGCTATGCCACTCCCAAGCATCTTTTCGCATAGGAATAGTTCACTCAAAACAAAGCTTATCCAATTAGAGAGTCAAGTCACCTTTATTTATATAGCACTTTTTATAATACAGATAGTTTCAGCTTTACAGGGAAAACAGAATGCTAATGCAACAAAACTAGATTTAGCTATGCAGCAAGGAACCCCAACTCCATCACGTGATAGAATGAAAAAAAAAAATGGAAAAAAAAACTTGGCGACAACCAGACTCAGTCTGGGACAAGTTCTCTTCTGGCTAACAAAGTCAACTCACCTTTATTTATATAGCACTTTTTACAATATAGATTGTTTCAAAGAAGCTTTACATTGGTCACAGGAAAACAATACAAACGAAGTTTGTTTTGGCTGAACAGCAGCTCTAAAAGAGCAAGTGACTCAATATTATCGATGAATATTAAGCCAGAGGCGACAGTGGCAAGGAACCAAAACTCCAGCAGGTGACGGAATGAATGAAGAACATAATGCAGAAAAAAAAACTTAGGAGAAACCAGGCTCAGTCGGGGGACCAGTTCTCAATCATTGGGAAAATCATCTTAAAACCTTGGATGTCTTAAAAAATTTGAGAGAAATTCAAATCTCACTTTAAATTTGTCGAAATGCGAGTTTGACTGTGCCACTGTGACGTATCTAGGAAAGGAGGTTGGTAATAGTCAGATTCGTCCACTCAATTCTAAATTGCAAGCTATCCTTGATTTCCCAAAACTAGGAAGGAGCTTCATCGATTCCTTGGAATGTGTTTTTGTAACAATTTTCCTGACATTGCTAGTCCTATCACCTGCTTATTGCGTAAAGCACTTTCACTTAAAATGTCTTTAGAGTGTCAATTTGCTTCTGAAGCTTTGAAAACTGTTTTGGCCAGCCATTCTTCTAAGTTGCTACTAGTAGTACCGTAGCAGGTGCCGTCCTACTTTAGACTGATACTTTTTGGTTTGAGTTATTCAAAACAATTCCACAAACATCAAACAAAAAACAACTACAGTACCATGTAAAGAAGCTCTTGCCTTGATTATCGTGCTTCAACACTTTGAGGTCAACATTTGTTTGAGCTCACAGCCCATTACTGTTCACACTGACCATAATCCTCTTGTATTCTTCAACGTATGTATAATGTTAATCATCGTCTTATGCAATGGTCACTAATCTGTCAAAGCTACAACTTGGAGATCATAAGATGATCAATCAGTAAAACAGTGTATGATTTATTTTTGTGGGTGGGTGTAATGAATATGAGCTCTGCGCTCCCCTCCCTGGCCACCAGAGGGAGCTCTCACTTATACTGACACTTCACTACACACTACATTTCCCAGCAACCATCACACTGGACTGATTACACACACCTGAACTCCATCATCATTGTTTGCCACACCACCTGTGATTCATTACCTGGACCATAAAAGACTGTTTCATTCTGACAATCACCGCGAAGTCTTGATTTGCCGTAGCATCATTTCTAAGCGTTGTTTATCCTGTCTTGTTTTGCTGTTTCCGATCCTGCCTGTTTACCCGTGTTCTGATCCTGTTCTGCCTGCCCTGACCTTTGCCTGGATTTACGTTTATGATTGATAGCTGCCTGCCTTGACCACCGCCTGTACCACGTTTCTGCTACTGTCTGCCTGCCCTTGTGACACCTGCCTGGATTATTGACCATTCTTAATAAAGACATTGCGTTTGGATCTCTGCCTTTGAGTCCTCTGTTACAGTGGGGGTGTTATGATCTTGAGTCTTGTAATTGTGTTCTGTCTTCTGTATACCATCTCTGTGCATGCTTTTGTTCCAGACGGGCATTTCCCCAAGGTAATTTTCTGGAAGCTGCAATTGGTTCTCTTCATCATTTGATCCAGATATAAGGATTGCTCCAAACACTCAGAGAGGCACCACTACTGTGCCATTGTGTGTTTTATTGTATACCAATTGTTATTACTTCGTATTGCTATTGTCTTCTCTTTCCATTCTTGTAATCAGAAGTGTTTATCAATAAAAGTGAACCATTAAGGGCTTTTTGAGATTTTTGGTCAAAATATGTTTAATGGTTTAACTTTTGAAAATGAAGATATTAAGACAGACTATTTATAGAATAAATATTTTTACTTTTTTCAGTTGTACACTTAATATTTATCAATGATCAATTTGGCCTGCTCTTCTAGAGCTGCTGCACAGCCAAAACAAAAGTAGAGAACAAAAATAGTTTTTTAATCTTTTTAGAGCTTGACAGTCTGTAACGATCGGGGTGTGCGAAGCAGGAGAACCACGAGGACGAGAACAGGATCAGAATGAAAACTTGTTTAATAGTAAACAAAACAAAGCACTTTAAATAACAAAACAAATAAGCACACTTGTGCAATAAACTAAATGTAAACCAAACACTAGAATATAACTAAAAAACAAGAACCAAGGCTGGAGAACAAGAAACACCCATACACGACCACCATTACTTAGTTAACAACTGACAAACACAAGGGGAATGCAAGAGTGATATATACACAAGGGGAAACAGCAACACCTGGGAGACTAACGAGGAAGTGATTACAAGACAGGTGCAGGGAGTGAAACAATGACCCAATAGACAGGAAGTGAAACAATGACAAGACTGACAGAAAGTGACAAGGAAGACCCAGACAGAAACAAGGACACGTGTTACATAACGCCCCCCTTCCGGTAGGCGCGACCTCGCGCCGTCAAGGTAACAACTGCGGAGGGTGGGCGGGGGACCAAACGAGACTCGACAGACATGAAACCAGAAGGAACCCAAAGGAGACAGAACAAGAACCAAGGAAAAACTATGTGAAAAAGATAAACAAAAAATAAACAGACCTCAAGACATCTTGAAAAATAACTCAAAACAGTCCTTAATGAAAAAATAACAACTAAACAGTCCTGACACATGAAAAAAGAAAAAATACAGAGTCCATGGAGGAGCGGGAAAGGAGCCCGGTGGGCTCAGGCAAGACTGGCGGGTCAGGTGGCGCCGGGGGAATGAGCCAGGCGGGCTCGGGCAAGGCCGGCGGGTCAGGACAGAGTTCTCTGAGCTGAGAGTTCAAGAGGGCTAGAGTCACTGGGGGCGCCGGCAGGGCGAGAGTCACTGGGGGCGCCGGCAGGGCGAGAGTCACTGGGGGCGCCGGCAGGGCGAGAGTCACTGGGGGCGCCGGCAGGGCGAGAGTCACTGGGGGCGCCGGCAGGGCGAGAGTCACTGGGGGCGCCGGCAGGGCGAGAGTCACTGGGGGCGCCGGCAGGGCGAGAGTCACTGGGGGCGCCGGCAGGGCGAGAGTCACTGGGGGCGCCGGCAGGGCGAGAGTCACTGGGGGCGCCGGCAGGGCGAGAGTCACTGGGGGCGCCGGCAGGGCGAGAGTCACTGGGGGCGCCGGCAGGGCGAGAGTCACTGGGGGCGCCGGCAGGGCGAGAGTCACTGGGGGCGCCGGCAGGGCGAGAGTCACTGGGGGCGCCGGCAGGGCGAGAGTCACTGGGGGCGCCGGCAGGGCGAGAGTCACTGGGGGCGCCGGCAGGGCGAGAGTCACTGGGGGCGCCGGCAGGGCGAGAGTCACTGGGGGCGCCGGCAGGGCGAGAGTCACTGGGGGCGCCGGCAGGGCGAGAGTCACTGGGGGCGCCGGCAGGGCGAGAGTCACTGGGGGCGCCGGCAGGGCGAGAGTCACTGGGGGCGCCGGCAGGGCGAGAGTCACTGGGGGCGCCGGCAGGGCGAGAAGTCTCGGGGGCGCCGGCAGGGCGAGAAGCACGGGTGGCACCGGCAGGGCAAGAGTCTCTGGGACGGCGGCCTCCGGGACGTCGGCGAAGGCCGGCGGCGGCTCTGGGGTGTCCCGGAAGTCCAGCGGCGGGTCGGGCCACAGTTCAGGCAGCTCTGGCGGGTCGGGCCACAGTTCAGGCAGCTCTGGCGGGTCGGGCCACAGTTCAGGCAGCTCTGGCGGGTCGGGCCACAGTTCAGGCAGCTCTGGCGGGTCGGGCCACAGTTCAGGCAGCTCTGGCGGGTCGGGCCACAGTTCAGGCAGCTCTGGCGGGTCGGGCCACAGTTCAGGCAGCTCTGGCGGGTCGGGCCACAGTTCAGGCAGCTCTGGCGGGTCGGGCCACAGTTCAGGCAGCTCTGGCGGGTCGGGCCACAGTTCAGGCAGCTCTGGCGGGTCGGGCCACAGTTCAGGCAGCTCTGGCTGGCGGATCTCTGGATCTGGCTCTGGCTGGCGGATCTCTGGATCTGGCTCTGGCTGGCGGATCTCTGGATCTGGCTCTGGCTGGCGGATCTCTGGATCTGGCTCTGGCTGGCGGATCTCTGGATCTGGCTCTGGCTGGCGGATCTCTGGATCTGGCTCTGGCTGGCGGATCTCTGGATCTGGCTCTGGCTGGCGGATCTCTGGATCTGGCTCTGGCTGGCGGATCTCTGGATCTGGCTCTGGCTGGCGGATCTCTGGATCTGGCTCTGGCTGGCGGATCTCTGGATCTGGCTCTGGCTGGCGGATCTCTGGATCTGGCTCTGGCTGGCGGATCTCTGGATCTGGCTCTGGCTGGCGGATCTCTGGATCAGTGGCCGCGGTAGAAGTCTTTTGCTGACTGGTTCGGAGCCAGACACTCACCTGACACTCGTGCACTGCTTGCTGCCAGCACATGCCGGTAGTGTCAGGGAGGTCTCGAAGCTGGAGATGGTTAGCTCCGAACCAGAACAGCTTCTTCAGTACGTCATCACTTAAAGATGAGAACGTGGCAAACATACGGAATTCCGTGGAGAAGTCATTAAAGTCCAGATTCTCCTCAGCCAGTTGGAGGACTTTTGCCAGAGAGTCCATGTTGCCACACAGTCCTTTTTGGGAGACCAACCCTGGTCAGTTGTTCTGTAACGATCGGGGTGTGCGAAGCAGGAGAACCACGAGGACGAGAACAGGATCAGAATGAAAACTTGTTTAATAATAAACAAAACAAAACACTTTAAATAACAAAACAAATAAGCACACTTGTGCAATAAACTAAACGTAAACCAAACACTAGAATATAACTCAAAAACAAGAACCAAGGCTGGAGAACAAGAAACACCCATACACAACCACCATTACTTAGTTAACAACTGACAAACACAAGGGGAATGCAAGAGTGATATATACACAAGGGGAAACAGCAACACCTGGGAGACTAACGAGGAAGTGATTACAAGACAGGTGCAGGGAGTGAAACAATGACCCAATAGACAGGAAGTGAAACAATGACAAGACTGACAGAAAGTGACCAGGAAGACCCAGACAGAAACAGGGACACGTGTTACACAGTCACTGGTCACCATTCACTATCATTATATTGAAAAGAGCTGATATGTAGTTTTACATGAGAGCGAATAAATAATGACAGATCTTTTCTTAATAAAATTGTTGCTTTAAAAAAAACCTGGTAAATGAAAACAGCATATGAAAATGGCTGATTACAGATGGGGAAAATTAATTCCTACTGCACACGTCTACCATGCCCACCCCACGACATGTGAGCTCCCCAAAAAAAACTGACATTACACAACTACAAACACACTAAAATAGAAGACTATCACCTTACATCCTGCCTTGCATGCCCTAAAAGTCATCTCTCCAGCAATCTTACCAGCACTCTCACATCAACAACACAGGAACCTTCCCTACCGCATTCAAGCAGGCTTGGGTAACCCCGCTGTCAAAAAAATCCCACATTAAACACATCAATTGTTGATAATTACAGACGTGTCTCCCTCCTACCATTCATATCAAAAACTCTTGAAACTCTTAAAAACTCTTGTTTTTAACCAGGTATCTTCTTTTCTCTCACAGAATGGCAAGTTGGACATCAACCAGTCTGGCTTCAAGGAGTGCAAAAGCTGATTCAAAAATCGTCAGTTCTCAATCTTTTAGATCAATCTGCTGCCTTTGACACTTAATAATCATATCCTTTTATCTACCCTCTCGCCACTAGGCATCACTGGAACTCCTCTTCAGTGGTTTGAATTCTATCTCACGGATAGGTCATTCGGGGTTGCATGGTGTGCTGAGATCTTCAAAGAATGTCAACTGATCACCAGTGTTCCATAGGGCTCAGTTCTTAGACCACTTCTCTTCTCCATGTCACTGGACCACATCACTGGATCCCATCATACTGGACATCTCGGTATGGATGAAAGAGCATCATCTGCAACTCAACCTGGCAAAGATGGAGCTTCTAGTCTTTCCTGCCGATCCAACTCTACAGTACGACCTCACCGTCCAGATCGGTGCCACCAAGATTACCCCATCAAGGTCTGCCAGAAATCTTGGAGTGATCTTTGAGGACCAGCTGACCTTCAAAGATCACATCGCAAAGACAGCTCGATCATGCAGGTTTGTACTGCACAACATCAGGAGAATCAGGCCATTCCTCACTGAGCAAGCTACACAACTTCTGGTGCAGGCCATGGTCATTTCCAGGCTTGATAACTGCAATGATCTTTTGGTTGGACAATGAGGGTCGATCAATGAGGGACGACTCATGGTTCCATCACAGAGAGGCAAAAGATCACACTCAAGAACATTTTCATTCACCGCTCCTTGCTGGTGGAAAGATCTCCCTGCCCTCATCCGGAAAGCATATTCCTTGTCAAGGTTTAAAAGACTATTGAAAACACATCTCTTCCATGAGCACCTAACATGACAGACACACACACACACACAAAAAATTATCTTACTCCCTCTATTCCCCATCCTTGTACTGCTTGTGTATGTAATGTTCGAAACTTTGTATTGTAAGCACTCGTATGTACCTTGTATCTTCAGGACAAATCGCTTTCTGTACTCCTCAAATTCAAAAAGTCGCTTTGGATAAAAGCACCTGCTAAATGAATAAATGTAAAATGTCCATGCAATTGAAACATATATCTTTTTTGAGTTTCCATCTTCAATTTGGTCCAAAGGAAAGTAGACAACTCTGAATTGAAAACCATATAAATAATGTGATGATTTTAATGCACTTTTTTTTATGTAGCCCATAAGCCATTAGACATGGGCAAAATGCAGCCAGTTGGCCGGATTCGGCTGTCCATGTGGTTTAATCCAATCCATAGATCATTTATCCTGAAAATGTTTTTCCCCCTCTCTTTTCAATATATCCATTATATTACAATTGGACCTAATGAGCCTCCACAAGTGTTGCCAGATTCCACAAGATCCAAACCACCCAATCACACTTGTACAATTCTGAAATATTCCAATATTCATCTAGCAACCATACGCACATGCTTTCTTTCAACTTGCCAAACAAGCAAAAAGGAGCTTATCAATCTCCAGAATACTCAAATTAATTTTTAGTACAACAACACTGTGGATTTAATATTTTTTACCTGAATTGAATTTATTGAATTGTCAATATAATAATCATGCACTGTTTAGCTATTGGCCATAGGAGAACTGGCCCCCTGACCGAGTCAAGGTTTTTTTTTGTCTCAATGATAAAATAATAAATCCAAACACTGATATCCACTTACTATCAGTCTTAAACTTACTAAGACTAAAATCAGTTTTATCCACTTACTATCTATCTTAAACTCTGTCGGTCATTGTCCTTGTTTTTTATCAGCTGTGTGTGAGAATAAAAAATGAATCTGTTTTTTATTGTGAAATCTATTTGCAGCATTAATAGATTTCTGTGTGTGTTAAAATATGTTTTAAACTTTTAAAAGGGAAATCTAATAATCATACAATTAATTTTATTTTAAGAATTTTCATAAATGCATGTTGACAAAAAATACTTAAAGTAGAAAAGGTAAATTTAATCCCCCCCTTTTTAAGGTTTTCTAATTCCTATTTACAGACCAATAATTCAGGTAATAGCTAAACAATCAGAAAATTGTTTATCATGTATTAGAATGGGTATTCAATGATTTCAGTACTTAAAGGATACAAGAACCAATCAAGGAAGAACATTGTATTTATGAGGGAATTATACTGTTTGGTCAATGTACTGTTTGGCCAATCTTGCCATAAATTCAATGTGGCACCTATGCCACAAACTTGCCCACCCCAGGCTAGTTTCCTGCTCTTTCCTTGTCTCTTGACTCATGAGTGTATTACCAAAGAGATGTTTTAATATCATTTCTTATTTAACCTTCGGTAGCTAAAATGTAGACACGCACAAAAAAAACAAAAAAAAAACAAATCAACAATGTTTAATGTAAAAAAAAAACATTACACATTATGTCTGTGTGATGCATTTTCTCAATTTATTTAACAACATGAGCAGAGTCGCAGTGTTAAAGCTCTCCTTCCTTGTTCATTTATATTTCTTTCTGTACTTCTCTGTCCTTCAGTGCTTGAAGTCTCACCGTGCCCAGCACTCTGGCTGACACTTTTGGCTTGTGCAGCATGTTTGCTTGAGCTTTCTATCTGCTTTGTCTCTCGCTATATTCTCTGCCTTCGTTTTTTACACAATTTAATTAGATCAGCTTAGAATTTATTTACAGCTTAAATAAACACTCTTAGAAATAGTTTGCCACAAAATTAACATTCTGTTAATTATTCATCCTCATGTTGTTCTAAACCAGGAGTGTCAAACGTACGGCCCGCCACGGGGTTCAGTCCGGCCCGGGAGATAAATCTGCAAAATGAAAAAAATTATTTTCATTTTCGGAGGAACTAACAGCAGACGGCAGCACTGAGCTTCAGGGTCTGAGTGGCGTTTAGTTCTGTCAGTTAAGGCGCTTTCCTGTTGGCCGTGGCAACCTCATCATCGACATTTCTTTGTCAAAAAAAAAAGAAAAGTCAACAGAGTGTCGGATTTTTCAAGAAAAATGGACGTCTTCCTATATGTTCACGGAGGTGAATGGGAAACCCGTGTGCTGCAGCAAGTTTCGGTGCTTAAAGAATATAATATTCGGCGCCACTATGAGACTTAAAGATAATCGTACATAGATAAGAAATGCAACAAAACAGTTTTAATCCAACATCTACACGGGATAATTGGCAGCTATAGCAGATAATGCTGCTGCAAACGTCATCGTTTCGAAATGGATTTAGGAACATAAACTCGTGAGCCAGGATTGAAATAGGATGCGTGACGAGTGAAACTGTGTTTTAAGTTCGCGTTTGGCACGCATCCACATATTCTCAATGCTGTTCATGTGGATCTCACTGTCGTTCGGATCTACGAAGTTGTGCTGATGAAATGAAATGTTGGTGGGTCTGAGGAAATAGCGATCTGTTTTCACCCAGAGCCGAAAGGTCATGAGAACAGTTCCAAGCGTTCATCTTGACGTCAGACAGTACAAAGAGAAGATTTCAGGGTTGCTGAGGAGTTTGAGAAACCATTTCAGGTTTTTAGCAAACTCGAGACAGAATTCGCACTTTTTCAATTACAGTTTTCGCAAATTGATAAAGTAAATTTGTTTACATTAAAAACACATGCTTATGTATAAACTTGCAAATTTTACAAAGATTTTCATTTTAAAACATCTGCCACTTAAGATTAAGTGTGTGAAGTCAATTCATGTGTTCAGAATTGCTTCCCAGAGTTGGAAAATGGATTTTAAATAATTTCTATATTTTGATATTTGATTTGTTAAGATGCAGAACAGTGTTTTTAAGTTCCACAAAACTGTGACTAAGTGCTTTGCGTCATTGTACAATAACTGACATTTTTTTTAAATGCATAATGCTCTTAAATAAGTGTTAAACTGAGTAACAGTGTTTTTGAAATTTCACATACTACTTAGGTTGTTCATAATAATAATAATGTTCATAATGTTCACTTAATTTAAAGATTTCCATATCCGGCCCGTTGGGCTTTTTAATCCAGCCCGCCGAACTTGCCGAACCTGTATTAAACCTCCTTCATTTTACATTTCCCTGTAATGTCACTCTGTCGCGGCTGCAAGCGGCAGTGGCACTGAAGCTGTGGTGGAGAGCAGGCGTGTGTCACAAACCCCTCTACATCCTCCTTTATGGCGTTAATTGGCGTAAACAGGTCCGCTCCATGGACAGTGCAAATAACAGTTACAGAAAATAAAAAATAAAAACACAAGGAAATTAAAATAGAAATAGAATTAAAAGTACTATATATGTATATGTGGAATTATAAATAAATCAAGTAACAAATAAGTGGACTAAAATAAGTGAGATAAGCTGTGTAGTGAAGTAAACTGTAGACTATGTAAATAAAGTTTAACAGAAGTACAGAGAAGTATAATGTGCAAACAGGCTAATAACAGATTGTTACACAATAACAACGAGAACATAAAGTGCGGTGCAATGTCAGTATGTGGATGTTTGTTTATACTGAAGTGAAGTCACGTGTTGTTAAGTGACTGCGTTCTGGAGTCTGCCTGGGGGAAGAAGCTCCTCCTAAGTCTCTCAGTTTTGGCCATCAGGCTTCGGAAGCGCTTACCAGATGGCAGCAGGGTGAAATGAGGGTTTGCAGGGTGATTAATGTCCTTGATGATTTTTTAGCTCTACTTCTGCAGAGTTTTGTGTAGACGTCCTACAGAGACGGGAGAGCTGACCATGAGATGCGCTCGGATAAGCGCACCACTCTTTGCAGGGCTTTGCAGTCGTGACTGATACTGTTCCCTACCACGCTGTGATGCACTGAGTTAGTACACTTTCCATCGCCCCTAAATAGAAAGTTCTCAGGATAGCTGGTGAAACCCTGAATTTCCTCAGCTGGCGCAGGTGGCTTTACGCTTTTAGGACACAAACATAATTGTGGCGAGGGGGGCGTGGTTCAGCGAGGTCGGCAACGGGAGAGAGAGTCGGAAGACAACAGGCCTCCACACTCTCAACTGCTATCTCGATTCTACATCAGGGGGATTTGTGCTCGCGCCCAGTTTACAAACTGCCATACCAAATCTTCCTATGGTCCCAAAGGAAGTTGCGGTCATTAAGAGCAGTTCACATCCCTGGGACACAAAATCTGGGAGCAGACATTCTGTCGAAGGAGGGGCTGAGGCCTCGGGAGTGAAGGCTTGTGAGTGAATCGCTTTGCTCCCGTGAGTTCTGGAGAGAGATCGCCGAGACAAGGTCCCCATGGGTGGGCAGAGTGTGGTTTCCTGGACCTGACAGCCCTCCTCGGTGGCTCTCACTGGGAGATTCCGATCAGGAGGGACCTTCTGTCCCAAGCAGGGGGGCTAATACTGCACCCCTGTCCAGAACAGTGGAAAGTCTGGGCTTGGCCTCTGAGTAGGCCCAGCTCATAAGTTTTGGTCTCAAAACTGAGGATGTTGAGACCATTCTACACTCCAGAGCTCCCTCCACCAGAAAACTCTATGCCTTGAAGTGGAAACTCTTCACTTCATGGTGTAGCTACTGACAGCAGGACCCAGTTAACTCCCCAGTTGGTTCAGTTATGGAGTTCCTGCAAGAATGATTCACTACTGGGTTATTTCAAACCACCTTAAAGGTGTATGTGGCAGCAGGTGGTATATCTCTGGGGAGAGACTCACTCATAACTCGTTTCATCCATGACACAAAAGAGAGTACTGAACTGGGATTTTACTTACAAAGAGGTCTATCCCTGGCTCCCTTGGAGCCCATTTAAATAAGTTACAAACTAATCTTGAGTTTTCAGGGATAGTAAAAGCTTTCTACCATCCTAGATCCGGGTATATCCCTAAGTTCCCACTAAAGTGGTAAGACCTGTAGTAATGCAGCCCTACTGTCCTCCCCTGTTTCCGGGACCCTGTGCGGGCACTGAATGCCTGCATCCACAGACCAGTGGCATAGGACAGATCAGTTATTTGTCTGTTTTGGCCCCCCTAAGAAAGGTAATGAGTTAAAGAATGAATAGATGGATAATCAAGGCTATTTCATTTGCTTACGAATCGACCAGGCTGCCCTCACCTTTGGCAGTCCGCACCCATTAGATTAGTATCAGGATTTATTTCAGGAGTTTCCCTCTGTGATGTTTGTAAAGCGGCAGGCTAGTCCTCTCCGCACACGTTCATCATGTTTTACAACCTCAATCTAGATTCCACTCAGGTGTTCCCAGGTGTTATTGTTCCAGGGCAATCACATCTGACATGCACTTGTCGCTATGCTAGTGTTGGTATAGCGTTCCCATAGCGCTTTGACGAAGCGAGAGTTCACTTGAAAGGGAACATCTCAGTTACGCATGTAACCTTAGTTCCCTGAATAAGGAACAAGAACCTGCATCCATTTGCCATACCTGCAGCGCGCCTGCCAAAAGCATTTACTTCAGACACATTTAGCTGCCGGCTTTTTGGCATGGCATTCATTTATTGATTCCTGGTTTGTGACGTCACCCACTCCGATGTCCTCTCACGCGGACATTGGTTGGATTTCATACATGCTTCATGACGCATTCACGCAGAGGCGGAATGCTTAGATGCAGCGTCTCATTCCCTATTAAGGGAAATAAGGTTACATACGTAACTGAAACATTTGCATAAAAAAAATTGTTACAGACAACTTAGTCAAGTCTAGTCAAGTTTTATTTATATAGCACAAGTTTAAAACAACCGTTGTTGAACCGAATTGCTTTACATTAAAAATAAATCAGACATTTAAGAGAGAAAGGGAGAAAAAAAGGAAATGAGAAAAGAAAATTAAAAAGTATATACATGCATTTAAAAATAATGTAGAAACCAACTATTCAAAATTCATACGCCAACCTTCACTCAAAAGCTAAAAAATAAAACGTCTCAGGTTACGTATGTAACCATAGTTCCCTGAAGATGGAACGAGACGCTGCGTCGAACGCTTGGGGAATCCTTGGATGCTGTCCGCGCGAAGCACAATATGTAAACTTCCGGCGCGCGCGTGTGTGTGAGTGACAGACGCAGATCGGTGACGTCACGAACCAGTTGATAAAAGAGCGCCGGAACCCGGAAGCGGCAGCTTAGAGTTTGTCTGAAGCAAGCCCGGAAGGCGCGAGGAGCTGAGGCCAAAGACGCAGCGTCTCGTTCCCTCTTCAGGGAACTATGGTTACATACGTAACCTGAGACGTTCCCTTTCAAGGGAACTCGCGCTGCGTCGAACGCTTGGGGAACGATATACCAACGCCACCTCAGTGACGAAGGCCGACGAGTGTCTCGTAGCTCACTACGAGAGGACCCGTGTTCCCGGAGCGGAGTTGAGGTCAAGCTGGTAAAACCTCAGAAAAGTATGCGGGGAAGACCACCCCGCCGCATCACAAACATCAGATAACGACACACCTGATATAAGGGCCTTAGAGGCAGCCACGCTCCTAGTAGAGTGGGCCCGGACCCTCAGAGGCGAGGAGGATCCGGCCGACTCGTAAGCCAGGGTGATAGCCTCAACTATCCGCCTGCTTAACGTAGATTTGGATGCAGGGGCCCCCTTGGGGGTCCCAAAGCAAACAAACAACTGGTCAGACTTACGCCAAGGAGCAGACCTATGGACATAAGTGTCCAGTGCTCGCACTGGACAGACCTTGTTTTTAAATTCCCGGTCACCGAAGGAGGGAGGGCAGAAGGCCTGCAGTACTATAGACCTGGCCACATGAGTGGGCACTTTGGGCACATAGCCTGGCCTGGGATGGAGGAAGGCTTTCACCATCCCAGGCGCAAACTCAAGGCAAGAGGGAGCTACAGAAAGCGCCTGTAGATCCCCAATTCTCTTTAGCGATGTTATAGCTAACAAGAATAAGGTTTTTAAAGTGAGGAACTTTAGGGGAACCTCATCCAAAGGTTCAAAGGGTGCCTGGGACAACCCCTGGAGTACCAGGGATAGGTCCCAGGCAGGAACCTTGGTCTGGACTGCAGGCCTCAGCCTAATGGTACCACGGAGGAAGCGTGTGACGAGGGGGTCCCTGCCAATGGACACGCCACCCAGAGGTACGTGGTAAGCCGCAATGGCAGCCACGTAAACCTTCAGGGTGGACGGGGACAACCCTGCAGCGAATCTATCTTGCAGGAACTCTAGCACTTTGCCAATGTGACAGGTAACTGGGTTCACCTGCTTCTCGCTACACCAAGAAGTGAAAAGTCTCCACTTCAGGGCCTACAGCTTCCTCGTGGAGGGAGCTCTGGAGTGGAGGATGGTCTCAACAACCTCGGTCGAGAGACCAGAATCTATGAGCTGGGCCCCCTCAGAGGCCAAGCCCACAGTTTCCAAAGTTCTGGGCAGGGGTGAAGAATCGAGCCCGCTGCCTGAGACAGGAGGTCCACTCGAACTGGGATCTCCCAGGGGACTCCGTCCAGCAGGGAAACAAGATCCGCAAACCACACTCTGCCCGGCCAACGTGGAGCAAAGAGTGTGAGACGGACCTTGTCCCAGCGAACTCTCTCCAGAACTCCCGGGAGCAGAGCAATCGGGGGAAATGCGTACAGACATAGCCTCGGCCATGTCTGGACCATGGCAATCAGCCCGAGCGGGGCTGGATGCAGGAGTGAATACCACAGAGGGCAATGCGTTGATTCCTCGGACGCGAACAGATCTACTTGTGCCCGGCCGAATCTGAACCAAATCTGCTCCACCACCTCTGGGTGGAGCCTCCATTCCCCGGGCCTCGGCCCCTGTCTCGACAGGAAGTCTGCTCCCACATTCTGGGTCCCAGGGATGTGAACTGCCCGTAGATGGAGCAGTATCCCTTGGGACCAGAGGAGGATCTGCCGTGCCAGTTTGTATAGTGGTCGCGAACGTAGACCCCCCTGACGATTTATATAGGAGACCACAGTGGTGCTGTCGGTCTGAACAACCACATAATGGCCCCTGAGGTCCGGGAGGAACGCTTGAAGCGCCCTCCAAACAGCCATCATCTCCAGCAGGTTTATGTGCCAGGACAACTGGTGTTTGTGCCACAGACCCTGGGCAGAGCGATCCGTCAGAACCGCTCCCCAACCTGAGAGGGAAGCATCCGTCGATAGCATGACGCGTCGACAAGGAGCTCCCAACGCAGGTCCTTGAGACAGAAACCAGGGTTTCTTCCACATATCCAAGGCACGTAGGCATCGCCGCGTGACCTTGATAGTGCGGAAAGGGTTGCCCCTCGGGGAAAACCCTCTGGTTCTGAGCCACCACTGTAATGGCCTCATGTGTAGCAGCCCGAACGGGATGACGCTGGAAGCTGCTGCCATGAGGCCCAGCACTCGTTGAAAGTGTTTTACAGTGATGGACTGGCCTATTTTGACTTTCTTCACGGTTGACAGAATCGAATCGATGCGGGCGGGGGATAGCCGCGCCGTCATTGAAACCGAGTCCCATATCACGCCTAGGAAGGTGGTTCTCTGAAGAGGAGAAAGCACACTCTTCTTTGCGTTTAACCTCAACCCCAGCACTCTCATGTGTGCGAGAACAACATCTCGATGCTGAACCGCCAACTGCGGCGACTGGGCAAGAATCAGCCAGTCGTCGATGTAATTCAAAACTCTTATGCCTTGGAGGCGCAACGGGGTTAGCGCTGCGTCCATGCATTTCGTGAAAGTGCGGGGTGATAAAGCCAGGCCGAATGGAAGTACTTGATATTGGTACGCCTTCCCCCAAAGGCGAACCTGAGGTACTTCCTGTGCTGTGGAAGGATGGAAATATGAAAATATACGTCCTTCAGATCGATAGTGACGAACCAGTCCTCGGACCTGATCTGTGCCACTATTTGTTTCAAAGTCAGCATCTTGAATTTTAGCTTCATGACCGAGCGATTCAGAAGGCGCAAATCCAGGATGGGCCGCAGTCCTCCATCCTTCTTTGGAACGAGGAAGTAACGGCTGTAAAAGCCTGACTCTCTGTTTGTGAGGGGTACATGTTCTATGGCCCCTTTCCTCAGTAGAGAATCTACCTCCTGCTCCATTACCAGAGCCTGCTCGGGGTCCACCACCGTGGGTAGAACCCCATTGAACCAGGGCGGGCGAGACCCGAACTGGATCGAATACCCTTTCTTTATAATTCGCAGGACCCACTGAGAAACCTCTGGAAGACATGTCCATGCCGGCAGAAATTCTACTAGGGGAACCAGCCTCTCGAGGCTGGCCTCTGGTGTCTGTGTAGCACACCCGCCAGGGCCCGGTTTTCTGGGGAACGCCTGGAGTGAATGCTCTAGGACCCTCCTTGGAGGGGGCGACCTCCTCAATGCAACCGGTGTAACGGGCGGCAACTGAGGAGGGTCGCCTCCAAGAGGCCCGACGCAACTGGCGTCAGGACCTCTTCGAGGTAGCCTTCTTGGCGAGGATGACGGTCCTCAGATCCGTCCTCCTGCCCGAAGGCTGAGGCTGGGAGCACCTGCCCGACCCCCCGATTTTCTGGGGAGGTTGGCGGGTTGAGACGCTCTGCCTTTGAGCGGCCCGCTGCACATATGAGGAGGCCTGGGGCTGTGGCTGGCTCACAGCCCCAGGTTGAGGGCGGCGAGGCAAGAGTACATTGAACGCCACCTGCTGCTTTGCCGCCTCCTGGAACCTCTCGACGACTGTTTTTACTGAATCGCCAAAAAGCCCAGAAGGCGACAGAGGGGCGTCCAACATAACATTTTTCTCCTTGTCTTTCAGAGACGTAAGATTCAACCACAGGTGCCTCTCCGTGGCCACACAGGCTGCCATGGAACGACCAATAGAGGAGGCCGTCTCCCTGGTGGCCCGGAGGGACAGATCTGTGGCTTTACGTAGCTCAGCCACAGCCTGTGGACCAATGCCTCCGCCCTCATCGAGGTCCCCCAACAATTCTGCTTGGTAAGCCTGAAGCAGGGCGTTGGTGTGAAGACACGCCGCTGCCTGGCTAGCTGCAGAATATGCTCTGCCCACATGAGCTGATGTAACTCGCATAGGTTTAGTGGGCAGCGCCGGGACTTTAAGCGATGACACCGAGAGCGGAAAGAGGTGGCTCGCAAGCGCCTCCTCCACCTTCGGCATCGCGCCATAACCATACTCTCGTGCACCAACCAGAGTGGCATACATATTGTTTTGTGGCGTAAACACTCTGGAGGTGGCTGGCCTCTTCCAGGATCTAGACACCTCAGTGTGCAGATCCGGGAAAAAAGGCAGGTCCTGGCGAGGGGGAGGGACCCGCGCTGGCAGAAATCGTTCATCCAACTTGCTTCTTTTTGGACGAACGACAGTGCTTTCCGCTGGCCACTCAATATTTAACGTGGCCACAGCGCGAGTCACCACCTCGAGCAATTCCTCATAAGCTGGGGAGGAGGTTGGCGAATCCTCACTCTCCGCGTCGACACTAGCAACGTCTAACTCCTCAGAGCTAGACAATTGCAGTGCCGGTGCTTCAGCTTGGTCGGAAGTAACCGCCCTCGAGCGTGTTTCCGAAACCATGCATGAAACTCTGGATCCACCGGGTAAGGGCTGAGATAGGGGAGCACCCGTCTCAGACCCCGCCGTCAAATCCATTTGCGAACCCCATGACCTAGATCGCCGCAGAGCCTCAGCTACTGTGGGACCCGAGCCCTGGGGAAAAAGAGCCTGGTCGGTCTCAGAATCAAAAACCGCCAGGCGTGAGCGGAGCACCATCACGAGCGCTGACCTAGCATGCTCCGCTCCCAGACACATTACACATAACAAGTGCTCATCTCCCCCCGAGAGGAAACAAGGGCAAGGAGATGCACACTGTTTAAATGTCTGGTTCGCCATTAACATATATATATATATATATATATATATATATACAGGAGAGCCCTGATTTTTAAACTAGATCTGGGTTTTTCTCTCTCAAAATAACCAGCACACTCAACACACTCTCACACTGTGCTTGCGAAGACAAACAAAGCTGCCGCTTCCGGGTTCCGGCGCTCTTTTATCAACTGGTTCGTGACGTCACCGATCTGCGTCTGTCACTCACACACGCGCGCGCGCCAGAAGTTTACATATTGTGCTTCGCGCGGACAGCATCCAAGGATTCCCCAAGCGTTCGACGCAGCGCGAGTTCCCTTGAAAGGGAAATAAGATTTTAAACTGGATTTAAATGCATGCAGTGATGGAGAGGCCCAACAAAGGTAGACTGTTCCAGAGCTTTGTGGCAACTACAGAGAAAGATTGATCACCTTTTGTTTTACAACAGGAACAAGGGACAGATAAAAGTAGCTGGTCAAAAGCTCTTAATGATATAGCAGCTGTGTATGGCCTAAGATCACAAATATAGTCCGGGGCCAAATTGTGCAGTGCCTTGAAAGTGAAAAGAAGAACCTTAAAGTCAACTCTAAATTGTATAGGGAGCCAATGCAATGAGGCAAAGACTGGGGAAATATGGTCCCTTTTCTTTGTTCCTGTTAACATTCTGGCTGCTGCACTTTGAACCATCTGTAACAGAGACAGTGTAAATTGAGGTAGACGTAGAGAGAGTTACAGTAATCTAACCGAGAAGAGATAAGTGCATGAATCACAAAGGCCTTTACTAGAAATAAAGTGTTTGCTGCACAAAGCTACTCTTTACAACTGCTTTTGTATTCTTGTCAAATCGTAGAAGAGGATCAAAACAGACAACGAAAATGTTTGCATGAATGTGTAGGTTGTTACTTAAGGAATCTAACTGTCTTAATGCAGTTTTTTGGTAGCAACAGGACCCAGAAGACGGATTTCAGTTTTATTTTCATTCAGTTGCAGTGAGTTATCTTGTCATCCAGAGATGACAGATCAGAGGTTGTCAGCATAACAATGATAATTTATGTTATGTTTCTGGAATATTGAGCCTAAAGAGAGCATGTAGAGAGAAAACAAAAGAAGGTCTAGGGTGGATCCCTGTGGAACACCACAATGAATAAACAGAGAGGGTGAAGTCAATGACCGATATTTACAGAAAAAATCCTGAACCACTGTAAAGCTATGCCCTGAACTCCAGCAACATACTCAAGTAATTTAAGAAGAATATAGTGATCAACAGTGTCTAATGCGGCACTGAAATTTAAAAGTATCAAGATAGCAGAAGATCAAGAATCAATGGACAGTAGAATGTCATTTGTGACCTCAGCAATGCTATACTCGGTGCTATGCAGTGCTTAAACCAGCACATGTCCAGGCCTGTCTTAAGTTTGCCAAAGACCATTTGGATGATCCAGAGGAACTTTTTGGTCATAATTCCACTAAACGTGTTTGGAGAAAGAAGAATGATGAGTACCATCCCAAGAACACCATCCCTACTGTGAAGCATGGGGGTGGTAGCATCATGCTTTGGGGGTGTTTTTTTGCACATGGGATAGGGCGACTGCATTGTATTAAGGAGAGGATGACCGGAGTCATGTATTGTGAGAATTTGGGGAACAACCTCCTTCCTTCAGTTACAGCATTGAAGATGGGTCGAGGCTGGGACTTCCAACTTGACAATGACCCAAAGCACACAGTCATGATAACCAAGGAGTGGCTCTGTAAGAAGCATATCAAGGTTCTGGCGTGGCCTAGCCAGTCTCCAGACCAAAACCGAATAGAGAATCTTTGGAGGGAGCTCAAACTCAGTGTTTCTCAGCGACAGGCCAGAAACCTGACTGATCTAGAGAAGATCTGTGTGGAGGAGTGGGCCAAAATCCCTCCTGCAGTGCAAACCTTGTGAAAAACTACAGGAAATGTTTGACCTCTGTAATTGCAAACAAAGGCTACTGTACCAAATATTATCATTGATTTTCTCAGGTGTTCAAATACTTATTTGCAACTGTATCATACAAATAAATAGTTTTTAAAAGCATACATTGTGATTTTTGGATTTTTTTTATTTTTAGCTTATGTCTCTCACAGTGGACATGCACCTACGATGACAATTTCAGACCCCTCCATGATTTCTAAGTGGGAGAACTTGCAAAATAGCAGTGTGTTCAATACAGTAATACCTCGGTTTACGAGTTTAATTCGTTCCAAGAGCGAGCTCGTAAACCAAAATGCTCGTACACCAAAACAAGTTTCCCCATAAGGATGCACTAAAAATTAATTAATTCGTTCCACACGAATATAAATGCCCATTTTAAATATTTTTTTTGTTTTACCCTATTAATTACAGTTAAAATTATAACCATTAAGATCTCGTATAAATACTAATAAATAATTGACTATTAAACTATAAAATACTTGAGAATTTACTGTAATGCAATTCAGCTTTCAGCAGTGGAGGAGACTAGAGGAGGGAGGAGGGGGGAGCGAGGAGTGGGCAAAGCAAGGATTCAAGTGCAAATGAGTGAATTTATTATAATAGTGCAGAAAACAAATGAAGTGATAATCCAGAGGTGTATCACACACGGGAGCCGCGACTGCGAACGAACGAACGCGCTTGGGCCTCGGCCGCGAACGAACGCTCTAGAGCCTCGGGGGAGCCGCGAACAAAGGACTCGACAGTGGAGAGAAGTGAACTAAATAGGCAGATGATATGAGAATCAGGTGTGTCTCTCTCTCTCTCACACACACACACACACACACACACACACACACACACACAGGCAGAACTACGAGACAATGAATTCATGAACCGTGACAGTTACTGCTTAGAGGTACTGTACATGTATATTTCACTACGTGAACAATAGCGATGACATAAAAGTATCACTGTGGCGAATGATGTAACCAATCAAGTGAAGCTGAGAGAATGAACGAGTTAAGGGGTGATAAAGGGGTTGGACACTTGAACACTATGCAGTGTTAATTTACATTTTGATTATTCAATTTCTTAGAATCACCTGAACAACCCGAAAAGCAATGTTTACTTAATTTGTATCTTTTTGACTTTGGCTTTATTTGAGCGATTGATTGCAGTTTGATTATTTGTTCTTATTTCATTACAGACCATTTAATTGTCTTTCGATTTTTAATTTGCATTGTCCTTGCATATGATGTAAAAAATCTGCAAGGAGCAAACAAACAAAAAAAAATTACCAGCCAATGGCGACTTGAGCTTCAGTGTATCTGTAGAAGGTTGTAAAATTAGCTGGAAATGTAAAGAAAGTTATATAACATTACAACAGTTTATTTTATTTTTTATTTTTTTATTTTACCTGAATTACTTCATTTTTGGCTTGTTCTCCTACTTTTTACTTTCTGCTCATTAATATATTTAGAAATGATTGAAATCAGAATAATTGTTCTTGGTATGTTTTCATATGTTTTAAATGAATTTGCATTTTATAATATAGCTGTCTCAAAATGCTTCTAATATTTGTTGTAACTACCATCATTTTAGAAAACAACTGAGTTCGGTTTATTATCCCACACAAATTCAAAAAGTAAACCATGATCCTCAGATCTTTATTCCATGAAATAAATGTTTTACAGGTGCTGGTCATATAATTAGAATATCATCAAAAAGACAGTTGTCCAAAAGACGACCATTGACACCTTGCACAAGAGGGCAAGACACAAAAGGTCATTGCAAAAGAGGCAAGCTGTTCACAGAGCTCTGTGTCCAAGCACATTGATAGAGAGGCGAAGGGAAGAAAAAGATTTGGTAGAAAAAAAAGTGTAAAAGCAGCCACAAGAGGATTGTGAAACAAAACCCATTCAAAAATGTGTGGGAGATTCATAAAGAGTGGACTGCAGCTGGAGTCAGTGCTTCAAGAACCACTACACACAGACGTATGCAAGACATGGGTTTCAGCTGTCACATTCCTTGTGTCAAGCCATTCTTGAACAACAGAAATCAGAAGTGTCTCGCCTGGGCTAAAGACAAAAAGGACTGGATTGCTGCTGAGAGGTCCAAAGTTATGTTCTTTGATGAAAGTAAATTTAGCATTTTCTTTGGTAATCAGGGTCCCAGAGTCTGGAGGAAAAAAAGAAGAGGCACACAATCCACGTTGCTTGAGGTCCAGTTGTAACAACCCACAAGTTATGTTACTGTGGTATCATAGTAGTTGGTTCAGCCAACCACCAGGGGGCTCTAAGTTGTATATCTCTTACAGGATATGAGGTATATAAGTAGAGGAAAGAGAAGGTTTAGAGGAGGAAGCATGGTTTTTCATGGCAGGCCAACTAGCAATGAGTCCGGATTGAGAAACCTAGGTTTCATGCTCAATCTAAGTAAGTTTTTCAATGTCTTTTTTGGTGTTTTGATTTTCTCTGTTTTTCTTTAGGATTGGAATGTGTAGCTCACGGTTATTGTTTTTGTGAATGTTTTCTAAAAATGCTAATTCTTAGTTTGTGCTTCTTTATTTAGAAGGACTCTTTTATATTGGTGGTTTTAAACACCACTCAATCTTTTGGAGAAAGGACTATCAAGTTCTATTAGGAGTTGAGTCCAAAGTTCGACAAGGATAGAGGGTTTCTTGAAGAAGCACATAAGACATTCATGGGAAACTTTACAATGAACTGTAACTGATTTAAACATCAACATCGCCGCCGCCATCATCGTCATGATTGATTTCTCTATGAACAATGGACACTTCTTCATAGAGGAACATTGAGGGGTTCTTTAATAATGGCTGATAAGTTTATTTTTCATTTGAAACATATGTTGGGTTATTATTGATTGTGTTTTGTATTTACTCTTTATTGTTTGATTCTTCATTGTTTTGTTTCAAAGATGTATTCAAATCGTTTATCTTTAATTTGTTTTGGTTAAAGTCAGTATCCATTATAAACACTTTGGTTGGTTTAAGAGATTTTTGTGGTTAAGGCTGGTTAATTTATTCAAGGTGCATTTACATGGTTGGTGGGCCCCTCCCTTAAATTTATTATAACAGTTACTTTTAAAATAAGAGTGGACAGTTATAGATTGGCGCCCGAACAGGGACCCCCAAAGAACCTGCATATTTGCTACCATAATCAGCACTATGTCGCACCAAGGAGTTAGTCATACTGCCATGGAAGGGGATGAGGACGTTCCTGTTGTAGACTTCTCATCTGAACCTTTTGTAGTACCAAGGGAACCATTGAAAGATTTAATTAATACTTTTAGTGACTTGTATATTGACTCAGATGATGAAAGTGAGAGAAGCAAGGATAATGCTCAAGATGTACCTGAGGATGACTATTTTCCACCTCCACCACAAGAAATGGATCCTGAAGTGAACAACGACCCCTTTATTTCTGTAAAATCCACGATTACACACTTAACAGAACAGATCACATCATTGGAAGATCAGTTAACAGATTTTGGCCAACGGCTGAGTGATAAAGTTCCTTTTGAAGATTTTGAAAACCGATGTAGAATCATTGAGGAAAGGATGTCTTATCGTCTGCAACGTGAATGTGACAAGGTAAAGAAACAACTAGAGTTGTGTGTGCAAGAGTTAGGACAATCTGTAGTAGACTACTTGAAGAGAAGAGATCGTCAGTTGGACCAAAAATTCCAAACCTTTGTACCAGCTTCATCCACTCCAATCACCCTAGACTCCAAAGCCACAGTTCAATTACCTTCTTCCAGACGGATGTCAGAAAATGCAACATACAATGTGCAATCCGGTCGCTTACCAACTCAAAGTAACCAGACTACAATACAGTATAATCCTCCAGTCAAAATTGATTTTCCCAGCTTTAGTAGTACACAAGATGATGATCCCATTGTATTTGTTGAACGCTGTGAAGAATATTTTGCTGTACGTCCCCTTAATAATGATGAAATCCTTGCATCACTAACAGCAGTCCTCAAAGGTACTGCGAAAGACTGGTGGATGGCAGAACGCAGAAATGTGTACAACTGGAAACAGTTTAAAGAAAAGTTTCTACACTCCTTTCTAAGTGAAGATTATGATGATGTGGCAGCAAGGAGAATATTGGAGAGAAAACAAGGGACCAAGGAAAGTATCAGAGATTTTGCATTTCACTATCGAGCACTTTGCCTGAGATGGAAAAAAGGAATGTCTGAAAAGGAAGTTGTTCAAGCCATCATGAGAAACTGTAATCCATGGCTTGCCAGTTTGCTACGTGGAACCATCAAGGACGTTGCAGAATTGGTCAGGATTGGAACGCAGATCGAAAGAGACCTTGATGAATCCAAAAGATATTGGAGTCAAGTCAATGTAGAAGAACAGAGGAAGAAAGCTGCTGTAGTTCACGAACCGCAACACAAACCACCACAAGCAAGTACTCGAGTAGTACAATCTTGTCAGAATTCCACTCAACACGACTATAAGAACATTACCCTTCCCATAATTCTACAGGACAGATATGTTGTGGCCATGGTTGACACAGGTAGTACGTTCTCACTGATCCAGGAGTCATGTTGGAGACATTTGAGTCAACAAGAGCAGTACCAACCCAGTGAAGGACAATCCTTTCTGCTGGCCAATGGTCAAAAACAGACTGCAATTGGTAAAGTTGTATGGAAAGGTGAAATTCATGGACTATCAGTGGATCTATCATTATTTATTATGCAGGATGCTGACTTGACCGTACCAATCATTCTTGGGATGGATTTTCTGTTACAGACAGGAATGGTGCTAGACTTTCAAAAAGCTCAGTTCAGCCTGCCTGCCAAAGAAGGTGTTATGGAAGTTAATACTTTTCCTTTCCACCACCACCACCGTTACCCCACTATGCACTTTTATCTTGCTGTTCCCTCGCCTACCTATGGCAATGAAACCTACATGATGATACATAAACTTACTCTACAAGCAGAAGCCGATCAACAAACAAGACAAGAGCTGCAGAATTTGATGTTAAATTGGCCTACTGTTTGTACTCAAGAAATTGGACACACTAACCTTATTAAACATCGCATCATTACCACTGATGAAGTGTCGGTAAGATGACGTGCTTAAGTTTCCATGGAGAAACAACATTTCATTGAAACACAAACACAGGAATTACTGGACAAAAAGATAATTCAGATGTCGTCTTCTCCTTGGGCTTCTCCAGTGGTGGTAGTGCAGAAGAAGGATGGAGGATCAAGATTTTGTATTGATTATCGTGGACTCAATGCTAAAACCCACCTAGATGCTTACCCTATGCCCCAGATTCAGGACATTCTAGAATCGCTAAGTGGAGCCACTGTTTTTAGTACGCTAGATCTCAAGAGTGGCTACTGGCAGTTAGAGATGGAGCCTGGAAGCATCCAGAAGACAGCTTTTGTAACGTCGTCCGGATTATATGAATTTGTACGTCTGCCTTTCGGCCTGAAAAATGCTGCAGCCTCTTTTCAGAGGCTAATGGAACACGTACTACGTGAAATAAAGGGAAAATGTTGCATGGTATATATTGATGACATTGTGGTATATTCCAAAACCATGACGGAACATCTCAAACACCTTCATCAGGTATTTACATGTCTCCACAAAGCCGGACTCACACTTAACCTTCAGAAATGTAACTTCATTCAAAAGTCACTTTCATTCCTTGGACACATAATTTCTGATAAAGGTGTAGAAACTGATCCAGCTAAAGTCTCAGTAGTCAAATCCTTCCCCACACCTCAATCCATCAAAGATGTTCAAAAATTTCTAGGATTGGCAGGCTGGTACCACCGTTTTATACCTCTGTTTTCCGAGAAAGCTGCACCTCTCCATGCTTTAAAGCTGAAAAATGCAACCTGGGTCTGGACGGAGCAATGTCAACAAGCGTTTGACACAATCAAGAAGGATCTGATACAAGCACCGGTTTTAATTTCACCTGATTTTAACAAAGCTTTCCGAGTGCAGACCGACGCAAGCGACATTGGCTTGGGAGCTGTTCTTACACAGGAAACAGCTGGAGAAGAACAAGTGATTGCGTATGCTTCCAGATTGCTCAAAGGAGCAGAGAAAGCATACTCTGTATCAGAGAAAGAGTGTTTGGCCGTAGTGTGGGCTGTGGAGAAGTGGCGTCAATATTTGGAAGGTCGGTCATTTGAAATAGTAACTGACCATGCTGCTCTTACATGGGCTTTTCAGCATCCAAAACCATCTTCACGCCTCATCCGTTGGACAATACGTCTACAAGGATTCCATTTCACTGTAAGATACAGGAAAGGACAATGCAATGTAGTTCCTGACGTATTATCTAGAATCCAAGGTCACGATGCTTCACCTGACACAATGTTCGTCGTAAACACTCCCACGACCAACACATCGTTTGTCAATATGCCGGTAGATCTCACTCAGATTGATACATCACAGAATCAGGACTCAGAAGTTCAAGAGTTAATTCACAAGGTACAGCATCAGAGTACACCAGACGCTTCACGAGTTCATTACCTTTTGAAAAATGGATTTCTTTTCCGCAGCATACCTGATGGTCAGAAAGGACAGAAACTTCAACTGGTCATACCGGCTATTCATCAGGAAGCATTTCTACAGTACGCCCACAACAACCCACTCAGCAGGCACCTGGGAAAATTGAAAACTCTAAGACTTTTAGAAACTGTATACTGGCCGAGGATTAGGGCTGATGTGTGGAAACACTGTAAAGAGTGTCACATTTGTCAAAGGCACAAACCCTCACTGACAAAGTTGTCTGGACATTTGCAAAGTATTCCGGTTGTTGAGCCTGGGTATATGATAGGGGTTGATCTCATGGGTCCTTTTCCCAAAAGTGCCAAACAAAACGAACATCTTCTTGTTACTGTTCCAAATGGGTAGAACTTTTTCCTTTGAGGAAAGCAAAAGCTCCACAGATAGCCAAGATTCTGATAGAAGAAATCTTCACCAGATGGGGAACCCCGGCCTATCTAGTATCAGATCGAGGAACGCAGTTCACATCAAACCTTCTCAGTTTGATATGCAAACAGTGGGGGGTGGTTCAAAAACTGACTACAGCTTATCACCCTCAGACAAATTTGACAGAACGGGTTAATCGCAACCTGAAAACCATGATTGCATCCTATGTTGAAGAGCAACATCGCCAGTGGGATAAGTGGTTACCCGAATTCAGGTATGCCATTAATACTGCTTGGCATGAAAGCACAGGATTTACACCAGCAGAAATAGCTCTTGGACGTAAACTCAAGGGACCAATGGAGAGAGCTTTTCAACAACCACCCAATCCTGTTGATTCAGCGTATCCCATACTCAACAGGCAAAAACAACTCATCAGCTTAGTAAAAGAAAATGTTGAAAGGGCTCAAGCTAAGCAGAAACGGTACTACGACCAACGTCGAAAACACACACAGTTCCAGGTTGGAGATGTAGTTTGGGTACGGACTCATCCCTTATCCAGAGCAGATGAGGGATTCATGGCTAAACTTTCTGCTAAATGGAAAGGTCCGGCGAAGATAGTTAGAAGGTTAGGTCCGGTTAATTACTCTGTAGTTTTTTTTTAACGATTCGACCAACATCGATACCTACCATGTACAGAACCTTAAGATTTGTCATGGTCACGACAATTCTTCATTTGAGCAGGGGGGTATGTAACAATCCACAAGTTATGTTACTGTGGTATCATAGTAGTTGGTTCAACCAACCACCAGGGGGCTCTAAGTTGTATATCTCTTACAGGATATGAGGTATATAAGTAGAGGAAAGAGAAGGTTTAGAGGAGGAAGCATGGTTTTTCATGGCAGGCCAACTAGCAATGAGTCCGAATTGAGAAACCTAGGTTTCATGCTCAATCTAAGTAAGTTTTTCAATGTCTTGTTTGGTGTTTTGATTTTCTCTGTTTTTCTTTAGGATTGGAATGTGTAGCTCACGGTTATTGTTTTTGTGAATGTTTTCTAAAAATGCTAATTCTTAGTTTGTGCTTCTTTATTTAGAAGGACTCTTTTATATTGGTGGTTTTAAACACCACTCAATCTTTTGGAGAAAGGACTATCAAGTTCTATTAGGAGTTGAGTCCAAAGTTCGACAAGGATAGAGGGTTTCTTGAAGAAGCACATAAGACATTCATGGGAAACTTTACAATGAACTGTAACTGATTTAAACATCAACATCGCCGCCGCCATCATCGTCATGATTGATTTCTCTATGAACAATGGACACTTCTTCATAGAGGAACATTGAGGGGTTCTTTAATAATGGCTGATAAGTTTATTTTTCATTTGAAACATATGTTGGGTTATTATTGATTGTGTTTTGTATTTACTCTTTATTGTTTGATTCTTCATTGTTTTGTTTCAAAGATGTATTCAAATCGTTTATCTTTAATTTGTTTTGGTTAAAGTCAGTATCCATTATAAACACTTTGGTTGGTTTAAGAGATTTTTGTGGTTAAGGCTGGTTAATTTATTCAAGGTGCATTTACATGGTTGGTGGGCCCCTCCCTTAAATTTATTATAACAGTTACTTTTAAAATAAGAGTGGACAGTTATACAGTGTAAAGTCCAAGGTCAACGCAGCCGTATACCAGGAAGTTTTAAAGCAACTGCTGAACAACTTTATGGAGATGCAGATTTCATTTTCCAACACGACTTGGCACCTGTACACAGGGCCAAAGCAACCAGTACCTGGTTTAAGGATCATGGTATCCCTGTTCTTAACTGGCCGGCAAACTCGTCTGGCCTTAACCCCATAGAAAATCTATGGGGTATTGTGAAGAGGAAGATGCAATATGCCAGACCCAACAATGCAGAAGAGCTGAAGGCCACTATCATAGCAACCTGGCCTCTCATAACAACTGAGCAGTGCCACAGACTGATCAACTCCACGCCACGTCGCATTGCTACAGTAATTCAGGCAAAAGGAGCCCCAACAAAGTATTGAGTGCTGTATATGCTCATGTACATTTCATGTTCATACTTTTCAGTTGGCCAAGATTTCTAAAAATCCTTTCTTTGTATTGGTCTTAAGTAATATACAAATTTTCTGACATAATGAATTTGGAATTTTCCTGTCAGTTATAATCATCAAAATTAAAAGAAATAAACATTTGAAATATATCAGTCTGTGTGTAATGAATGAATATAATATACAATTTTCACTTTTTGAATGGAATTAGTGAAATAAAGCAACTTTTTCATGATATTATAATTATACGATCAGCACCTGTATTGTCACAATTTCTAGTGCCTATAATTGACCATATAATAATGTACCACAGTAGACAGTACTATATTATAACTGATTCAATGTCTTTGTATTTGCATATGAAGACAAACAGGCATCTGAGTGAGAAACCACATTCTCCACATGGAAAGCTTACTGTCTAAGGACTGAATGACACAGGGGTCGTGCACTCTATGGATGTATGCCCACATACACCACATCAACTGAATTGCTCAGTGTTTAAAGAGTTCAGAATCTTTACACTGGAGGCTTTGAGAAAGATTGAAAACAATTATTTCATTTTAACTTTGTTGTGACTGATGCTGTGGTAGCTGTTGAAAGTCTTTTTAATGTAAACCATCTTAAGTAATTGCTGGCTGAACACAGAACTGTGTCGTTTCTGTGTGCACTTACCCAACTATTGTCTATTAGTACCACATACAACAGTGCATGGACTGTTATTGGATTCATACAGAGCTGATACTTTGCAGATTTAATTGCATATATGCAATAGCATATAAACATGTTCCTGCTCATATTAGTATTTACAATCATTCGTTCTTCAAATTCAGCCAAACAAAATTAAATGCTTTCAATGCAAAAAAATAAATATCATCCACGTCTCTAAGCAACTCTGCCTTCTTCAATCTGTATTTCTTTAAAAACAACATAAACTGCTAATTCACACTTTGCTTTACTGAAGAAAATCCCTTCCTTTAAATTCTAATGTCATGCTATTTTTCAGCACTTTTTTTATACAGGCGCGGAATAATGGAGCTTGTCATGGTGGAAAAATGTAAGAAAACATGATCAAACATAACCTTCAAATAACACAAGCTCATGGTTCAGAAACAAAAACACATTTTTATTTTCAGTTTTCCTGGGATTATAAAGCACAACTTGATTGTTCAGATTCCCTTCATATCTAACTTGCTTGATGTGGCCCATAGCACTGGAATCCAGAGTGAAAACAAACAGTCCTTTCTCTTCAACCAACTCAAACAATCACCACAGTAAACAACAGCATTTTCTCTCCATTCTTTCTTCTCTGCAAGAAGATATGGTCTTGACATACCCTTACTGAATCAAAAACAATGTTTACATTTAGCTAAATGTGAATGTTCCTTTATGACAAACTTTAAAAAAAAAAATGTGTTTAATACCTGACAGAATGATAAGAAAAATATTAAAACAAGCCATTGCTAAATTACTTGACCACACTGAATTGTATTGTATTGTATACACAAAATCAGCTCAAATATTCTGAAAATATATTATTTTGTGTTCCGCAGAAGAAAGAAAATAAGGCAAATTTTAATGAACTGAAATGAATGATTTTAATGAAGGTAAAAGATAAGTTTTCATTAATGGATGAACAATACCTTTTAAGCACTGAATCCATGAGAAACTGCAGCGCTCAAAAACGATTTTTTTTTTTTTGCCTGCCATTTGTATAAAATGTAGCATTTCTCAAACTTTTGGCTTCATTATAAGTTTAGACAACTGACTTTTGGCCTTGCTGCCAATTACTTCGCAGGCAGCATTTGTGCACCTCATGAAACTGATTTCGGACAGGCCTCTGAGGCAGCATAACAGTTTCTACAACAAAATAAAATGAGATTTAGTGATAACTAAGTGAATATGCAAGAACTACAATAGTATTTGTTTTGCTAGAAATAACATCAAAAGTGGAAAAAGTTGGGCAACAGTATGCAGTTACAAATACTGAACACCAACTGCAACTTTCAGATGCAATATTTACTCTTAAGTTCATCTGTCCTGGAATGGAATACACAGGGTTTTGGGAAATCATAATATCTAACACTGGATTTGGACATGCCTTGAAGCCTTTCTGCCTTGGAATGCAGCCTCTGAAGTCAGAATTTTTCAGTTTTCAGACACTGCCTTCAACTCTCACCAGTTGCTGTTCTCCGCTGCCAATCCCACAATCCTCTGCACAAGCCTGCACACAGCTCCAATAGAGACTGAGGCGGAACTTGGGTTTTGGAGTCACAAGACAACTATTATCTTGGCAAAGAGTATGCTGTTTTGGATTACATCAGGGGAGGGCAACTCTGGCCCACCAGATCTGTTTTCCTGTTTAGCTCCAACCTAATCAAACACAACGGAGTAAGTTAATGAAGGTCTTCATAAGTACTAGAAACCTACAGACAGGTGACTTTAGCTTCATTCAGACGGTCAGTCCAAATCCGATTTTTGTGCATATCTGATCAGATTAGCGAGTGTAAACAGCAAAAAAAAAGAAAAAAAAAATCACATACGATTACTTTTTTTTACAAATACATTTCAATCTACAATCTTATGTGGTTTGAATCCATATTCAATCCGATTTGCATAACTGGAAATACATTTCAGTCTGACTGCTCTGATCGGATTTTGCGGTTTATGTGATATTTTCATGCTACATAAAATGTAAAATTCGGATGTTGCTGTAGGAAATATGCTGAAAGTTGCTGCAGAAACAATGACAAAATAACAGAGACATGCTTTAATACCGGCAGAGACGACAGCAGGACGACCACTGCACATTTTCAATACTGTTCTCATTATATTATGTATTTGACAGATTGGTACTGCACATCTTGGACTTGTACTTGTATGTACAATGAGTTTTCATGAAACACAGTTTTAATGATTATTAAAAGGTGAAACAGTAATATTGACCATTGGGAATTTTGCTGTGGTTTATTGTGAAATTGGTAAATGTTTAATCCCATGATGGAAGCGTCAATGGCGGGGCTTTACTGTCAGCAAGGGAAAACACAAAACCCGGATTCAAGTGCAAATGAATGAATTTATTATAATAGCGCAGAAAAAAAACAATCTCCGGTGGCTGGCTGGCAGTGGCGCAGGGATCCAATGGGCTGAAGTGCACATGAGGTGAAGTGATAATCCATAGTGAAGGTCGTGGAACATGGAACAAGCCCAGCAGCGCCTGTACTTTCTGAGAAGGCTGAGGAAAGCACACCTCCCACCCTCCATCCTCACAGTGTTCTACAGAGGGACAATTGAGAGTATCTTGAGCAGCTGCATCACTGCCTGGTTTGGGAACTGCACCGTCTCGGACCGCAGGACCCTGCAGCGGATAGTCAGAACTGCTGAAAAGATCATCGGGGTCTCTCTTCCCTCTGTCACAGACATTTACACATCTCGTTGCATCCGCAAAGCCACCAGCATTGTGGACGACCCCACACACCCCTCACACACACTTTTCACCCTCCTGCCGTCTGGAAAACGGTATCGTAGTATTCGTTCTCTCACAACCAGACTTTGTAACAGTTTTTTCCCCCATGCCATCAGGCTGCTCAACTCTATATAACCCACACAAACTGCACTACTTTGGACTGTTTCCAACAGACTGTTTTTACTATCATTCATCTCTATTATTTATCTTTTTAAATATTGCACTGTCACTTGCATAATCACTTGTACTGGTCTGCGTTACTGTCTTGTGCTGTCTGTTTGCACTCTGTGCACTTTATGTATATATAGAAGTTTATGTTTACTTTTTTACTTAATTCTTTTGTACTTATTCTGTGTATGTGTCACTGTCTTGTGCTGTCTGTTTGCACCTTGTGCACTTTATGTATATAGGTCTTTTTTGTTTATAGCACCTTGTTTCCTGGGAAACGTTGTTTCGTTTCACTATGTACTAGTATATGGCTGAAATGACAATAAACTCCACTTTGACTTTTGACTTTGACTTGACGGGAGACAGGAACCGGGGACAGGGGAGATCCAAAGACAGCGCAGGCATAACAGAGACAACGACTCGACAACACAGGAGTGGAGAGTTTAACTTGTTTAACTTTTGTGCTGGCTATTCTATACAGGCCACCAGGGCAACATACAGACTTTATCAAAGAATTTGCTGATTTTCTCTCAGAATTAGTAATGTCTGCAGATAAAGTCATAATTGTCGGTGATTTTAATATCCATGTAGATAATGAAAAAGATGCTTTGGGATTGGCATTTAGAGACATTTTAAACTCTATTGGAGTTACACAACATGTATCAGGACCCATTCATTCTCGTAATCATACTTTAGATGTAATATTGTCATATGGGATCAATGTTGATACTGTTCAAATTCTGCAGCAGAGCAATGACATCTCAGATCATTACTTAGTTGTGTGTAGATTACCTTTAGCCAAAGTCGAAAAACAAACTCCCTGTTATAAATATAGTAGAACTATCACTCCTAACACAAAAGATAGCTTTACAAATAATCTTCCTGATCAGTTTTATCTACTTAGCATCCCAGACTGCATAGAAGAACTTTATGTTGCAACAGAATTATTATTAACTATTAACTATAAACTATTAACTCTCTCTTTTCCAGCACTTTAGACACTGTTGCTCCGTTGCGCTTAAAGGAGATTAAAGAAAATAGTCCAACACCGTGGTACAACGAGCACACCTGGGCCCTCAAGAGAGCAGCCAGAAAAATGAAGCGGAGCTGGAAAAAAACGAAGCTAGAGGTTTTTAGCATTTCATGGAAAGACAGCTCTATTGCATTCAGGAAGGCCTTAAAATCAGCTAGATCTACTTACTTTTCTACCCTCTTAGAAGAAAACAAATACAACCCTAGGTATTTATTTGATACAGTGACTAAATTAACAAGAAATAAAGCCTCAACCCCAGATGCTTTAAAACAACACAGCAGTAATGACTTCATGGACTTCTTTACCTGCAAAATTCATAATATTAGAGGAAAATTATAACCATGCAACCGTCTACTACAATATCACAAAATACAGTAAATTTTAGTGTCCCTGAAGAAAAATTCCACTCCTTCATTGCTATTGGGGAGGAAGAATTGTTTAAACTCGTTAAATCATCAAAATCAACAACATGTAGGCTAGACCCAATACCAACTAAGCTACTGAAAGAGATGGTTCCAGAAATCATAGATCCTCTTCTTAATATTATTAATTCATCTTTGTCATTAGGATATGTACCAAAAACCTTTAAGCTGGCCGTAATTAAACTGTTAATTAAAAAACCACAACTTGATCCTACAGAATTAGTTAATTACAGGCCAATATTGAATCTACCTTTTTTGTCAAAGATTCTAGAAAAGGCAATATCTTCACAACTATGTTCCTTTCTAGAAAGAAACAGTATCTACGAGGATTTCCAGTCAGGATTTAGACCATATCATAGTACTGAGACTGCTCTCATTAGAGTTACAAAGGATTTGCTCTTATCATCCGATCGTGGTTGTATCTCTCTGTTAGTGTTACTGGACCTTAGTGCTGCATTTGATACAATTGACCACAAAATCCTTCTCAATAGACTTGAAAATTATGTTGGAATTAGTGGAGTTGCATTAGCCTGGTTCAAATCATACTTATCTGACCGTTATCAGTTTGTAGCAGTAAATGAGGAGATGTCATATCGATCACGGGTTCGTTAAGGAGTTCCTCAAGGTTCAGTACTAGGGCCATTGCTTTTCACCCTGTACATGCTTCCTTTGGGTGCAATTATTAGGAAGCATGGCATTAGCTTTCACTGTTACGCTGATGATACTCAGCTCTATATTTCTTCTTATCCTGATGAAATGTACCAATTCACTAAATTAACAGAATGCATAACTGATATAAAAATTGGATGACTAATAACTTTCTACTGCTTAATTCTGAAAAAACAGAGATTCTAATTATTAGACCAAAAAGTTCAGCACGTAATAATCTAGACTACTGTCTAACACTCGATGGCTGCTCTGTCAAGTCTTCGTCGTCAGTTAGAAACCTGGGTGTGCTCTTTGATACCAATCTTTCATTTGAAAGCCATGTTTCTAGCATCTGTAAAACGGCATCCTTCCATCTTAAAAATATATCTTAATTGCGACATATGCTCTCTAAGACAAATGCGGAAAAGTTAGTTCATGCGTTCATGAGTTCAAGGCTAGATTATTGTAATGCTTTACTAGGTGGTTGCCCTGCACGCTTAATAAACAAATTCCAGCTGGTCCAAAATGCAGCAGCTCGAGTTCTTACTAGAACCAGGAAATATGAGCATATTAGCCCAGTTATGTCAAACCTGCACTGGCTTCCTATTAAACACCGAATACATTTTAAAATCTTGCTAATTACTTACAAAGCATTAAATGGTTTAGCTCCACAGTACTTGAGCGATCTCTTAACACATTATAGTCCTTCACGTCTATTGCGATCCCAAAATACTGACCAGCTTATAATACCTAAAATATCAAAGTCAACTGCTGGCGGTCGATCCTTTTCCTATTTAGCTCCTAAACTCTGGAACAGTCTTACTATTACAGTTCGGGAAGCAGACACACTCTGTTAGTTTAAATGTAGACTAAAAACACATCTCTTTAACCTGGCATACACATAACACATTATACATACATTTTTAATCCAAATCATGTAAAATGATTGTTAGGCTGCATAACTTAGATAAGCCGGAACCGGGAACATTCCCATAACATCTGATGTACTCGATACATCAGAAGAAGAATGGCATCTACGCTGATATTGGTCTCTGTTTATTCCGAGGTTACCGTGGTCAGCCGGATCTGGGCCGTATCCAGATCAGATGAAGGACCTGGGCACGAGCACAGCACTGCCCTGGGGTGTCTGCGGAGACCGTGACTCTACTGGACCCTCCCCTGTGACAATCATGAACCCATCTCTAACCGGACCAAATTGGACTTCATATTGGACTTGAATTGTTGTATAATAATCATGCACTGTTTGGCTGCTGGCCAGAGGAGAACTGGTCCCCCGACTGAGCCTAGTTTCTCCCAAGGTTTTTTCTCCATTCTATTCTTCATTCGTTACTGTTACCAGCTGTATGTGTCATCGTTAGTTGAAGTATTATGGTTATTTCATGTGTATATATATGATTATGATCTGATATGATTATCTGAGTTAATTAACGATGCAGTAAAGCACTTAATTCCGTTGATAATCTTTAGCTTTATCATGCACGGCTTTAAACAGCAATGCACATCGATAACTATGATTGGGACAGTCATATACATAACATTATAATGAGAACACTATTGCAATACAATTTTTGAATTCTTTGGGTTTAGTTGTGTAGCTTGTGTTTCAATGTGTTGCAGATCTACAATAGGAGTTATTCATTCTGACCAGATCAGTCAACTTTGGTTGTGTATTTGTATCCTTTTGTGCAGATATAAGTTTGTGATTTTCCTTAGTTGTCACTTATAATCATCAGAATTAAAAGAAAAAAACATTTAAAATATGTCAGTATGTATGTAATGAATACATATAATACACATAAAAGTTTCACTTTTTGAATTGAATTAGTGAAATAAATCAACTTTTTGATGATATTCTGATTATATGACCAGCACCTGTATAGGCTGTGTTGAGGTAAAAAAAAAAAAGCATGCCCACTCAAACAGCAATGCAAAACATTAATAACTGTGATTGGGACTGTCATATGGGCAGATGTCGTGACGCATGTTTTTTCTGTAATTAAGTGTAAATGTTTACTGAACTGCATTTCTCAACTAAAACAACACATGTCAGTGGGGCATAGAACATTTTATTTCAACATTATGATTTTGGGATATAAAATGTATTTGGTGTTGTTCATATTTCAAGATGAATAGCAAAATGTCCTCCGGTGTGACTGTAACATTGATGACTCATCAAATGTAAATATTAATAAAATAAAGCAGATATGTTTAGAGCAGCTAATAAATGCCTTGCCATTATTTTGCATGTATTTGCTTAATTAACTTAAGTTTTCAAAATGCTAAAAAGTAGTAAAATAATATTTACAGTACATTTACACTATGTGCACAATTATTAGGCAAGTGATTATTTTGACCATATCATCATTTTATCCATACTTTCCAACTCCAAGCTGTATAAACTTGAATGCTTACTGGATATAATGCATAACAAGTTATGTGTATTTGTGTAACGAGGGATGGAGTGGCCTAAAGAGATCAACAACATGTATCAAGGTGTGCAGAATTATTAGGCAGATTCTTCTCTTCAGGAAAAATGGGCCAAAAAAGAGATTTAACTGACTCTGAAAAGTTAAAAATTGTCAAAAGTATTTTAGAGGGATGCAGCACTCTTGAAATACCTTAGATTTTGGGGCATGAACACAGAACTATCAAACATTTTCTTGCAAATAGTCAACAGGGTCGCAAGAAACGTGTCAAGACGAAAATACACAAATTAATCAGCAAATGTTTGAGAAGAATCAAATATGAGGCTACCAGGAACCCATTGTCCTCCAGTGCTCCCATATTCCACAACTGCAACCTCCTTGGAGTGTCAAGAAGTACGAGGTGTTCAGTTCTCAGAGACATGGCCAAGGGAAGAAAGGCTGAAACCCGACCACCTCTCAACAAGACACACAAGTTGAAACGTCAAGAATGGGCCAAGAAATATCTGAAGACAGTTTTTCAAAGGTTTTGTGGACTGATGAGATGAGAGTGACTCTTGACGGAGCAGATGGATGGGCCAGTGGTTCATCATTAGTGATCACTAACGGACGCAGTGCTCCACTTCGACTCAGGCAGCAAGGTGGAGGTGGGCTACTGGGCAGGTATTATTAAAGATTAGCTTGTTGGACCTTTTTCGAGTTGAAAATGGACTCAAAATAAACTCTCAGACCTACTGGCAATATTTAGAAGACACTTTCTTCAAGCAGTGGTACAGGAAAAAGTCTGCATCTTTCAAGAAGACTGTGATTTTTACGCAAGACAATGCTCCATCACATGCATCAAAGTACTCACATGCATCCACTGCATCCACTGCTTGGCTGGCCAGTAAAGACCTTAAATATGGAAAAACTAATGACATGGCCCACTTCTTCACCTGACTTGAACCCTATTGAGAACTTTTGGGGCCTTCTTAAGCAGGAAATTTACAGTGAAGGTAAACTGAACACCTCTCCGAACATCTCTAGGAGGCTGTGGTTGCGGCTGCACAAAAAGCTGATTCTGACCAGATCAAGAAACTGACTGATTGTCTGAATGGAAGGGTTATGACTGTTATAGAAAAGAAGGGTGAGGTTTTTTTTTGTTTGTGTGGAAATTTCAGAAATGTTCATTTGTAAATTGAGTTTGTTTATTATTCTCACTTTAACAGGTGAAAATAAACAAGTGAGATGGGAAAATCTTTGTTTTTTATCTCGTTGCATAATACTTCTGCACACTAATAGTTGCTTAATAATGGTGTACATCTATATATTCTCTTAAGAAAGCCAAAACTTCACTTTTACTACTTAAATGTTAACATTTGAGGTTTTGTTAACATTTTGGATTGACCAAGAGCACTGTATTTGTACAATAACAAAAGTAATCCTCAAAAATACAACTTGCCTAATAATTATGCACACAGTGTAGTTTTGAAACACAAATGCTGTCCTGCAGTGTGACAAAGGATATTAGATTTTTGTACTGGCAGTTACATCAACAGTCATAGGGGTCTTTTAGTCAACCCCTCTACCAGGGAATCCCCCAGATGTTTGGATGTGTTATAGAGGTTAAAAGGTGACTGTTAATCTCTTATTGATTGGATAAATTTCATAATTTCTGTCAGACCATGAACGTGTCCATTTTTGATAGTCCTGTGGTGTGACTGATCTAGTTTGAAGAAAAAAAAAAAAATCATATTCAAGTTTAAAACAATGAACTTATTCAGTTACTGTAATGTCCAAGCTCAGTCTTGTATAGCAATGACTCAAAATGGCTGCCAAGGTGAAAAAGTCCTGTGGTGTGACAGCCCGTCCTGTAGTGTGGCATAATTAAGTCAGATGTCTAGCTAGATTTTCATCTGTTATGTTTGCAATATTAAACGTAAATATACTGACATGTGTATGTTAAAAGGCACTGATCATTGTTTTAAAAGTGATTTTTTACAGTTTTTAGGGTTAGGTTTAGGGTTAGGGTTAGGAAATGTTAGAATGTCAAATGTCTCTTCACTTGAATCTTTGTTTAAAGAGCTGAATTGATGATTTTAACATGTTTTTAATTATTACAGCATGATTGTAATGACTTTCTTCTGAGAAACAGGATATTTCTTTAGTCTTTTAAGTTAAAAATAGAAATTAAGGGTCTTTATGACTGGGTCTGATTTGACGCCTCCAAAATGTTAATTATTCAGTATGTCTTGTTCACTATGTTTTTAGTCCAAATTCATACACTAAGTAATACGACTGTACTGATATGTTGCATTTTCATTAATGTTCAAATAGAGATGCAAATTAATTTTTTACAGAAGTATTCAATAAATTTCACCATAAATGTTCATACAGTGTCTCATTTTGTCCTGAGGTGTGACATCACTTCAAACACAATTTTTTATGTTTTTTTATGACTTTTACTATGTTTTTTTATGACTTTTACTAAAGGTAAAAGATGGCACAAGCAAAGAATATAATCGAAAAACAGCTGCGGAAAAAAAAGCAGAATTTTAATGATCATTCTTCAAGAATACTTGTTAAACTTAAAGCATACCTGATTTGTATTTGAAATGAATAATATTTAAATATTTGAATTTTATAGTAATGTCATGTCACACCGCAGGACATAATTTGCCTAGTGCTGTGAAAAAAGCTTAATAAATTACATAATGAGGAAAAAAAATTGCTAACCTCTAATAGTTTCAAAAACAACAGTATTTGAACTTTACAAATGCATACAATTCTCAAGCAATTTAGAACTTCTTTTGAAAAAATGCTATTTCACCCTTATTTGTCATCTGCCCATATACATAACATTATACAGTAATACCTCGGTTTATACCAAGTGACTTGGTATACGAGCAAATCGGTGTACGAGCATGGAGGGCCAAATCGGTGTACGAGCACTGTATCGGTTTACGAGGAAAATTTTCCCTCACCCACACGCATGTTTTGTGTGGAAAAGTCCTAACGCTCAGTATCTTGGCGCGCATTTTTACTAGGGATGTGCGAGTGTAGTTGACATGGTACAGGGTGCCACTAGTCGACACTGAAAACACTAGTCGACTACACGAGAAAAAACAAACAAACAAGATTTTATTGTTCAAATGACGTTTTAACCTTTTAACCGTTTTAATGACGCGCACCAGAGGGTTCAAACATGTTTTCGCACTTTGGCGGTCGTGACAGACGCGCTCAGTGTTTGTCATATATCACAGCAATTCAGTGTTCAACCACATATCTTTATTTTAGGTTTCAGACGATTAAATACTCATTAGTACTGGCAAAAAAAATACATTTATAGTTTGAAAAATACACACCGATGTCTATAAAAGCGGAAAAAACAATCCATTCAATTATAAACTGACAAGGTGTTTTATTCATATCAGAAACACATTGCATAGGTTACTATAAACTTAATATTCATCTCCTGCTACACCGGACATCTTACTGTCATGTATTTCGAGCCGATTCTCTGAACTGCGGCGCCCGTCTTGCATTATAGATCAGCTGACATGATCATTATAAAAGGCTTTTAAGACAAAACGCATTTACTTCCGCATATTTGAGAATTGGAATATCAGGTAATTGATGAAAAAGCCAACAAGTGTGTGAATATTTTGAATAAATAAGCAAAACTAAATAAATGCGATACATCTGTCATAGTGCTTTTGCGGCTGCGGTGTGTCAGGTGACAAGCATGACGCGTTGCCATCAAAACAACAAGCAGAAACTAAATCTTTACCGCAGATCTCCCATGCGTTTTGTTAATATCAGTCGCGGCGGGTTTAATAATGACCACTGAAAGACGAGCGCGGTGTTGGGAGTATTTTAAAGTAGGAGGAGAAAGAAAAGTGTTTTATAAACTTATGTCAAACTGACATATAATGATTCCACTGGATCCGAGCATAACCATATTAATCACAGACACGGAAATGTTTGGAGAGACGAGCCGAAACAGTCAAATCATTGCGTCATTTACTACAACTGTCCGTCACTGTGATCACGTTCAGCTTAAATAAATATATTGATAAATATTTTTTATTCTTTACCTGTTTATTGAACTCATTGTCACGGGTTTCACCATGGAAACCGACACACACGCCTCTCGCTACATAAAGCTGCAGTTTTGAGACTACAGAAAGAAAAGCGCGCCGCAGAATAGTGACCTTATTTCTAGCGGCAATACTTTTAGACTAGTCGACTAGTCGGTTACAAAATTTTCGTTTAAACAACTAACAAATTAGTCGAAAGGCACATCCCTAATTTTTACAGGAAATATCCTAATGACAGCCTCTCATAAAACAGTCAGCCCTTAACTCATTCATTCTCTCAGCGTCGCTTGGTTTGGCTGCATCATTTACCACAGTGATACTTTTATAAGTGATTTACAGCGGTTTTACCTCCTGTTGTGAACAATAATTAATTGTTATCGCTATTGTTCACGTAGTGCAGTGCTTCTCAATTATTTTCTGTCACGCCCCTCTAGGAAGAGGTAAAAAATTTGCGCGCCCCCCCCCCCATTTTGAAACTTTCGCCTTATTGTTTTCATGGCAACACGTCATGCTTGTCACGTGACATACCGCAGTCACAAAAAGCGCTGTATAGTAGATAATTCAAAATAGTCACCAACGAGCGACGACTCGTGGTTCCATCACAGAGAGGAAAAAGAACGATCACAAGAACATTCTCAAGGATCTCAAGGAACGCCCTCCCTGCCCTCATCCGGAATGCAGATTCCCTGTCGAAGTTTAAAAGACTACTAAAAACGCACCTCTTCCATGAGCACCTAACATGACACACTCAAAAAAAAAAAAAAATTCTCCTCTTCCTTTTCTCTATTCCCCATGCTTGTGCTACTTGTGTTCAAAATGTTTGAAACTTTGTATTGTAAGCGCTCTTATGTGTTTTTGTATCCTTTGGACAAATAGCTTCTATACTCCTCAAATTGTGAGTTGCTTTGGATAAAAGCGTCTGCTAAATGAGTAAATGTAAATGTAAATGGATGAGGGTATGGTTATCTGAACTTAATATCTGCTGCTCTTGTTCAGTGCAAGAAAACCTACTCCCTGACAAAAAAAAAGCATGTAAAAAAAGCATGCCCCCCTTGGCATCGCTCCACTACATATTGCTCTATCGCTCCGCCCCACTATTTGAGAACCACTGACGTAGTGAAATATATACGTACAGTACTTCTAAGCAGAAACTGTCACGGTTCATGAATTCATTGTCTCCTAGTTCTGCCTGTGTGTGTGTGTTTGTGTGTGTGTGTGAGCACCGACACACCAGATTCTCATATCATCTGCCTATTTAGTTCACTTCTCTCCACTCTTGTCTTGTCGAGTCCTTCGTTCACGTCTACCACGTTCGTTCGCGGCCATGGCTCCCGTGTGTGATACACCTCTCTTCGAGTTATTACTTCGTTTGTTTTCTGCACTATTATAATAAATTCACTCATTTGCACTTGAATCCTTGGTTTCCTGCTCCCCCTTCCTCCCTCCTCTCGTCTCCTCCACTGCTGAAAGCTGAAGTATTTTTATAGTTTAATTGTCAATTATTAATTAGTATTTATATGAGATCTTAATGGTTATAATTTTAACTGTAAACAGTAGGGTAAAACCAAAAAGATATTTAAAATGGGCATTTATGGTCGTGTGGAACGAATTAATTGTTTTTTAGTGCATTCTTATGGTGAAAATTGTTATGATGTTTTATTAACAAAGTTCGGGAGGAGCACATTCAAAGGATTAACGCAATCAACACGTCATCAGCAATTACACCTCATCCTATCAGCATGAGAGGAAGCATGTATATATGAACATGTTTGACTCACCTACAGCTCTTGACATTTTTTTTGGCATCCCTCTGCCACCCCGACTCCTCACACTTAATTGTTCCTATCAAAGTCAGGATACGGGGGGAGTGCTCCAGATTTGGGCTAAATACCGAGCTCGGCGCCCTCTCCTCGGACAACACGCCAAATACGCTTACCATTTACTGCTCCTGAATCATTTGTAAGTGTGAACTCGTGAATTGGTGTACGAGCATTTTGGTTTACGAGCTCGCTCTTGGAACGAATTAAACTCGTAAAACGAGGTATTACTGTAATTGTATACAATATTGAAATAAGTTGTATATTCTTTGGGTTTAGTAGCCGAGTTTCAACAGTTGAGTTAATTAACGTTCTAGCAAAGTTCTTTAGTTTTTGAGTGTTCATTCTCTTCAGCTTCAGCGCAGTTTATACAGCAGTGATGTTATTTTGAAACCGTAACATTAAAGATGTTCACAATTAACAAAAAAAATTATTTAACAAAAGAAACTGATGCATTAATATTAAAAATTATGTGAAACAACTGTGTTTCTTTAAGTCCAATAACTTGTTGCATACTTAGGCATTTTATTAGCCAATAGTTTTTTTGGTAACACTTTACAATAAGCTCTAATTTAAGCATTAACTAACATGAACAGAGAGCAACCTTTGTTAATGTTAGCTAATAAAATATCTGTGCTCATGTTAGTTAACAGCGCATTAACTAATGTTAACAGATGGATCTTAAAAAGTCGAAAATGTTAAGATTAACACTGTGGCGAGCAAGGCGGGGTCGAGGGACCGTGAGAGTGTCACAAGAGCCGGTAGCGTGATTGCCAATGAGCGCCACCTGAGAGCCACCGCTCTTGAGTCTCATGGAGGAGCAGAGGCATAAAAGGAGGAGCGATGACAGTGAAAGATGAGAGAGGACCAGGCCTGGATTTATGTTGTGTTTTGTGTTTGTATGTGCGGCAGTCGTCTGTGAGGAACTACCGCCATTACGTTTATTTTGTATTTATGTTTTATTTTATATTAAAGTCTGTTTAATGTCTGCCGGTTCCTGCCTCCTTCCTCCCCAAACAAAGAACTGCAATACAAATACATTTCGAAATTATTGTTAATTAATTGTCATTATCTAATGCTAATAAAACGAAACCTTCATGTAAAGTGTTACCATTTTTTTTGTAAAGAAAGTTGGCCATAGGACTGTAAAATTAATTTTAAAAGAAGGAATCTTACACTAGTTCAAACTAGTTTAACAAATTGTATATGTATACTGTAAGCGTTTTGTACATGGCTTTTAATGGTAAGCATTTTGTTTTAGTAATCAGGCTCTCAATGTATATCAATTTGAATTTAGATGTATTTGTTATAGGCGAAGGCGAGTGTGCGATGCGGAGCAGATGGGAACATGGAGCTTCAAACAGAAATACTTTATTTGTCAGAAACAGCACACGAGGGTGCAAAAACTCGGAGAACTCAGGATAAACATCCACACACTAACATCCACATAAAACGCTACAATCATTGACAAAGACACGGGGAACATGAGGGGGATTTGTACACAAGGGCAAATTGGGGACAGCTGACATAATTAGCAGGGTAATGACTAACAAGACAGGCATAGGAAGGAATAGGGAGACACGGGGAAACCCGGAAGTGACTGACGTGACAAGACTGTGACAGTATTAGTTTGCAAATATAATAATTATCATATCGGCCAAAATTGTCAAATCAGACTTAATTCCCTAAAAAGACTTTTTGTCTTTCTCAGCTTAAGTTTTTAAATCCTCTTGGGGTTCTTAGGGTATTTTTTTTTCTCCACAAAAATAAAAAAACAAAACAAAAAATTTAATGAATCGTTTCTGTAGCTTTAAAATTACTGCACATTTAACCATTACAGGAGTCTTGGGCAAAACATAGTGGCATGAACAGAGAATGAGGAAAGCACAAACATAAACTAATAACTCTCGACAGGGACTGAAGGAAATGCAGGGTTTAAATACACAAGGGTGGAATAAGGGAATTATACACAGCTGTCAAGCCTAACGATGTGATTGCTGATGCAACAGGTGAATGGAAACACACTGGGTGATCACAGGAGGAAACAGGAAGGGGACAAAGACTCGTGGAGGGAGGGAGACCAGGACAAGACAGAACATAGAACATTAAACACGAGTGGAGAGGGTGGTCGCTAGAGTGGGCTCGGGCACCAGAGGGCGCAGTGGAGAGGACTCAGGCACTAGAGAGGGCTCAGGCACCAGAGGGCTCAAGTACTAGGGAGCGTGTAGGAGAAGGCTTAGGCACTAGAGAGGGCTTAGGCCAGGGGTGGGCAAACTACAGCCCGCTGGGCTTTTTAATCCGGCCCGCTGAACTTGCCGAACCTGTATTAAACCTCCTTCATTTTACATTTCCCTCTAATCTCACTTTTCTATGGCTGCAAGCGGCAGTGGCGCTGAAGCTGTGGTTGAGAGTAGGCGTGTGTCGCAAACCCCTCTACACCCCCCTTTATAGCGTAAATTCCGTGCTAAAAAGGAACGAGCGCAAAACTGATGTTTGCGCGCGCCTAAATTACATCCACGAGCGAAAAACAGAGCTACACGTAAATACGGGTACCCGCGAGCTCATTTAACATTCGCTCGCTCTCGACTGCTGTTTTTGCTCGCGCGAGCACTTTTATTTTTGTCAGTCGTGGGGCCGGGCTTGCTCTTGTAATAGTAACATCTAACGTCATTGGTTAGTTCCCTTTTTTCCAGAGGTCAGTTGTGATTAGACGCCTGTGATTGTCAATCTAGAGCTAAGGCAAATGTACGATTCAGTCACATTGCATATTATGGTTTTTCTGTCGAATAAATTGTATTAATATTGTTTTGTTGTAATTTCACATGTCCCACTCGAGTGATTTAAGACCAAATTATACTTTATACAGGTTTTCTAGGATTTCTTATAAGTATATGCACAGGTACGACCTTCAACCCGGCCCCTCAATTTTAAGAAACCAATGTGGCCCGCAAGACAAATAGTTTGCCCACCCCTGGCTTAGGCAATACGGGGAGAGCAGGAGAAGGCTTAGGTACAGGAGAGCATTCAAGCACTGAAGAGCACACTAGTGAGGGCTTGAGCACTGGTTCACACTATGTGGGCATGGGTAATTCAGAGGGTTCAGGAGTGGCTTTCGGGGCTGGCTGTAGTTTTTTAGTTGTTGTGTGGGAACACACAACAGAGCAGTGGCCAAAATGGCTGGCACCCCCCTCTCAGATGTTAAGCTCACTGGATCTTGTAGGAGATTTAGTGGGCATTGAAACGGTCTGATGAATAGCAAATAGCGTGCATTGGATTTTGTGTGCGATTTTGATGGTCAAGTCACCTTTATTTATAGCGCTTTTTACAACACAGATTGATTCAAAGCAGCTTTACAGTAGTCACAAGAAAACTGTCACGGTTCTGTCAGGTTTAGTTTCGGTTTCTAGTGTTCCTAGTGGACGGAACCGTGGCACTGCTCTTCCTCCCGTGTTTCATGTGCCCATGACGTAACGCGCCCTTGTGTCCACGCGTCTGTTTGTTGTCATTGTTGCGCAGTGGGTGTGTTCACCCGTTGCGCAGGTCTCGCGTGCTTTGTAAACACGCGCGATGGCAGCGTCTGCGCCGTATTTTTGGTTTCCCATATTATGATTTATGTTTGTTACAATAAATCCTTTACCTTCCCCTGCACTTGAGTCCTCCCCTTGTCGTTTCGTGACAAAAACAATAAAAAATATAGCTGTAAGCAGCAATCACCGGGGTTCAAACGTATGACGACCATCTGAGCTGTTATGCCGTTTTTTTGGTCAATCGGACTAGTTCTCCTAATATGCACAGTTCTGTGAAGTTCCTACTTTGTGCAAACGATACACAGACATGATACAAAATTGTTCCGAATGAAAAGATCTATCAAATGATATTAATATTGGTTGGATGTGTTTAACACCACGTCATCTGATCTGGTATGTCAGTTTATGTCAGTCTACGTCAATCTGACTAATTCACATTAAGGTTAGATTAGAATCAACTTTATTGTCATTACACAAGTACAGGTACAAGGCAACGAAATGCAGTTTAGCACTAACCAGAAGTGTGGGGGGGAGGGGGGAGAGAAGAGTCTATGAGGGTAGTAGGATGGACGGGGTGGGTGAGAAGAGTCTATGATGGGAGTGAGATGGGGGTGGAGGTGAGAGGAGAGTCTATGAGGGTAGTGGGATGTGGGTTTTGTGAAGTTTCTACTTCGTGAAAACAATGTATAGACATGTTGCAAAGCTGATTAGTATGAGAAGATCTATCAAATGATATTGATACAGTGTGGATGTGTGAAACACAGCATGTATTCTGATTTGTAATGGCAGTTTACGTCAATCTATATCAATCTGACTTGTTCTCCACATAAACAGAGTTTTAACACCACATTATCTGAACTGGCATGTCAGTTTATGTCAGTCTATGTCAGGGGTCGGCAACCCGCGGCTCTTTCACCCCTGTGCTCTCTTGTACCCTGTACCTTTTTCATCCCCTGCACGTAACTTGTAGCAGCGGTCCCGCTATCCACGCTCGGTCCGCTATCGCTCCGCCCACGGAAGAAAGGAGTGTCGCACCGCATGCGTGATCGCTCCGCACCCCCCCCCCCCCTCCATCAACAGAATGATCGCTCCGCACTCCCAGTCCTACTGTTTCTGGAAGACACCTTCTTCAAGCAGTGGTACAGGAAGAAGTCTGCATCCTTCAAGAAAAACATGATTTTCATGCAGGACAATGCTCCATCACACGCGTCCAAGTACTCCACAGCGTGGCTGGCAAGAAAGGGTATAAAAGAAGAAAATCTAATGATATGGCCTCCTTGTTCACCTGATCTGAACCCCATTGAGAACCTGTGGTCCATCATCAAATGTGCGATTTACAAGGAGGGAAAACAGTACACATCTCTGAACAGTGTCTGGGAGGCTGTGGTTGCTGCTGCACGCAATGTTGATGGTGAACAGATCAAAACACTGACAGAATCCATGGATTGCAGGCTTTTGAGTGTCCTTGCAAAGAAAGGTGGCTATATTGGTCACTGACTTGTTTTTGTTTGGTTTTTGAATGTCAGAAATGTATATTTGTGAATGTTGAGATGTTATATTGGTTTCACTGGTAAAAATAAATAATTGAAATGGGTATAAATTTGTTTTTTGTTAAGTTGCCTAATAATTATGCACAGTAATAGTCACCTGCACACACAGATATCCCCCTAAAATAGCTAAAACTAAAAAACTACTTAAAATATTGATACAAAAATATTCAGCTTTGATATTAATGAGTTTTTTGTGTTCAGTGAGAACATGGTTGTTGTTCAATAATAAAATTAATCCTCAAAAATACAACTTGCCTAATAATTCTGCACTCCCTGTAGACATGTTACGAAGTTGATCAGTATGAGAAGATATATCAAATTATGTCAATATTGTGTGGATGTGTGAAACACAGAATGTATTCTGATTTGTAATGCCAGTTTATGTCAAGCTACATCAATCTGACTTGTTCTCCACATAAACAGAGTTATATGAAATTTCTAGTTTATGTAAACGTTATATAGACATGTAACAAATTTGTTTAGTATGAGATCTATTAAATTATATTAATATTGTGAGGATGTTTTTAACACCTTATGTCATCTGATCTGTTATGTCAGTTCATGTCAGTCTATGTCAATCTGACTTGTTCTCCACATAAACAGAGCTTTATGAAGCTTCTACTTTGTGCAAACATTAGGTTACAAATTTGTTAAAACAACATGTGAACTTCAAACTTAATTTTGAGTCTTAAAACTTAAAAAGGACAAAAAAAATGTCCTAGCCTGACGGTGCCTCTTGTGGACAAAACTAGTATTCCAATCTTTCTAATTTTTTTAATGCTAGAAAGTTTATAATTTATTGTGAGCCCTAGGAGCTTCAGAAATACATCAAACCTGACACATTTAATCAAAATGACTGGTTCTTGAAATTTACACAGTTTTATGAAGTTTCTCGTTTATGAACAAGATATGTAGACTTTTTATTCAAAATAGGCCAAAACAGAAATATACCCTTGGACAAAGACCGTGCATGACAAGTTTCAGGTCAATCAGACTAACATGTGACCCTGAAAAGGTAATTTAGTTTTTTTTTTTTTTTTCACAATATAGCGCCACCAAGTGGTCGCAGTTTTTTTTGCCACAAAATCAGCTCTTACATGAGTATATGAAGTTTGGTGAGATTAACTCTTTGTGTTCCAGAGATATTGCGATATTAGCAAAAGTGTCTCCGCCTTACCCAAACATTTTTACTTTGTGTTGAGAGTGTGAATCACCGATCAAAATTCAGTTTTGATAACTTTTGGTCATGATTGTTTCTCGTTGTGAACGAGCACTTGTTATGGGAATGTTCCCGGTTTCGGCTGACCTAACAATCAGCCTAACAATCATTTTACATGATGTGGATTAAAAATGATTTAAACTGACAGACTCATGTGTCTGTTTCCCGAACTATATTAGGAAGACTGTTCCAGAGTTTAGGAGCTAAATAGGAAAAGGATCAACCACCAGCAGTTGACTTTGATATTCTAGGTCAGGGGTGGCCAACCTGTTAAGCATGATGAGCCACCAAATAAAGCTCATGACTGCGGAGAGCCGCATAAAAGCCCAATGCTTTTATCGGTCGGTCAGAAAGCCACGTTAAATCGTGCGAGAGATTCTGTTAAAAGTAAATTGCGATTGTACACAGAGAACATGTGGAGCAGGGGTCACCAAACTTTTCAGCCCGAGGGCCTTATTAACTGTGAAACAGCAGTTCGGGGGCCGACTACACACTCGAGGTCCAAATAAAAAAGAATCAAAACATGGATGTTGTTTTTAATTATTTAATATTATTTTATTCAGTTATTACTTAATAACACAATGATACACTACACATGGACACCTGTATTAGTAGGAATGGTGAAATAGTTTCCTGGATGCCAAAATAGCAAACATTTCTGGCTTTAGATTTGATTTCCCTAACATCAACAGTGACCTGAGATTATCATCGGACAAGTTTGTTCTCAAATTTTTCGTCACATATTTTATTCTTGAAAATGTTTGTTCACACATGTATGTCGTTCAAAAGATTGAAAGGTACATTGATGCAAAAGTTTTGACATTAGGAATGTCTTCCTTAGGCAAAAACGGGGGGGGGGGGGAAACACCAGTTCTGCAGGCTATATCACATATATTTTATTATATTTGTTTTACATATATATATTTTATTTGTTTATATATTACATTTTTATATATTTTACATAATCACACCCGCAAGATATATGAGGGTGCAAAAGGCATGGCCATGCCTCTGCGGATTATATATGCGGGAAAAAACGATATATCATCTCATTGACGGTGACCAAAAGTAGAAAAAGTATGCAGAGAATTAGGTTTTGTAATGTAGTGATCGGTTGGAAAACATCTCTGGTTACTATCGTAACCTGTTAGTAACCTATTTTTCCATATTCCGTTTAGAGAACTGTGAAGGAAATATTCTGACGCAATTGAATTGAACGTCAATTATTCTGATGCAAAATTCTGTCGCGCTTATGCTATTTATACCATCTGTCTGCCATGATCCGCATCGCGCTACAATTGGCCAGTATTATCAGCTGGTCAGAATTTTGGGGATCGCAATAGACGTGAAGAACTATAATGTGTTCACTCAAGTACTGGGGAGCTAAACCATTTAATGCTTTGTAAATAATTAGCTAGATTTTAAAATGTATTCAGCGTTTAATAGGAAGCAGTGTTGACAGAACTGGGCTAATATGCTCATACTTCCTGGTTCTAGTAAGAACTCAAGCTGTTGCATTTTGGACCAGCTGGAACTTGTTTATTAAGCGTGCACAGGGCAACTACTCAGTAGAGCATTACAGTAATCTAGCTTCGAACTCATGAACGTATGAACTAACTTTTCCGCATTTTGTCATTGAGAGCATATGTCGCAATTTAGATATATTTTTAAGATGGAAGAATGCGGTTTTACAGATGCTAGAAACATGGCTTTCAAATGAAAGATTGGTATCAAAGAGCACACCCAGGTTTCTAACTGACGACGAGAGACGATCAGCAGCAGCCCAATATTTATTCAACATATTCAGTGAAGTTGCCCCCTGGAACATTCTCTGGCAGCTGTACCTTGGACCGCTCGCTCAGCCTGGTGTTGTAGAAAATAGTGTGTCTACCAGGCAAAAAAAATCCTGAGAAAATCCCAAATGTGTTTCTGGAGCATGTTGTCCTGCTGTTGCAGGTAAATCAGGTTTACAACAGCTTTCATATCAGCAGCTCAAAACATTCCTATGGTGGTGACTAACCAGGTCGAGAGTTTTGTCACGGTTGATGTTGAGATGAGGAAGGCACAGAGACACAAGAGGTCAGGAATATTCTTTTAATTATTATCTTAAACAAAAAAACACTTTAAATATGCAAAAGCAAAAAGCCTGTCTTGTGCAAAACGTAGTGACAAACACCGAGAACGAGGAAAACACAACCATAAACTGACAACTCTCGACAGGGACTGAAGGAAACACGGGGTTTAAATACACAAGGTGGGAATGAGGCACGACTAACGATGTGATTGCTGACGTTATAGGTGAATGGAAACACATTTTGCAATCACAGAAGGAAACAGGAAGGAGACAGACACGACTGACATGTAACAATGATAAAGATTTATTTTCCATTTATTATATTTCTGTAGTTAAACAGACCTACTGTACCCTTTAATTTTTTGTATTCGTAATACTATACACATTCATGGCCAAAATTGGCACCCCTGAAACTTTCCAAGAAAATCAAGTATAGCTCATAGAAAGGTATTGCATTAACACGTTTTGCTATAGACATGTTTACTCCCTCTGTGTTGAGAAGTTGACTTGGTCTTTGCCATTGTGTGTCTATGTGTGCCACACTAAGCATGGACAACAGAAAGAGTCGTCTGAGGACTTAAGAACAAAAAATATAAATAATCTCAATGTTTCAAGTTCACTGTCAGTGATCTATATGTTCCTTTGTCCACAGTGTGCAACACTATCAAGAAGTTTGCAACCCATGGCACTGTAGCTAGCTAATCTCCCTGGACATGAATGAAAGAGAACAATTGATGAAAGGATATTCTGGATGATAGATAAGCAGCTCCAAACAAGTTCCAAAGAAATTCAAGCTGTCCTGCAGCCTCAGGGTGCATCATTGTCACCGCAAACTATCCGTCGACATTTGAATTAAATGAAACGCTATGGCAGGAGACCCAGGATGACCCCACTGCTGACACAAAGACATAAAAAAGCAAAACTGCAGTTTGCCAAAATGTACTTGGGTAAGCAAAACTCTTGAGTAAGGGAAAACATCTTGTGGACAGATGAAGCCAAGATAGAGCTTTTTTTGTAAAGCACAACATTATACTGTTCCCTGAAAACGGAATAAGGCCTACAAAGAAAAGAACAGTACCTACAGTCAAATATGATGGAGGTTCAAAGATGTTTTGGTGTTGATTTTCTGCCTCTGGCACTGGGTGCCTTACTGTGTGCAAGGCATCATGAATCTGTAGATTACCAAAATATATTGGTGCCCAGTGTCAGAAAGCTGGGTTTCAGCAGGACAATGGCCCCAAACATTCTTCAAAAAGCACCCAGAAATGGATGTCAACAAAGCGCTGGAGAGTTCTGAAGTGGCCAGCAATGAGTCCAGATCTAAATCCTATTGAACACCTGTGGAGAGATCTTAAGATTGCTGCTGGGAAAAGGCCCCCTTTAAATATGAGAGACCTGGAGCAGTTTGCAAAGGAGGAGTGATCCAAAATTCCAGGTGAGAAGTGCAAGAAGCTTATTGATGGTTATAGGAAGCGACTGATTTCAGCAAAAAAAAAAAATTATGCGGAAACTGTCAAATTTGCATTTTATCATCCTTTTTTGTTTTGTTCCAATACACACAAAGGGACTAAACTTGAGTCTAGAAAAACAAAAATTAAGTCAATACTTTTCTGAAAAAAATTAAGGGATGCCGACGATTTGATGGGTGGGTGGATGGATGGATATGATGTGACTTTTTAGAGAATTCAAAATTCAGTAACAAATCTACAAAAACTTATCAAACAGGGACCTCATTTTTAATTTTTTGATTGTGAATTGCAGTAAGTTAAAACAAAATCCATTGCATTAACCGTGCTTGCATTTGAATGCACTGCATTTTTAAGCCTTGCATAATATACAACATGGTTGTTTAATTAAGCTGTGAATATTTCAATTCAAAACATTTTTGAACACATTTTCATTATTAAAAATTCAATAATCCATATTCACCTTCAAATTTCAATTCCAAAATATTTGGTCTGTTTAAAAATAAAACCTATAATATTCAAGAGGCAATTGTTCACAAATTCAGTGTTTTGGATTTGACAGAAAATACAGCAGTGCACATTCGAGAACTGTAGAAACAGCAGTACTGTTGGATCTGCCGTTGCATGATCTCGATCTGGTGTTAGTCGGCCTCACCAGCAGGTGGTGTAACCACATGTTGACGATCAGATAATTTATTTCACAAAAACATATTTACAGAAATTAAGCAATCTGTAAGTATATGTGATGATTTCCAGGGCCAGTATATATGTAGAAAAGCTGATTAAGACTGTTTACAATTAATGTCTTCATGGTTACTTTCCCTGTTACTTTCGGATTAGAGTTGCAGACACACATCGACGTCATCAATTACGTTGACTACAAAAATACTTACACATGCGTCGCATTATTTACGATAATGGTGGCTTCTGCACGAATCCGTCACATAAAGCCAGACTACTATCATGAGTGTAAAAAATACTAATAAAATGGTGCTTTGCTCTGTAAAACCTCAAAACAACGACCTGTAAGTGTTACAGTGAATTCTGGGAGTCACTGTCGCATCTTTACCTGCTGTTGAATAGCTTAGCTAGAGCGCATGTGCACGATCATAATGTTTCACCAGGGGCTTCACCAGGGTAAACTCTTCTCAGGCAAAATAACTTCACGGGCACGTACGCCTGCTTTAGGATAAGAAATTGCCAGAGCCATTGTGAATGTTCCATTAAATTTTTCATCGCTGAATTTGTGTTAATGAATTTGTAAAGCGAAATAATTGACAAAAAATTGCTTGTTGAATATTACAGGTTGTATTTTGTAAGGCTTAATGAATTTTTAATAATGAAAATGTGTGAAAGGTTGAAAAACTGAAATATTCACAGCGAATACAATGAATACAATGCATTAAAATGAAAGCGCTGTTCATGTAATGAATACTTTTTCAAAATACAATTCACCAAGCTTTTTTGTTTCAAACACATTTGGCATTTGGCAACCTACTCATACACCATGTGTCAAAAGCATACAAAAGTCATGTGTCACGAGTCACAAAAAAATTCCAGACCACTTATTTATATTTAATTAAAAGATGAAAAATGAAGCGTAGATGAGAATTTCTAAGATTATTAATTACCAAACACTCACAGGGTTTATAAATTAATTTGGCCCGAAGTATTATTTGTAGCTCACAGATGATAAAATTGCTTGTTACACACTTAAGTTGGCGACCCAGTGAAAAAAAATGTATGATTATCTCTTGAACCATAGTTTCATTTACAAAAATGAATTTGTTTGACTACACAATGGCTGCCTTTTGTTCTAAAACAAGATATAGTTCAAATATATATTACAGAAAAGCCTATCAGAAAATCCACAGTACAAGAGTGCAGAAGAGGATCTGCTGGAATTATACAGTACAAGAGCAGCCTTTACAGGCGAAATGAAAACTATCACTCTTCTCCATGTACACCACATCACTGGGTCCCATCATAGAGGCACACGGCTTCTCCTATCACTGCTATGCCGATGACACGCAGCTCTACCTATCGTTTCAACCAGACGATCCAACTGCAGCTGCGAGAGTCACAATCTGCTTAGCGGACATCTCGGCATGGATGAAAGAGCATCATCTGCAACTCAACCTGACAAAGATGGAGCTTCTAGTATTTCCTGCCAATCCAACCCGACAATACGACTTCACCGTACAGATCGGTGCCACCACGATTACCCCATGAAGGTCTGCCAGAAATCTTGGAGAGATCTTTGAGGACCAACTGACCTTCAAAGATCACATCGTAAAGACGGCTTGATCGTGCAGGTTTACGCTGCACAACATCAGGAGGATCAGGCCATTCCTAACTGAACAAGCTACACAACTTCTGGTGCAGGCCATGGTAATTTCCAGATTGGACTATTGCAACGCTCTTTTGGCTCAGCACCTTCATACTTCCACTCACTGCTACAAATCTACGCACCTACCAGAAACCTTTGATCAATCAACGAGCGATGACTTGTAGTTCAATCACAGAGTGGAAAAAGATCAATCACAAGAACATTTTCATTCAGCACCCCCGGTGGAATGAAATGGTCGAACGACTTCCCTGCCCTGAGATCACCGACACATAAGACGTGTATAAGATGTGTATTTTATGTGTACAGACAGCAAAAAGGTATGTATACACTAAACTACAGTGCATGTTGCAAGATCATTAAAAAGTTATTCATATTTTGGCTACATGCTCCACTAACAGAGAAAGAACAGCCTTATGTTTGTTTGACATCAAGGCTGAGAGGACACCAACATTAGTAGTATCTCATGCAATTAAAAAAAAAGACAAAACACGCAAGCCTAACCTTGCGTCTAAAATGCTACCATACATTTGCATTAGTTTATATTCAGCTGGTCACTTTTTTACGCATTCATTATGCTGCATTAGGGAAGAAAGAAGAACAGTAAGTATATTTGCTGTCGAAGCTGAGAAGACTCCGACATTATTATGCATGTCTGACCCAAATGTTTAAATGTCACATTTGTTACCAACTACTTCCATTATATCTAGCTGGTCACTTTTATGCATTAATTTACCGGCAAAAAAGCAATTTTAAAGCTAGTGACTTGAGAACAACAACTGTATTTTCATGTAGCCGATAGATATATTAATTAGATACATAAATTAACTAAATTTCAGTTTCTCTTTAATTAAATTTCTTTTTTTATTGTCCCTGTAATATATATCAAGTATAGTAACACCTCGGTTTACGAGTTTAATTAGTTCCAAGAGCGAGCTTGTAACCCAAAATTCTTGTACTCCAAAACAATTTTCCCCATAAGAATGCACTAAAAATCACTTGATTTGTTCCACACGACCATAAATGCCCATTTTAGATATTTTTTTGGTTTTAACCTATTAATTACATTTAAAATTATAATCATTAAGATCTCATATATACTAATTAATAATTGACAATTAAACTCTAAAAATACTTGAAAATGTACTGTAACGGGCACTTTACCTGTCGCTGCTGGTGTGATGGAGACGAGAGGAGAGGAGAGGAGAGGAGAGGAGAGGAGGAGGAGAGGAGAGGAGAGGAGAGGGAGGGGGGGGGGGGGTGTTACCGCTTACAGGGAGAATTTCGTTCGTAACGTCTTTCTATATGCAGTACTGTAAGTATATATTTCACTACATTGTAGCGTTGCTACTTTTAATAACCAGACAGGTTCCTTCTCATTCAGAGATTTTATTGAGAACTAACGGATTGCTGTTCTGGCCACAACATAACAGACAGAATCAAAACTATCTCTCTGCCTCCGAGCCCTCTCTTATTCCTCACAACTCAACTCTCTCTCTAGCCCCCCTGAAATCCCGCCCTATTAAAGTGACAAGACTAAACTAGAATCACTTATTGTTAACTTAACACTTATTGAAAACATCAGACTTAACTAGTTCCTTCAACATTTGTAACGATATTACAACGTGAAGAATGGCGATCAAAATTAATGCAACAACACGAGGTAAAACCATGACAAATGATCTGTAAGGAGTTCTAAAAGTACTGATCTGTACTGTTCTCTAAAAGTGTATGGCCCTTTAAGAACGTCCTTACCCCCTGTGTGCGTGAGCCTCATTAGTATGCAATGTGTCGTGTTGGTAGCACATGCTCCGTAAATGAAGTTTCATCATATACACATGCAACAGTCGTTGTGATGATTAACGGAATGAACAACAACTTATAAAATAATGCACTGTGTTGAATGATGCAACTAAACCAAGTGACGCTGACAGAATGAACGAGTTAAGGGGTGATAAAGGGGTTGGAACTGACTGTTTTATGAGAGGCTGTGGTTAGGATATTTCCAGTAAAAATGCGCGCAATGATGCTGAACGTTAGATCTTTTCCACACAAAAATGCGGGTGAGGGAATATTTTTCTCGCACACCGATACGATGCTCGTACACCGATTTGCTCGTATACTAAGTCACTCATAAACCGAGGTATTACTGTATATCAAAGTCACTCATAAACCGAGGTATTACTGTATATCAAATGTTCTAAAATAGAAGAAAGTAAAGTCAGAAACTACATATGTAATATACATCTAGGTAATTTTAGTACCTAATAAAATTTAATTACCCTTTGTCATGTACAGTAATACCTCGGTTTACTTGGTATACAATTGGTACTTGGTATACAATTTAATTGGTATACAAGCATGCAAAGTATAATCGGTGTGTGAGAAAAATATTCCCTCGCCCACTCGCATTTTTGAGTGGAAAATACCTAACGCTAAGCATCTTGGCGCGCATTTTTATACAGCTTATAGACAGCTTATAAAACAGTCACGCGGTTCCAACCCCTTTATCAACCCTTAACTCATTCATTCTCTCAGCGTCGCTCGGTTTGGTTGGATCATTCATCACAGTGCATACTCGTGTTGTTAACATTGATTGTGATCGCTATTGTCCACGTAGTGAAATATATACGTACAGTACAGCATATAGAAAGAAGGTATGAAATCCTCCCTCTAAGCAGTAACTATCACGGTTCATGAATTCATTGTCTCCTAGTTCTGTCTGTATGTATATGTGTGTGAGTGGGGGCGTGGTCACTGATCCCTACCTGATCTCACAAACCTGATTCTCATCTCATCTGCCTATTTAGTTCACTTCTCTCCACTTCTGTGTTGTCGAGTCGTTGTCTCAGTTATGCCGGCGATGTCTGTGGATCTCCCGTGTTCCATGTTCCACGACATTCACTCTGGATTATCAGTTCACCTCATCTGCACTTCAGCCCACTTCAGCCACCGTACACTGTTTGTTTTCTGCACTATTATAATAAATTCAGTCATTTGCACTTGAATCCAGGTTTTGTGTGTTTTACCTTGCTGACAGTAACACCCCACCCAACGGTACTCAAAACTAAAGTGCGTTACAGTAAATAGTCAAGTATTTTTAGAGTTTAATTGTCAATTATTAATTAGTATTTATATGAGATCGTAATGGTTATAATCTTAACTGTAATTAATAGGGTTGTACTGTTCTCCGTATACCTCCTTTGTATACTTTAACAGCAAGTTAAACTCTCCCTCATTAACTCCACAGACACGGAATGTCCTTTTTGTTATTTTAATAAGGGTAGGGTAAAACTACAAATAAGAAGAAAACAAAATGAATTTACATAAGTATATACATGTATAAATAACAATACTTCTTACTAACATTAACATAAATTGTCAGGAAAATGAAAGTAATGAACATATCCATATCTCCATATGATCTACATTTATATAGATGCACTCTAACAACACAAGTTACAAATACTTCCAATAATCAAATATAATTAAAGGTATTATGAACAATAACAACAAAACATACCGACGAAGCTACCAAAGGCCGAGGATGGATGCAGATGGAGCTCATGAAAAACAGTAACCTCATGGAAGACACTGATTTCCTGGTTAGTCAGCTGATCATACACATGATAATGACAACATTGTACTACATTATCCTAGGAACCACCAGTAGAGGGAGACAAACTGTCAACTAAACTAATTAACTTTAACTTTAACAAACAATGTAACGAAACACTCCCCGTCTTGTGTGAGCGCCACCACTAATAACTTCTTGTTGACATTACTTCACTTGGTCCCAGGCGGAAGCAGTACAACAATCTCTGTTACTGGTCTAAGAAAGAGCTTGGTGCCGTCTTTTTTAGGAACCTTTATTTCCACCTTGCGGATTTTCCCATCTTTGCTTGGAAATGCCTGAGTAACAATTCCCATTGGCCATTCATTTCTTTTGGCTTGGTTATTTTTAAGGAGCACAATGCTACCTGGATCAACATTGGGCTGATCACGTTGCCACTTCCTACGTGTCTGTAGTGAACACAGATACTGTTTCTTCCATTTATCCGAGAATGTGTTAGCTAGACATTGCACTTGTCTCCATTGACGTTGGAAAAGATCTTTGGTTCCAAAATCACCAGCAGGGACGACAGGGGGGCACACTTTCTGTGTGAGAAGAATGGCAGGTGTGAGGAGAAATGGGTCACTTGGATCAGTAGACACTGGCACTAGGGGTCGAGCATTGATGATGGCGGTAACTTCAGCCATAAAGGTAGTAAGCACATCATGAGTTAGTTTTATGTTCCCTAGCTGAAGGAACATGGAGTCTAGTATCTTCCTTGCCAACCCTATCATTCTTTCCCAGGAGCCACCCATGTGGGAGGCATGAGGAGGATTGAATATCCAGGAGCAACCTTGTTCTGATAAGTACTTTTGAACACTCTTATCATTGATATTTGATGGGATCTGAAGCTCCTTGCATGCACCAATGAAATTTGTCCCACGATCTGAACAAATTTGTTTTACTGGACCACGAAGAGCAAGGAAGCGCCTGAGGGCATTGATAAAACGACTCAATTACTTCAATGTGGATTGCCCTGACACTAAGACATGTGAAGATCACTGCCCATCTTTTGTCATGTGCCAGACCTCCTCTTTTTCCGGCGTGCATAGATGGACCATGGTCCAAATACATCTAGGTCCACGTTAGAGAACGGCGGATCTGTACATAGACGGTCCGATGGAAGAGAAGCCATCTTCTGAATTTGAAGGTGACCACGAAGTTTTCGACAAAGAACACAATGGTACAGCTTGGCATTACAATAATGCCAACCTCTGCAACATGAGGATTCATCAGATACTGAATTGTGAAAACCTTTGGCAATGTGAATGAGGCGTCCGGTTGATCGGATAAGTGATTGCCAGTTAGAGAACCATGAGAAGCGTTGAGATCCCAGCTTCTTGCTCACAGTTGTGGTACTTAAATTGGACACTTCTGGTCGTACATTCACATCAAGTACAGGATTCATGAGCTCGAAAGTTTCCTTCTCTGGAGGGCAAGTAGAATCCACAAAGAATGTGGGGCCCAAAAGCCATGGGCTGTTTGCAAGACACACTGCAGGAATGGATCTTGTGGCTATATCTGCTGGATTTTGATCAGTGCGTACGTAATGCCACTGTTCGGGGTGACTAGATCTTCTTATCCTTAAGACTCGGTTGTTGACATAAACATAGAAGCGTCTAGTCTTATTATGAATATATCCCAATACCACCTTGCTGTCAGTGTGAAAAGAGATAGTATCAAGATCAATGTCAATCTCAGATGAAATGAGATCTGCCAATTCCACTGCTAAGACTGCAGCACACAGTTCCAACCTCGGGATGGTATGTTCCGGAAATGGAGCAAGTTTCACTTTACCCATTACAAAGCTTATATGATTGATTCTCTCTGCATATGAGAGCTTGAGATAAGCAACTGCAGCAATGACTTTGGTTGAAGCATCTGAAAACACGCACAATTCTTTGCATGTAGCTTCTGAGGGTGACCGCTCTGAGTAGGTTCTAGGTATCTGGAGATGTCTTAGTTCTTGTAAGGAATTGCGCCATGTGTCCCATGCCTCTTCCATGTTCTGAGGCAATGGAAAGTCCCAATCAGTGTTCCCCAAGCTTAACTCTCGCAGAATGAATTTACCTTGGATGGTTACCGGGGCAGCAAATCCCAAAGGGTCATACAAACTGTTAATAGTCGACAAGACTCCTCGACGTGTAAAAGGTTTCGTTCCCTCAGGTACTTGAAAAGTGAAGTGGTCTGTTTTGAGGTCCCAGTTTAACCCCAGACTGCATTGTATGGGAATATTATCCGTATCCAGATCCAGGTCTTTTAGAGCGCTTGCATAATCTTGTGATGGAAAGGCTTCCATGACCTCCCTCCTGTTTGAGGCAATCTTGTGCAACCTCACATTTGATCTAGCAAGAATGTTTTGTGTCCTCTTCAGCAAACTCACTGCTTCTTCTACTGTGGGAAGAGACTTCAAACCATCGTCTACATAGAAATCACGTTCTACAAACTGTTGCACTTCAGAATCTTGCTCCTGTCCTTCCAAGTGGACAGATTTTCTGAGACCATAGATGGCAACTGCTGGCAATGGGCTGTTTCCAAAGACATGTACCTTCATACAGTACTCCACTATCTCTTTGCTTGGGTCATTGTCTCGGAAACACAAAAATCTCAGAAAGTTCCTGTCTTTTTCTCTAACAAGAAAACAATAAAACATCTGCTGATATCTGCAGTTATGGCAACTGCCTCTTTACGAAATCGAATAAGCATACCAAAAAGCGAGTTATTGAGGTCAGGGCCTGTTGACAGCACATCGTTAAGGGAGACACCATTGAATTGGGCACTAGAATCAAACACCACCCGGATTTGTCCAGGTTTTTTTGGATGGTATACACCAAAGATGGGGAGATACCACCGTTCTTCTTCGTCTTTGAGAGGTGGAGCTAACTCAGCATGCCCATTCTCAAAGATTTTCTCCATGAAGGAGACAAAGTGTTCTTTCATGTGTGGTTTTTTCTCAAAGTTGCGCAACAGTGACAAAAGTCGTTTCATTGCTTGTGTCCGATTTTCAGGAAGACGCTGTCGTGGGTTTTTAAATGGCAGTGGTGCTACCCAACTGTTATTTTCATCTTTCTCAAAACCTCTGTCCATAATATCAAGAAAGTAGTTATCTTCAATGGATAAAGCCACTTTATCATCATCTTTTGTACTTTGAAATACAGTGTCACCCAAGTGGTCTGATTGGTGTGTGAGTTTCTTGTTGTTACATGAACTATGGCGACAACTGTACCTGTCTTTCACCTGTAGGACATTAGGGCATGGTTCAAAGAATGAAGGCCGTCCATTATCTAGAGTCTTTGTGTAAAGTGTGCAAACCATGGTTGGTCTATGGACGTTTCCAAGGCAGACATTGCCTACAATGACCCACCCCAGATCAAGTTTTTGTGCAAATGGCAAATCACATGTGCCATTGATTATTTTACGCACCTTATGCACTCTGAGAACATCCCGTCCAAGGAGAAGTAAGATGTGAGCATCTGAATCCAGTTCTGGGATTAGATGAGCCACTGATTTCAGGTGGGGATAGTGGAAAGCAGCGGAAGGTGAAGGAATCTCTGACCTGTTATTAGGAATCTCATTACACTCGATCAGATCTGGAAGAAAAAGAGTGGTCTGTCCATCCATGGATTCAATTTGTAAGCCGTTTGCTCGTCGTCCTGTTGTCTCCATAATTCCAGCACAGGTCTTTAGTGAATATGGTGAACTAGGGCTTTGGATGTCAAACATATCAAACAACTCGGAACGGGCCATTGATCTGTTACTTTGATCACCTATTATTGCATAAAGCTTCACTGCTTTTTCACTGCAACCCCTCGGATAAACTTTGTCAAAACAGATTTTTGAGCATGACCTGTCTGTTAAATCACCACCACAGACTTGAGTGCAATGTGATGAAATGCCAGATGATGGTACAAGATCTCCCTCCCCGCCATGCTCTGGATGGGGGTTTGCGTCCTCAGACATGGGTGTTGGTTCTTGATGAAGGGCATTGGCATGCCTCTCGCTACCACAATTTGCGCATTTCACATAAGCTTTGCAATTTTTTGCAATGTGCAATGAGGACCTGCAACATCTGAAACAGATTCTATATTCCTTCAGGAATGCTTTGCGTTCTTCATAAGACTTTTCTCTAAAGACACGGCACTTACGAAGAGGATGTGCCTTTTTGTGTATGAGACATAGCTTGTCACAGTCACTGCTAAAGTGTTTGTCTTTATCGCATGTGACACATCTGTTTTGTGGACTGATATCTCCTTCTGTTTTAGCTGTTTCCATGGGTTTACCTTAGTAGAAATATCTACACGAGATGTAAAACTGAAACTTGGGTCGTTTCTGATCCTTGCCTGTTGACTGACAAACTCTACAAACACATCAAAGGGAGGAAATGAGACTTTATGCCTTAGTTTATAATCAGAGCCCACAGATAACCACCTATCCTGAAGTCCGAAAGGAAGTTTTTCAACTACAGGATTTATGCTGCGAGCAGTGTCCAGTACCGCAAGTCCATGTAAGTCTCCATCAGCTTTGGCTGACTGTAGCTCCATGAATATCCCTTAACTCTCTTAATTTCCCATAATCTCTGTTTGTTAGTTTGGGAAAACTTTCAAGCCGTCTGAACAGTGAGTCCTCTATCACCTCAGGTGAGCCATAACATTCCTCCAGTCTGGACCAAATCATTTTCAACCCTCTCTCTGGATTATTTACATTCACAGTTTGAATCCGACTGACATGTTCTGCAGACTCCTTTCCAAGCCACTTGACAAGAAGATCGATTTCTTCACTAAATGTTAAGTCTAAATCTCTGATGGCATTTTGGAAAGAACATCGCCAGGCTCTGTAACTTTCTGGTTGATCATTGAATCTCAGCAGTCCTGTAGAGACCAGTTCACGACGAGCCAAGTAGCGCACAAAGTCATTCATATTAGATTTATTATGAACATATGGAGTAGCAGATGCAAACCCTGAGGAAGCGTTACCTTCTGGATGAAGTACTGTTGTGTTGAATGGTTGTAGCTCATGAACTTACTCTTTCTGGTCATCAGAAAATTGTTCTACACCAGGCATTGTGAGAGATGAGATGTTTGTCTTTACTTGTTGCATGACATACTCTTTAGTACGCTGCGCTGAGTCTACTGCGGTACAATCTTGCAGGAGTTTACAACTTATTTTTTCACTGTGGGGATCAACAGCAGCTTCGAGTGCATCCGCCTTTGCTACAGCTGCGGCAGTTTCTTTTTCTTGCGTTAACATGTCCATAGAAGCTTCTAAATGAGCTTTTTCCATCTTCATTTTCATTTCTTTCTCAGCAAATGATAAACGTGCCTTTGCGGCCTCCGCTTCCGCACGTTCAGCCGCAGAACTTGTTGAAGAGTGGCTTGAATGTTGTGTGTTGACATGCGACCTGGTCTTCCATGTTGAAGAACAGAAGATGACTTGCTGGATGCTCAGCTTGAACTGCGATGTCCTGCCCGACAGAGCCGTCGTTTTACTGTACTGTTCTCCGTATACCTCCTTTGTATACTTTAACAGCAAGTTAAACTCTCCCTCATTAACTCCACAGACACGGAATGTCCTTTTTGTTATTTTAATAAGGGTAGGGTAAAACTACAAATAAGAAGAAAACAAAATAAATTTACTTAAGTATATACATGTATAAATAACAATACTTCTTACTAACATTAACTTAAATTGTCAGGAAAATGAAAGTAATGAACATATCCATATCTCCATATGATCTACATTTATATAGATGCACTCTAACAACACAAGTTACAAATACTTCCAATAATCAAATATAAATATAGCTGCAAGCAGCAATGACCGGGGTTCAAACGTCGCAAGACCATCTGAGCTGTCAAGACGGTTTGTGGTCAATCTGACTAGTTCTCCTAATGTGCACAGTTCTGTGAAGTTTCTACTTTGTGTAAACAATGTATAGACATCTTTCAAAGATGTTCAGATAGAGAAGATCGAATGATATTGACATTGTGAACTGAACAAATGAACAGTTATGTCGGTGTATGTCGGTCTATGTCAATCTGACTTGTTCTCCACATAAACAGAGCTTTATGAAGTTTCTAGTTTGTGTAAATGATATATAGACATGTTACAAATTTTTTCAGTATGGGAAAATCTATCAAATGATAATAATGTGGATATGTTTAACACTACACGTCATATCATTTGAACTGTTATGACCTTTTTTGTCAATCTGACTAGTTTTCCTAATGAGCACAGTTCTGTGAAGTTTCTACTCTGTGCAAACAATGAATAGACATCTTTCAAAGATGTTCAGACTGAGAAGATTAAATGATATTAATATTGTGAACTGAACATCTGAACTGTTCTGTCGGTTTATGTCAGTCTATGTCAATCTGACTTGTTCTCCACATAAAAAGATTTTCTAGCCTGATGGTGCCTCTTGTGGACAAAAGTAGTATTACAGCTTTTCTAAGATTTTAAAATGTAGATCGTTTGTAATTTATTGTGAGCCCTATGAGCATCAGAAATACATGAGACCTGACACATTTCTTCAAAATGACTTGTTCTTAACATGTTCACAGATCTGTGACATTTCTCTTGTGGACAAAACTAGTATGACAACTTTTGTAAGATTTTAAAATATTGAAAGTTTTTAATTTATTGTGAGCCGTACGAGCATCAGAAATACATGAAACCTCACAAGTTTCTTCAAAATGACTTGTTCTTAACATTTACACAGTTTTGTGAAGTTTATTGTTTTTGGACAAGATATATAGACATTTTAATCATAATAGGCCAAATCAGAAATATATGAAAAATTTTATCTGCTGAACGGTTTAACTAATCAAAAATCCTTTGACAAATTTTTGCCTTGAGTGTCCCTAGATCAGACATGTCCAAAGTCCGGCCCGCGGGCCAAAGGCGGCCCGCGGTCAAATTTCATCCGGCCCGCAGCCTCTGTCATAAATAACGTCTGGCCTGCAATTCCTCTTTTACCCACTAGAGTGCAGCAGCACTTTACACAACATTACCCAGTGTGACCCCTTGCCGCCAGTTTTCAAAAATGGCGACAATTAACAGAAAGAGGAAAGTTGACTGCGAGGGTCGACGCTTCAACGATGGATGGAAGTTGGATTATTTCTTCACTGAAACACTCAACAACTGTGTCTGCCTTATTTGCAATGAGACGGTGGCTGTTTTTAAAGAGTTCAATGTCAAGCGACATTACCAAACGAGACACGCTGACATGTACGAGAAGATTACAGGGAAGGAACGCAGCGAGAAATTGAAGCAACTTGAAGCTAGTTTAGTCTCACAACAGCAGTACTTTACAAGAGCCCGAGAGTCAAATGAGAACGTCACAAAGGCTAGTTACGAGGTAGCAGTGCTAATCGCAAAGCATTGCAAACCTTTCACTGAGGGTGAATTTATCAAAGACTGCGTGATGACTGTGGTGAAGCAAATCTGTCCTGAGAAGCAGCAGGAGTTTGCCAAACTCTGCCTGGCACGTAACACTGTGGCACGCAGGATTGAAGAAGTTTCAACAGATATAAAAAGACAATTGGGAGTCAGAGGAAAGGAGTTTGACTTCTTTTCGCTGGCTTGCAACGAAAGTACAGATGCCTCGGACACTGCTCAGTTACTGATTTTTTTGAGGGGAGTGGACAATGAAATGAACGTTACTGAAGAACTTCTTGACCTCCAGAGCCTGAAAAACCAAACGAGAGGAACAGATTTATTCTCTTCTGTTTGCGCTGCCGTTGATGACATGAAACTCTCGTGGAATAAAATTTCTGGGATTATTACCGATGGCGCACCATCCATGACTGGTGAACGAAGTGGATTAGCAACACTAATAAGTAACAAAGTAAGTGAAGAAGGGGGTAAAGCTGTAAAACTCCACTGCATCATTCATCAGCAAGTTCTGTGTGCCAAACATCTCCAATACGAACATGTTATGAAACCGGTGATAAAGGCCATTAACTACATCCGCTCTAGAGCGCTATGTCACCGTCAGTTTCAACAGTTTCTAAGCGAGATTCATGCGGAATATGGAGATGCTGTCTATTACACTGACGTGCGATGGCTTAGTCGAGGTTCTGCACTGTCGCGCTTTTACTCGCTTAGGCAGCAAATCGGTGAGTTTTTGGCTGAAAAGGGACAAACTATGCAAGAACTAAGTGACCCTATGTGGCTGGCCGATCTGGGGTTTCTTGTTGATATTACAAAGCACCTTAATGTCCTCAACACCAGTCTCCAGGGACCAGACGCAGTCATAAGTCAACTATATTCGCATATCAAAGCATTTAGAATCAAGCTGCAACTGTTTGAAAGAAACCTGTCGCAGACCAAACCCAATACTGCACACTTTTCAGCGCTGCAAGAAATCATGGCCAGATTCCCACAGAGCAATGTCAGTGCACAAACGAGGAGGTACGCATCGGATATTTCATCTCTGGCTGAAGAGTTCAGGAAACGCTTTCGGGATTTTGCTGCTATCGAGAAGGAGATCGCGTTGTTTTCCTCACCTTTCTCCGTGGACACAGATGATGTTCCAGACCATTTGCAGCTGGAGCTCATTGAGCTGCAGTGTGACGCCGAGAGTCGCAATCGGCACCAGCAGCTTTCTCTCGCCAACTTTTACCGACAGCTGGATAATGACAGGTTTCGAGAGATTCGAGTGTTCGCTAAGAAAATGCTGAGCTTATTTGGGTCGACGTATTTATGTGAGAAGACATTCTCGGTTATGAACATAAATAAGAGCCGTGTGAGGACACGGCTAACGGACTCTCACCTGCGAGACATCTTGCGCATCAATACCACTGCCTTTGTGCCAGACCTGGCCTTCGTGCTGAAGTCTAAATCTCAGTATCACCCGTCACATTAATGGAGGCAAGTCATTTACGATGGACCCAGGCTGGAGTCAGTTTTCACTCCAGAATAAACTTTTAAAAGTTCAATCAACATTTATATTTACTGATGTCATATTTAAAATGAGCCCTGCACTTGTGGTTATGACTTGCTTGTTCATTTCTCTGTTATTTTATTCAAAAGTTCTGTGAACATTGAACTGCCATGGTGATGTTTACATGTTTAAAATGTAATTTGCACTCAATAGTATAATTAGTTCTGTTTAAGAAAAATTTAAGTGAATATTCAATTGCAAGTGATATGCATGTTTCAAATTTACCAAAAGACATGCTTAAGATTGTTGAAATTAAAATAAAAAAGCAAATGTGAAACACAGAATCGTTTTCTCATTTTTTAAATGTATATTGTTCTATGTAAAGAACGTCAGCCAAGGTTGGCCCCCCACACATTTTACCACGTCAAATCTGGCCCCCTTCGCAAAAAGTTTGGACACCCCTGCCCTAGATGATGCGTGTGAATTTTCAAGCCAGTGAGATTGACGGCCTATGACGAGTTCGAAAAATTTGAAGTTTCAAAATCTCCAATATTTCGCAAACAATTTGATTGACAGCAGTGGTTCTTGAGGCAAAGTTGTTCAGTATGAGGAGATCTATCAGATGATATCAATATTTTGTGGATGTGTGAAACACCACGTGAGTAGAGACGCAAAAAACTCAAAACTTCATTGGCCGATGACGGTCATGTTTTTTGAGATACACCAATGTCCTCATAGACCATCATGGACCCTTGGACAAAGACCGTGCATGACAAGTCTCAGGTCAATCGGACTAACATGTGACCCTGTACAGGTGATTGAGTGTTATTTTCGCAATATAGTGCCACCAAGTGGTCAATCATCGCAGTTTTTTTGGTGTGACCACAAATTGAGCTTATACATGACTATGTGAAGTTTGGTGAGATTATCTCTTTGCGTTCCAGAGCTATTACAATTTTAGCAAAAGTGTCTCCGCCTTATCCGAACGTTTTATTGTCTTGTTGCAAGCGTGAATCACCGATCAAAATTCCTTTGACAACTTTTGGTCATGAGAGTCTCTAGATCAGGGGTGTCAAACTCATTTTGGTCGGGGGGCCGGATACTGCTTAATCTGATGTCAAGGTGCCAGACCAGTGAACTCATAGCAAAATTACATAAAACTAACGCTTTTTGTGTATTAGTGCATTATACTATAAATTATATTAAATAATAAAAATCTTTAAATTAAATGAATGATTAATGAATGACGATTGTCCTTTTACAAAATATATTATGAACAACCTACGTAGTATGTGCAATTTAAAAAACACCATTACTCAGTTTAACATTTATTTAAGTGCATTATGCATAAAAAAAATTGTCAGTTATTTTACAATGGTGATGTTTCAGTTTTGTGGAACTTAAAAACACTGCCCTGCATGTTAACATAAATCAAATATCAATTATTTAAAATTCATTTTCCAACTCTGGGAAGGAATTCTGAACACATTGAACGAATTGACTTCACACACTTAAAATCTTAAGTGGCAGCTGTTTTAAAAAAAAAAAAAAAAAATTGTAAAATTAAGTATATATATGTATGTGTGGTTTTTTTATGTAAACAAATTAACTTTATCAATTTGTGAAAACTGCAATTTGCTAAAGACCTGAAATCGTTTCTCAAACTCCCTCAGCAACTCTGAAATATTGTCTTTGTACTGCCTCACGTCAGGATGAACGCTTGCTGCACGTAACTGGCTTTCACTGCAGCCTCACTGAACTCTCAGCTTCGGGTGAAAACAGATCGCTTTTTCCTCAGACCTACCAACATTTCATTTACCTTCTGTATTTTCAGTTTCCCAATCACCTCCGTGGATAGGAAGAGGTCAATTTTTCTTGAAATTCTTCAAGAAATTTCGACGATGAGGTTGCCAGGGCCAACAGGAAAGCGCGTAAACTGACAGAACTAAACGCCACTCAGACCCTGAAGCTCAGTGCTGCCATCTGCTGTTAGTTCCGCCGAAAATGAAAATAATTTTTTCCAAATTGCTGATTTATCTCCCGGGCCGGAGTGAACCCCCTGGCGGGCCGAATCCGGCCCGCGGGCCATACGTTTGACACCCCTGCTCTAGATGATGTGTGTGAAATTTTGCGTGATTTGGACAAACGGTCTATGAGGAGTTCGAAAACTTTTTTTTTCAGAAAATTCAAAATGGCGGAACATTTTTATAGGCGGAAATGAAATCGGAGATATAAATTTTTTAAGTTTTGAGCCAAGGATTCCAGAGATATAAGACACTTGAGTGTACGACAAACGGTTTACGAGTTATGAATATGTACGCCTTTGTAGTCGCTGTAGCTCCACCTATAGTCCGATTTGCGTCATATTTTGATACGTTCTCCCCAAATTGAGACCTACCATCTGACAAAGTTTCAAGTCTCTAGACCTTACGGTTTGGTCTGCACGAGACGCATTACGGCAGAAGAATAATAATAATAATAATAATAAAATAATATAAATAATAAAATCCTAACAATTACAATAGGTTTTCAACGCTTCGCGTTTGAACCCCTAATTAAAGGTATTATGAACACTAACAACAAAACATACCGACGAAGCTACCAAAGGCCAAGGATGGATGCAGATGGAGCTGATGTACCATTTGTGACTCATGAAAAACAGTAACCTCATGGAAGACACTGATTTCCTGGTTAGTCAGCTGATCATACACATGATAATGACAACATTGTGCTACATTATCCTAGGAACCACCAGTAGAGGGAGACAAACTGTCAACTAAACTATTTAACTTTAACAAACAATGTAACAGAAAAAGGGTAAAAAACCACAAAAAAATATTTTAAATGGGCATTTATGGTCGTGTGGAACGAATCGATTGATTTTTAGTGCATTCTTATGGGGAAAATTGTTTTGGTGTAGGAAAATTTGGGGTTACGATCTCGCTCTTGGAACGAATTAAACTCGTAAACCGAGGTATTACTGTATGCATGTTTATGTGTTATGCTTAAACATAACAATGTTTACATTAGTTTTGCGTTATGATTTACCTAATTTCTAGGTTATAACTAAGAAAAAAATTAGACCTGTAATATTTGAATGCTTAAATAATTTTCTGTAGAATTTGTTCTATAGAACGTTTCATTTTAATATATTGCTTTCATTTGGCACATTTTCATGGTTCAGTAAAGTTTTTTTTTTATTATTATGTTCAGCACTGTTTTGCTTTCTGTGTGAATACGCTGTGCAGATATGCAAATGGACTTCAGATAAAAAACATGTCAAAATGCCTTTTTGGAAAATATTTATGTAAACAGTGGGTTACAGCTTATGTAAATGTACACATTAGAAAGCATGTGTTTAACAATATATTGGACCCATGAATTAGCTCTTAAAATGACAGCAGCCTAATATACCCGATGCAGTCTGTCGTTAATGATAACGAAACAACAAACAACAAAAGAAAAATCACTTGCTGATCTTGACTGAATAACATAACTTTAATAAGGGTCAATCTAGATTCAATGTATTAAATTTTTGTTGTAGGCCATTACTTTTCTGCAAGTACATCTTCTTGAAAAACAGTTCATTTAATTAGACATTTTTTTCTGTTGTATTTATTTTTCTATTTTGTTTGTAATTAGTTACTTTGTTCCTATTCCATTTCTGACTGTTTACTGTAATTGTTTTGAGGACTTTTTTCTTCCACTAACCTACTATTAGTTTTTGCTGAAGTATTGATAATTGTGAAATTTCACTGCTATAGACTTTTTTACATAATCAAGAAGCCCTATTAGAGATTGTCTACAGACTAAAGCAGGGGTCTCGAACATTCGGCCCGCGGGCCAACTGCGGCCCGCGAAACGATATTTTGTGGCCCACGGGACCATATGAAAGTTTAATGTAAGTGTGGCCCGCGAGTTTTGAATGAATAGCGCTTTACCGCGTTGTGTGCGAAAGGTTCCTTTTTCATGCGAGCTGGAGCTGTACAAGCCAACCAATCACAGTGGAGTACATGACTCCCGGGGGCCAATCACAGTGGAGTAAATGACTCCGGGGGCCAATCACAGTGGAGTAAATGACTCCCGGGGGCGGGCCATCAGCCAGCCTTGAGGCAGACAGAGAAACATAGCTGCCCGTGTAATATCACATTTGTCAAAGCCGTCATAGAATTATTACTTCTTATTGTGTTTGAAATTGAACATGTTTGACTTTGAGCTGACTTTGAGCTGTTATCGGCGTTGGATTTAGCGTCATGCGGATTGTATTTTGTTTTTTGAAATGGGCTGATTTGCGGGACATCTGTGTTATAATATAGAAAATAAAATCCAGTAAATAACGCCTCCGTGGCTGCATCCCATTGTTTGTATATAGTACATTTATTAATGCTGTCCCACAGTCCCAGCTGATAATTATTGGAGTTTGCAGTCTCAGTATTTTCTACCATATACAAATGTTACGATGTTCATGTCATCAGGAAAGTATGGAAGCCCGTTTCCGCCACAGTTGAGAATTTTTTATTATTATTTAAGTCACAATAATGAGAGGGTTTCTCATAATAATGACTTTGTATCTCGAAAAAATGAGAAAGTTTCTCACAATAATGACTTAGTATCTGGACAAAATGAGAAAGTTTCATAATAATGACTTAATATCTCGAAATAATGAGAACGTGTCTTATAATATTGACTTCTCAAAATAATGACAGTTTATCATAATAATGACTTAGTATCTCAAAAAAATTTTTCCTCATAAATAACTTTTTCCTCAACCTTGAACTTCAGTAAGTCCAAGTACAGGGGCATATTCTTCGTACGTCGCTTACTACATCCAAGATCAGATGACACATCCGGGATGAGATAATCGCGCTAACTATGAGCTGGATGATTCGGTTCTTCAAATGCACCTGTTGTTGACGATTAGTATAGCTGGATTGAGTTATCTGAGATCATTGCGCGTTCATGTGCTGGCTTAAAAGGGGATATGTATCGATAGTAGAAACACTGATCAGCAACATTTTGATTGGTCAGTGATCATGCTGAAAGAGCGCGCACAGAATTTCTCGGCGCGCACGTCGCTGAATTTCAGTGTTTAATTAAAACACAAGGCAACACTTTAAAGCTGCAAAAGCCAGGAGAGAGGACTGGCAAAAAGTTGCCGACAAATTAAATTTGTGAGTAGCCTAGTGATCGTGTGTGTAATTATATTGACTCATTAATTGTACTGTATTTCATAATCATCTTTTATATTAGAGCCACCACAGGACCCACTAGAACTTGGGAACAAGTAAAAGTAAAATGCAAAAATATTCTGCAAAATAGTATCTTTACTACTTGGGCTGTGCTGCAAAAAAAAAAAACATTCAATTAATGAAATAGAATTGCAAAAACTAATAAAGCAAAAAGTCAGAATTGAGATTGAATTGCTTCAAGAGGAACTTCAAAGTTAATAAAATACACGAATAAACACACTGTACTATTGAGGACCTTGCATGATTTATTTCATTCCACAGGCAAGAGATGATCCGCTGGATTTTTTTAAATAAATAAAATAAACTGTAAACTGAACTGTGTGCAAATTTCCCTTTTTTCAAAAATGACTGCTTGAGTGCTGGTAAACTTAGCGAATGGCACGACAGACAGCACTTTCACAATGTTCTCCGCATCCCAACAGTGTAAATGAACGTGCCGCTCGCAAAGTAGCGCAAGGCAATACACACAGTTTGAACTGTAGTTAACACCCGACTACGACTAATTGTATCTAAATTAATTAGATACATACCCTCACGTGAAAAACGAAATATAATATATATATATATATTTTTTTTATTATATTTTTTTATATATTATAATTATATTAAATATATTATATTGCACCTTCAGCAACAGGTTTCTCTCGTAAAAACGGACAGGACATGTTGCGACAAACTTCCCATTTCACCTCCGGTTATAAAGCCGTGAGCTAATCCTGCTAACTTGAAGTAAGCCTGCTCCGAGCAGGTTCACTTCAGCGGACCTGTTACTATGACAACAAGTCCCGGATGAGCGTCGAAGAACCGAACAATCCAAGATCACGCAAAATCGTCAACAATCTAATCCAGCTAAGTGAGTTAGCGAGGTACGAAGAATATGCCCCTGGTCTACTTACTGACAATCATCTTCAAGCTATACTGAGAGTCTCAACTGTTTCCTCTCTCAAGCCAAATGTGGCTCAGCTATGTGAGAGGAAGATCTGCAGGTCTCTGGCAGCAAGAAGTAGGCAAGACAAGTCATATTCAGAAGAACCGTTCATGTTCTTCAATACTCTGTTTATGTTTAGGACAGTTCATGCTCAGAAGAACCCATTGAAGTTAAAGAACTGTCAATAATGACGTTTGAGAAAAAAAAATTGTTGTGGAATTCTTGATGCGGCCCTGCCTCACCCAAACTCTGCCTCCTGCGGCCCCCGGGTAATTTGAGTTTGAGACCCCTGGACTAAAGCAATAACATTACTTTCACTTTTAAAAAGTTTTTCACTTTTTTTCTTCACCGTAATGAATAACTTAGAACTTGGTTGTCCTGAAATAGATAAATTTGTTTTTGGTTTAAATTTTGTTTTTCACTAAATTACTAATAACTAACAGGTTAATTACTAATTACTAATAATTCACAGGTTGAATCTGAAAATTCTAAGTATATGCTGCTTGCATACCCACTGTAGTTTGTTCACATGAATTCATGTGAAGTTAATAGAATATAAAATCTAGCATGAACTACAAAAATTCAAAAATTTATATTTTCTTATATTTATCACGTTTTCTGATGTTACTTTAGGGTTTCTGGCCCTGACAAATTAAAGTTATAAATGGCCAACACCCTAATTTTATGAATAACTATACCATAAAACCAACCAAGAAACTACAAATATAGGTTTACTCTATGTCCAATAAAGACTGACAGACAGCTGACAAAAATTAAGCAACAGGCTTGCAGAAAATTGTAAAGATTATACAGTCTCAGTCACTATACTATACTATACTATACTGTCAGGATTGTTTGAGAATGTGGGCTCCTCTCAGTCTGTTTTTCACAAGGCCCCCTGAAGTGTGAGGCGATGTGAAGTTGCATGCTTTGCACAGTCCATACAATGACTCAGAGTAGGCTACCTGTACATGTAAATTTAAAACTTTGAACACAATTTTCGATGATCATCTTTTAAATAGATTTCTGCTTAAATGCTTGAAATTAGCTTTAAAGACAAAAAACTGTTCCTACATATAATATAAATTCTGAGCAACAGTCTATGATTATTGCTAATCGTATTAAGACATTTTCAGTTATGTAAACTCTATTAAAAGAGCCTATTGAAACAGAACACCCCTGGGCCCTTCAGTGACGCTCTGGGACCAGGACACCAGGACACCAGGGACACGGTACAAAGCTGTGAGGGAGTTTTATATTCCTGAAATCAATACAGGACAACAGTCAACTGCTCAAACCCTTAAGAGAAAAAAGCAACCCCTTATCCAATGCAATTAAATCTACAAAGGTTTGCGGTTAAAATGGTAAAATTACATGAAATGAACTTCATTACAAAGCCTTCTGTGTCATTTTGCCAGCTGCAGTTTTGCCCAGGCTTTTAAATGGATTCCCTGATCCACATGGCACACAGCTGACCTGAAATAACCCTCCAGCTGCAGAGAAATTCTCATCTACGGAGAGTCAAGAGGGACACTAATATTCTCCATAACATCCCTTTTTCTTTTGCATGCCTGTAAAAAAACAATAGTATCAATCACTAATTTCATTGCAGACAAATGTGATGACCTGTTCACTGCATTGCCTTTTGTAACATACACCTCATTAATTGATTGCATTTATTACAGTAGTATTTCATAGTAGTTGTTCATAATGGAACATTAGCATAATGCGTTTTGAATACTGTCCATAACATAATAATACATAACAAATTCTTGGTAATGTATGCATATTTTTATATATTTTATAGTATGTGAAAAAGGGGACAGCAGGCAATGGTAAATGTTTCAATCTGTAGTATCACAATCTCAATGGGTTTCATATTCCGCAACTGGCATCCAGTTAACTTTTTTCTTTCTTTTTTTAACATTTTAATATTGTTATGTTTGTGTGTTAAAACTGTGTAATAACTTATTCACTTTTAGCAGTGGTACCAAATAAGAAGTCAATTGCCCAATGTTATAAATTACACTGTCACATTGAAATTGTAATTGCTTTGTGGGATACAGCATTACCGTGCAGCCTGCTGTTGTTATGGTGTATAATGTAGTGTTTTTCAAACTTTTTTTAGCTACGGTACGGTTTTGTCATTGAACAGTTTTGTCGCAAGGCACAACACCAACAGAAAATGTAACAAAACAAAAAAATTAACTCTGTAGCCTATATTAAACAAATTACAGTCATTCTAATTAAAGTGTCTTGAATGGGAAGCAAATAAACACTATGGAAAAAGTATTTTATGATTAATTTGTTTTCAAAAAAAATTTTTTTATACCAATTAGGTGAAATTTAACAATTTTCCACGGCACACCTGACGATCTCTCACGGCACAGTGGTTGAAAAACACTGGTATACTGCATACTTTAAAAAATGCAAATGGTCACCATGTGTACAGAACTTGAATACTGTATACAGTTATTGTATGCATAGCATGATAGTACTCCATTCTAAACAATGTCTTTGATGAAGGCGTTTTTACAGACAGATATTTAAAAAAAAAAGATATATTGTATGCACAATCAATCAAACCACACAATTAGAAGATAAATGTTTTCATATTGGCAGTCTTTGAGAATACTAATATTCTGTTAAAATGTTGAAATTCTGCAGTTTCTGTAAGTGGGTCAATTCGTTGGGCTCTGCCCGTGAGCCAACTCAAACACTTTTGAGAGCAAAAAAAATCGGTCGAATGTCATTAAAGTTTATCATGTCTGACTTAAGTTTGCAAAATGGTATACGTATACCATAACTTTGGCAGCAGCAGCAACACCACCACCATCATCAACAACAACAACAGCAACAACAACAACAACAACAAAGCACCGCTCACAACATAAACCACATTGTTTTAATGACGTATATAACATTTTTAATAATGTCAAAAGGGAAGCATTTCGCTTTGGGGTAAAATGTAGGCTAAATTATGCGTTTTTATATACCTCTCTTTTCTCTTTTTAGAGAAAGACGCTAAAAGTGCAGCAAAACCACATCCGCTTACAAAAACATTAATGGCGCGCTATGACATTTTATGCAATTTGGAAACACAGCTGCTATATGTCGGCGCGATAACGAGTTGCACTTGGCTCTCGATGTATCACGGATACATTTTACACCAAGGTATGCCGTTTCACTTCACACAGCCGTAAAACACAGGAAATAATGACTCACCTCGAAGCTGCCGCACAGTATTTGTGTATGTCCTTTATTAGATATCCCTGTAATATCAAGGTTTTCTCTTGTGATCGGACAGTCTTGGCCTGAAATGACCCAGCATAGCAGATCAACTCCAACATGGACCCGGAGACACAGGAACGTGTAGCTCTCTCTTCTGATCGCTGTGGGGAATCAGAGAGCGTTTGACGTCTGGCCAAAGATGATTTAACCCTTTACAGAGGCCCCAAAACTATGATACTAAAGCAGACTTAAAATGCACGAATGTAATATAATAATACCGATGTTAATCTCACGAAAACAAAATATGTCTGTTAATATTTCACCACACATTTTTATTTATTTATTGCACATCAAGAAAATTAAGCAGGCAGGAGACCAGTAAGATTTTTTGCATTGTAACCTTTATTTGTGTTGCCACTGTGCCCTAAATTATCATTACAGTAATTAGAATAAATAATATATTTTTAAAAGGTATTGCTACATCATGGCACTGTACTGTAATTTATTTATGCAAATTTGAATTAGAAAAAAAGATGATTTTCTTTTACCATAAGAAATTATATGATGTAATTAAATATAATTAAATGTGCTTAATTCAATGTGAAATAGGATGGTGTGTTCATAGCCCACAAAAGTTGATTGATGTGCTATATTGATCAACAATCAACAATCAAGACACTAAATCTAAACACTAAACTGAATTTAAGTGTTCCCACTGTCAGTTATTTTGCTGTATGGATAATGAACCAACAGGTTACTCAGTCATTATCTCAGAAAAAAACTCCTTTTTATTCTGTAATAACTGACTACATTCTCTTACACACAGTACAGCTTTACATTGGCCACTGACTATAGCTATATCCAGAGTATTTAAGAAATCGCTGCAGTATAACAAAATTCCTTAATATATATATTTCATATATCTCATTTCTTGGCCATTAGTAAAAAAAAGTATTACTTCCATTGATGGCTGTTGATGTTCTTTCAATGGTTCTCAAAACATGTTCATCAGGACCAAAGACATTCTGCAATTCATATCTATCATTCAACTTGTTATGATGAAACAATTTAAATAAATCTGTCATTTAAATTAAAAACAGCATTGAATTATAAAAATGCAAATTCTAATGCAGGATCTAACTGCCAAATCCATTTAATTCCTTTTATGACATACATCTCACAATATGTCTTACAATCTTTTGAAAGTTTATATAATGCAAACTCTAAATCCTCTTTTTTTTGTATTTTCATTTGTTTTCACAATTTGCTGTTAAATTGGTGTGTTGTTTTGTATTCTGTATTGATACATTGTATGCATTGTATACACTTCTGGTATTCATACTAAAATTAAATGATGACTAGTTTTGATTGGTTTCAAATATTTCCCTCCAAAATAGAAGATTAAACAAAATTGTTTTAAAAATCAGTTGGATGCGAGGCCTTTGAATTTTGGACCTGAGGTTTAGTTTATAAACTAAAACAAAACAAAACATTATCACATGAAACCACAAATTAGTTAGATAAACTATTATCTAACAAAAAATGACCATAACCTGAAATATCTATAGCTTTAAACAGAAAATGTCTGCATTACTTAAAATGGTCACCATTTGTCCGGTCAGAACAATGATGTCTCACTTGGGTAATGATCCAGATAACTGTCTTTATTTAAATGTTCTATAGTTCTATGAATACAAAATGCAGTTTTATGTATTTTACAAATATAATACAAATATGAAGATGGATATACACATATATGAAAAAACAACAAATCAATGTACAGTGGAATATGGTTATCTCGATGGCCTCGGGGGTTGACAAAAAACGTTGAGAATGATCGAGATAACCAACAAACAATATGGCAATTTATTTGATGAAGCGATCGGCATGCTATAAAAATGCACATACACTGCATATGTTTGCTAACAACAAAAGGCATATGTGCACAAACTAACAGCAGCGATTTACCAGTATACAATAAAAAAACACCTTAGATTCTCGATACAAACCTTTAATTACATTCTCCAACATTGCAAACACAATTTCGCTCACAGTGTAAACAGTCGCAACCAAACATAAACACATTCGCTCATAACACAGTCATTTCGCTCTGACACAGTTCTGAATAGTATTGTACACGTTGTTACTATGGTTTCTTTACAAATTCTAAAATTCTTTGTTGTTTTTTGCCTTCAACGATCTGCTTGAAAACAAATGCGTCTAAGCTTCTATCAGTAACGACATCTTTGTCAGTGTAGATGTAATCTGTGAATTCCTGGACAGTGATGCTAAATCCTGTAAGAGCAACCTGGGCTCTAAAAACACCTGAGCAGTGCCACAAGCTGATCGACTCCATGCAACGCCGCATTATTGCAGTAATTCAGTCAAAAGGTGTCAGGATTCTGTCACTTAAGTTTGGGTTTCTTGTGTTTCGGTTGACAGAGCTCTGACACTGCAAAACTAGGACAGCATAATAATATAAATGTCTCAAGTGAAGACAATGGTTTAAACTGTCATTTTATAAACAAGAAAGAGAACACCTAGAGCATACTAACTGTCATGATGGAGAAGCAGACCCAGGCACAAGTTCAAACTAGATGATGTTTTATTAACAAAGTTCGGGAGGAGCACGTTCAAATGATTAATACAATCAACACGTCATCAGCAATTACTCCTCATCCTATCAGCAGGAGAGGAAGTACGTATATATAGACACGTTTGACTCACCTACAGCTCTTTGACATTTTTCGGTATCCCTCCACCACCCCAACTCCTCACACTTAATTGTTCCTATCAAAGTCAGGATACGGGGGGAGTGCTCCAGGTTCGGGCTAATACCGAGCTCGGAGCCCTCTCCTCGGACAGCTCGCCAAATACGCTTACCATTCATTGCTCCTGAATCATTCGTAAGTGTGAACTCGTGAAACTATATTATGGAAGGGCACAATGGAGTGAACTGGTGAGGTGAGGCTTATCTGGTTGAAAGTAGCCAAAGTAGAATCTTGGAGATTTGGTTAACACGGAAGGAGAGCTAGGTAAACATGGAAGAAGATATCACTAGTGATGTTAGCTCTGACACTGACGCTCCGAAGCTTGCTTCAAACGAGCTTTGATCGCCTCGCGCAATGTTGGAGAATATAATTAAAGGTTTGTATCGAGAATCTAAGGTGTTTTTTTATTGTATACTGGTAAATCTCTGCTGTTAGTTGGTGCACATATGCCTTTTGTTGTTAGCAAACATATACAGTGTATGTACATTTGTATAGCATGCTGATCGCTTCGTCAAATAAATTGCCATATTGGCTGTTGGTTATCTCGACCATCGGTTATCTCGATGCTTTTTGCAACCTCCAAGGCCGTCGAGATAACCGTATTCCACTGTTTATACAGAAAGCAAGAAAGCAAGTCCTTCACCCTTTCTTTATAATAATAATAATGATCTATCACAGAGGTTTTCAAACCCTAGGTCCCAACTCAGGTTTGTTGCAAGACTAATATATAAATATTATATAATATATATATAATATATATATATATATATATATATATATATATACAGTGGAGTTCACTTATCTTGACTCACGGTTAACTCGCCAATCCTATTATGTCGACGTTTTTTGAAGTGGAACCGCCAAACTTCGGTAATGTTGATTCTTTTATGTCGCCGAACACTAATATCTTGAGCACCAGCAGTGGGTGCTGACACAGGCTGACAAGCAGCAAAAGCTGATCCAGGCTTTCGTTCAGCGGGCACTGGTGCAGACTGGTGAGAAGCGGGCATTGGGTCAAACTGACATGCGACGAAGGGTACAGGTGCAGACTGACAGGTAATGGGCACTGGAGCGGGCTGGAGAGATCTGGGTGCTGACACAGGCTGGCAAGTGGCAGATGGTCCATGGTCCACATGCAGAAAGCCTTGGAGGGGTGACTGGCTGGCTTTGCTGTCAGGATAGGAGCTAGATGTCTATTAAGATGAAGTTTGCGCAGTAGATTGAGGGACATGAAGTTGTAGGCTGAACCAGTGTCTATGAGAGCTTTTGCTGAAATGGAGGATTGAGAGGTGATTACCATAACGTTTGTCAAGGTTAAGAACAAGACTGAAGATGGAGTCTGGATTGTACTCACCGCTGGGCATGGCGGAGGTGATAAAGTTGATCGTGGGTCGAAAGAAAGTTGGAGGTTTGCCCAAATACCTCTTTAAAATGAGTCACAAACAATGACAAGGACTGTGCAACAAAGCTCAAGTTTTTCTCTGCAATGAACACAGTAATGCACTAATTATTCTTGGCCAGGACCCCTTTATGTCACATTTTAATGCACAGAGTAGCCCTTTAATCATTTTTGACGTTGAGGGAACTTCATTGCGTTCAGTTGTTTGCCTTATGCATCAGGTTAAGACATTTAATTCTGTGCATGCATTTGTAAAAGTAGAAAATTATTCTGCTCCATGGATGCATGCAGTCATACCTTCTTCTTCTTCTTCTTCAGTTTATTAATGCGAAAGGAGAAACAGAAGTATTGAATTTCATAGATCATAAAATGAAAGGAATGTGGTAAAAAGTTGGCTTTTGTCGAAACTCTGGGGAATCAGCCATTTAAAAAAACAAACACCGGAGAGTCTGTGTCATAATGCAGAAGGAAATGGAATGGAGGTTCCGAGAGTAGATGAGGATGCCATCAATATTGCCTCTTGTTAGGGTTGCCCCAGGCAACAGGTTGATGGCACAGTCCCTTGGCCGGTGAGGTGGTAACTTAGTGGCCCTTTGTTTGAAGAAGACATCCTGAAACGCCCTGTACCGCTGGTGGGATTTCCAGGGGTCTACCAGTCTCTGAACTCTCGACTGTGGTGGAACCGAGGTTTCAGAAAAATAAAAGTTACAAGGGTGATGACTCAAGGTTGATAGCACAAGCACACAGAGGGGGCGTGTTGGAGGGTGTCCCAAGGGTGTCCCAAGATGATGTCGAATTTAAAACCTTCCAGCACCATGAAGGACATGTCCTTTGATTTTAAATATCCCAGACGCAACGTGACCACAGGTGTAACGTACCATATGCAACCATGGCCCAGCGGTGTTCCTAAGATGGTGTTTGCCTGGAGGGTTTGGTTGGCGAGCTGTCTATTAAGATGAAGTTTGCGCAGTAGATTGAGGGACATGAAGTTGTAGGCTGAACCAGTGTCTATGAGAGCTTTTGCTGAAATGGAGGATTGAGAGGTGATTACCATAACGTTTGTCAAGGTTAAGAACAAGACTGAAGATGGAGTCTGGATTGTACTCACCGCTGGGCATGGCGGAGGTGATAAAGTTGATCGTGGGTCGAAAGAAGGTTGGAGGTTTGCCCAAATACCTCTTTAAAATGAGTCACAAACAATGACAAGGACTGTGCAACTGGGCCGCTGGCCTCCAATATGAATCTTCCCTATTAAAGTGCATGCCCAGTCTGTAGCAATATCATAAAAGCGATCTTGGAGTGATCATTAGAGAATTGTTGCGGCTGCGTTTCTAAGTAGAGGGAACACTGTAGCAGGAAGCCACTGCAATCCTCCGCCTCACCAGAGTGTGGAGCAGGCAGGCCCACGGGACTGGCAGAAACAGATGATGAAGCGCATGCATGTGCAAAACTTGCTGCAGCGCTTCGTCAAAGCTGGTGAAGGGATCTGGTGGATTTGTCTGGAGCTCGCTAGCGGCTGCCTTCGGTTATATTTCAGTCAGAATTGAGGTCTAACTTGTAGAACCTCATGAAAGTATTTGGTGCGGACCAACCTGGTGCATCACAAATGTCAGCAAGAGATATTCCTGCTAAAAGAGCCTTAGAGTTAGCCAAGCTCCTAGTAGAGTGGCCATGGACCACCAAAGGGGAGGCTTTCTGCCCAAAAACCTCAACCAACCAACCTTGGGGGCCAAGAATAAGCAAAACAGATGATCTGGCTTGAGCCACAGGGCCTCAACTCTGCTCATATCCTTTCCAGGAAGATGAAGGTCTTCAACAGAGCCTTAAAGTCAGGAACTTCATGGAACCTCCTCGAAGGTTCAAAAGAGGGGCCTGGGATAAGCCCTCGAGCACCAAAGACCAATCCTAGATTGAAACCTTATTGCATACTGCTGGGCTCAGTCTCAGTTTGCCACAAAAGAAACATGTAAGTAATGGGTATCTCCCAATTGAAATACCACCTAGAGGTATGTGGTAAGCACTAAGGTAGTCAGCATAGAAGGGGATAAACCTGCAGGAACTCCATCACAGTGCTAATCTGTCAGGTAACTGGGTTCAACTGCCTCTCACTGCAACACAAAGATTTTTTTTTTTTACTTGAGGTTGTATAGTTTCCTTGTGGACAGAGCTCTGGAGTGGAGAACAGATTCAACAACATCGGATGAGAGACCAGAATCTATAAGCTGGGTCCACTCAGAGGCCAAGTACACAGTCTCCACAGTTCTAGGCAGGGTGGGCTTTCAAGCCCCGTCTGGGACAGGAGGTCCCTCCTTAAAATAATCTCCACGAAGATCCTTTGATAAGGGACACTGGGTCCAAAAGCCACACTAGGTGAGACGGAACTCTCTCCAGAACAGATTGATTGTGCGAAAAGTGTACAGATGTAGCCTTGGCCATGTCTGAACCAAATCCTCTCTACAACCTCAGGGTAGAGATTCAGTTCTCCAAGCCTCAGCCCATGTCGAGACAGGATGACTGCTCACAAGTTTTGGGTCCCTGTGATGTTAATTGCTCAATGAGAGAGCAGTTTCCCTTGAGACCAAAGGAGAATCTGTCATGCCAACTTGCAAAGCTGATCCCCCAAATTTATGTAGACAATTTACGCTGGAGACTACCGATGTGTTGTCTGTCTGGACAACAACATGATGTCCCCTGAGGTCTGGGAGAAACATTTAAAGAGCCTAACAGACTGCCATCATCTCTAGAAGATTTATGTGCTAGAAAAGATGATGTCCGCTCCACAGACCTTGTGCTGAGTGATCCACCAGGATCGCCTCCCAGCCCGTGAAGGAAGCATCTATCGACAGCATTACATGGTTATAGTCATCACGTAATGCTGTCAACAGATGAGGAAAGAAAGGGAAAGGGTTTTCTTCCACACATTTTTTCCTGATAGTGCAGAAGTGTTACCCCTTGGGGGAAAACTCTCTGGTTCTGAGCCACTACTGAAAGGACCACATGTACAGACGACCGAATGATTAATATTATTGTTAAGGAGGAACACAAACAACATTTAATAAATGTATAGCACTAGTTGAAGTGTGCAGTGCTTTATCTTTATTCTACACTAAGTGAATATTTCTTCATTCATTCAGGAACTGCACAAAACATGCAAACTAATTTAAAAAATTGAAACCGTTATGAAAGGATACACAATTGAAGCATATTTAGACATAAATTTGCACTGAAATTATATTTAGCTTCTTTAAAAAAATGAAATAATACAACATTCTAATATTGTCAGGGTTCTGTCACATCAGTTCCCTTCCAAGGGAACTCGCGCTGTGTCTTTCGATCGCTTCGGGAATACTTGGACACTGTCTCGTGAAGCACAATATGTAAACTTCTGTCGACCGAGTGTGAGTGACGGTCGCAGGTCGGTGACGTCACGAACCAGGTCATAAAGGGGCGCCAGAACCCAGAGGCAATAGCTTGTTTTGTCTTCGCAAGCACAAGTGTGAGAGTGTGTTGTGTTGTCACGCTGGTTGTTTGAGTTCCCTAGACTAGTTTAAAAGAAAAGGGCTCTCCAATTTTTCAAATTGGCGAATCAAACCTTCACTACATTTCGGGTGGGAACGCGCACTTACTATGTGTGTGCGTGGGAGCAGAGCATGCTCGGACAGCGCATGAGTGTACTGTCTTTATTCATTGTAGCCAGCCACCGCTACAGATGCTCCGCTGCCGCCTGGCGGTCTTTGACACTGAGCCCGTCCAGGCTCACGCTGCCCAGGGCTCAGATCCCGCTGTAGTCAAGGATATGCGGTGATATGGGTCCTGGGATTCGCGAATGGATCAGACGGCGGGGTGTGAGACGAGCCCTGCTTTATCTAAGCCCTTTCCCGGCAGATCCAGTGCCCATGCAGCCCGAGGGCTGTTACATATGGCACAGACACTGCAATGACCTATCTCTGAGAAGTTTTGACATTGTCAGCATTTAATGATGAGAGAATATTCGCCACTTTTCTCTCCAGTATGAGGAGTTTTTTGAGGAAGTGACTCGCGCGCCATGTTGACTATTTATTGCCGGCAAAGAAGCGTTCCTCCTAAGAAAATAAATAATTAGATGTACGCGTCCTGTTAGCGCGAGTCACCCCCCCCCCCCCTCCCCCCCGTGATATATAAAATGATCGATCCTGAGACTGAGGAGGCGCTTGCGAGCTACCTATCTCAATCAGTATTGATGCAAACAAAAAACAAAAAACCCTACACTGCTCTATAAACCCGTGAGGATTATTTCTACTCTCGTGGGTAGTCGAGCATATAAGATTCAAGAATTTTATTTTCTCAGTGAAATGTAAACAGAGTTATTGGGGGACCTCGATGAGAGCATTCATATATATATATATATATATATATATATATATATATATATTATATTAATCTATCTATATATATATGTGTGTATATAATATATATATATTACATTTATAAAAGAGGCATCTGTGGCTCAAACCTTTAAAAATAAGGAAATTAGTTCCTACTGGACGCCCCTCTCTTGTCTTCTGGGCTTTTTCAGCGACACTGTTGAGTTAGGCTTACAGTCGTTACTTCATCGTTCCTCAAGAGGGATGGAGGATTGCGGCCCATCCTAAATTTGCGTCTTCTAAATCACTTGTCATCAGTGTTGACTTTGAACTAGATTGTGACAGATCAGGTCCGAGGACTGGTCTGTCAAATCGACCTGAAGGACGCATATTTTCATTCCATCCTTCCACAACACAGGAAGTACGTCAGGTTTACCTTTGGGGGGAAGGCTTACCAATATCGAGTGCTTCCGTTTGGCCTAGCTCTTTCACCTCGCACGTTTATCATATGCATGGTCGCAGCGCTAACCCCGCTGCACCTCCAATGAATCAGAGTTCTCAGTTATATTGACGACTAGCTTTTCTACCCAGTCGCTACAGCTAGCGGTTCAACATTGAGATGTTGTTCCCGCGCTCTTTAATGTGTTGGGGTTGAGGCTAAATGCAAAGAAGAGTGTGCTCTCTCTTCTCCAGAGGACCACCTTCCTCGGCGTTGTTGGGTTTCGGTTATGATGTCTGCACGGTTTTTCCCCGTGCGCATCGATTCCGTCCTGTTAGCCGTCAAAGAGTTTAACTAGGCCAGCCACTCACTGTAAAGCACTTTCAGCGAGTGCTGGTTCTCAGGCAGCAGCTTCCTGCGTTACCCTACTCGGGCTGCTGCACGAGGTCGCTACAGTGGTGGCTCAGAACCAGAGGGTTTTCCCCGAGGGGCAACCCTTTCCGCACTATCAAGGTCACGCGTCGAGGCTTACGTGCCTTAGATGTGCGGAAGGAATCCTGGTTTCTGTCTCATGGACCCGTACTGGAAGCTCCTTGTCGATGCATAATGCTATCGACGGATGTATCTCTTACGGGCGCGGGAGTGGCCTTGAGAGGTCATGAGTGGCCGCTCCGCCGAAGGTCATGAGCACCAGTTATCCTGGCACATAAACCTGCTAGAGATGATGGCTGCTTGAAGGGCGCTTCAGGCGTTCTTCCCAGACCTCAGGGGCCATCATGTGGTTGCTCAGACTGACGGCACCACTGTGGTCTCCTATATAAATCAACGGGAGGCTTATGCTCGCGACCATTGGCCAATTGGTGCGGCAGATCCTCCTTTGGACCTAAGGGAGACTTCTCCATCTACGGGCAGTTCACATCCCTAAGACCTAGAATATGGGAGCAGACGTCCTGTCGAGGCATAGGCCGAGGCCCGGGGATTGGAGGCTCCACCCCTAGGTGGTGGAGCAGATTTGGTTGAGATTCGGCCGAGCATAAGTAGACCTGTTCGTGTCCGAGGAATCGACTCATTGCCCTCTGTGGTTTTCACTCTTGCACCCAGCCCTGCTCGGACCGGGTGCCATGGCTCATACATGGCCGAGGGTATGTCTGTACACCTTTCCCCCGATTGCTCTGCTCCTGGGAGTTCTGGAGAGAGTTCGCCGAGACAAGGTCCTTCTCAATCTAATTGCTCCATGTTGCCCGGGCAGAGTGTGTTTTGTGGATCTTGTGTCCCTTCTGGACTGAGCCCCCTGGGAGATCCCAGGGAGGACTTTCTGTCCCAGGCAGCGGGCTTGATTCGTCACCCCTGCCCAGAACTGTGGGAACTGTGGGCTTGGCCTCTGAGGAGGCCCAGCTCATAGATTCTGGTCTCTCAACTGAGGTTGTTGAGACCATCCTCCACTCCAGAGCTCCCTCCACGAGGAAGCTGTATGCCATGAAGTGGAGACTCTTCACTTCTTGATGTAGCGAAAAGCAGGTGAACCCAGTTACCTGTCACATTGGCAAAGTGCTGGAGTTCCTGCAGGATAAATTCACTGTAGGGCTGTCCCCGTCCACCCTGAAGGTCTACGTGGCTGCTTACCACGTACCTCTGGGTGGCATGTCCATTGGTAGGGACCCCCCCATCACACGCTTCCTCCGTGGTACTATTAGGCTGAGGCTTGCAGTACAGACCAAGGTTCCTACCTGGGACTTATCCCTGGTACTCCAGGGGTTGTCCCAGGCACCTTTTGAACCTTTGGATGAGGTTCCCCTAAAGTTCCTCACTTTAAAGACATTATTCTTATTAGCTATAACATCGCTAAAAAGAGTTGGGGATCTACAGGCGCTCTCTGTAGCTCCCTCTTGCCTTGAGTTTGCGCCTGGGATGGTGAAAGCCTTCCTTCATCCCAGGCCAGGCTATGTGCACAAAGTGCCAACCCATGTAGTCAGGTCAATTGTACTGCAGGCCTTCTGCCTTCCCCCCTCCCTTCGGTGACCAGGACCAGGAATTTAAAAACAAGGTCTGTCCAGTGTGAGCACTGGACACTTATGTCCACAGGTTTGCCCTTGGTGTAAGTCAGACCAGGTGTTTGTTTGCTTTGGGACCCCTAGGGGGGCCCCAGCATCCAAACCTACTTTAAGCAGGTGGATAGTCGAGGCTATCATCCTGGCTTACGAGTCGGCCGGATCCCCTTCGCCTCTAAGGGTCCGTGCCCACTCCTCTAGGAGCGAGGCTGCCTCTAAGGCCCTTAGATCAGGTGTGTCCTTATCTGATGTTTGTGATGTGGCGGGGCGTTCTTCCCCCGCATACCTTTCTGAGGTTTTACCAGCTTGACCTCAACTCCGCTCCGGGAACATGGGTCCTCTCGTAGTGAGCTACGAGACACTCATCGGCCTTTGTCACTGAGGTGGCGTTGGTATATCGTTCCCCAAAGCGATCGAAAGACGCAGCGCGAGTTCCCTTGAAAGGGAACGTCTCAGGTTACGTATGTAACCATAGTTCCCTGAGAGGGAACGAGACGCTGTGTCTTTGGCCTCAGCTCCTTGCGCCTTCCGGGCTTGCTCAGACACCTCTAAGCTATTGCCTCTGGGTTCTGGCGCCCCTTTATGACCTGGTTCGTGACGTCACCGACCTGCGACCGTCACTCACACTCGGTCGACGGAAGTTTACATATTGTGCTTCGCGAGACAGTGTCCTAGTATTCCCCAAAGCGATCGAAAGACGCAGCGTCTCGTTCCCTCTCAGGGAACTATGGTTACATACGTAACCTGAGATGTTTTCTATTCTAGCATTGGGTGACAGAGCTCTGACACTGCTCCCTCATCTATCTCTGTTAGAGCGTGTAACCCTCCCGCGCGCTCTGTGTCCGCATGTTTCCTTGTTTTTCGTCCATGTGTGGTTGGTCGTTCACCAACCACATGTTTTCCTGTCACGTCCCACTTGTGTGTGTGCTCCGCCCTCCTTGTTTCCCGTAATTATCCCCGGCTGTTTTCCATCACCACCCTGCCACTTGTGCCTATTTAATCTCCTTGCGTTCTCTGTTCTAGCGTGGTGTCATTTCTGGATGTTCTTTCGTGCCATGGTGATTCCTTGTCTGTTATCCCTGCCGTGTTTCCTGGTTTGTTTTATGTTCTTGTTGAGTGTCTGGTTATCACTGTTTGTTCTGTTTTCCCCATCGTGGGTAGTTTTCTTTTGTGTGTTTATTTTCATTTCTATTATAATAAATCCTCCTTATCTTGCATCCTGAGTCCTCCCTTACTTGTAACGTGACAAATATCGATCTAGTTTACTGCAATGTGCAAACAGTGACACATACCAGTCACTGTGATGCATACCAGATGACACATAACATTGGAACTTTCAAAACACTCAAATGTATTTTAATATGATTGTTTTGAGCAAGTAAAACAGCACTGTTTCCCCACTATTTTAATTAGTTAAATGAAGTAAACAGTATGGCTAGTAAGTCAGCACTATTTCATTAAAATATTTCATTTTCTATACAAATAAAGTGTAAAAAAAAGTTCAAGTTCAGTGGGACAGTGGACCATTCTCAAGTGGATGTTAAATGTAACTTAAATCATTTTAAATAATAAAACTTAAAAATAAAATTAAAATAAACAACAAAATCAAATTGTTGTTTGTTGAGTTGCGGTGGCCAACTGTGTCATGTAAGTGAAATAAAAAATCAGCATGAAATGTCCCAGGATCTCGGCCCCACCCTGCTTCATGTCACAGGAATGTTAATAACATTTTTAATACATGATTTCTGCTTGAGTTTTGTCAGATTGCTTGAAGACGTCAGCTCCCATGATTCCACGCTCATTCACGTTTTTTTTATTGCTTACAATAAGTGACCTTAGCAGCGAAAATTACTTACTGTGCCAGTAAGAATAAAAATGTCCCCATTAAAACAATTTTAATGCCAGTGCCATTTATCTATAAAATGACGCCGTCTTTGTTAATAGGTTTTCTGTTTTTTAAATTGTTTTCTACCTGCTGTATTATAGAGGCAATTAAATAAATTATGGATCTATAATTCTGTGGGTGTGCTGGTATGGATCTCAGAGTGTGTGTGTTCACGTAATGTCTGAGAAAAGAAACTATACTGTACTGCAATTCACTGGTGTTTACCAGTGAATCTTTGCTGGCATCTAATGGAAAGGTTTTGGTATTGCGCCCAAACAAAATCTTGCTGAAATCTTTTTTTTTTATGTCAACCTCAAATTTAGACTTGTTTTGCATTCAACACATTTAATCAACGTTATATATTTTTGATGAAGCATTCTTTATAAGTTATTTTCAGAGACTAAAACCTCAATACATTTTCACTTAAAAAATACTTTTCAAAAAAGTTTACTCTTTTTTTTTTTTTTTCATTTCAAAAATAATTTTCTTCTTTAAAATGAGACCAAAATTAAGTGTGTGTTCCCAGAGCTGCACGTTTTTATTAAAGGTTTTTGACAGGTATAGTTTTGTCCTACATTAACATAGCATATTATTAAGCAATATCACAAGACAAAGAGTCAGGTTTTCACTAATAGGAGCACAATTACAAAAGGGATATTGCTTTTACACAAAAATTCAATAAACAAGAAGTTAATATTATAACTTACATTTTAAACAAGTTTTTGGTATTTTGGCAATGTGTTTCATTACTAAATGAATCATCTGCTTTGAACCAATTGTTTTATTAAATGATGCAGTGGCCCACTCATTAAGTGTTTTTTGCCACCTACTGGCGGTTTCAGTTTTATTTAAAAGTAGGCTCATCATTTTATTTTTTTCATAATATTTCTATATTCAAAATGTTATTTTTAAAACATTAATATCAACATTATTTATACAGGAGTAATTCATAATAATTTAATATAATTTAATTTACAGTTTTTCTCAAATGCCAAAACTCAAAAGCCAATCCTCTAAACCAAATGACCAATTGTCTAAACACATTTACTAAATCTAGCCATCATTTTCCAATATCATAAACATATTTCACATGAAGACACAATTCACAAAACACAATCCTCCGTTCTCATAAATCTTAACACATTTTTCCTTGCTAAAATACAAGTTGCAAAATAACTCTGCTCATATTCTCAAATGAAAGCTCATGTGATGCAAAAAGCTTGCCACAGTCAGCAATATTTGAACACAATGAACACAGTTGGCTTCATTCGTTACACACAACGTCTCAAAATTGAAGACACTTGTTGCCAATGCTGTGTAAGTTCAGAGTGCACAGTTTGCTGAAGATTCCAAACAAACACAATGGATGAAGGCAGAGTCAGGGGAAGAGGAGTTAGAGTCAGAGGAGAGAGAAGAGCTGGCCATGTAAGAAGAGGAGCAGGCCAACAAGGGAGAGCAAGACAACCTCGCACCATCAATACGGACGAGATGCAAGCAACGGTCATTCACCATGTCATTGTCCATGGCAGGAGCAGGACTAAGAGTCTGTCCAAACCTTAGTGGGTTCACCATCGCCACCATTATCAGGGCATTCAGACAACACAACAAGTATTGTACTCTATTGCTTTCTTTGTCTCAATACAATACAAAAAGCCTGTGAAAGTAGTCTATTGGTTTCAAATCAGTTGTTACTGTATTGTAAAACATGTCAATTGACAACACGTTTCTTTCTTTAGACTTGAAAGAATACCATATAGAGGTGGGAGGCTTGCCATATTTACAGCGGCACAATAAACCCTCATTGTGGATATGGTTTGTGAGAACAACCTCATCAGACTCCGGGAGATCAGAGACAAAGTCATTGGCGATAATGTCAACTTTGAGAGCATTGATGATGTCAGCTGGGCCACAATAGACCGAGTTCTCTGGCCCCAAAAGATGCGAATGAAACGTGTCTATAGGGTTTCCTTTGAGCGCAAATCTGCGCTACACAAAGACCTACGTTACGAGTATGTGCAAGTAAGTATACCTCCATGTTCACAGTACAGTTAGTGGAGATACTGTGCTGCTCAGTGGCCTACATTACTTCTGGACAATACTGTGCTACCTGATTGACTGTTGTTCTGAACACCTGTGCACTTTCACATTTCCACAGAGGATATTACAGTTGGATGCGATGCCCAGACCTCATGAGTACCTCTTCCTGGATGAGGCTGGCTTTAACCTGCAGAAATGAAGGCAAAGAGGCCGTGACATCATTGGCCAAAGAGCCATCACTGAGGTTCCTGGCCAAGGGGGGGTAATATTACTCTTTCTGCGGCCATGGGTTTGGAGGGGCTTGTCCACCGGCATAATGTCCTTGGGTCTTACAACACTCAGCGTCTCCTCACCTTCCTAGAGGAGCTAAAAGACATCCACCTGGACCGCCAACAACATCCTGGGCCCGCACATCACGTTTATGTGATCATTTGGGATAATGTACGCTTCCACAGAACAAACCAAATCAGAGAGTGGTTCACCACCAACAGTAACCACTTTTTAAACGTCTCTCTGCCACCCTACTCCCCTTTCCTGAACCCTATAGAGGAGTTCTTCTCATTGTGGAGATGGAAGGTTTATGACAGACAACCATACACCAGAGAGAACCTCCTAAGGGCAATGGAGCTGGCCTGTGTTGACATCCCAGTGGAGGCCTTCCAAGGATGGATTGGCCATTCTAGGGTGTTTTCCCATGGTGCCTGGCAAGAGAAATATAGCCTGCGACGAGGATGAGGTGATGTGGCCCGATGCAGCTCAGCGACATGAGTACGCACAGTGATTGTGTGGTGTGAATAAAGTAAATAAAAAAATGTCACACCCTGATCATGTTTTCAAGAGTTCTGTTTTGTGCAATAGATTCTGTTTTTGCATTGAGTGTTGTGGCAAGAGTGTTGTAGTTTTGCTCTTCATACAAACAACACTTCTTGAAGGTATTTGATGCCAGAATTGAGGTTTTATTCTTCCAAACAAAACCGAGTCGATCTGCAGATCTTGTCACAACACAGGGAAATCCCCCATTACATACCTAGTTCCTAGACATTCTAAACATGTTACGTTATTGTTTATTTTTCTCCATACATTGTACAATTGAACTGAATTCAGCACACTATGTCCATATATGGGTTCAACACCAAACAACGTGAGGTGGGTGTGCTTCCAGCCTTTTGCAGACATCAGCAGCTGAATATCATCATACAGATACAATAATGGTGTATAATCATACAGTTGAATTATGATAAAATACTTATTATTCGTGCAACAAACACTTCAACATGAGTTGTGTTATAGTAGTGTACATGCAGAATTTACACTCTTCATATGACACTCACAAATCTAAATGCCTAATCCTCTGTAAAGTTTCTAAAAAATATGCATTGGCAGTTATGAAACAAAGAACCTTCTCACAAATTGAGCATTGTGTTTTCAATTGTTTTGCTGTAGTGTGTAATGATGTGTATAGTGTTTACATTTTTGAAAGCTTCGAGATAATCTTTTGGTGTGAAAGTTTGAGTTTTGAAGTGAGAAGGTGTTGTGTTTATGTACCTTTAGAAAAGGGTGTTGTGTTTAGACATTGGGGAACATGGAGGAAACATTTGTGAAATGTGTTTTAGCATTTAAGAAAAACTGTAATATATGGAGCTGTTATCAATCAAGCTTTTCAGGACATTGTGTGCATAACTACTGAGTTATGCCTGCATTAGGATAGAATTAATAGATTACGTGATGATGTCTGAAGCCACAGACACTAGGCTTCCATAGGTTCAAGGTGGTTCAAAACTTCCTTTCAAGTTGGTCAGTTCTTTTTCTTCTCCAGCTAGCCTATCAATGTCATCTGTGATCATTCCCTCATAGTGTTTAAGGCCATTTGGCATGATGTGATCTGGGAAGATGTTGAAGAGAATTGGAGTGGGTAGACATCTGTGATTCACCTGATATATTGATGACTTCTGTTTACAATTACAAGGTTAATGTCAAGTGTAAAAAAAAGACAAACACCTATATCTTGTTGCAGTAACTTGTGAAGCGGGAGAGAGAAACCTGACTTAGACTCACTTAGCCAATCAAAATCATTTAAGTTTTTTTTTTAAAGTAATGACGTAATGTGACCTTAGAAAAAAGGTATAATTGATGTAACAATGAAAATGTAAGCAGAGCGGCCTACAAACTCCTTGTGAGACTTGAAGCTGGCTTCTGCATGATGAAACTACAGCCTATTCTTTACTAAAGTTTTTTTTTTTTTATTGACTACACTCCTGACTCCTGGTCTTCATTCAACATATCTGGTCTTCGGGTCTTAACTGTAATTGCCCTAAAATATTGACTTCTGAAACAGTACTATCTGCATCTGTAGGAGGTTCAGTTGATGATATACAGACCTCTGATCCTGTGGACTCTCTCCTTAAATCAGGTGGTGACTGAGGTCAGAAAAAGGTTTGGTAGGCTTGTGAAACCTGTGAACAAGTTAATTCAGAACATGACCCAAAACATGAAGATGACCAGGTGATATACTGGGGTTAAGAGGATATAAAGATATTGTTTTAAAATGAGTGTTTCCTTTAAGTAAACTAAAATCATTGGCTCAATTTGAGACTGGCAAAATTCAGAACTTAAAAAAAACCCTGTCATATTGAAGTCAAATTAGTGTTGTTTTGCCAATCCTGTGGGTTGGGAAGCACATGTTGCTGTGTTGAGTGTTGAGTTTATTCTGTGTGTGGATTTTTAATCAGCTATGTATTATATCAGCTATGTTGAAGTTTTGTAAAGGTCAGGGGTCTCATTTATAAAGCGTGCATACACACAAAATGGGGCTGGAAACGTACATACGAAGTTCCCATGCAAAGGTTGTGATCTATAAAAAACAAACTTGACGGGAGAATGTGCACACCTTTAAGCAAACGTTGAGCCATGCGTACGCACATTCTGGACACAAAGGGGATTGGTGACACAGATGGTGAGGTCGTGAACTGAAGTTAGATTGTAGAAAATAAATGCAAGAAGAACGATTATAAGAATTAATGACATTTAATTTTCACTCCATTTCTTACATTATATCCACATTATTATGAAGATTAAATCCAACAGTGTTATCTGTGCTGATTGTTTTAGGCTATATATGTCTAGTAAAAACCAAACGTAATTCAAAATGTAGAAAATAATAATAATAATAATAAATATAGCTGCAAGCAGCCATGACGGGGCCAAGCACAAGGAGGGCATTCAATGTCATACCGACATGGCTGACAGTATCAGACCAAAGGCAATAAGCATCTAAAGACATTTCAATATGACTGCAGTCGAAATGGCTGAAAAATCATCAATACGGTCTTTAGTAATTCGCTTTAACGGTTTATCACGTTCGACCCAGAGACAGCGCTGTAACCAAACTAATGTGTCAAATCATGTGGTATGTCCAGAGAGAGGTGACAATGATACATGCAAAGTTTGGTGTCAATTGGGTAAAGCATTGCTGACATAGAGCATTAAAGTCATTTTGACATCAAAGTACTTAATCTTGGCCGGAGAGAAAACCCTTTGTCTCTGACATTTAATTTTATAAAATAATAATGTATCATTTTCATCAATGTGAAAAGGACAAATGACATGTTGAGTAATGTTCTGCTGATATCTAGTGGCTGTAGATGACATTTCAAGTTTTATTGTCTTAAGTGATAAGCAAAGAAGCTATAAGCAAAAGCACCACTTTGTTTATATCTCCGGACCACTAGATTGCACTGCGCTAAAACTCTGCAGGTAGCCTCAGATCATGATTGACATGACCCACAAAAAGTTTGGTCAAAATAGGCTAATGCGTTGCGAAGATATAACCTCGCTTTATTTGGTGGCCATTTGGTCAAATTCGTTTGCAATTTTATCGAAAACTGTTTGGTGAATTAACTTCATTTTAATATCTTTTTGTCAGCATGGTCTAAAGATGATGTGATTCAATTTTGGTGAAAATTGAACAAATGGTGTGGGAGGAGTTCAAAAAAGTAGGTTTTTAAAGAAAAACAACATGGTGGACAGGAAGTTTGGCTGACTATGACAAATTTGGTATCTGTGTTCTCGGTTTGAACCAAGGAACGTATAAAGACAACTTATTTTACCATAGATTAACGTATTCAAAAGTTATTTGCATTTTTGTAAAATTGCTTATAACTTTTGACCACAAGGTGGCGCTGACTCGAAACTTTTTGTGTTGTATCAAGCCCAGGTGCCGAAGACACATATCGAGTTTCGTAACGATATGCCAATATGTTTGTTAAATATAGCAATTTATGACAAAATTCAAAATGGCCGACCCTCAAAATGGCCGATATGGGAAAATTTGGTATTGCACGACTCGGCATGATGCACTGAATCTAACGAGACCAGTTTTATGATTTTTGGTCGAAGCGTTCAGAAGTTATAAGCAAATATTTCACTTTTTCATATCTCCAGACCACTAGGGGGCAGAGCACCAAAACTCAGCAGGTAGCCTCAGACCATGATTGACATAACACAAAAGCAAGTTTGGTCAGAATACGCTAATGCGTTGCGGAGATATAGCCTTGCTTTCATTTCTGCGGCCATTTTGTCGATTTCTTTCGCAAGTTATTCATAAACGGTTGGACGATTCAACTTTCTTTTATTATCTTTTTGTCATCACAGTCTGGAGATGATGTGGTTCAATTTTCGTGAAAATCGGACCAACGGCCTAGGAGGAGTTCGAAAAAGTAGGTTTTTCATAAAATTCAAAATGGCGGGAAAATTTCCATGGCGGAAAATGACGTCATAGGGTGTAATCGAATCGTCTTGAGCCAAGGAATTAGTGGACGGAAGAATTTTGTTTCTAGGACACACGGTTCAAGAGTTATTTACGTAAACGTGAGTGCAACTTTGGACAGTTGGTGGCGCTAGAGACATTGAGTTAGAGACTTCAAATTTGTTATGGTCAATGACTATACTGTCCTTAATGAGTTTGCCAACTTTCATCATTTTCCCGCATACGGTTCTATGGCCTGCCATAGACTTCCATGGCAGAAGAAACGGCAAAAGAATAATAACAACTAGATAGAGGAAGTTTATTTTATAAACTTCAGTTGGCTTGAGAAAGCCTAGCCTGAAAGTTTAAATTAGTTGTAAAAGCTTCAAGCTTGAAAAGTTTTGAGAGTTTAAACTTTAAAACATGTCGCTAACAAGATTTATTTGGAGATGACTGATGATTCAGTTGGTCAATGAATGGTGCTGTTTCCCACACACAGAAGTAAGCAGCATTTTCTACAGTTATATTTGCAATCTTTGATATGTTTGCCAGTATTTCATAGTTGGTATGTAAAATAGAGGGATTAAACTTACTAATTAAAGTAAAAAAATCGATTGTAGACCTGCAAGTCTTCAGGATTTTTTCAAAAATGTATATCCATTGCAATATGGATATACTAAAAAAGTATTATTAAGAATAAAAAGTATTATTCACATTAGTGAAAACTGACCGTTGGGGATCAGTATTAGTAATTGGGGATTAGTATTTCTATATATATTATATTGTTAGGTGGTTGCTAGGGTAACCAGAGTGGTTGCTAGGGGTTTGCTAGGGAATCCAGGGTGGTTGCTAGGGTGTTGCTAGGCAGTTGCTAGGGTAACCAGAGTGGTTGCTAGGTGGTTGCTAGGGTAACCAGAGTGGTTGCTAGGGCGTTGCTAATCAGTTGCTAGGGTATCCTGGGTGGTCGTTAGGGTGTTGCTAAGCGGTTGCTAGGGTAACCGTGGTGGTCACTAGGGTGTTGCTAGGTGGTTGCTAGGCAGTTGCTAGGGTATTCAGAGTGGTTGCTAGGATGTTACTAGGTAGTTGTGAGGTGTTATGGGTAGTTTCTGTGTCATTCTTAGCACAATTTAACACTTAGCTAATCACTATTAGCATGTAGCTATTCGCTGCTAGCATGTTGGAAGTCCATTTTGCTAGCATGAGTCAATAGACCCAACCCCCATGTCTCTACGATTTTCTGATGCAGAGATATAGGTCTGGCTAAACGGTTGATAGGGTACTTTGTTTGGTTGCTAAGGAGTGGCTAAGCCTCTGCCATTGATGTCACTTCAAAAGCTGCTTGCCAGTATGAACGATATAAACCAACCACAACGCCTCTACGACATTCAGAACTGAAGATATCTCGCTTTGCATTTGGTTGCTAAGGTGCTCGATAATGGTTGCTAGGGCGTGGCTAGGAAGTGTTGAAAACATTGGTGATTGGCAGTTTGCCAGTTTGGGATGGGTTGCTAAGGTGCTCTAAATGGTTGCTAGGGCGTGGCTTAATAGCTTCACTGTGATCCTGAGACACTCATTGGTCGCCTGAGTAAAATGAGCCCTCCCCCTTGTCTCTGTGACGCTGTGCTGCAGAGCTATGTTCAATTCAAAATCCCTATGCATTTTGTCATAGAAGAGGGTGTTTCATGGGACAGCCTTCCCCATTCATCTCTATGGGGCAAGTTTGGGCAGCTCTAGCACCCCAGGGGTGCAACTTTCACCCCATTGTGTGGTATGTTCTTACAGAGGCTGTCACCATCTTCAAATGTGGTGAGTTTCATCTTTTTACAAATTCCTCGCTCCAAGTTATTAATCGTCAAAGTTCGTCGCAATGTTAAGTCAATGGGATTTTTCGGCGAACATCGTACCCCCGATCCCTTAGAAATGATAAAGCAACTCAAGTCAGAACAGGTCTGAAGTCTGAGCAGAGTTTAGTGGTTGTAGCTTTAAAGCTGTAGGAGGAGAATCTTTGAGAATTTTAGGTAAGAATAATAATAATAATAATAATAATAATAAGTTTAGATACAATATCACTAAGTTGGCTTTCTCAAGCCAACTTAATAATAGGAACCGGAACGGAAACAATAGGTGCCTCCGCACCTTCGGTGCTTGGCCCCTAATAATAAGAACCGGAACAAAAACAATAGGTGCCTCCGCACCTTCGGTGCTTGGCCTCTAATAATCAGCGCTGCCTTACAGTCACATTGTCCACAATGGCAGTGCAGGAGGAGATGGCGCGACTACATGTGATACAGAATAGCATGAAATACCCTTTTATTAGAGAACTGCAGAACACAGTGTAAAAAATAGGAATTAATTTCCTTAATGTAAATATATCATAAAATGTCAAAGTCTGCAAAAAGTCTGTCACGAAACACAATCGCTACTCATCATCGGTCCTAACTAACATCATCGGTTTTCATTACTATAACATTTTAGTCTGAATAATTTCGCCCACAAATTAATTATGTAATTTTGTCAAGTTGTTAACAATCAATCTATTTGCTAAAAACATATAAATCCTCTGGTGACCCGGGAATGTAATGCTTCATGATGGCACTGCTTCTTTTTATTAGTGATCCCACTGCTATGGCCACCAAATAACACAGTTTTCCGAGCCTCCACCTTCCCTACAAGTGTTTTAATCTCAATGTCTGAGAATTTGCGTTTTTTTCCTCTTTTCTCATCTGTCGCCATTATTCAAAGTAACAAAAATACACGTTTTCACTTTCTTGGATTAATTAATTGGTGGGTTGCATGCCAGTTTTTCAGGTATATATGGGATTCCACTCTCATTTACATGCCAATCAGCAATTATGAGGTGATTTGCATTGACTATTTATGGAGCGGAGCTGGAAAAAAAACTAAGCTTGAGGTTTTTCGCATTTCATGGAAAGACAGCTCTATTACATTCAGAAAGGCCTTAAAATCAGCTAGATCTGCTTACTTTTCTACCCTTTTAGAAGAAAACAAATAAAGCTCTAGGTATTTATTTGGTACAGTGACTAAACTAACAAGAAATAAAGCCTCAACCCCAGATTTTTTAAAACAGCACAGCAGTAATGCCTTCATTGACTTCTTTACTTGCAAAATTCATAATATTAGAGAGAAAGTTATAACCATGCAACCGTCTACTACAATATCACAAAATACAGTAAATTTTAGTGTCCCTGAAGAAAAATTCCACTCCTTTATTGCTATTGGGGAGGAAGAATTGTCTAAACTCGTTAAATCATCAAAATAAACAATATGTATGCTAGACCCAATACCAACTAAGCTACTGAAAGAGATGCTTCCAGAAATCATAGATCCTCTTCTTAATATTATTAATTCATCTTTGTCATTAGGATACATACCAAAAACCTTTAAGCTAGCCGTAATTAAATCGCTTATTAAAAACACACAACTTGATCCTACAGAATTAGTTAATTACAGGCCAATATGAAATCTACCTTTTTTGTCTAAGATTCTAGAAAAGGCAATATCTTCACAACTCTGTTCCTTTCTAGAAAGAAACAGTATCTACGAGGATTTCCAGTCAGGATTTAGACCATATCATAGTACTGAGACTGCTCTCATTAGAGTTACAAATGATTTGCTCTTATCATCCACTCGTGGTTGTATCTCTCTGTTAGTGTTACTGGACCTAAGTTCTGCATTTGATACAATCGACCACAAAATCCTTCTAAATAGACTTGAAAACTTTGTTGGCATTAGTGGAGTTGCATTAGCCTGGTTCAAATCATACTTATCTGACCGTTATCAGTTTGTAGCAGTAAATGAGTAGATGTCATATCGATCACGGGTTCAGTATGGAGTTCCCCAAGGTTCAGTACTAGGACCATTGCTTTTCACCCTGTACATGCTTCCTTTTTGTACAATTATTAGGAAGCATGGCATTAGCTTTCACTGTTACGCTGATGATACTCAGCTCTATATTTTAACTCATCCTGATGAAAAGTACCAATTAACTAAATTAACAGAATGCATAACTGATATAAAAAATTGAATGACTAATAACTTTCTACTGCTTAATTCTGAAAAAACAGAGATTCTAATTATTAGACCAAAAAGTTCCGCACGTAATAATCTAGACTACTACCTAACACTCGATGGCTGTTCTGTCAAGTCTTCAGTTTCAGTTTCTTCAGTTTCCGTTATCAGTTTGTAGCAGTAAATGAGTAGATGTCATATCGATCACGGGTTCAGTATGGAGTTCTCCAAGGTTCAGTACTAGGACCATTGCTTTTCACCCTGTACATGCTTCCTTTTTGTACAATTATTAGGAAGCATGGCATTAGCTTTCACTGTTACGCTGATGATACTCAGCTCTATATTTTAACTCATCCTGATGAAAAGTACCAATTAACTAAATTAACAGAATGCATAACTGATATAAAAAATTGAATGACTAATAACTTTCTACTGCTTAATTCTGAAAAAACAGAGATTCTAATTATTAGACCAAAAAGTTCCGCACGTAATAATCTAGACTACTACCTAACACTCGATGGCTGTTCTGTCAAGTCTTCAGTTTCAGTTTCTTCAGTTTCCGTTATCAGTTTGTAGCAGTAAATGAGTAGATGTCATATCGATCACGGGTTCAGTATGGAGTTCCCCAAGGTTCAGTACTAGGACCATTGCTTTTCACCCTGTACATGCTTCCTTTTTGTACAATTATTAGGAAGCATGGCATTAGCTTTCACTGTTACGCTGATGATACTCAGCTCTATATTTTAACTCATCCTGATGAAAAGTACCAATTAACTAAATTAACAGAATGCATAACTGATATAAAAAAATGAATGACTAATAACTTTCTACTGCTTAATTCTGAAAAAACAGAGATTCTAATTATTAGACCAAAAAGTTCCGCACGTAATAATCTAGACTACTACCTAACACTCGATGGCTGTTCTGTCAAGTCTTCATCGTCAGTTAGAAACCTGGGTGTGCTCTTTGATAACAATCTATCATTTGAAAGCCACATCTCTAGCATCTGTAAAACGGCATTCTTCCATCTTAAAAATATATCTAAATTGCGACATATGCTCTCTAAGACAAATGCGGAAAAGTTAGTTCATGCGTTCATGAGTTCAAGGCTAGATTATTGTAATGCTCTACTAGGTGGTTGCCCTGCACGCTTAATAAACAAGTTCCAGCTGCTCCAAAATGCAGTAGCTCGAGTTCCCACTAGAACCAGGAAGTATGAGCATAGTAGCCTAGTTCTGTCAAACCTGCACTGGGTTCCTATTAAACACTAAATACGTTTTAAAATCTTGCTAATTACTTACAAAGCATTAAATGGTTTAGCTCCACAGTACTTGAGCGATCTCTTAACACATTATAGTCCTTCACGTCTATTGCAATCCCAAAATACTGACCAGCTTATAATACCTAGAATATCAAAGTCAGCTGCTGGCGGTCGATCTTTTTCCTATTTAGCTCCTAAAATCTGGAAAAGTCTTCCTAATACAGTTCGGGAAGCAGACACACTCTGTCAGTTTAAATGTAGACTAAAAACACACCTCTTCAACCTGGCATACACATAACACATTATGCAGAGTGATTACTTTTTTAATCCAAATCATGTAAAATGATTGTTAGGCTGCATAATTTAGGTCAGCCGGAACCGGGAACATTCCCATAACATCTGATGCACTCGTTACATCAGAAGAAGAATGGCATCTACGCTGATATTATTCTCTGTTTATTCCGAGGTTACCATGGTCAGCCGGATCTGGGCCGTATCCAGATCAGATGAACGACCTGCACCTGGACACGAGCACAGCACTGCCCTGAAGTGTCTGCAGAGACCGCTACTCTCCCTCCCCTATGAAGATCATGAACCCATCTCCAAACAGACCAAATTGGACTTAATATTGGACTTGAATTGTTATCAATAATCAAGTCAATCAATAATCAAAATTTAACACTTAATATTCATCAATTGTATTAATTCGCCTTCTCTTTTAAGGCTGCTATTCAGCCAACCAAACTTTGTTTATAATGTTTTCCTGTGACCACTGTAAAGCTGCTTTGAAACAATCTGTATTGTAAAAAGCATTATATAAGTAAAGGTGACCTGATTTGACTATGGTTAAAAATGGGTGTGTACAGGGCGGGATATGAGGCATATTCATGTATGCACATCTGCGGGTGATCTGTGATTTATAAAGGGAACATTGCTTAGAGGTGTTTGTACACACGGTTTAATAAATCTGAATATTTTTTTGCCGTACACCATTTTTGCTTTTTGGGTGCACAAAGATTTTTGGTAGGGATCCTACGCACAGGTTTATAAATGAGGCCTCAGACCTGATAGCTGGTTCAAAAAAGCAATGAATATTGAATATTGTATCATATGGTATAATGTACATAGTTGACACTAATGGGAAGCATTCATGCAGGATATTGTTCTGTTTGGGGAATATATCTGTGATGCACAATACCTCGGGCAGCGTGCTAAAAGTGTCATCTTTAGAAGCAAATTTGCTGATGATGGGGTGGGGTGTGCTCTCCTTCACTCTTCTAATGTGAGTGCTGGTAAGGACATTTCTCTAAGTGTATTTCATGAGATAAAAAAAGTGTAATGAAAGGCTGATATGTAATGAAATTTTATGCAATGAATAGCATTTTGAAAGTTTTACTGAAACTACTTTCTAACTTTCTCTGTTCTGAAGAGGAGAGGCGTATATTCCAAACATTAATTGTGCTCTTTGTATTTCTGCAGGTATGTTCGATATGTTGTTTTTAATTATGTTAAGAAATGGTTAATATCAAGGTTATGAGTTTAGTAGATACAAAAGAGTCAGGTCTGCATGTGTAAGTGATGTTGTTATATTTAATGTCTTTCCAGTTTGTTTTTGCAAAATCTGTAACTTTTGACATTTTTCCCCATCTAATTCATTAACTGATATGAATAAGCAATGAGGAAACTATATTTATCAGAGTCTTTTCAGGTTGCTTCTCACTTCCTGTTCCCTTCTGTGTACTTCCTGTGTCATTTCCTTCACCTGTTGTGTCAGCCACTCCCTTTGTTAGTCTAGTCACCTGTGTTACGTCCCTCTTACTGTCTAGGGGTATCCAAAAGGGACATAAACTAGAAAGAAATCCACTAACTAGCCGTGTAAAAAAACTAACCAAAAGGGGGAGTTTAAACAGACCAAAAGCTTGAAACGTAAGTAGTAAAGCTTTACTGAGATTAAATGTATTTACATATGTACAAAGACAAAAACAAAAAGGTGAAAAAAGGAACAAGAGTGTTGCCAACAAAAAGAAACAAATAAAATAAAACAACCCAGTTAACTACAATTCAAGGAAAACTGTCTGAAAATAAAACAAACAAAAATCTAACTACTCTACTTACAAACAAAAATTACAAGGGGTGGCAAACACTCCTTACCTGATGGAAATAAACAGAACCATAACCTACATGTGCACAATGTATAGGGCCCCTAACCTGTTCCCAATTCAAAATAAACGAACATTCAAAAACGAAGAACAAAAACAAGGCCCAAAGGCCTTTCAAAATTAACCAAGTCAAAAGTCATTGAGATAAAAGAAACAATAACAAACAGAAAAACTCTACAAAGCAAGAAGCAGCCCCCTTCATAGAACCGCCATCTTGGGTTTTATAGGCCTTGCAGATCTCGGTGTGCAATTGGCTGATCCGACAGAACAGGCAGCAATTGGTTGAAACGCATGCCGGTGAATGGACCAATGGAAGGGCAGGTTTCTGCAACAGAGAACAGACACATACACACACAAAACCCACAAATAGTCCTAAAGGACGTAACACCTCCCTCCACAAGGACAAACTTAAAAGTTTGCATCTATTAACTTAGGCACGGGATAAAGCATCAGCGATAACATTATTAACGCCCTTCTTGTGTCTTATTTCTAGATTATAATCCTGAAGCAACAAAGACCATCTCATAAGTCGCTGGTTATGATTGTACATACGAGACACAAATGTCAGTGGATTATGATCAGTGAAAACAATTACGGGTTCAGGAGATGAACCTACGTAAACCTCAAAATACTGAAGAGAGAGCAACATTGCCAAAGCCTCTTTCTCAATTGTTGAATACCTTAACTGGTGTTTGTTAAACTTGCGGGAAAAGTAAAAAGTAGGATGGTAAACTCCTTTCTCATCCTCCTGTAACAACACCGCACCTGCACCAACAGCACTTGCATCTACCTCAATCTTGAATGGTAAATCAAAATTAGGAGCAGCAAGAACAAGTCAAGTCAAGTCACCTTTACTTATATAGCGCTTTTTACAATACAGATTATTTCAAAGCAGCTTTACATTGGTCACATGAAAACATTATAAACAAAGTTTGTTTGGCTGAATGGCAGCCTTAAAAGAGCAGGCGAATTAATACAATTGATGAATAACAGGGGCTGTAAACAGTAAGGCTTTTACATTAACAAAGGCCTGCTGACACTCAGGAGACCATTCAAAGTTCTTGGAAGGACTCAGTAGATTAGTCAGTGGTGTAACAACAGTTGAGAAGTTCTTACAAAAACCTCGATAATATCCAACCATCCCAAGAAACCTACGAAGCTCTTTCCTGGTGTTAGGAGCTGGAAAAGGAGTAATCGCAGTAACTTTTTGCTCAACAGGTCGTACCTGTCCTTGCCCTACTTGTTTTCCCAAATAGGTTACTGTGGCCTTACCAAACTCACACTTCGCAAGATTCAAAGTAGCTCTGGCAAGACGGGTAAACACATCCCTAAGAGTTTTAACATGATTGAGCCAATCAGAAGAGTAAATTACCAAATCATCTAGATAGGCTTTACAATTTGGCACATCAGCAAGGACCAGATTTACTAGCCGTTGGAACGTAGCGGGAGCATTTCTCATCCCGAATGCCATTACAGAGTACTGCAGGAAATGGTTGGGTGTCACAAAGGCAGAGATCTCAGAGGCTCTAGGTGTTAAAGGAACCTGCCAATATCCCTTTAGTAGGTCTAACTTAGTAACATATTTTGCTGAACCAACATTATCTATACAGTCCTCGATTCTTGGCAATGGGTAAGAGTCTGGACGAGTAACAGAATTCACCCTTCTGTAATCGGTACAGAATCTAAAAGTGCCATCTGACTTCGGAACCACCAGACAGGGAGAACTCCGAGGGCTAGAGCTGGGCATCGCTAACCCATTGTCCAGAAGAAACTCAACCTCCTGTTCCATGATAGCACTCTTTACAGGATTAATACGATAAGCATGTTGCTTAATAGGGGTTTCATCTGTGACTACTATGTCATGCTGTAAAACTGTAGTTTGGGAAGGTACATCTCCAAAAAGAGTAGGGAAATCTGCAACTAATTGCAAAACGTCAATTTGCTCATCCGCTGACAGATGCAAAGGTAACTCCGAAATCATTTCTGAATTTGAAAGTCTAGCTGACTTTTGCACAGACTTAGAAAACACTAGATCATCTTCAATATCTGGTTCAACAGGTACTGAAACAGCCGCCAAAGGCTTGGAGATTACATCCTCATTACAATTTAAGTTGACGGAAATTGCTACAGGACTCCATCTTGCATGGTATTCTTTCAGCATGTTTAAATGACAGACCCGAGTTTTACGTTTCCTTTCTGGAGTCTGAATTACGTAGTCAGTCTCACTGAGTTTTTCCATAACTGTGTAAGGACCTGATAAACGAGCAGAGAGAGATGAACCGGGGATAGGCAATAGAACCAAAACATAATCACCAGGTCTAAATGATCTTGCCCTAGCCTTCTTATCAAAATGGCGTTTCATAGCCCCTTGTGTAGAAGACATTGATTCTTTTGCCATAGCCACAGCCTTATGCAAGCGTTCCCGCAGCTGACTGACATAGTCTAGTACATTCATCTTGGGAGCAGAGTCCACAGATAATAACTCATCTTTGATAACCCTCAAGGGACCACGAAGAGTATGTCCAAAGACAAGTTCTGCAGGACTAAATCCAAGTGACTCCTGCACAGCCTCACGCAGAGCAAATAGAACAAGAGGAATTCCTTCGTCCCAGCATTTTTCAGTTTCCATACAGTATTTTCGCAGCATAGACTTTAACGTCTGATGCCAACGCTCAAGGGCACCCTGGGACTCTGGATGATAAGCGCTTGAGACTCTGATGAATACCCAAGGTCTCCAAAACTTGATTGAACACTTTAGAGAGAAAATTAGAACCCTGATCAGTCTGGAGAATTTTAGGGAGCCCAAACGTTGAAAAAAACTTGGTCAATGCTTTTACCACTGAGGTAGCAGTGATTTTACGTGAGGGAATAGCCTCAGGAAATCTTGTGGTAACACACATTATGGTCAACAAGAACTGATTACCAGATTTAGTCCTGGGCAAAGGGCCCACACAGTCAACCATTACATGCTCGAAGGGCTCTCCCACAACAGGAATTGGACAAAGAGGAGCTGGGGGGACTTTTTGGTTTGGCTTGCCTGTCAGTTGGCATGTATGACAGGTTTTACAGTACTGTGCCACGTCAGATTTCAAACCTGGCCAGAAAAAGTGCTTCAAAATACGATGATAGGTTTTTTTGATACCTAGATGTCCAGACTATGCACAGTCATGAGCCAGACACAACACTTGTTCTCTCAAAATAGAAGGAACTACCACTTGATATGTTGCACTCCAGTCTAAATCTGCCACACCAGGAGGGGTCCACCTGCGCATTAATACCTCATCCTCTAAGTAATAAACAGTCTCCCTCTCATTAACTGCGTCAGAAGGAACAACTAATGAAAAACTCTTAACCAGAGAAGGGTCAGAACGTTGAGCAGCAACCAGTTGCTCACGGGAAACCAAAAACTTAAGCGGGTCAAACTGTACAGGCAGTTTTGAGGAAACAGGCTTAGCCTTCAAACCAAAGTCTGAAGAAGCAGACACTTTTGAGTTATCCTGGGCCAGATCATTCATCAGCATTGGGCCTATAAAAGAATCAGCCAGATTGACATGCTCTAATTTCTGTGCCTGCGCACGAGTAATGACACAACTAGGGAAAACACTTGGAAAGTTGTGAAACAATTCATCATTTGTACAACAATGATCTATTTGATCAACTACCTCAAGCGTTGGTGTTACTTTTCCATGAGCTATATCATTCCCCATGATAAAGTCAATCCCTTTTACGGGCAAAGTTGGCTGCACCCCAACTCTAAAGAAACCAGTCACTAAGTCTGACTCTGTGTACCGTGTGTAAAGGTACTGGTACACAACCCATCTCAATACCCTGCACTATAACACTCACCCCACATGAGGTTTGATCAGTCAATGGCAAAACATCTGCAAGCACAAGCGACTGGGCTGCTCCAGTATCCCTCAGGATACGAATCAGCTTCTGATCCCCAGGCTGTCCTGTTGCCGAGACAAGCCCCTTAAAAATAAATGGAGCATAAGCAGAATCAGGAGTTATATCACTGTTGGAAAAAGTTTCTTCAGGAGACAAAGAAACATTCTTAATTAAAGCGACACTTTTTTTTCGGACCTATCCCTTGTGATTGTGTCTGCTTTCTCTTTAGCGATATACAATCAGCAATAACATGCCCAACCTTGTGACAGTAAAAGCATTCCCGCTCTTTTGGGGGGACAGAAGGTAATTTTACCTGACTAGTTGCAGAAGGCAAAGGAACTGAAGGAGTAGGCGCTGACATAAGTTTTTGATCCTTTGGTACAAAAATTTTTTTATGAATAAGGACAAACTCGTCTGCTAAAACTGCAGCCGCAGACAAAGATGACACTTTTTGTTAATTTAAATAAACTACAATACGCTCAGGCAAGCAGTTCTTAAACTCTTCCAACAAAAGGAGTTCTCGGAGGGAATTGTAATCAGTAGCTTTGGTAGCAGCACACCACTTATCAAAGAGAGTTCCTTTCTCTCTGGCAAACTCAACGAATGTCTGACTATTTGCCTTCCAATAACTCCTAAATTTTTGCCTATATGCCTCAGGAACAAGTTCATAGGCACCTAAAACTGCTGCTTTCAGCAAATAATATTGCAGGCTATCCTCTAATGATAGAGTAGACACTACTTCTTGAGCCTTTCCTGTCAGTTTGGATTGAAGTAAGAGAGACCATACTTCCTCTGGCCAATGGAAGGAAGTCGCAATGCGCTCAAAAGCACTAAAATAAGAGTCGACTTCAGTCTCTCGAAAAGGCGGAACTAAAGTAATGTATTTACTCACATCTGATGAAGTAGTAGGTTGGTCTGAGGATGATACGTTAGAACTGATTGATCCTTGTGCCCGTGCAGATTCCAGTTCCAATTTGTGCAAACGAACAGCTGTATCAGCCTCAATTTCCAACTTGCGGACTTCTAAACGAAGCTCCATTTCAGCCTTACAAGCTGAAGGAGGACTTTGCCACCTATGTTGAGCGTGTGCTGGTGAATAACAACTCACCATTCACCATTGGCCAGGCAGAGAACAACACCAGCCCCACTCCAAAACCAGAGACCAGCCTACCACCACCGAGCATGATCAATGAGAGAACGTTGCCTGAGCCCACCACAGACTGTGGAGACCATGCCGCTGCGAGTGATAAGCCCGAACCGAGACAGAGGTCGAAGAGAGTCATCACCTCAAAACCAGACCCAAAGTAGATGTCTGAGCAGGTGCGTGGGCCATCCGTCAACGAGGGGGGATTAGTAGAACTTGAGGGTCGGGAGAAGGGCCCTGCCCACAACCTCACTGCAGTGGAGGAATTTTGTGATCACTGGACTGTTTTTTGGACTGCCTCTCCGCTTGTCCGGTCCAGCCAAGAACTGTCTCACCTGCTGGTCCCATCCACCTGCTGCATCTGTCCAGCCATGAACAGCCTGTTATGTCTTCTGTCTGTCCTGTCTTGTCTGTCCTGTCCTACCTCCTCATACAGTCCAGAACTTGGCCCTCCCTCTGACAATGTCCAATGCCCCATCACCAGCTCCAGCTCCCCGTGTGATGCCTCCAGCCTCTGTGCCCATTGCTCCACCTGTACCCGTCGAAATATCGGCTCCCCCGAGCTCCTCCCTCCCTCGGCTCCACTGAAGACCTTCGTCCCTCCAGCTCCGTCTTGGTCAGTCATCACCTTGCCTCTGCCCTCGGTTCCTCCTTCCCCCCGGCTCTGCCTTTGTCCTCAGTCCCACTGGCTCTGTCACTGTCGTTGGGTTCTCCGGTTCAACCTTGGACACTCGTCACCACGGATCCACCTCGGTCTCCAGGGTCAGCGGTCTTGCATGTGCTCATCAGCTCCATTTGGACCTCCTGCGGTGGCGCCTTCCAAGTTGGTTGTCCCCAGGGCTCCCCCCTCCTTTGACTCCACCCTGGGGCTTCATCCTAGCTGGTCTGTGCAGTCCCATCTGGCGCCCCCTGCTGCTGGCTTCCCCCTGGCTCCTCCCACCCTCCCCCTTGAACTGTTGTTTATTCCCATCTGTTGGACTCCCTCCCTCCACCATGTCCCAGTGTAGGCGCAAGGTAGCGCCTTCCAGGAGGGGGAGCTACTGTTACAGTCTTGTCCTGTCGCTTCTCTTTTCCTGTTCCCTTCCCATGAACTTCCTTTATCATTTCCTTCACCTATCGCGTCAGCCACTCCCCTTGTTAGTCTAGTCACCTATTTCCCATTATACTGTGTATATGGGCCATTCTACAGAACTTGTTCAAACTGCTGTCCCACGGTGCGGCGACGCGATCTGCCTGTCGTCCGAACGCGGAAGTAGTGGAGCGATCGATCTGTCGACGGGGGTGCGGGTGCGGCGGCGCGATCTGCCTGTCCTCCACACGCGGAAGTAACGGAGCAAGCGAGCGATCTGTCGACTGGAGGGGGAGGGCGGGGCGGCGGCGGCGGCGGCGTCAAGAGCCATATGCAGCCATCAAAAGAGCCATATATGGCTCGCGAGCCATAGGTTCCCGACCCCTGCCCTAACATGTAAATTTCAAATTTCAATTTTTCAAACTTTTTTTCGTTTAGTTTTTAAAAAATGTGTCCCGTATTTTCATGTCACTACCAAAACAGTGAATGTTGCAGTCTGTTGGATGAGACTGATTTTAACCACACCCTTACATTATTGATCAGGAAATATTCCTGTGTCCCTCTCTTTCATCATGATTCATCATTTTGAGGTAAATGTGTTCTAAAATCTGAAAATCTGTGTGTAACTTTAAGGAATGTCACTACCAAACACATTTCTGTTATTAAGAAAACTTTTTTGGATGTTATTCCATAAAATGTAGCTTTTATATGTGTACAACTGTTCTGACCAGTGATTGCTAACCATGTGCTGATTAGCATCTTCGAGCTAGGCTCAAAATTATTAGGCTTCTAAAATTGTCACTACCATAACAGTCACGACCGAAACAAGTCTTGAAGTTTCGGTTGTGACATCATTGTTTTGGTCGTGACAAAATTAACACAATCCTTTATTAATCCGGAATAAACATAAAAATAAATAAAAAATCCAACTTAAGTTTTGTATGAGAAATTCAGCTTTTAAAGTGTATTCAACTATTTAAAATGAAAAAAAAGATAACAACTACAGTGGAGTTCACTTATCTCGAGTCATGGTTAACTCGCCAATACTATTATGTCGACATTTTTGAAGTGGAACCGCCAAACTCCCTATTTGTCTTAGTATTTTCGGTTCTTTAATGTCGTTCCTTAATGTTGCCAAACACTAATATCTCAAGCAAATTAGAAGGCTTTAGAAGTTGGTGCATATATGCCTTTTGCTGTTAGCAAACATATACAGTGTATGTACTTTTTTATAGCATGACGATCGCTTCATCAAACATATCGCCATATGGGGTGTTGGTTATCTCAGTAAAACGGTTATCTCAACGCTTTTTTGCAACCCCCGAGGCCGTCGACATAACCAAACTCCACTGTATTTATACAACTATTGACCCTAATTTGAGAACTCAAAAATGTTCTGCAGCTGGTTGCCTTAAACTTTTATGTTTTCTCAACTTTTTTGTTTTGTTTTTTTACAGTGTACAGTTATGCAAATCATTACTACTGTAGTATGTTTTAGTAGTGTTTTATATTCGTTAACATTATTGTGACGAGATATCGCTTCCGCCCCACTCATCACCCCTGGCAACACTAATCAGTGGGTACACCTGGCGATCCCAGCTGACAACAAGGAGGCAATCATCCAGAGGGAGATATAAATGGCTGGAAGCAAGAGGTAAGGAGAGCTGAATGGACTCTCACTGAGTGTGTTTCTAACTGCTGTGGTCTGTCTTTCCTCAGAGAGTGATTTACTTTGCAGAGGGAGTGTTGATTACCCAGCAAGTCAGCCTAACTCTTGTCTCTTCACTGAACAGGGAGGAACTAATCATGGCCAAATGAGGCTTCCTGAACCACTGAGGCTTTCCAGCCCATTGGTTCACCAAAAGGTTCATTTACCCGAAGCCTCATGAAAGTGTGCTCCCTAGTGACACCTGCTGTGCAAAGTAATGTATCGCACACAAATCTATTCATCCTGAGCAACCAAATTGTCATAGTGTGGGCACACCCTTTTCTATTGCCTGTGTATTAAGTATTTTACTCTGCTTGTATTAACCTATGCACACACAACTCACACAACTTTTGTTCAAGTATTCAGTAGTTATTTGGGTTAGTGATGACAGTGAATGCCCCATATGAATGTAAAGAAATTATTGTTAGTGCAGTGCTGATTTTATTGTGAGTGCAATAGTGCAGTGCATATGGGACTAGAATTTTGGAACAGCAAACTGCAACAGGGATGGGAAAAGTGTTTACTGGTTTTTATTTAGAATTTTTTTTTTTAACAGTATTTGGACTGAGATGGTTTCTCTTTTTGGAAACCACCTCTCCAGCCTTAGAAAACACCCTTTCACATGGCACCGATGATGCTGGACAACAGAAGAACGTTTCCACTAGACCAACTTTCTAAGCTTTCTCTAAAACAGTCTAGTCTTATAATAATAATAATAATAATAGTAACAATAATAGCAATATATATATATATATATATAATAACACTACTAATAATATAGGCTATACATAAAATAATAAAATATATAATAATATAATTATGCATTATAGGTTATATTATGTTGTAATTATATTACAACTAGATATTGTCAAGATCCTGCCCTGACAGTCTTGTCTGTTTTTTCCTTGTTTAATGTTTGCCTGTTTGTGTTGTGCTTAAGCACATGGCTCTGTCTTTGTTCATGTGTTCCTCTTGTCCCACCTCAGTTCCAGTTACCACGCCCCCTTGTTTAGTCATTGCCTAGTCTCGTTTGCTTGAGTGTGTTCACCTGTCCCTCATGTGCTATGCCCCCTTTATATTGTGCTTGTTTTACCCATGTCTTTGCTGGTTCGTTTTGTGTGAGTGCCTTGCGTGTTGCTAGCGTTAAAGTCTAGTCATAGTTTTGTCAGTTTACTTGCTCTAGTGTTGTTTCTTTTGTTGGTTCCTGCCCTGCCTCCTGTTTCCCTGGCTGTTGACGTTCCTGGCCTGGCAGCTAGCTGGGTGCTACATCACATCCCCAGGCCTCAAGCCTCTGGTTTCCTGAGTTGCTGCCAAGTCTCCACCATTGGCCTGAGTGTCATCTGCCTTAAGACCTGACCAGCCAGATGTCCTGTTGTGTGCCCTGCCTAACTGTTTTCACGTTCACTGCTGTTTGACCTGTTACTGTCCTGTAAATAAACCCATCTCACTCATATCTGCAATTGGGTCTTCCCTTATCCAGAAATCCCTGACATTTATAGGCTAATTTACTCTAATAATCTACTGAACTATGTATAAGTTACTCTAATAATCTACTAAACTAAGTATAATGTCATATAATATATAATACAAGCTATGATGGCACCGATGGTGGCAGCCTCGGTTTTTAGCTCTTCAGTGATTGTCTTGTCTTTGTTTGTTTGTTCTGCTTTTAGTCATTCTTTTCCGATTGTTTTCACCCAAAACGAACTACTGGACATTAGGGAACACACACCAGACAATATTTCTGTGGTTTTTGATTATTCAGACATTTTATTCGATATCCTCATTGGAGTCGCAACTGTCTCTTTAAACCAAGCAGCCAGACGCATGCGAGGGAGGCGATCTGGGGCACTGGTCAAACTCCGCTCGCGGGGCTTCCGCACTCCTCTTCCCAGTATTCATATTACTAATCTCCGTTCTCTTCCTAATAAAATGGATGAACTGCTTCTCCTCACCCGGATTCATAAGGATTTTTTCAACTCTGCTGCACTGTGCTTTACTGAGACCTGGCTAAATATAAACACACCGGACAATGCACTATATCTGCCGGGCTTCCAGCTGTTCCGAGCAGATCGCATCACGGAGCTAACCGGGAAAACGAGAGGTGGAGGTTTGTGTTTCTACATCAACGAAAGTTGGTGTTCAGATATAACAACGCTGAAGAAGATATGCTCTCCTAACCTAGAGACTCACTTCATAAACTGTAAACCTTTCTATTCACCGCGGGAGTTTGTCTTGTTTATTCTCGTCAATGTTTACATTCCTCCAGACGCGTGTGTCAGCACGGCATTACAACAGCTGGCTAAACAAATAGCTGAGACTGAGCAAAAGTATCCAGATTCTCTTTTAATCATTTTTGGGGATTTTAACAAAGCAAATCTCTCTTGTGAACTGCCAAAATACAGACAGCACATTACTTGTCCCACCAGAGACAGTAATATTCTTGACCACTGCTACACCACAATAAAGAATGCATATCACTCAGTCCCACGGGCAGCTTTGGGGCTTTCTGATCACTGTGTGGTTCATCTTATACCATTCTACAGGCAGAAACTGAAATCAGCTAAACCTGAAAAAAAGACTGTAAAGAGATGGACTAATGAAGCACAACAGAATTTAAAAGCATGCTTTGATTGCACGGATTGGAATGTTTTTGAAGCTGCTACCACTGATCTGGACGAGCTAACAGATACTATAACATCATACATCAGTTTCTTTGAGGATACACACATTCCTACCAGGACATTCTTATCATTTCCTAATGATAAACCATGGTTTACTGGGAAACTCAAACAGCTTTGTCATAACAAAGAAGACGCTTACAGAAGGGGGGATGGTGTTTTGTACAAACAGACCAGGAACAGACTGGCAAAGGAGATAAGAGCAGCTAAGAGAAGTTATTCTGAAAAGCTGAGAAACCAGTTTTCTTCCAACAACCCTGCTGCTGTCTGGTAAGGCCTGAAGAATATCACCAATTACAAGCCACCATCCCACCGACCTGCTGAGAATCAACATCTGGCGGATGAGCTAAACACTTTTTACTGCAGGTTTGAGAAACCCAATCTCACACCTCAAAACCACTCTGAACTACACTTCACACGTCCTCCAACACCTCCTGCACCCCCTCTCCCCCCTCCGCCATCCAACCAGTGCTTAAGGTCTGTGTGGAGCAGGTAACCAAAATCTTCAAAAGACAGAAGATAAGGAAAGCTTCAGGCCCAGACGGCATCTCATCTGCTTGTTTGAAAGCCTGCGCTGACCAACTGGCCCCAGTCTTCACGCGGATCTTCAGTAGATCATTGGAGCAGTGTGAAGTTCCCCGTTGCTTCAAACGCTCCACCACTGTCCCAAAAAAAAAAAATCACTGGACTTAATGACTACAGACCTGTCGCTCTCACATCTGTGGTCATGAAGTCATTTGAAAGACTGGTTCTGGCCCACCTGAAGGACATCACTGGACCCTTGATGGATCCTCTTCAATTTGCCTACAGAGCAAACAGGTCTGTGGATGATGCAGTCAACATGGGACTGCATTATATCCTGCAGCATCTCGACAGACCTGGGACTTATGCAAGGATCTTATTTGTGGACTTCAGTTCGGCCTTCAACACCATCATGCCTGATCTTCTTACAGCTAAACTGACCCAGCTCTCCTTGCCATCCTCAATCTGTCAGTGGATCACCAGCTTCCTGACAGACCGCAAAAGCGAGTGAGACTGGGGAAACTCACATCCAGGACTCTCACTACCAGCATTGGCACCCCCCAGGGGTGTGTTCTCTCCCCACTGCTCTTCTCCCTGTACACCAATGACTGCACTTCTAAAGACCCTTCTGTGAAGCTCCTGAAATTTGCAGACGACACCACCGCCATCGGCCTCATCCGAAACGGTGACGAGTCTGCTTACAGACTAGAGGTTGAGCAACTGGCTGTCTGGTGCAGTTCTAACAACCTTGAGCTCAACACACTCAAAACGGTGGAGATGATAGTGGACTTCAGGAGGAACAGCCCTGCTCTACCTCCACTCACCATCATGAACAGCACAGTGGCAGCAGTGGAGTCATTCAGGTTCCTGGGCACCACCATCTCTCTGATACAGTTCTACTCGGCCGTCATTGAGTCTGTTTTGTGCACCTCCATCGCTGTCTGGTTTGGTTCAGCAACCAAATCTGACATCGGGAGACTACATTGCACAATCCGGACTGCAGAGAGGATTATTGGTGCTTCACTGCCTGCCCTCCAGGACCTGCACTCTTCCAGAGTGAAAAAGAGAGCAGGTAAAATCATCACAGACTCTGCTCACCCTGGAAACAGCCTGTTTGAACTGTAACCGTCAGGACGGCGACTACGATCACTGGCCACTAGAACATCTAGGCACAGGAACAGTTTCTTCCCACAGGCCATTTCCCTCTTGAACATTTGAATTAATAAGAGATAAAATGCTGGGCAGAGCGCAGGGAAAGAAAAATCAATGCAAACGGATGTCATGGCTGACAATCTATCCCCTCTCCCACTCCATAGAGCGTGCCCGTATGACGTCACGCGCACCGTCGCCGCCATAATGGGGGACAAGTAGAGCTGGATACAGCGTGCACCGAATGTTAATCATATTGTGAAACAGTCATATTTTAGGCTGTCTAAGGTAATAACATAAGCCAGACGTGAGAAATGCAAACAGTCAAATTCATGTTGAGAGAGTGTTTGGCTTAGTCCGTTCAATGTTCAATGCTATCATCCAGATCTGGACATACACTATTTGCTTCTTGCCCATCAAAAACCTAATAAAATTAAAGGTGAACAATGTAGATCATGATTAGATCACATGGATGTGCTTATCCGGATCTACAGTGAATAAAAACCATCCCACGACACACACATAAAGCGCTGCAATTGTCAAGCATTATATCCATGTATATTATGTACCTGCAAAAAGGCGGTATCCAACAGTTTGCCGATAATATATGTAACAATACCTGACCTCTGTTTGGGGTTTTTGAGTGTATTTTCTGTAGAAAAAATCATACTTTAATCTTAGCTTTTCATAAAGGTGTAGGACACAGGTCAATAAAAAGCATTTTGCAAGATATGTTCAGGTAACAAAAGTTTATAAAGATGTTAAATGAAAATATTTTTGGTCCAAACTGTTGGATTAGAAAGTAGTAATGCCTCTATTTTTTTATAAACTTTATTGCTAATGAAAACCATTTAATCTACCTTGGCAGTTGTTACACATCTGTCATTGACGACACAGGACGCCACTTCTCGCACCCAGCCACACACTAGCTGAATGTAAACGTCAAGTCCTTTGTAACACTGAAGATCTTCGGCTGTATAAGGACTTGGGGTGAAAACCAGATAGTTGAGAACATTAATGTATGTTGTGTTCGGTAGAAGATTGACGTCCGTAGACCAGGTCACATTTTCATACGGATCCTGTCCCTTTATTAACGCTATTTTTGCCTCGTACCTGTCTCTTTCAAAATTCTCAAGTCCATTTCTATATTTAGTTTGACTCTTACGCTCAATTTTCTTCCTAGATTTACATAAAACGTTTTTTTTCTGCGATAACACTGGCTTTAACGTCGCTTCCCCATTGATTAGAAGTTGTCCCCCAAAATGGCGGCTGTCGTAAAACTACGTCACGATCGGGCGCGCTCTATACAAAAAATCCCAGCATGTGACCACATGTACTGTGTATGTTATGTATTGTTATTTGCTATGTAAACTCATGTTGTGTTGTATATGTGCAATGGAAACTTCAATACCAAGACAAATTCCTTGTGTAATTATAGAATAACTCTACGTGTTCTTAACAGATATTTACTGTCTGCTATACACTCACCTAAAGGATTATTAGGAACACCTGTTCACTTTCTCAGCCATATCACCCTGTAGCTAAGCCTGGTAAGTACCTGGATGGGAGACCTCCTGGGAATGACTAGGTTGCTGCTGGAAGAGATGTTAGTGAGGTAGAGTCACCCTGCGGTCTGTGTGGGTCCTAACGCCCCAGTATAGTGACCGGGACACTCTACGGCAACAAGCACCGTCTTTCGGCCTCCTAATCCCCCCTCCCCCCACCCCAATCTCTGATTGGCTTCATTGCTCTGTCTCCTCTCTTTTTGAAAGTAACTTGATGCTTTAAATAATGATAAGATTATATTATTTCGCCATCAGGAGGCAACAAGTGGCTATTAAAATCATTGAATAATTTTTTCAAGAGTTTTGTTCAAAAATCCTGATTCATTCAGTAATGAAACAAGTGAAGTGATTTATGGGTAGGTCACTGAATCATTCAAACATATTTTTTAAATAATTCATTCAAATCAATTAAACATTAAGTAGATCGCAACAATTAATATTTTGACAGAACATTCAATAAATCTGAAAGAAAATGTTGATTTACCATGGTAATATTTTATTAAATATTTTTCATATTGTATTCATTTCTCATAATTTTGTGGTTGATATGTTTTACTACAGTAGTGAAACCACGGTTCGTTAAATTAGACTATAATTCAACCGGGATAAGATAAGAGGAGAGTCAGAGTGAGGAGGAGTCTTTCTTCAGATCATGACATTAGCCCAGTACACTTACCCCCTGCACTTGCCATAACGGTTTTCTAATAGAAAACTCAACATGAGGACGATGACGTTTGAGCAGAGGATCTTATTTGCCGTTTACAAAGAATATGGATTCAAACGGGCAAAAAAAGACAAATCAACAAAAAGCCTGCCTTCTGGTGAAGAAAGTGATCATATCGTCATCTACTGAGATCGGCAGGTGAGTGCAGCATTATTATATACCTAAAAAATGAAGACATTTTCGTGCGGCATTTTGTTATGTAACTCTGATCAACCTGGCCCTTAATATGTACAGTAGTGGTACTGTGGGAGATAATTTAGTTTAATTTATAAGATGTTTTACCCATGGGAACCGTATTTCTCTCTGATAATCAGAAGGCGATACGGATCCCATGAGGAAAAACAAATTATAGAAAAGATTAAATCATGTTTTAAAAAAATATAAAAATGTAGAAATTTTCTGTGATGGGTAGGTTTAATGTAGGGGTATTATGTTTTGCAAAGTCCCCATAAAACATGAAAACAACTAGTTTTGTGGCTTGTCAGTAATACTAGGTTAGTTACAAAGCTCTTGTACCTTTTCAGACAATCAAATGACTATAATTTTTACAGTAATTATAGATATATTACTATATGTGTTTTCACAGCAAAAACAAGTTCAGCAATCTGTGGGAGTGTAATAAGATACTGAGTGTGTTAGGTGTTGATTAAACTCTCAGCTATGTAAAACTAATGAGTCAGCTAAGGGCTGAGGAAAAAGCTTGAAGCTGTAATAGCCTGCAGTGCATCTACATTAATAATGTTGCTAATTTCTCCTGCTTTTTGCCTCAGTAGCACTGTTATATTCTTTGCGCTTTCATGTATGGATTTGTATTTGCATTAAAGATTTTAAATTAATCATAATGTTTCTTAGAACTAGAAGCTTCTTGTTAAATTAAGTACTCACACACACTATTGAACTGAATCAATTCAATTCTAGCAAATCAATTCAAATTTGAACTGAGTCAATTAACATCGAACATCATTTAATTCAAACATAACATCGAACATTAACATCAATTAATTGAAATTGCCAATGGACTGATTAATTTTATTTTCACCTTTCTGTTGTGATTTTTTGTCTTTTATTTATGTATATATAAAAAATTTTTAATGTTTTGTTATGTTATTAATGTTTTGAAGAATATATTCATATTTGTTAATTGAGTTCAAACTGTTGCTTCTTTTTTCATTCCCACTATATAATATATATATATATATATAGTGATAAAAAAAAATTCTCATTTTCTTTCACTCGTTTTAGTGAATTATACAGTTGGAAAATTTTGAAACACAAGAGCAGACACAATATAATACTGAGGGATATGTGAGACCTCGAACCCGGGACTCCAAATAGTAGTATATATTTTAATCTACACATTTGGTGAGCTCAGACCCAGTGTATATTTTTCATCCATTCTTGCGCTAATAGTAAACCTGAGGAAGGGGTTACATAAGCAGTAACACCCCCCTCCCCCGTCCTCTCATCTCCATCACGCCAGCAGCTACGGCTACTCTAAGGTAAAGTGCGCGTTACAGTAAATTGTCAAGTATTTTTAGAGTTTAATTGTCAATTATTAATTATTATTTATATGAGATCTTAATGGTTATAATTTAAACTATAATTAATAGGGTAAAACCCCCCCAAAAAATTTAAATGGGTATTAATGGACTTCGTGTCAGGGTTTGCAGAAAATACACTGAATCCAATAGCGAGTCACCACGTGAGTTTGTGAAAGCACGTGAAAGCAAAAGAGGTCCAGGTCCAGGATAGCAGATGGTGAATCAGGCAGAGTGTGCTCGGGCAGACGTGACGCAGGGACCACAGCGGGCTGGCACAGGAATAAACAGTCCAGACCGAAGTTGAAGATAATCCCCCAGAAGAGAAGGAAGCGGGATCCACAGCACGGCAGACTGTCTGTAACGAACTGACAAAAGGTAGTCAGTGGAGCGTGAATAAATAGTTGAAGGAAAATGTATGTTTTATATGTTATAAAAGTAAACTGTGCCCTTACAGTGACTCTGCAGAAATTGGTTAAGCAAGCTTCTGTGTGTGTACGAGTGAAATCACACATCCACTATTGTTCCTTTATCTAGCTCCTCTTGACATTGAGCTGAGGACTGTTCTGTTCTAGAATTTGCAACAAGAAATAACTGAGTATCATTTCATGTGCCTCATATGGAGTTGTTTTTTCTCATTCTTCTGTGTGCCCTTTTTCCTTTTGGGGCACTATATATACTGCATGCATTCTGTACTGAGCTGAGCTGCATTCTGAATAAACCATTACTGATTGACTTCGTTTTGGTTCATTTACTTGCACTCCCTGGTACCAGACTTTGATGAGCAGAGATCGACACACACAAAGACGCTGAAGAGAATTTCCTACAGTGTTCTGGGGGCTCGTCCGGGATCTATCCAGACAGGTAAGAGAAAATTAAGATTCACTACCTGTTCTGGATAGATCAATAGATCGGGAAAAAATTGCAGTTTTTTGCGCAAACGTAATTTTAAGACTGTGTGTGTCGGTGCCTGGCCATTTTTAAAATGGGGCAATCATATCCCAAACCAGACCCGAGTGAAACTCCAAAAGCTTGGATGGAACGATGTGGGTGGGGATATTACACTAATCCATATATAGACAATTTGGCTGGTTGGACAGAGCACAGTCAGTGGCGTTCTTATCCGCGAGAGGGAACATTTGACCCAGGGTTTTTACAGACCGCTTATGATTTGACATATGGTAACCAAGGCGATCCAAATTGGGATTTTACATATATGCGTGCAGGGTATGATGTGTGGTACAGAATGGCCGACATATGGCGCAGTAAAACTGGCGCATATGTTCCTAAAGCAGTATTAAAAACTGTACCAAAACCCTTGAAGGGAAAAAAACTGACAACATTGACTGAGTATCCTGCCTACAAGCCGGGAAAATGCCCGCCACCGCCATATGTGCAACCGAGCATAAATACCGCGTGTGTCTCTAAACCGAGCGCACCGAGCGCACCAAGCGCACCGTCCATAATTCGCGACAAAGAGAAAGAACCCATAAAAGCGAGTAAAAATGATGATGATACAGACGGTGAATATGATGACGATGCAGGTCCTGATTCAGGATCTGAAATTGACCCACCAAAATTAAATGTGGCTGCTGTATGGGCGCTAAGAGGTAATAAAGTTGATATCACACCGCCTTCTGTCAGCGCGCTGAAAGACATAATAGACATGTTGCCGTCGCCATCGAAACCCGTCCAATTCGTTGATATGCTTATCAAAGCATCACGCCATTGTCAATACATGCTTCCCGTATGACGTCACAACATCCAGCTGTTGTCCGGTAGCCGCCATTTTTTATGGGAAGAAGAAGACTTGTAAACAGAGAAAAACGTCACTCGACCGAGTTTCCGTACACATAATCGCTATATTTAGCAAATATGGTGATTTCTTGTTGGGTCAAAGGTTGCAGTAATCGGGCCGACGGCAATCAGAAGAGAAGTTTCTACAACATCCCGGCTATTAGGCAATATGAAGGCGAACAGACGATGAAGCTGAGTGAAGAAAGGCGGAGACTGTGGCTGGCGAACATTGGCAGAAAAGATGCCCCGATTAATTATTTTAATTCAAATAAACATTTCTTATTTCGGTCACAGATCTATGCATAACCCATTAAATTTGGCTAGAATGTTTAACCCTTAACTAGATTTTATCACATGGGACAACAATGTAGGGGAGCGCGGGGACAAACGTAACACTTTTTGGTTTTAGCCAAATAATGAACAAAGAAATTTGGTTAGACAAACCATATTTTTATACAAACAACACACAAGCCTCTCCTACAAATGAGCACTGGTTTGATGTTCGTCGGACTTACAGTTTCTGCGCAGTATCACCAAAAGCGCAAGGAGTGAAATGTGACAACTTACCCCGTGAGCGGGGCTCGTTTTAACAGACAGCGGGTTAGTTGTAACACCATGTTATCCAATGCAAGTTCATTCACGTATTTTTATTTCTTAATAAAAGTTTAGTCTTAATGATTATAAGCATAACTTATGAATGGAATATATTTTTTTATTTTATTTATTATATTGTTATGCTTTGAACAAAACAACTACTATAACAAAAAATATTTTCATGCTTTCAAAAGAGTTTGTTCTGTGGTTCTCATCCAAATTTCGCTGGAATTTCTCGAAAGATGGCCAGAAGACGTGTGCAAACAGTGAGAAGCCCGTTAGCACGTCACATTTAAGCCCGTGCAACTATTTAAAAAATCGCTGTTACTTTTTACCCCGCGTTACGTTGTGCCCCGCGCTCCCCTAGATCCAGATCAGCAAATGTGCTGGTTAAATCTGGTTAAATTTCAGCTCTTTATGCACTTACAAAAATTATATTTAGCATGTATTATTGTTAAAATATTTATGTCTGAGGCAATGATTGAAAAAGCTTCTAAAATAAATCTCCATATAATGATATATTTTAATATTACCTTTGCCATTACAAGTTTGTAACCATTACGTTACAAGCTGCAAACATCACAAACCCATCCATTCACAAATTGGTTGTATGCCTCCGATGACTTGTGAGCCCGTAACTGGTCTAGGGTATAAGCACTTTTTGAATATAACAAATAGCAAACAATGTCCAAATCCTTTCTTCTGGGAAGGCATGCATAGTCTGTGGTGAAGAGATCTTTCCCGACTTCGTATGGGTCGAGTCCAATTAAACCGATTTTAACCTCATAACGTGTCCTTTCTTCTTTACTTAATCCATCGATGTATGGCAGTTTTGCCTTCTTCTTACTAATTGTTGCATTTTTCATTCTGCTTAACCATTTAAACATCCAAAAACTGGGTAAAATTCGACCCTGTACCGGTACCTGTGAAATGTAAACAGGAACTGTATCCATACAAAATGCCGGCGATTCACCGTCACGCCCACCGGCTCGGTCTACGGGAAGCATGTATTGACAGGCGCGGATTACAGATTTATCCTGCAGCTTGTTGCTTTGACCCGTGCCTGCGTTTTAGCTGAGGATCAGGATGTCAACATATACACAGACAGCAGGTATGCTTTTGGTGTAGCACATGATTTTGGCCAAATTTGGGCCACAAGAGGGTTTGTCGCTGCTGATGGTAAACCGATAGCACACAGCTCTCTAGTGATGGATTTAATACAAGCCTGTCGCCTACCTAAACGTCTATCTATAATTAAAACGAAAGGTCATTCAACACTTGACACAAGCGAGGCCAGAGGTAATGCATTAGCTGATAAGGCTGCCAAAGAGGGGGCCCAGTCTGGCCGGTTTCCCCCTTGGTTGAATGTTGCTGCTGCCTCTCACACACCTCACGTTATGACATGTGGAATTATTCCTAACACTGATCTCATAGCCATGCAACAGGCTGCCTCTGATGATGATCGCCACCACTGGGCAGATTTAGGCGCTACAGCAAACACAGAAGGGGTCATGGCGGACAATCGTGGCCGCGTTTGTGTGCCAGCATCGTGTGCATATTTCCTCATTTGGGAGTTCCATGGTGTCACACACCGCGGCCAAAGAGGGGTATATGAGGAGATGGATCGATTTTTGTGCATAAAAGGGTTGTCAACGAAAGTAAAAGACACGTTAGACCGTTGTGTTACATGTGCAATGAGTAATAATTCGAAACCAATAACAAAACATCAGACTCTGCCTCTACCTGAGAGTCCTTTACAGCAATGGCAGGTTGACTTCACTCACCTCCCCAGGAAGGGACGGTATAAGTACTTACTAGTTTTTGTAGACAAATTTTCGAGATGGGTGGAGGCTTTTCCCTGCTCAAAGGAGGATGCAAAGACAGTGGTGACACATTTGACGCGCGAAATAATTCCTAGATATGGAATTCCACTCGCTATAGACTCTGATAGAGGACCTGCTTTCGTGGCCAAAGTCCTGATGGACATGACAAAACAACTACAGATTGATTGGCAACACCACATTCCTTATCACCCACAGTCGTCTGGTATTGTGGAGAGGGCAAATAGAACAATCAAAGACAAATTACGCAAAGCAATGCATTCAGCAGGTCACAATGATTGGCCCTCACTGCTCCCTGTTGTACTGGCCGAAATGAGGATGGCCCCCCACAAAGGGTTAAAAGGGCTGTCCCCATATGAAATGATCATGGGAAGACCATTCCCAGCTCCCTGGAGAGGGGGTGGAATACTGGGAGGTGTGGGATGTGATGTGCCCCTGGGTGAATATTCTAGGTTATTATGTGAAGCACTCCATGAAAATTGGAGAAAAATGCATTCGAGTTCCGTGCCACTACCATTGGACCCCACCCATCCCTTTCAAGTAGGAGATGAGGTCATGGTCAAACAATTCTTAAAAATGGGGGATCCTATTGAAGCACCAAAATTTAGCACCCCCACCAAAGTTGTGGCTGTAACTCGAACTGCAGTATTAACTGAATCTTTTCCACAGTGGATCCACGCTACACGACTAAGGAGAGCCCCGGGACACAAGACTAACGGTGATTTTGTGTTACAGATACCGGGAGGAAATGAGCAATAGACATTAGGAGAGCCCCGGAACACACTGAATAAACTGGTCTTTGTGTTACGCCGGGAGGAAAGGGAGGCTATAGGTACTGTGATTACTAATTTTGTCTTTCTAGGTTCGTTAGAGACACCTGTTTCCTGAGGTCTCCTGTGTAGGACTGTAAAGGTCACTGCAATCGTCAAGGGACGGGGAGACACACCAGGGGCCACTTAGGGTAGGAACTGTCAAAGAGGGGTCACTGCCGCGTCAAGGGACGGAGCGGCTGGGGTGTTGCGCGAATACTGGACTGACTGAGGACTGACCACGACCTATCTGCCCACAACTGTTTCATTTATTTTGCTGACCATCTGTTATTGCATCAGTAGACGGGAGCTGAACACGCAGCACTGCTGTATGACATAACACGGCAGCACCATATCCTTTAATCATTATTGCTTTGTCGACATTTTAGCATTACATTGTACTTTTCATTATCATTGTTGTTATTACTGCTCTGATTCAGAATGCATGCGTGTTGTTTATTTCTCTGGTGTATTATACCAGCCACCTTTTCTGTGAGACCTACTGATAATACGTTTTGGCAGTATGCTAATTTTACCGCTAGAATGCACACGAATGAGTCCTGCTATGTATGTCAACAAGTGATGTCATCTGTTGTAAGTGTTTCAATGTCTGTACTGCTACAGGACCACATGAACACAAGCTGTGTTAAGCGATATGTATGGCCAAATGGAAATGATAAGGCGTGGAGACGGGATGTTTCAGACGGGTGCGGGGAATGGAGGGTCAATATGAGCAAGCCGACCCGTCCCTTTATGCAAGAACACGTTAGAATACACCCCGTGTTTCCTCCAAAATTTAAATTTAGTGCTTGTTATAAAGGCAATAGCCTGAATAAATCCGAACCACACGGAAAGGTAACTAAAGAACAGTGCCTCCAGGTGGTCAAACGGAACACCACCACAACTCACATTGTATGGAGTACTGCGCACGTTAGTGATCTGAAAGATTTCTGGACAACCCGCGTTCGAAATGGCAGCGGCTTGACAGCTAGTACCTTTAGCTTAGATATTGATTGGTGGTGGTATTGTGGCCCTAAAGCATTGTTTAAGGACATTCCAGGTAATTGGTCTGGTTTATGTGCCCCTATTCAATTATCTTATCCTGTTCAGATATTTCAGAGAATCGACCAGCATCGACCCACGCGACGTCATCGAAGAGACATCTCACTGGATGAGGTCCCCACTGAGCATCGCCTGACCACTCACTGGACAAGGTGGTGGACCTCTATGCTCTCTCCTTTTGGAACTGTAGATCAATGGAAGCACATCGAAGTTCTACACTACCGACTGGCTAAGTTTGTAAACGACACAACTGAAGGAATGGACGGTGTGAGGAAAGAACTGGGTGCCCTGCGCCTGATGACCATACAAAACCGCCTGGCACTGGACATGTTGTTAGCAGACAAGGGAGGTGTCTGTGCCATGGTGGGGGATCAGTGCTGCACCTTTGTCCCGGCTGAAGATGAAGAGGAAGGAGCTGTGGGTCATGCTGTTGAGGAAATGAAAAGACCGCGCACAAACTGTATGAGGATGAAACCAAGAGACAAAGACTGGGGCTGGGGTTTTATGCATAACTTGTTCGGTTGGGTCACACCACTTATCACCATGATAGCTCCTGTATTATTGATTTTGGTGGCCATTTGCATTTTTGGGCCGTGTATGATGCAATGTTTGATGAACCGTATGTATGGAATGGTTGACTCTGTCACTCGTGATCGAAGATATAAACCTGTCAATGGTTAAGCTTTAAAGAGCTTAAAAGAGGGGATTGAAGGAAAATGTATGTTTTATATGTTATAAAAGTAAACTGTGCCCTTACAGTGACTCTGCAGAAATTGGTTAAGCAAGCTTCTGTGTGTGTACGAGTGAAATCACACATCCACTATTGTTCCTTTATCTAGCTCCTCTTGACATTGAGCTGAGGACTGTTCTGTTCTAGAATTTGCAACAAGAAATAACTGAGTATCATTTCATGTGCCTCATATGGAGTTGTTTTTTCTCATTCTTCTGTGTGCCCTTTTTCCTTTTGGGGCACTATATATACTGCATGCATTCTGTACTGAGCTGAGCTGCATTCTGAATAAACCATTACTGATTGACTTCGTTTTGGTTCATTTACTTGCACTCCCTGGTACCAGACTTTGATGAGCAGAGATCGACACACACAAAGACGCTGAAGAGAATTTCCTACAATAGTCAGAGGTGATGATGTGCAGCTGGGACAGGGAATGAGAGAGTAATCAGTGACCACGCCCCCAACAACACAGCACAAACACAGAGGAGGAACCGATGAGCCTCTGAACCGTGACAGTAGGACCTACCTGTCGATTGAATTCGTCGATAAGGGAGTGATCCAGTATGTCCCTGGCAGGTACCCAACTTCTCTCCTCCGGACCGTAACCCTCCCAGTCCACCAAGTACTGGAATCCGCGTCCCCTCCGTCTAGAGTAAAGAATACAATTGACCGAATAAGTGGGTTCCCCATCAACGAGTCGCGGCGGGGGAGGAACCGGAGCAGGCGGGTTAATGTGTGAGCGAAAAACGGGTTTAATTTTGGATACGTGAAACACAGAATGAACTCTCCCGTACGCAGGAGGAAGTTTGAGGCGGACTGTCACCGGACTAATGATCTTGGTGACGGGGAACGGGCCAATGAATTTGGGAGCCAGCTTGTTACATACGGAGCGGGGAGGAATGTTCTTGGATGAAAGCCACACCTTTTGGCCGACGACATAGACGGGAGGCTTAGACCGGTTGCGATCGGCTTGGGCCTTGGTGCGCGCTCCCACCTGGAGCAGAGTCTCGCGGGCTCTGTTCCATGTGCGGCGGCACCTCTGGACAAAGGCGTGGGCGGAGGGGACCGCGACTTCGGATTCCAGACTAGGAAAAATTGGTGGCTGGAAACCTATGCTACACTCAAATGGTGAAAGGCCCGTGGACGACACTGGTAACGAGTTATGTGCGTACTCAACCCAAGAAAGTTGTTGGCTCCAGGAGGAAGGATTACTGGAAACCAGACATCGTAACATTCTCTCAAGATCTTGGTTGGCTCGCTCAGTCTGACCATTGCTCTGGGGATGGAAACCCGAAGACAGACTTACAGTCGCTCCCAGTAATCTACAAAACTCCCTCCAAAATTTGGATATAAATTGGGGACCCCTGTCGGAAACCACGTCTAACGGGAGACCATGTATGCGAAAGACGTGGTCTACAACAGCCACCGCTGTCTCCTTAGCAGAGGGTAATTTGGGTAAGGGGATGAAATGGGCCGCCTTCGAGAACCGGTCCACGACAGTCAAAACAACCGTCTTGCCCTGGGAGGGCGGTAACAAAATCTAGCGCGATGTGGGACCAGGGTCTCGAAGGGACAGACAGCGGTTGGAGTAACCCATCTGGAGGGCGATTGGAAGTCTTACCCATGGCGCAAACTGAACAAGCCAAGACAAACTCCCGAATATCCCGAGTCATACCGGGCCACCAGAATCTTTGCTTAACCAAAAAGTTGGTCCTATTTGCCCCTGGATTTACAAGCTACGTTGGAGCAATGACCCCATCGAACCACGTCTGAACGTAGACCCTCTGGCACAAATAATCGACTCGGTGGTCCCCCGGGCGGAGGCGTTACCCCTTCTAGGGCTGATCTCACCCTTGATTCGACCTCCCATCTGAGACTCTCAGGAAAAATGCACTCCGGAGTGGACGGAAGTTCGGAGCGGTCAAAAATACGCGATAAAGAATCAGGCTTGATGTTTTTAGAGCCCGGGCGGTACGAGAGGGAAAAGTCAAAACGTCCGAAAAAAAGAGCCCACCGAGCCTGCCTGGAATTTAGTCTCTTGGCTGATCTAATGTATTCGAGATTCTTGTGATCAGTCCAGATTATAAAAGGTACTCCCGAACCCTCGAGCCAATGACGCCATTCCTCCAACGCCAGTTTTACTGGCAACAACTCTCTGTTACCAATGTTGTAGTTGCGTTCGGCTGGTGACAATCGATGAGAAAAAAATGCGCAGGGGTGCATCTTGTCATCCGAAGCAGAGCGTTGGGAAAGAACCGCTCCTACCCCCACCTCCGACGCGTCGACCTCCTCCACGAACTGACGTGATGCATAAGGGGCAACAAGAATGGGAGCCGAAACGAAGCGGCTCTTGATTTTGGTAACGGCAGTTTCGGCTGCATCCGACCACCTGAACGCAGTTCGAGTAGAGGTCAACGCTGTCAGAGGCGCGGCTAGGTGGCTGAAACTGCGAATAAAACGCCTGTAAAAATTGGCGAACCCCAGAAACCTTTGCAGGGCCTTACGGGAATCTGGGCTTGGCCAATCCACCACAGCCTTAATCTTGTCGGGGTCCATGCGCACTCCCTCGGATGAAACGATATAGCCCAAAAAAGGAACAGACTGTGCGTGAAATGCGCATTTCTCCGCCTTGACAAAAAGCCCATTCGCCAGCAACCTCTGGAGCACTCGCCTGACGTGCCGGACATGCTCCGGGAGGGAAGAAGAAAAGATCAAAATGTTGAAGGCTGAAGACATCAACGGCAAAGGATAGGTATTCTTCACCGTGATGTTGTTCAGACCCCGGTAGTCAATGCAAGGTCGCAGGGACCCATCCTTCTTGCCATACCTGGTAGTAATTCTATGGCACAGTCATAGGGACGGTGAGGAGGCAAAGAAGCAGCCCGGGACTTACTGAACACTTCCTTCAGGTCGAGGTACTCCTGGGGCACGTTAGACAGGTCCACCGACTCCTCCTGTAACACAGAACTAGACACAGACGTACAGGCAGACACGAGACAACAGGCATGGCACTGATTACTCCATGTCGAAATCGAATTGGATCCCCAGTCCACCCTGGGGTTATGCTTGACTAACCAGGGGTGACCAAGAACCATGGGGACCAGGGGGGAGGAGGTGAGCAAAAAGTTAATCCTTTCAGAGTGGTTACCAGCTACTATCAAGGTGAGGGTGTCAGTGGAATGAGTGATCTCAGGGAGTTTCTGGCCATTGAGGGCGTGAACCGTAATGGGATGGGGGAGGGGAACTATGGGAATCTGAAGAGAGGAAGCCAAGGAGCAGTCCAAAAAATTACCCTCCGCTCCAGAATCCAACAACGCCTGGCAGGTGTGGTTCCCCTGGGCCCACTGTAGTCTTCCCGAGAGGAGGGTGGAGGATGAGGTTTTACCAAGTCCGAGCCCGCCCGACAGTAACCTCTGCTCTACTGCCGGGCTTGGTCTTTTACAGGGCAGTTGTTGACGAAGTGTCCCGAACCCCCGCAGTAGAGGCAGAGGCCCCTCGAGCGACGATGCTCCTTCTCCCCTCGGGAAATCCGAGCTCGCCCCACCTGCATGGGCTCGTGGTCCACCTGAGGGCTGACCGTGTTCTCCCTGACGAACTCCTGGAGCCCCTGGCGCTGGTTGGGGCGGGCACGCTATGCGTACAGCTGTACTCTGGCGTCTACCCGTAAGGCCAGGTCCATAAGTTTGTCAAGATCCCGGGGCAGTTCGAGGGCATAGATCTCCTTATGAACACGGTCAGCCAGCCATGCAAAAACATGTCCCACTGCGCCTCCCTGTTCCAGTTGGATTCCGCGGCCAGGGTGCGGAACTCTATCACATACTCAGAGACTGATCGGTCGCCCTGGCGAAGGCTGGCGAGTCTGCAGGCGAGTCTGCTGGCGAGTCTGCGATCGAACCGATAGCGCTTGAAAAGACGACACGCATGGGTGGTTGTTAATCCAGACTGCCGATCCCCAGCGAGCAGCGCGACCGGAAACTAGTGTTAAAACCAGTGCGACTTGGGACGCTTCAGTGGCGAAGGTTACCGGTTGCAAGGAGAAGAAGATCGAACACCTGGTGAGAAACGATCGGCACAAATCCGGCTCACCTGAGTATCTCTCCGGTGTTGGGATCCGTGGTTCGTGTCCGCTGGCCATCTCCACTGGAGGATGAGGAACAGGTGGTGGTGTGGGCGCAGTGGGCAGTGTGAGTTGTTGCATCCAGGAGGCGAGCTCAGACACCTGCGTCACTAAGGTCTGTACTGTAGAATTCCTAGCTTGTTCCTCCTGTCTCTCCATGCGTTGATCAGAAGTAAGAATCTTCTGGAGATCCTGGAGACTCGCTGGATCCATATTAGTTGGTCAGTTCGTTCTGTCAGGGTTTGCAGAAAATACACTGAATCCAATAGCGAGTCACCACGTGAGTTTATTAAACAGAAAAATATAATCCAGAGCAGCGTGAAAGCAGATGGTGAATCAGGCAGAGTGTGCTCAGGCAAACGTGACGCAGGGACCACAGCGGGCGGGCACAGGAATAAACAGTCCAGACCGAAGTCGAAGATAATCCCCCAGAAGAGAAGGAAGCGGGATCCACAGCACGGCAGACTGTCTGTAACGAACTGACAAAAGGTAGTCAGTGGAGCGTGAATAAATAGTCAGAGGTGATGATGTGCAGCTGGGACAGGGAATGAGAGAGTAATCAGTGACCACGCCCCCAACAACACAGCACAAACACAGAGGAGGAACCGATGAGCCTCTGAACCGTGACACTTCGAGTGACGAATCGAGTGACTTTTAGTGCATTCTTATAGGGAATGCACTATTCTTATTGTTTTGGTGTACGAGAATTTTGGGTTACGAGCTAAATCTTGGAACGAATTGCAATATAGCAGTTACAAGGCTATAATAAGAAAAAGTAACTGCAAAGCCAAATTTATTACATCAGCACAGTATTTTTGAAAATGTCCTGTTTATTAAAGATGGTTTAGGGGTAATAATTCAATACATAAAACACATAATAGTTCATTTTTGCTGCACATAAAGCTGTATTTTTACCCTAATATACTTTTTGTTCATGGTTGTTGAGATGTCTCACAACCTGAACCAATCAAACACACAATTGTAACAGTTAATTTTCACAACCCTTCACCCATGCAGACCCTGTGATGTTTGGTTTCCCTACTGAGAATTATCATGCTTTTGCTCCCCTCTTAGATTAATACCGGGGTCGGGAACATTTTTCTCTGAGAGAGGCATATACCCAACATTTTTTGAATATGAAGCTGAGCAGAGCCATAGTCCTGTCGACCAGCGGAGCGAACAATCTGTCGACCCGGTGGGGGGCGATCGAGCCATATGCAGCCATCAAAAGAGCCACATATGGCTCGTGAGCCATAGGTTCCTGACCCCTGGATTAATAGATTGTAATTGTTACGATTCTGGGGCTGAGTGAGTGCGCATGACATGGCGAAGAGAGCAGGTTTCCAACTCAACATCACTTTATTCATAAACACAAACCAAAACACTTTAAATACTGAAAGAAAAATGCAGACTTGTGCAAAACCAGAAAAACTAGGATAACTTAGAGCAACGAAAAGAATCAGGAGACAGGAAAAAGGAGATGACATCCACACACTGGAAATACACAACAAGCCAGTCACAATGACAACCTTACAAAGTCAACAACCGACAAAGACAAGGGAAACACAAGAGGGTTTTATACTAGCGGAAATGGATAACACCTGATGAGACTAACGAAATAGTCTCATGTGATCACTAAGTGATCACATGACAGGTGCAGGAAGTGTAACAATGACCTTACAGACAGGAAGTGTTCCTAAGACGTCACCGACAGGAAGTGAACAATGACCTTACTGACAGGAAGTGACAAAGAAGACCCGACAGACAGGAAGTGACTAAGAAGACAAAGACAGAAAGGACCAAGGGTGACAGTAATATTAATTAAGCTAAATGAGTCATTTGGATTCACTGATACAAATATTTATAGTCAATTATAAGTTGTTATATATTCGAGTTATAATTCATTATTCATATTTCACTTTTGAGCTAATTTGCTACATGACACCTGTTACGACTGCTAGGGGTCAGCCTTAACAGGAAAGAGGATAAGTGACGCAACACCAGAGAGATGAGGAATAATGAATGATTTATTCACAATAAAGGTTAAATCGTCGGGGGCAGACAGGCAATGGTCAGAAAACAGGATTATCAGGTACAAGATCACTAACAAACAAATACTCTCACAGTTTCACTAAACTCTCTGGCAGGACACTCTACTTAACGATGACGACACAAACACAGGCGAATTAATCAAAGACAGCAAACACTAGGTCAACGAAGCTCAAAATGGCATGTAGCAGAGAATGGATGTTTGGGGTGGTCCTTATATCCAGATCAGGTGTTTAGCAGGACCAATCATCAAGTGATTAACAAAGGGAATAGCCAATCTGCAACACATCTACACAGAGAGAGAGAGATAGATACACACAATATGCACAAAGACAGTTGAAAAAAACTCAGGATCATAACACCCCCACCCATAAAATAAAACATGTAATGTTTTTGCTGGTGGACAGTGAATCAGCGAGAACATTCTCAATACCTCTCTTATGACAAATTCTTATGTTGTAACTTTGATAGATAAGAGACCATTGCATTAAACGATGATTGGTATTACACATCTGCTGAAGACACGTAAGAGGATTATGGCCAGTAAAAATGTTGATAGGTTGTAAGCTTGAACCAACATAGACTTCAAAGTGTTGCAAGGCGAGGATCAATGCAAGAGCTTATTTTTCTATAGTGCTATAGTTCAATTGATGTTTGAGGAACTTTTTTTTCAACAAAAAAACTAATCGGATGACTCAACTCATCTTCACCGGTCTGTAATAAAATAGCACCAACACCAGTGCCACTAGCATCGACTTCGATCTGGAATGGTTTTTCAAATTGGGGTGCTGCAAGTACAGGAGCGCTACAAAGCAACACTTTCAAAGCGTCAAAAGCTGACTGACACCCAAACAGTCCACTTGAACAAGATTGATTTACGCAGCAATTCAGTAAGAGGGCTGGAAACATCAGAAAAATTCTTACAGAAGCACCGATAATAACCCGCCACTCCTAGAAATCGACGGAGTTCCCTTGAAGGCATAAACCTTCAAATTCAAAGGATGGACTTGTCAATTCCCAACTAATTTACCCAAACAGGTGATTGTAGCACAACTGAATTCACACTTCGCTAGATTCAAAGTAAGATTAGCATCTCTAAAACGTTTGAAGACTTCTTCCAAAGTTAATATGTTCTTCCCAAGTGTTAGCATAACCAACATATGAAGTAAGTTCAACATCATCCAAGTAAGCTTCACAGTTTGACACGTTGGATAACACAATAGACATTAAACGCTGAAAAGTAGCCCCAGCATTTCGAAGGCCAAAAGACATGACTCTGTATTGAAGAAATGCATCAGGGGTTGCGAATACAGAAATTTCGGACGAGCGCTCTTTGAGCGGCACCTGCCAATAACCCTTTAGTAGGTCGAGTTTTGTTACAAATTTAGCATTTCCCACATGATCTACACAATCTTCCATTTGTGGAAGTGGAAAAGAATCAACCTTAGTTAACATATTAACCATTCTATAATCCGTACAGAACCTCGAAGCACCATCTGGTTTGGGAACCAGAACACATGGTGAACACCACGGACTGGAACTAGAGAAGGCTAAATCACTTTCAAGCAAATACTGAGTTTCTTGTCTCATCAGTTCTCTCTTACGTGGGCTAACTCTATAAGCAGTTTGCTTGATGGGGGCATGTGAATCAACATCAATGTCATGCGTTACCACGCGAGTAGTAGTAGGTGAATCACTAAACAAAGTCGGATACCTCTTAATCAAATTTATGATGTCAGCCTGAGCAGACACAGACAAATGTGACACTTTTGCTGCACAATTTAACAGAGTTTCTGAATTTAATAATCGAGCGGTTGAAAAAGTGGCACTACTCATTTTCAAACCATCGGATTATGGAGAATACTAGAGAATGACACATCAGCTAAGGCAGCAGTAACAACAGGGGTCTTAATCTCAGAGTCAGAGCGTGTCACATGAGCTTTCAGCATATTAATATGACAGACTCTGGACTTTCTCTTACGATTTGGGGTTTCCACAACATAATCAGTGTCACTCAATTATTCTTTGATCTCATATGGGCCAGAAAACTTAGCCTTAAGTACTGAACCAGGTACAAGAAGTAAGACTAGAACTTTTTTGCCAATTTGGAAAGAGCCTTGACAATTGCAAGAGCCTTAAGTGAACGTAGTGGTATCGCTTCAGGATATCTAGTGGACGTACACATTAACGTTAACAAGTAGGAATTTCCGGATTTAGTTTTGGGTAGTGGCCCAATACAATCAATTTAGATTTGCTCGAATGGTTCACCAAGTATGGGTATCGGTTTCAACGGTGCTGGAGGAATAATCTGATTGGGTTTGCCAGATAACTGACAAGCATGACAGGATTTACACAATTTAGCAACGTCTGATTTCATTGCCGGCCAAAACAAATGCTTTAACAAACTATCATATGTCTTCCAAACACCCAAGTGTTCATGATCATGAAAGCTCATGATCATGTGCCACACTCAATAATTGCTCACAGAATGGTTTTGGAACTACAACTTGAGTAACGGTGCCCCAGTCATCCTTGACATGATGTGGAGACCACTTAGGATAAGAACACCGTTTTCAAAGAATTAAGCTACAAGATGTTCTGGCAAAACGGTTGTCTCGACGACAGCTGCAAACCCAATGAGATAGCGATTGGTTGGCACGTTGTGCCTCAATTAACGCATCTTTTCCAAACGGCAAATTAATATTGGGAAGCACACACATTTCTAACTCAACTGAATCAACATTTTTCTCTGTGTTCAACAGAATAATCAGTACACAAAAAGGTTTTTGACAGATCCACAGTGTCTTTCAATTTCTGAGCTTGAGCTCGTGTCACTACACATGTGATAAAAACATCAGGAAATTCTGTTTCCAAAATATCTTCATGTGCCACCGGCACATCTATCACTTTTTTTTTTTAGATTATATTCATGTTTATTGTCATTACACATGTACAAGTACAGTATAACGAAATGAATTAAAAATCACTTCAGGTAAACAATACTTTTTCACCTGCTAGATCATTTCCTAAGATGATCGATACACCTTTAACAGGTAACTCAGCTCGAACTGCTAGTTTAACGTTCCCGAAACAATCTTAGAGCGTAAAAGACGTTATGCAAAGGAACTTTAACTACAGTTAGATCAATGCCTTGAATGTCACGATTCATGAATTCGTTGTCTCCGATTTACTGCCTGTGTGTGTATGCGAGTGTGTGGGAGGCGTGGTCGCTGATCACCCACTCAGCTCATCAACCGTCTCACCTGTTTCTCATCTGCTTGCCTATTTAGTTCCCCTCCACCTTCACCTCGTTGCAGTGTTCTTGTTTCTGTTTATGAAGGCTATATCTTTAACACCAAGCATATCTGCAGACTCTGTTGATTTTCTTCTTGATTCTTTTAACTCAAAAGTTCAGAATGTTATTGATAACATTGCTCCTGTGAAAGTCAGGAAGAAGAGTGGCAGACAAAAAGCACCCTGGAGGAACTCAACAGCAGTGCAAAATATGAAAAGACAATGCAGAAAAGCTGAGCGCATGTGGCGAAAGACAAATCTTGAAATCCACTATAACATCTATAAAGATAACCTTCATGCTTTCAATGTGGAACTAGGCAAAGCTAGACAGACCTTCTTCTCAAATATTATAAACAGAAACTTAAACAACACCCGCACTCTTTTTGCTACTGTAGAGAGACTAACAAATCCCCCAAGTCAGATTCCCAGTGAAATGCTCTCAGACAGCAAATGCTGTGAGTTTGCTTCCTTCTTCTCTGAGAAAATAAATAATATCAGAAAGGCGATCAGCACAACCTTGAGCTGCACTGGGGTAAAACAGATCAGACCACAATCTCAGAAAGTAGCTATTATGTCTGTTTTCGAAGCAATTGATGGTAAAATTTTGGAAGAAACAGTACAGCACCTTAAAACATCAACTTGCGCCCTTGACATACTTCCCACATCTTTTTTCAAAAGCGTGTTTAACTGTTTAGAAGCAGATATCCTAGAAGTGGTAAATGCCTCACTTCTTTCTGGGACTTTTCCAAATTCCCTAAAAACTGCAGTTGTTAAGCCCCTTCTGAAAAAGACCAATCTGGACAACATCATATTGAGCAATTACAGACCAATCTCAAATCTACCTTTCATTGGCAAGATCATTGAAAAAGTTGTTTTCAATCAGCTGAACAAGTTCTTAAGCTTGAATGGATACTTTGACAACTTTCAGTCTGGTTTCCGACCACATCACAGCACAGAGACAGCACTCATAAAGATAATAAATGATATTCGTCTTAACACAGATTCAGGTAAATTATCAGTGCTGGTTTTACTCGACCTCAGTGCTGCGTTTGACACCATAGATCACAACATTCTCCTTGACAGGCTGGAAAACTGGGTTGGGCTTTCTGAGATGGTTCTTAAATGGTTCAAGTCATACATAGAAGGGAGAGGTTATTATGTGAGTATCGGTGACCATAAGTCTGAGTGGACATCCATGACATGCGGAGTCCCTCAAGGTTCAATACTTGCACCCCTCCTGTTCAACTTATATATGCTGCCACTGAGCCAAATAATGAGAAAGAACCAAATTGCATATCACAGCTATGCAGATGACACCCAGATTTACCTCGCGTTATCACCTAATGATTACAGCCCCATTGACTCCCTGTGTCAATGCATTGATGAAATTAAAAACTGGATGTGCCTAAACTTCCTTCAGTTAAACAAAGACAAAACTGAAGTCATTGCATTTGGAAACAAAGATGAAGTTCTCAAAGTGAACGCATACCTTCACTCTAGGGGTCAAACAACTAAAAATCAGGTCAGGAATCTTGGTGTGATTTTGGAGTCAGACCTGAGTTTCAGTAGCCATGTAAAAACAATAACTAAATCAGCATATTATCATCTCAAAAATATTGCAAGAATTAGATGCTTTGTCTCCAATCAAGACTTAGAGAAACTTGTTCATGCTTTCATCACCAGCAGGGTGGATTATTGTAATGGGCTCCTCACCGGCCTTCCCAAAAAGACCATAAGACAGCTGCAGCTCGTACAGAACGCTGCTGCCAGGATTCTGAGCAGAACCAGAAAATATGAACACATCACACCAGTCCTTAGGTCCTTGCACTGGCTTCCAGTTACATTTAGAATTAATTTTAAAGTACTGTTACTTGTTTATAAATCACTCAATGGCCTAGGACCTCAATACATTGCAGATATGCTCATAGAATATAAACCTAACAGATCACTAAGATCATCAGGATCAAGTCACTTAGTAATACCCAGGGTTCACTCAAAGCAAGGAGAGTCTGCTTTTAGCTGTTACGCCAGCCGCAGCTGGAACCAGCTTCCAGAAGAGATCAGGTGTGCTCCAACAGTAGCCACATTCAAATCAAGACTCAAAACACATCTTTTTACCTATGCATTTGCAGATTGAGCACTGTGCTATGTCCGAACTGTTTGCATTTTATTTTATACGTATTATCTTTTTATTCTTTTAATCATTTTTAATGTTTTACTTTTATCATTCTTCTTTATGTAAAGCACTTTGAATTACCATTGTGTATGAAATGTGCTATACAAATAAACTTGCCTTGCCTTGCCTTGCCTTCCCATGTGTGCCCGTGCTGTCCTCCAGTGGTTTCGTGTCTCCGTGGTTCCTCGTCTCTTCGTGTCTGTCATCCTGAGTTCCCGCGTCCCGTCTTCACGTTCACCACCGCCCGTCTGGACTTCACACCACACCCACCTCACCGGAACCCATTGAGTCCCTGCGCTGCTGCCAGCCGGACCTGGACTTCTCGGACATTTACTTTCTTTGTTCACAATAAACTACACTCGCAATTGATTCCGACTCTGTCTCGTGCCTGACATTGAACTAGCATACTGGTACCACAGTTCGGAAAATGGCTACACACCCTCTAAAATAAAGGATTGCGTGGCACCTGTATCACGGAGCATGCAAACAGGTTTCCCTTCTTATTCAGCTTCATCAAGTGAAACAACTCCGTCTAAAATGAAAGGCTCAAAAGTAGACTCAGCATCCAAGTTCACAGAGATCGGTTCAGGAGAAAAGATAGCTCGATCAATTAATGCAACACTCTTAGAAGTGTTCGCTTTCTTGCTGGCTTTATGTTTCAGAACAGGGCAAAGAGCAATAAGATGTCCCCCCTCATGACAATAGAAACATTTGCGACTTTCACTACTGTCTGCACTGGGAACGTTTTTAGGCCTCACTGTAACATCTTTAGAGTTGGAAATTGATCAGGGACATTGCGCTTTGTGGAAGAAAACTCTACTCTATGAGTAAATACAAACTCATCAGCAAAAACTGCAGCATCAGAAAGAGAGGACACTTTCTATTAATTTAGATCAATCACGATTTTCTCAGGTAAATAATTCTTAAACTCATCCAACAACATTAGCTCTTTAAGCTGCTCAAACGTTATTGCTTTGTTTGCTGCACACCATTTTTCAAACAAATTTGCTTTGTCTCTTGCAAATTCCACATAGGTTTGACTGGAGGTTTTCATATGTTACGGAACTTTTATCAGTACGCTTCAGGGACTAATTCATAAGCTCGCAAAACGGGCGGTTTTCATTACATCATAATCAAGGCTTTGCTCAAGTGTTAATGCCGAACAAACTTATTGTGCCTTACCAACAAGTTTACATTGCAGTAACAATGGCCAAATGTTTCGCGGCCATTTTAAAGTGGTGGCGATGCATTCAAAAACTGTGGCATATGTTTCAACCTCGCTTTCTCTAAACAATGGAACTAGTGCAGTTTGGCGACTAACATCGAATTCAGGTTGACTTCTGAATTTCTTCGTGGTGCGGGAATAGGACTCAGAGTGGAAGTGATGATGGGTGACGACACAGGCACGCTCGCGCCAGGATTCTCAGCAGCTGAGGGGTGAACAGGTGATTTAGTTTTGAGTTCGAGCTCAAGTTCTTTGAGCCTGATATCTCGCTTGGTTTCCAAGTTCAACTGTGAATGTATGCAACAACAACTGCTTGCTCAACTCCAACTCTAGCTCTTTGAGTTTGATCGCCAGTCTGGGATCTCTTGGAGAAGGTATATCGACGGGACCTATGCTGGCCAGCTCCTCAGGTTTGGGTTTCTCACCCTCACCTGCGGATACCGGTAACCAAAATGCAACACCCGCCGACTCACTCTCCTCGGGCAAAACTCTGTGCTCTACCAAGTGTCTATGAATCACCTCCTTAAATGAGATTAAATTTTATTAAATGTACATGTTCGTGTTTTTGGTGTCTTTTTACAAATCAGTTTTGCCGCGATTTGTTTAATGAAGCGATCGGCATTCATCTAAAAAAATTTACATATACACAGTACAGTGTGTGTTTGCAAACAACAAAAGGCATATGTAAAACCACCACATAAAAAAAAAAAAAACACCTTTGATTCTTGATACAAACCTTTAATTATATTCTCCAACAATGCAAACACAAAGATTGCTCACAACGTCACAAAAAACCTGCGGGATGCTACAGTGTGTTATCCCTCAGACGAGATCAACGACAGGGAGTGAACCGTGAGCGGACTGCGATCCACGTGCAAGGCAAACTCAGCGCATGCGCAGTGAACTAGGTACGCTAATTAGTCGTGAAATTGTCAGGTGTGTTGAAGAGAAGGTACGAGGACTCAATATTGCAAGGAGAATGGGGATTAATTCATAATAGAACAAAAATAAAAACTGAACAAAAACCACCTCGAGGGGGGAAAACAAGACATGAGCATGAGCTAGACCAGACTTGACTAGAAACTGACATTCACTAAGACTACTATAACACAACCATAAAACGACAAGAAACCAGCACAAGACAACAGACACGGATGGATTAAATACACACATGAGGGACGGTAATTGAATGAGACACAGCTGGGAACAAATCAAATTATGTTTTATTAACAAAGTTCGGGAGGAGCACGTTCAAATGATTAACACAATTAACACGTCATCAGCAATTACACCTCATCCTATCAGCAGGAGAGGAAGCATGTATATATAGACATGTTTGACTCACCTACAGCTCATTGACATTTTTCGGCATCCCTCCACCACCCCAACTCCTCACACTTAATTGTTCCTATCAAAGTCAGGATACGGGGTGAGTGCTCCAGGTTCGGGCTAAATACCGAGCTCGGAGCCCTCTCCTCGGACAGCACGCCAAATACGCTTACCATTTATTGCTCCTGAATCATTTGTAAGTGTGAACTCATGAAACTAAAGCAGGGAAACAAGGTGGGAGGGTTACACATTGACGAGACAAAGACGACGCGCAGCTGGCGACAACCAAACTGCGCGTGACAGAAAACACAAAGCACGCGGCCGATTGAATGCGAACCGCGTGCCAAACATAAACACACGGACCAGAGGAGGCGCGGCTCGCGCAAGGCTTGAAACCGCGCCCACTCACATGACATAGAGCTCGCAAGAACGAGTTCTCACGAGCTCACGACAAGGACGAACACACGAGTTATGAATGCCCGAATCCCGATCCAAAACCGAAACTGAACCAGACCCAAGTATCGGGACCGGACATCATAGCTCGCACAAAAGACGTCACAGACACGCGCGCATGCGACTCGAGCACCCGAAGCCGCACGCACGCTCGCACACACAACTAGAGACATAACGGTAGTGTCAGAACTCTGCCACAAAACCAAGAAATGACTAGACTGAATGTGGCAGAACCCTGACACTACCCCCCTCTCTAAAGGGACGCCACCTGGCATCCCTACGAGGAACACCAGGAACAGGACAGAGACATGACAACAGAAAGCACGAACATGACAAGGGGGAAAAAAATAAAAATGAAGAATACCAAGACAAGGGGAGGGAGGGAAGACAAGCTAGGTTAAGACAGGCAGCAAAATAAACAGTTCTCTCACCAGCATCATGAACATAACTGAAATAGTCCTCAAAAGGTCATGAAGAACATCAACTCAAAGAGTCCCCAAGCATAGTGAAATCCCAACTCAAAAAACAGTCCAACACTTCATGAAAGGTAATAAACCTAAACAGTCCCCAACACGCAAATACACAGAGTCCGGGGAGGGGGAACAGGAGGGATGAGCCAGGGTGGCTCAAGCAGTACAGGGGTCCTGGCAGATGGCCAGGGTGTAACCGGGGGAACGAGCCAGGGGGCTCCAGGGGTTCAGGGGTCCCAGCAGACAACCAGGGTGGTGCCGGGGGAGAGAGCCAGGCGGGCTCAGGCAAGAACAGGTCGGGCGGCACCGGAGGGGTGAGCCAAGCAGGCTCCGGTGGGTCCAGAGTCCCGGCGGACGGCCAGGGCAGCGCCGGAGGAACTGGCATCAGGCAGGACCGGCTGAGGCTCTGGCAGGAGGTCTCGAGGTTCTGGGAGATCAGGCAGGAGGTCTTGAGGTTCTGGGAGATCAGGCAGGAGGTCTCGAGGTTCCCACAGGAGGTCTCGCGGCGCCGGCAGGGCGAGGCTTGCCTCTGTGGCTTGTGGGTCGGAGGCAAACCTCTTCTTCCTCCGCCGCTTGCGAGGGCGACGAGGCGGCGTCCAGTCCGTCGGCTCTGGAGGGGCAGCCTCCTGGACGACTGCGGCTTCTGGGGCGGACTCCGGCCCGTTCTTCCTCCTCCGTCTCCGTTTCCGGGTCATTAGAGGGCTGGGGCCCCCACTGACTGCAGATGGAACGGGGGAGCAGTCAGTGGGCTGGGAGCTTGCTGGGGGAGCGGGTTCCTGCTCCCCAAGATGGAAGACATGGTACACAAACTCCCAGAAGCTAAGATGCCCCAGCTTTTCCATCTCCCAATAGACAAGAGGCTGGTCGAGGCAGATGTTAAATACCTCCTTAAGATCAGCCTCCTCGTAGTCGATGTGATGCACCTCAATCAGGAAGTCCGCACCGAACTCCCGCACATCAGCGCCCAGCTGGTGGAAGTACCGAGAGTTGACGAGGTGCATCATTTGCTGACGGGTAGATGGTCTTGGGGAGGGAGATGGAAAAAGGAAGATCCCCATCTCTGCTGAGTCCTCTTGTGGCTGGTTTCTTCTGTCAGGTGTGTTGAAGTGAAGGTATGAGGACTCAATATTGCAAGGAGAATGGGGATTTATTCATAATAAAACAAAAATAAAAACTGAACAAAAACCACCTCGAGGGGGGAAAACAAGACATGAGCATGAGCTAGACCAGACTTGACTAGAAACTGACATTCACTAAGACTACAAGAACACAACCATAAAACGACGAGAAATCAGCACAAGACAACACACACGGATGGATTAAATACACACATGAAGGACGGTAATTGAATGAGACACAGCTGGGAACAAATCAAACTAAAGCAGGGAAACAAGGTGGGAGGGTTACACATTGACGAGACAAAGACGACGCGCAGCTGGCGACAACCAAACTGCGCGTGACAGAAAACACACACAACTAGAGACATAACGGTAGTGTCAGAGCTCTGTCACAAAACCAAGAAATGACTAGACCGAATGTGGCAGAACCCTGACAGAAATAACCATGTGAAGTGACGATTTTGTCGCTTTTTTGTGCTCGAGATATTAGATTTCGGCAACATAACAGAATCGACATAACCCACAAGAAAATAATAAGACAAATAGGGAGTTTGGCGGTTCCACCTCAAAACCGTTGACACAATAGTATTGCCAAGTTAACCGTGACTTGAGATAAGTGAACTCCACTGTATATATACACACACTCACCTAAATGATTACTAGGAGCACCTGTTCAATTTCTCATTAATGTAATTATCTAATCAAACAATTACATGGCAGTTGCTTCAATACATTTAGGGGTTTGGTCCTGGTCAAGACAATCTCCTGAACTCCAAACTGAATGTCAGAATGGGAAAGAAAGGTGATTTAAGCAATTTTGAGCATGGCTGTTGGTGCCAGACTGGCCAGTCTGAGTATTTGACAATCTGCTCAGTTACTGGGATTTTCACGCACAAGCATTTCTAGGGTTTACAAAGAATGGTGTGAAAAGGGAAAAACATCCAGTATGTGGCAGTCCTGTGGGCAAAAATGCCTTGTTGATGCTAGAGTTCAGAGGAAAATGGGCCGACTGATTCAAGCTGATAGAAGAGCACCTTTGACTGAAATAACCACTCGTTACAACTGAGGTATGCAGCAAAGCATTTGTGAAGCCACAACACGCACAACCTTGAGGCGAATGGGCTACAACAGCAGAAGAACCCACTGGGTACCACTCATCTCCACTACAAATAGGAAAAAAGTTGTGCAAGCTCACCAAAATTGGACAGTTGAACACTGGAAAAATGTTGCCTGGTCTGAAGAGTCTCGATTTCTGTTGAGACATTCAGATGGTAGAGTCAGAATTTGGGGTAAACAGAATGAGAAAATTGATCCATCATGCCTTGTTACCAATGTGCATGCTGGTGGTGGTGGTCTAATGGTGTGGGGGATGTTTTCTTGGCACACTTTAGGCCCCTTAGTGCCACTTGAGAATCGTTTAAATGCCACAGCCTAAATGAGCCTTGTTTCTGACGATGTCCATCCCTTTATGACCACCATGTACCCATCCTCCGATGGCTACTTCCAGCAGGATAATGCACAAATTTCAAATTGGTTTCTTGAACATGACAATGAGTTCACTGTACTAGAACTAAAATGGCCCCCACAGTCACCAGATCTCAACCCAATAGAACATCTTTGGGATGTGGTGGAACGGGAGCTTCGTGCCCTGGATGTGCATCTCACAAATCTCCATCAACTGCAAGATGCTATCCTATCAGTATGGGCCAACATGTCTAAAGAATCCTTTCTGCACCTTGTTTAATCAATGCCATGTAGAATTAAGGCAGTTCTGAAGGCGAAAGGGGGTCAAACACAATATTGGTATGGTGTTCCTATAATCCTTCAGGTGAGTGTATATATATACACACACACACACTAAGTATGTTTAATTATATATAGATATCCCTTTTGAGCTAATTTGTTACAGATTAATAATAACACATTCATTCCAGGATTGATAAATAGTCAAGTCAAGTCACCTTTATTTAGCACTTTTTACAATTTTGCAATTTTTACAATTTGTTTCAAATCAGCTTTACAGTGGTCACAGGAAAACAATAATAAATGGCTGGCTGATGTTAAATCCGCTCTGCTCCTCTGATCATATTTCTCTGGTTACTCCGACATACAGGTATAAAAAGTTTGGAGGCCGGTCATTTAGTGTCCAAGGACCAAAGTTGTGGAATGCCCTCCCTCTGCACCTCCGAAGCATCACGGTGCTTTCAAATCACAGCTGAAACCCCACTTTTTTTAACACACAGCATTGGACTTGATTCTGATCCAATTTCTTTACTTTGTTTTCTTTGTTGTTGTTTGTTTTTTGTATTGGAAAGCGCCTTGTGCACCTTTTGGCTGTTGTAAGGCGCTATATAAATAAAATTTGATTGATTGATTGAACAATAAAACAAAGTATGTTTTGGCTGAACAGCAGTTCTAAAAGAACTGGTGAATCAATAAAATTGAATAATAATCCAATCCAGTCCTCCAGTCCAAGTTGTTCCTGTTTCATGGGTTTTCTCTTTGATACCAATCTTTCATTTGAAAGCCTTGTTTCTAGCATCTGTAAAACCGCATTCTTCCATCTTAAAAATATATCTAAATTATAACATATGCTCTCAATGACAAATGCAGAAAAGTTAGTTCATGCGTTCATGAGCTCAAGGCTAGATTATTATGATGTTCAACTGGGTGGTTTCCCTGCACGCTTAATAAACAAATTCCAGCTCTTCCAAAATGCAGCAGCTCGACCCCGTTAAAGTGACAAGTGAATGGAAAAAGACTGGGAGATCATGGGAGGAAACAAGAAGTATACGGTAGGGAAAGGTAATATGCACAGCAGTAATAGTACACACAATGTTTTGGAAATATGTATGCTCAGTCACTAAATGTTTAATATTCATAAATGTGCTAAGGTAAAGCATACACATTAAAAGCATGTGTTCACTCTGCCTGTGTTCTGTGTTTTGCACTGATATGTGCCGTTTTTGTCTATATTCTGAGTATATTCTGTTTGTGTTTGTTAATAAAGTAACTTTCAATTGGATCCCAGCGTCTCTTTGAGTCTCTGCATCGCACACCGCACCTAACTTGTAACAGTTTGAGTAAATTAAAGTTATTAAGTAATTGTTAGCTAAGTAGATTTTATTTAATACCATATGTGAAACCAACTTGAAAAATCTGTGTGAAAAATAAAATATTACTAATTAAGTAAAATAGATTAAAAAAATAATTTAAAAAATCAGTGTTGAACACTTCCAATAATACCATGGCTCCATTCTGCATGTAAAGAAAATTTCTAGTAGTGTAGTTGATATGGACGTGTGTTTTTAGGCTCATGAGATAGATCCTCTAGAGCTTTATGAATAATAAGAGTAATCCAAGGACCCTCACGCCACACACACCTGTCCGCAGGTCCAAGACCCCCTGCGATCTGCTTGCTGTAACACTAATCCTCCACATAACCTGCCCACACAAGTAATCAATCTGCCTGGAGAATGAATCTGTAATTAGAAATACAAAATAAGCCATTTCTTGGCATTATGCATCTACATGTTTGCTCTGCCAATAGTTCCCTTTCGAAGGGAACTCTACGCTGCGTCTCCTAGGGGTCGCTTTGGGGAATACCTCCGGTATGACAGGTGTTTGAAGCAAAAATACAATCACGCCAATGAACTTGACATTGGCCGGCAGCCGCCTATGACGTAACCACAGGTTATAAAGGTGCAAGGTATAAAGGGGGCACCTAAACAGAACGTCATCATCTTTTCAAATCTTCAGGGAGACAGCTTTATTTGTAGTATGGTCCATCACAATGGCCTGTAAGGAGAACACCTTTCGTAATTGTGTTCATCCGTGTCAGCGTTTTTTTTTTTGACACCTGATGACACACGCGATATGTGTGTTTTATTTCTTGGCGATGATCATGCGCACTCAGTTCTCGAGGGAGCTGGTTGCATGCATTGTATGCGCTTCCCTTTGAGAGTGTTACGTTTGTCCCTTTTCTCAAGGGAATCGGGACATTCATCTGCACCTGGGGGATCCGGTCCTGCTGCAGCTGAGGCGAGCGGAAGACTGCGTTCCTAGCGCTCACAGATGGAGCTTGCCGAAAGGCTGGAGAAGGTTAGTGTTTCCCAGCCATCGGAGGCTGAAGCGAGCGAGCTTCTCACTCCCAGCGAATCAAGGCGAGCGGGAGATTGCGTTCAGTGAAAATCTTTCTGAGCATTCCTTCCCACCTGTCCCGCGTATGACGAGCTGCTGACGGCTGTGACTCGCGCCAGTGAGCGGCTCGATTTGCCGGAGAGGCGTGAATCAGCTGACCGCCCGTTCGGTCGCTTGCATGAACGCTTCCTTGCGAGTCTCAAGCATCAGCCTCGGGCACCCTTTCCTCTTCTGCCTCATCTTCACGCTGAGGTGCGGAGATCATGGGGAAACCTTTCTCTGCGTGAGTTTTTTTCTCTCAGCCTAATTATGCTGATGTGGAGCATGGGAAGAGTTTTGAGGATGCCCCCAGCCGAAGAGATGCTCGCATGCTTTCTCTCGGTGGGCGTGGCTTCCCCTGCCGTCAAGGCCACTGCGTGAGACATCGCTCCTCAATGGCAGGGCATATGCGGCAGCAGATCAAGCCGTCGCAGTCCTGCACACCATGGCGGTGTTACAGGCTTATCAGGCAGATCTGTGTAAAGACCGTCAACCATGGTGGTTGTGGAGAGGCACCTCTGAGTGAACCTGGCTGACGTCGGGAAGGAAGAGAGAGAGTTCCTTCTCGATGCGCCAGTCCCGCCTCATGAGCTTTGGGACCTCTGTCGAGGCAGTGGTTTCGAGGTTCAGGGAGGCGAGGGGGCGCTCAGTGGCTTCCAAGTCTTTCATACCATGGTGCCCAGGGCCCAGGTCTCAGGCCACGCAGGGGGATGGCTCCTCCAGATCTGAGGATCTGTGAGAAGAGCAGGTTCGGGTGTGCGTGTTCCCTTAGTTGCTGTTATCCCGGCGGTGAGCGCCTCCTCTCTGAGGGGAGTCGTAGGCCTCCACTTTTGGTATTCAGGAGTTTCAAAAAAAAAAAAACCCAGGGTGTTGTCAGGCCTTCTCTCTGAGGGGAGTAGTAGGTCTCTGCTCTTGGTATTCAGGAAAGTGTTAGCTCCACCCAAAGCTTCACAAGCGCACGGAACGTTGTCAGGCCTTCTCTTTTTAGTAGAGTCTGCCTACTTTCGGCGAGGCCTCCGTTCCCCTGAGCTCCACCAGGGCTATGTGAGCTAGAGTCGGTGGCCCCAATGGGGCCCCCTCACCTAAACCTATGGTGTAGAGAGGAGTGTTTGGGCTGAGACCTTCACTCCTGAGCTCAACCTGTAGAGGGTGTAGTAGGCCTCCTCTCATCACGAGAGTCTTCTTTACTGAGGCCTCTGCTCCACGGAGCTCCACTACGAGCGTTGTCAGGCCTCCTCTCTGAGGGGAGTTGGTGTGGTAAGGCTGCTGTGCTTGGCCTTCACCCTAGAGCTTCGTAAGCGCAGGGAATGTTGTCAGGCTTCCTCTTAATAGTAGAGTCCGCTGCCTTTCAGAGAGTCTTCTTTACTGAGGCCTCCGCTCCAGAGAGCTCCGCTCAGTAACCTTAGAGAGTGGTAGGTGAGGGAATAAGTTTCTTGCCTCCTCTTGTCGTCTGATGCGTTAGGGTGTCGCAGGCCTCTCCAAGGAGACCGGGCCTCCTCCCTGTGAGCCTCTGCTGCGCTCTTGAAGTACAGGAGATTGAGGCCCTCTCTTCGTGAGAGTGTACCCTTCGGGAGGTTGGCCCCACTTCTCTGAGCGAAGCGGTACTGCACCTCAGTTCTCGCTTGAATCCAAATGACTTGAGTCGGCGCGAGGGCAGTGGAGTCACTGTTGACTCCCGAACTGGACTTGGCTGTACGAGCGTCGTCAGGCCGATGATTTGGCCAGCACTCCGGTGAGCTCTAGCAGTTGCAGCTCTAGGCCTCCGCTTTGCGGGCTCAGTCATGAGTGGAGTGGTTCCTGTACTCCCTCGGACTCTAGATCGAGCGTGGTTAGGCCTCGGCCATGTACCTTGAGGCCTCCGTTCTCTAGTAGCCCCAGCCCAGGTCACTGCAGGTTTTGGGGCAGTTCCCCTAGGGATCTCTGACTGCTGGCTTGCGCCTATTTAGTGCAGTCACGCCCTTCAGCATGGTGGCATTGGTATTCCGTTCCCCAAAGCGACCCCTAGGGGACGCAGCGTAGAGTTCCCTTCGCTTCTCGTTCCCTATTTTCTGGGAACTATGGTTACAATAGTAACCTGAGACGTTCTTTGAGTGTAACAGATGATTTCACTTTGATGCTATACACTACAGATTATTTGATTGTGAGTTTTTCATGTTTAAATTGCTATTTACAGCTTTGAAAGTGATACTTTCTTGTTTGAAAAGATAAAAAAGTGAAGAAGTGGACTTGCATAACAACTGATGTTGTTCTAATCTGGGATAAAACCCAAAAACTAACACAGAGTATTGGACTTGCGTGTGTGAGAGTGCTTCTTTGTCGAGCACGATTTTCCATTTTTATGTTTATTTTCCCCCTCTTTTATTTTTTTTATTTTGTAGTGTTAGTGTGTGCCGTGCTTTTGCACGGGTCACCTGGCGTCAGGTATGGCGTCCACAGGTGGAAAGACACCATTATTTTTCCGCCATGGGTTCAGATGTGTGACAGAGGCGACTGCTACGAATGAGGATGTTTTATTAGCAGTTGGTGAAAAGATATGAAATATGTCGGCTTCACGAATAACAAAGCTGTAGTTGTATTTCTTAAAACTGAAGTTTTGGTCAAAGAGGTTATTGAAAACGGGCTGTGGGTGAAAGGAGTTTTCGTCAACACTTCCCCGCTGTTTGCTCCGGCAACTAAAGTGATCATTTCAAACATCCCTCCGTTCATTGGAAACAAAGTAATTGTCTACTCACACACATACACACGTGCAGATGCGCGCGCACGCGTGTGCACGTGGGGATGCGCGCGCACACGGATGCGCACGCACACACACACACACACACACACGCACACACACACAAGCAAATATTTAGATGGATGCATTTTCATTGAAAAAACGACATCTATTGTGTATATGTGCATGTGCATGCACACACATACACACTTACACACACACATACACACACACACATGGGCAAAAGTTATTTTTAGCCAAAAACACGGGCTAAATATTCCCATGTTTATCTATGTTCAGCTAACCACGTGGAAGACAAAATAACTTAATATAGTCCCAGTGTCCTCATATGAGTACATCACATTCTCTGATGTTTTTGAAAGCTATGATTGCTAAAATATGTCAAATTTCAATGCTCACATGATAATAGAGACTCTTTTGTACATAAATGAATTGGTTTCGTTCATATAATTTGAATCGATTTTTTACCTGGATCATTTTTATTTCGTAATCTAGGGATTTTTGATTGGAGCGTTTTTTTCTGATTTTCGGGGGGGTATTTTTCTCACTGACAGGGATGTAATGTTGTAAAATGACCACCAGATGGCGTGGGCACTCTATCTAAAGGTGGCCAAACGGTCTGTTTCACAGAATTGACTTTCCATGTGTCAAGAGGCAAAAAACATTTTTGTCCTCATATGAGGACGCTGGGACTCATGTATCTGTGTCTATTTTTCCTTTTCTTCTGCTGTTCTTTCTACTCTCTCTTTCTCATGGAGTATCTTAGGATGGGCTCTCTAAATGTGAATGGCTTGAGGGACAAGAAAAAGCAGGTGTTAGTATCTGAGTATTTTAATGTTAAGAATATTGTAGTAAGTTTTCTCCAAGAAACCCACAGTGATATTAGTAATGAGTGTGAATTGGGGTTGTGGTGGAAGGGAAGTCATGGATCTAACGTTAGCGCAGGAGTCGCCATCTTATTTAATCCCATGTTAAAAGTAAAAATCCTGTCCATATATGATGTAGAGCCTGGAAGATTACTTTTTAGTTAGAGCTGAAATATGTAATTTTAATTTTCTTTTCGTTAACATGCATGCCCCTAATAGTGGACCAGAAAGAGTTCTTCTATTTGAGAAGTTGGGTCATGTTTTAAAAGCTCTTCATTCAGGAGATGTGTGTCACAGTCTGGTCTAGATCATTATGTTTGTCCCTCATGTGTTGCCGTAGCTGTCTTGTTAGTTTGATTACCCGTTTAGTTTCTCCACCTGTTTGTATTTTCCTAGTGTATTTAAACCCTCATGTGCTCCAGTGTCATTGTCTGTGGTTAACGTTTCAATTGTCACCGTGTGGATGTACTACTCCCGTGTTTTGCACCCCCGTGTGCTTCCTAGTTTCCATAATTAAAGTGTTTCTGTTTGGATTCCGTGTTCCGCGCCTGTCTCCGCATCACACACCAGCTACTCTATTGTGACAGAACTATAGACCAGGTTAAGTCGCCTCTAAAGACTTTTCCAAAGATGGATTTTGAGAATTAACTTCTGTCAATCACCCAAAGGAAAGACTGGCACTTCAGCCAGTTCGTGCTGGAATTTTCTTTGGTCGCCTGCCGGGCTCCGCTACCGGACCATACCATCAAGGCGCTGTTCAGGGTCGGGGTGACAAATCACCATCTCTCCGGGAATTGTCCAGACACCACCGCCTGGGCTGGATGGAAAGGGTGGTGAAGTGTCTCCACTCCTCACCCCCTCAGCCCCAGCGATATCCCTCAGCCTTACCTCTCCTAAGGGGCTCCCTCGTCCTCCCGGTGTCACCTTGGTCGGTCGTCGCCTGGCCTCCTCCTGCGGCGTCGGCCGGCTCTTCCCTCCCCGTCACTCCAGCTCCTCCTCGGCCTCCGGAGCCAGCGGCGGCACTCGGGTTCCTAGGTCCATCGGCTCCACCATGGATTGACTCGGGTGCCTGGCCCCTGATCCCGCCTGCTCACCCCTGGACACCTCCCTCTGCCTGGCCCCTGATCCCTCCTGCACCACCATGGACTTTCTAAGTTTTGGACTTATGTTCATTGTTCTGTTCGGCCCCCCCCCCCCGGTCCCCCTCCCTCCCTCACGGACCGGTCCGCGAGCAGCTGTGACGCTGCCGCTTTGGCGGTGATGAGGTGTTTAAACAATCTTGCGTGCATGTTTTGGGAAACATGGCAAAACCAAATAGTAAATTATAGTAATATTAAACAATGGTGGGACATTGGAAAAGTGCAAATTAGAGTATTTTGTCAACAATATTCATCACACTCAAAAAGAGTATCAAGGACCAGGATTCAAGATTTGGAGAACTAAATCTCTGAGATAGAGGAGAAAATGATGGAGAGGAGCGAACTTGATCTGGAAACGAATCAGCTAAACTCTTTACTGGACGATAAAGTGAAAGCTGCCCTTGTTAGGGGACGTTTTATTCAAAACAGAGACATTGATGGACCCACAAAATTATTTTTTTTAAATTTAGAACAAAAGTCCAATCATGGAAACTGAATGGTGGGTTTGAGAAATGATGAAGGTGTCGTTACTTATGACTCCAATAAAATGAGAAAAATTGCTGTTGATTTTTATTCTGATTTGTATAATGCCGATGTCACAGATCCTAAATGTAAAGATGAATTATTTTCATGGTTAAAGAAACTGACTATTGAGCAAAAGGAGATCATTGACTTACCAATAACATACCAAGTAACAAAAGCTGTAAAAGGCCTTTCGTCAGCTCCGAAAAGCTTTGAAAGCTCCAGGACTAGATGGTCTGCCATCTGAGTTTTATAAGTGTTAGTAGTTATATAATACAGCTTGTCTCAAAAATGATTTATGGCCTAATTTATGGTGTGATTTATGGCCGTAATTTATGGCTGTACCCTGTGTCCGGCTGGCTGTCCACCTGCCACTCAAACAATCCGGTGAATGTTTGACAGACAGGTGTTTAGGAGTTAAATGTGTGTGTGTTGTTGCCCCTGATTGGTTGCTCGCTGACTGTCAAAGTCAACTTAGCGTCACAGACAGGCAAGTCAGAGTGTCAATCAAAGAAAGGTACAGATGATTTTATGGTTTGATATATGATGATGGATGGATCTTAACCAGAGTGCCATTGAAATGGTGCTGCTCCTCTCCTGTCTTCTGGCTCCATCCAGTCTGGTGGGGGGAAAGCGGTTGGGGGTCATGATTGTTTCTTTGATTGTCTGTGGGGAAAGTAACCCAAGCAACATTGTTAACACCCAGCATCAAAATCAGTTTTGTTTGATCTAAAAACTGAAGGCAGAGACTGTGGTTTACCTACCAGAAGAAGAAAAGACTCTGTTTGCATTTTAGCAATGATAAGGGCCCAGACATCCGATCCCTGGTTTTTCTACTATCCATCTCCCACTGTGATGCAGTTGAGGGTCTGATGGCCTGTTTGTTAACAGTCATGCAGCACACAACAGTTCTCCTGAAATACTTAAAAAAGTATGCCTTGTTCAAATGAGGCATTCCAATAAAATAATTAATTCTTCATTCACTTCACTATAAAATACCTGAGTAATATGGAAAATGTTGATTTAAAGATTTAAAATGAGTCTTGAAAATGAGTATAAATATATATTTTATTATACTTTATTATGCTTCAAATTAATTACATCCATGTTCAACAGAGTCACAAAACAAACAAAAGCAAAAGCATGTTGTAAGTCGACACCTCTGCGAACAGAACTTGAGTTTATACTGCAAAAACAAAAGCAATTTAAGATTTTAATCCATGTATTAAATAAAGGTTCCTCTTAGCTCTTATAGTGATGGAAAATGTTTTTATACTGTTTTGATTCATCTTCAGATTGCATACTAAAAAGTTTAATGTTTTAACATTTAGTTATTTAATACTAGAGAAAACTTAGTCATATTTAATAGTTTTGTTACAAACCTCTGATTAGCGAATTAATCAGACTGTTGTACATTAAGATTATTGAAAATATATTATGTAAAATTACTTTCTCACAAATGCGTTATACGAATCACAAGTTTACCTAAACTACTTTACAGACATCTTACCTAAACGTTTTAAATCTTACACTTTTAAAAAATGTTTACACAATAGAAGTAGTTTTCGAGGCCCCACTCAGTGAAACATTCACTCATATACCGGATCTTCAGACCAAATCTGCAAAACCGCACGCGCATTATAAGTTTACAAACATATACAGCTAACACAATGTTTTCAGAAAGAAAAAAAAAAAACATTATTTTAATCCTTAAGCATACCTAATTTGATCACTTAGAAATCAAAACACAGCATTTCTGTTTATGATTTTAAAAATATACTGAATATAAGTCATCACCTTTTACTTCTACAACACTTTATACCATTAACAAGCAAAAGATATAATAGAGTAGAGTCTTACATTTTTCTCATCCGTGGGTTGTTTAACGTGTATATGACTATGGGGTTTGTGTAGATTTACTATACAAGAACACAGTTTTTGCATAAATTGTTTGCTTTTGTCCCAAAAGGTGTGCGTGTGTCTGTGCGTGTGTCGAAATTGCCTGCATTTTCGTGTCTGTTTGTTTGTTTGTGTGTCTGTCTGTTTTGATTGCATGCATGTGTGTGTGTGTGTGTGTGTGTGTGTATTTGTTTGTTTGTATGTATCTATCTTTGCGTGTGTGTGTGTGTGTGTGTGTGTGTCTGTTTTTTGTTTTTTTTGTGTGCATACATGTGTGTGAGTGTCTGCTTGCTTATGTGTGTGTGTGTGTGTGTGTGTGTGTGTGTATGTGTGTCTGTCTGTTTGTTTGTTTGTTTGTTTGTGTATGTGTGTGTGTCTGTTTGTGTATGTGTGTGTCTGTTTGTTTGTTTGTTTGTTTGTTTGTTTGTGTCTGCTTGTTTGTGTGTGTGTGTGTGTGTGTGTGTCTGTTTGTGTTTTTGTCTCAATTAAATTTCAAATTCGAAGTAAAAATAAAAACACCCATTGTTTAAACATGTATACATCACTAAAGCACTGCATGGTGTCTGTTACGTTTAAACAAAACTTTTGCTGTCGTTATTTATTATATTTTAAATATCCTGATGACCAGCGTTGTTTCTGTGCGAGCAAACTGTAATGAATCCACTCGCAAGGCTGAAACAAAAGCACTTGTATCCAGGGTAGCTTCAAGTACCAGGAAAATTAACCTGAACACGGAAAGGAGATGTGATGTCTTCCATATTGGAAGTAAACACAGGCAATCCAAGACAAAAGAATATCAACATCAATATAGAAGTTTATGAACAAAGACATGGAAATCATGACAGATATTGCCTGTGCATTAAATAGTTGTAATGTACAACTTCCAACCAAGCAGAGTTAAATATTTAGATGTAACTTTTTATCTATAACTCTATATTGCACACCTTGTCATCTATACATTTTTAAAATACAAATCATAGTTTTCAATAAATCCATGGATCAAAAAGGAAGACTGCTCAGATAAATCTGAGAGTAATTTCCCTGAAATGTTTAGCTAAATTTGTATAATATAATATACAGTGGAGTTCGGTTATGTCGACGGCCTTGGGGGTTGCAAAAAAGCATTGAGATAACCGATTAGCGAGATAACCAACACCCAATATGGCAATTTATTTGATGAAGCGATCGGCATTGTAGGGGATTTACAGTTAAGACCCGAGGACCAGATATGTTGAATGAAGACCAGGAGTCAGAAGTGCAGTCAATAGAAGAAATTTTAGTGAAGTTTAGTTTGCAGTTTCATCAGCAGAACCCAGCTTCAGGTCTCACAAGGAGTTTGTAGGCCGCCCCCCTTACAATAACATTGTTACAGCAATTATACTCTAACAGAGGGTGCTAACTACGTCAATGATGACGTTTAAATGATTCTGATTGGCTAAGAAAGAAAGAAAGAAAGATAAACAAAGCTAGTAATTTTCCACACAAGAGCAGACAGTCTGAAGCATATCTTCGTTGATCACATGGTTTACGGGTTCGTGACGTGGCTCATCGAGAACAGCAAGTCATTCCGTCTCCTGATGGTGCCAGTTAATCACCTCACCAATACAGACCATATTAACGCACACACACAAATACACAGCTTCTCCAAGGCTGAACTCGGCTCAGGCTCCAACTATAAACCAAAACATTCTGATAACATTCTCTATCTGTTGAGAAGTGCTGACAATATTCGTCCTTACTCGATGGAAAAATACAGAAGAGTAAAGAAAGGTTTTAATTAATAAAAATCCCTAACTTGATTATAAATCACTCTTTACAAATCATTCAAATAAGAAAGGGAAAAGAACATATGAAAAATAAGACAAAGAAACATATGAAAATTAAGACAAAGAAAAGAATATAGGTACAAATAAGAAAAATAAAATAATAATATATACAAGCGGCAATGGATTTCCGAATCGTCCCCACAGCATGCTATAAAAATGTACATACACTGTATATGTTTGCTAACAACAAAAGGCATATGTGCACCAACTAACAGCAGAGATTTAGCAGTATACAATAAAAAACACCTTTGATTCTCGATACAAACCTTTAATTCATTAGTTCACACTTACAAATGATTCAGGAACAGTAAATGGTAAGCGTATTTGGCGTGCTGTCCGAGGAGAGGGCTCCAAGCTCGGTATTTAGCCCGAACCTGGAGCACTCCCCCCGTATCCTGACTTTGATTGGAATGATTAAGTGTGAGGAGTCGGGGTGGTGGAGGGATGCCGTAAACCGTCAAGAGGTGTAGGTGAGTCGAAATGAGATGAGTTTATTGAAATCAGATTAATTAAATTCAGCCCGACAAATATTACCACAGTTTATAAATGTCTTGCAATAATATATATTTTGTATACTATTACACATTGGGGTTTTTCACACTACAGTAATGAACATTTAAAGTGGAAAATATAAGCAAAATTCAATTTATGTTGTCTTTATTTAGATTTTTGGGTGAAATATGATCTAGAACTATTTTTTACAGGTGAAATTTTTCTCTTGGTCAATTGTACACAACTATACACATCCAAAGGTTAGAAATCATTAGAATGCAGTTTATGAGACCAAGAATGGTGGTGAAATGTTGGATTATTAATGTGAAATATGAGTCACCTTTATTTATATAGTGTTTTAAACAATAGAGATTGTTTCAAAGAAACCAGTATTTCCTTGCAAGAAACCAGGCTCCGTTGGGGAACCAACAAATAAACAGTGCATTATTATGATTTAGACAGCATTTCACGTCTGAAGTCAGACTGAGATTGGGACTTTCAAAATATTTAATTCCGTTCCATGGCTGGAGATCAAAATCATCACACCAGTATGGAGACCAGTATGTTTTTTTTTTTTTTGAGGATCTGTGAGACTGGCTATTAATGAGGGGTTCCTTAATAGGCTTGGGTTTGGTAGAGTCACAGTGTCAGGTGTTATGGGAAATGTTTTCGGTTCTGGCTGACCTAAATTATGCATCCTAACAACCATTTTAAATTATTTGAATTACACAAATTTAAAATGTGCTGTGTATGCCCGGTTGAAGAGATGTGTCTTTAGTATAGATTTAAATTTACAGAGTGAGCTTCCCAAACAATGCTAGGAAGACTGTTCCAGAGTTTAAGTGCTAAATAGGAAAAAAATAGACTGCCTGATTTTGCCTGATGATATTCTAGGTATATAGTATCAACTTGCCAGAATTTTGAGATCGCAATAGGCATGAAGGACTATAATGTGTTAAGAGCTCGCTCAAGTACTGGGGCATTAAACCATTTAGTGCTAGATATGTCTGTTTACTGTGGAGCTGCAGGGAATTATTTATTCACACTTAAACTCAATTTCACCTTATGCTAAATCCCTCCGTCACTCTTCTATGGATTTCGAATATTTGGCAGACAATTAAATAGGCATGAGCTTGTAACTGTTCTCTTCTGGTTAACAATTGCATCAAAGAAGAAAGTGCTCTGTCTGTCTCTCTCTTTTTTTCCACTATCCCTTTTTATGAGGAGATTGGGCATAGCAAACATGAAAATGTTTGTGTCAGCTCCACAGACTAATGGGCTTATTCCCTCTACAGTCCACTGTCTGGGAATTGTTTCACAGAGTCAATTGTCTCTTGTCATCTCTTCAAGGTTCAAAAGATATGCATTTGTACAGTCACACATTAACACGTGGAGAGGATGAAGTTGTAAATGGCTGAAATTGATGGGTTATTGTATTTTATTTAAATGGTATTATCATATAATAAAAACTAAAACTAAAGTAAAAACATAACCATTCTCTTGGTAGGCTCTGATTTGATTCTGCAGTTGATTATACCAAGCAAGTAATGTTAGTTATAATTACTAAAACTGAAACTAAAATATATATTAATAAAATCATACTGATTTTAACTGAAATGAAGTACATTTTGAAAATGGTATTACAATTTTAAAAAGAAAAAAAGAAATGTCTCGGTTACGTATGTAATCATTGTTTCCTGAAGAGGGAATGAGATGCTGCATTAAAAAACGCAATGGGAACGCTTATATATCAATGTATCATGGAGCACAACACTCCTGGTTATGGAGTTCCAGCAGGCGGTCCTTCTGCTCCAACAACAGCAGAGCCACCTCTGGGAAATCCATCTTTTTTTTTCTTTAGAAAAAGTCTTTTTAGGCAACCAACCTGGTCGATCATTCTGTTAGCAAGGAGCTGGCATGCGATGTGGAGAGAGATGAGGAGAACACGGAGCATCAAACAGAAAACACTGTAATAACAAACGGAAACAAAAACGGCACTTAGCAGTGCAAACACTGGTCCAAGGAACATCCATATACTAGGCACACATAACGTCAACGATCGACAAAGACAATGGAGAACATGAAGGTATAAATAGATGGGGAAACGAGGAGCACCTGGCAACAACAAATGAGGGGTAGTGGTTAACATGACAATCTACAGAAATATAGAAGGGACACACAGGAGGAATGTGATGAGACACGGCGAGACTGTGACAATATTTATATATTCATATTCATTATTCATATATAATATAGTTATAATATATTATATTAATACAACATTTTGTTCACATGCAGTGCAATAATACAATTTAAAAAAAATTAAATCACAAAAAAAAAATGTTTTCTGTTGAGAGTGGACATTATATTAACGTTAATACAATAGCTGTTATGATCCTGTCACCAGCATGCTCACAGATTTGAGAATCACAGTGACCAGATACTGGCCCACATTTTACATATTCTACATGAATGGTAAACACAAAAATTCTCCAGTGCATAGAAACACAAAATACCTGGGAAATTCCAGATATGTGATGTTCACTTACATCTTCGAACAGGATTTAATTCCAGGTATAACTCTGTACAAAAATGTGCCTTTGACTCTTATTTATATTGTTAACTATATTCTAAATAAAAAATTTAAAAAAAACAAAGAAAATTATTTGGTTCATCATCTTTTCAGGTGTGTATCACAGCATTATTCATGACCATTCATGCCTATTCGCATGTTGCCTTTCTAAACAAAAACGCGTTTAATAAAATGTAAACCAATTGGCAGGATGATTTCCTCATCATTTTGAAGCATCAACTCTTGGCCACAAAAAAGTCTTGTGTAGTGTAAATTCTCTATAATAAACAAGGACATTAAACAAATTAACTAATTATTTGAGGCCATTACACGTGCGGTCCGTTAGCGCTACCACTGCGTTAGTGTGCGATGCGGAGAGAACTCGGAGACAAGGATGAATCAACAGAAATACTTTAATTCAAAAAGGCAAAACAAAAGGCACGCGAGGGTGCAAAACTCCACAGGAGAAACATTCAGGAAACATCCACACACTCGGAAGTAACATCGACTCACATTCAACGACTGACAAAGACATGATGCACATGGAGGTTTAAATACACAAGGAAATTACAAACAGGTGGCAAAACTAAAATGAGTGATCAATCTAACAAGACAGCTACGGGAACACATGAGGGACAAAACAAGAGGATCATGACAGGACTGTGACAGTAGCTCCCCCTCCCGGAAGGCGCGACCTCGCGCCTAAACAGGTCGACAGCGGAGGGAGGGAGGGGGACCAGGGGGAGGACCGAACAAAACATCAAACACTAAACCCTAACATGGGTGGGAGGGTGGGCACCCTGGTCCATTACAGAGTCCAAAAGGTCTCCAGGGTGGTACAGGCGGGACCAGGGGCCATGTGCGGGGATGTGTCCATGGAGGTGCAGGTGGGGTCAGGGGCCAGTCCAAGGGGAGTGTCCAGGGCGGAGCCGGGGGAACAGGGCACCAGGGAAGTCCAGGGTGGTGCCAGGGAAACAAACTCCCCAGTCGGCTGCGCCTCCTTCTCCCCACCCGCCCTCGGAGTTCCTTCACCCCCCCCCAATTTTTTTTTGAGAGGCCTCCCCGGTATCCCGTCGGGAGGCCTAGGTGGTCCTTGGTGAGGAGGCTCGAGTCCAGGGGGTGTCGGCAGGGCGAGGAGCTCAGGAGGCGCCAGAGGAGGAATTCGGAAGGCCGGCAGAGGTTCGGGGAGGTCTTGGAAGGCCGGCGGAGGTTCGGGGAGGTCTCGGAAGGCCGGCGGAGGTTCGGGGAGGTCTGGGTGGTCTGGGAGGTCTGGGAGAGGCGGTGGAACCGGCAGCGGCAGGTCGGGCCACGGCAGCTCTGGCGGGTCGGGCCACGGCAGCTCATCAGAGGCGGCCGCTCGAGGGAGACAGCTCATCAGAGGCGGCCGCTCGAGGGAGACAGCTCATCAGAGGCGGCCGCTCGAGGGAGACAGCTCATCAGAGGCGGCCGCTCGGGGAGACAGCTCATCAGAGGCGGCCGCTCCGGGAGACAGCTCATCAGAGGCGGCCGTTCCAGGAGACAGTTCATCAGATGGGGCCGCGAAGCTCGGGAGCGCTGGCGTGGCCGCGAAGCTTGGGAGCGCTGGCGGGGCCGCGAAGCTCGGGAGCGCTGGATCTCGGGTTGTGGAGCGGGGCTGGCGGTGTCCTCTGCCGGGCTGATGGTAAATAGCAAGCCGTTGCTCGTCAGCACCCACTCTACGTAGGCCGGGACATCCTTCTTAGGACCGTCCGCTGGGACGCATGCCCGGGACGTCCGGATAGTGAGTCAGGCACGCGAGGTTCAGGAACTCCTGGGTATGAAGTTCCAGCGAGCGGTCCTTCTGCTGTAGCAGGAGCAGGGCTACAGCAGGAATATCCATGTTTTTCTTTTCCTTTTGCAGAGTCTTTAAAGGCGACAAACCTAGTCCTTTTATGGGTGACCAACCCAGGTCAATCGTTCTGTAAGCACTGCATGCGGTCCGTTAGCGCTACCACTGCGCTAGTGTGCGATGCGGACAGAACTCGGAGACAAGGATGAATCAACAGAAATACTTTAATTCAAAAAGGCAAAACAAAAGGCACGCGAGGGTGCAAAACTCCACAGGAGAAACATTCAGGAAACATCCACACACTCGGAAGTAACATCGACTCACATTCAACGATTGACAAAGACATGATGCACATGGGGGTTTAAATACACAAGGAAATTACAAACAGGTGGCGAAACTAAAATGAGTGAACAAACTAAAAAGACAGCTACGGGAACACAGGAGGGACAAAACAATAGGATCATGACAGGACTGTGACAATAATGTTTAATGCACTGAAATAAATTAGTTTCACTGAAAAAATATTTATCATTTAATCAAGACAGAAAGGTCAAATTTTGGCAATTCAAAAGTTGTCGCCTATACAGAAATTGAACAAATTTACTGCAAATACAAAAATGTGTTAGCAAATTAAGTAATGGTGCTGTGAGATCCAAATTTAATATATTGTATGACTTGAGCTTGAAGGACTGCATCCATGCGATTTGGCAAGGATTCATACAATTTATTGATGAAGGTATCAGAAATAGCAAAGAAAAAGGTGTCTTGCATGTCTCCCAGAGTTCATCAGTATTCTTTGCTTTTCGTTTTCCATGCTTCTTCTTTCATCCTACGCCACAATATGCTTAATTAAATTCATATCTGGTCACTGGGCTGGCCAATCCTGGAGCATCTTCTTCGCCTTGAGGAACTTTGATTTGGAGATCGAAGCATGCGATGGAGAATCCTGCCGCAGAATTTGGCCTCTTTTATGGTTGGGAATATAAGAAGTAGCTGAGATTTCTTAGTATTTTAAACTACTGATGTTGTGTATATTTTAAAAAAGTTGTGTTTACAGAACTCACTAACAATGTCTTTTTTTAAAATGGTTTTAAGTGTATTATGTGCTTAAAACTCTAATTTAAAAAAAAACTTGAAAGTGGGTGGATAAAATAAGGGGGGGGGGTCTAAAACAGGTGCATATTTCAGAGGGAGGGGTGGGGCTGGGGTGGGGCTCATAACCTTTGACAGTATCTCAATCTTTTTTTTTTTTGTCATGTGGTACCCTCATTGACAGGGAACGATGCAAGGTGATAAAGACTTACAGCCTCCTACACAATGCAACAACTACCTGGAACATCCAGACATGAAGTGACAACAACACGACACAGGACAGCAAACACACTGGGATTAAATAGGGAACACATGAGGAAAGGTAACGAGACGGGGATCAATAAAGGGAAACGAGGGAACAAGATGGGCGGGGTTTCAAAATCACAAGACACAACAAAAGGGTGGGGGGGCTAACCTGTTCGCTATTGTTGATGGGGCGGGGAGACCTGTTTGCGATTGTTGACGGGGTTAATCAGCCAAGTCAAGTCAAGTCACCTTTATTTATATAGCGCTTTTTACAATGTAGATTGTTTCAAAGCAGCTTTACATTGGTCACAGAAAAAAACAATATGAACAAAGTTTGTTTGGCTGAACAGTAGCCCCAAAAGAGCAGCGAATCAATACAATTGATGAATTTTAAGTGTTAAGTTTCCCCAACTGAGCAAGCCATAGGCGACAGCGGCAAGGAACCAAAACTCCGGCAGGTGACATAATGAATGAAGAACAGAATGGAGAAAAAACCTTGGGAGAAACCAGGCTCAGTCGGGGGACCAGTTCTCCTCTGGCCAACAGCCAAACAGTGCATGATTATTATATTGATAACAATTCAAGTCCAATATGAAGTCCAATTTGGTCCGGTTAGAGATGGGTTCATGATCGTCCCAGGGGAGGGTCAAGTAGAATCACGGTCTCCGCAGACACTGCTGTGCTTGTGTCCAGGTGCAGGTCCTTCATCTGATCTGGATACGGCTTGGATCTGGCTGACCACGGTAACCTCGGAATAAACAGAGACCAATATCAGCGTAGATGCCATTCTTCTTCTGATGTATCGAGTACATCAGGTGTTATGGGAATGTTCCCGGTTCCGGCTGACCTAAATTATGCAGCCTAACAATCATTTTACATGATTTGGATTAAAAATGTATGTATAATGTGTTATGTGTATGCCAGGCTGAAGAGATGTGTTTTTAGTCTACATTTAAACTGACAGAGTGTGTCTGCTTCCCGAACTGTAATAGGAAGACTGTTCCAGAGTTTAGGAGCTAAATAGGAAAAGGATCGACCGCCAGCAGTTGACTTTGATATTCTAGGTATTATAAGCTGGTCAGTATTTTGGGATCGTAATAGACGTGAAGGACTGTAATGTGTTAAGAGATCGCTCAAGTACTGGGGAGCTAAACCATTTAATGCTTTGTAAGTCATTAGCAAGATTTTAAAATGTATTCGCTGTTTAATAGGAAGCCAGTGCAGGTTTGACAGAACTGGGCTAATATGCTCATACTTCCTGGTTCTAGTAAGAACTCTAGCTGCTGCATTTTGGACCAGCTGGAATTTGTTTATTAAGCGTGCAGGGCAACCACCTAGTAAAGCATTACAATAAACTAGCCTTGAACTCATAAACGCATGAACTAACTTTTCCGCATTTGTCTTAAGCATATCCACACGATGCCGGCGCGTTCCTTATCCGATCTTTTTTTTCCTCGTTCAAAAAAAAATATCAGCGTCCACACAATACCACTGAAACCGACTGAATCTGGTGTAGTTTATGTGCCAGACCAGTATGGGGCGCTGTAATTCTGCCACAGATAATACACTATACACAGAGAAGAAGACTTTGAGCATGCGCATTGTTGTTGCTGTTCAGTGTTGCCAGATTGCTAGTTACCTTTTTGTCACGTCCGACCGGAAAAAAATGCATTGGGCTGGTTGATAAAATTTGGGATGGTTTTTGATGCATAAAATCGCTCAACATTGTTCATTATTTAAAAGAGTACGCACTTTGGGCTGGTATTTTTTAAATGGGAGGGTTTTAAGCTGTAGCTGCGCTGGAATCTTCAGTCCAATCTGGCAACACTGTTGCTGTTACTGTGACGCAGCCGACACGTGATGTGATGACATCATCGGTAAACAAAAAAATATACGTATTGGCCGTCCACACGATACCGCAAGGGTGTCGGATTCAGATCCACTTTAGGACCCGGTATAAAAAGTGAGTGGATTCAGTCTCCCAAATCGCCGGATGCGTGTGGACAGAACACCAATCCGATAAGAAATGTATGCGGATGCAGTGATCCGCGTCTCTGTGTGGACGGGGCCTTAGAGAGCATATGTCGTAATTTAGATATATTTTTAAGATGGAAGAAGGCCGTTTTACAGATGCTAGAAACATGTCTTTCAAATGAAAGATAGGTATCAAAGAGCACACGCAGGTTTCTAACTGACAACGAAGACTTGACAGAACAGCCATCGAGTGTTAGGCAGTAGTCTAGATTATTACATGCTGAACTTTTTGGTCTAATAATTCGAATCTCTGTTTTTTCAGAATTAAGCAGTAGAAAGTTATTAGTCATTCAATTTTTTATATCAGTTATGCATTCTGTTAATTTAGTGAATTTGTTAGTTTCATCAGGATGAGAAGAAATATAGAGCTGAGTATCATCAGCGTAACAGTGAAAGCTAATGCCATGCTTCCTAATAACTGCACCCAAAGGAAGCATGTACAGGGTGAAAAGCAATGTTCCTAGTACTGAACCTTGAGGAACTCCATACTGAACCCGTGATCGATATGACACCTCCTCATTTACTGCTACAAACTGATAACGGTCAGATAAATATGATTTGAACCAGGCTAATGCAACTCCACTAATGCCAACATAATTTTCAAGTCTATTCAGAAGGATTTTGTGGTCGATTGTATCAAATGCAGCACTAAGGTCCAGTAACACTAACAGAGAGATACAACCACGATCGGATGATAAGAGCAAATCATTTGTAACTCTAATGAGAGCAGTCTCAGTACTATGATATGGTCTAAATCCTGATTGTAAATCCTCGTAGATGCTGTTTCTTTCTACAAAGGAACATAGTTGTGAAGATATTGCCTTTTCTAGAATCTTTGACAAAAAAGGTAGATTCGATATTGGCCCTATGATCTCTGGAAGCATCTCTTTCAGTAGCTTAGTTGGTATTGGGTCTAGCCTACATGTTGTTGATTTTGATGATTTAACGAGTTTAAACAATTCTTCCTCCCCAATAGCAATGAAGGAGTGGAATTTTTCTTCAGGGACACTAAAATGTACTGTATTTTGTGATATTGTAGTAGACGGTTGCATGGTTATAATTTTCTCTCTAATATTATTGTGTTGTCCTTTAAGGAATATCATTTTCTAATGCTTTATTTTTATTGCACTGGTTCTTAGGAAGAATGTGAAGTTCTTTACTTATTTTTCTGTTTTTCTTCCTAATTTGTAAACCTTAATATAATCCGCTATGTAACTTCGTTAATTGTTCAGCCACCGAGAGAGATAACATAGTGCGCAATCGTGCAATGTTTCTGAGATGAAAAAATGAAGTTTTGACCATATTCTGTACATGCGGATCGAATGTTAGATTTGCATCGAATATCACCCCCAGATTTTTACATTTTGTTTGAAATGACTTTAATGAGTTACTAAAGACGAGCTAGCATTGATGCTAACGGCTACATTTTGAATAGCACTTATTGTTTGTGTTATAGTTGTGTATAATTGAATGTTTAGCTAAGACATGCACACTGAATGTTGTTGTATTGTTTATTACAGTTTTCACCATATGCTACATGAACAAGATAAAGGGAAAGTAAATGGTTAACCTTGCTACGACCTTGTCTTCATTGGCTGTGGTTTAACTTGGTGTTTAGTCAGAGTTTCTACACACTGCACGAGAACACTACAGTGAAAAAGCACCATTTGATTTTTGAAGTGGTTAAGATGGCAACGAGCAGCAAGTCGTCTGTGTGCAGCGCTAGAAGTGGCAAGTCATCCACATCATCATCGAGTGCGGCCCTTGCCCGGGCCAGAGCCGAAGCTGCTAAAGTTAGAGCATCATATGCTAGCCAAGAGGCTAAACTGAAAATTGAAAAAGCTCAAAATCAACTGGAAACAGTAAGATTAGACACTGAGTTGGAAGTGTTAACTCTACATAGAGAAGCCGATGCGGCTGCAATGGAAGCGCAAGTGCTGGAAGATGCTGAACTTTCAATGCATGCAGCAGTAGAAAGAGGAAGATCTGAATCAGAGAATGTTAAAATTGAACGTGTCAGTGAATATGTCAATTCTCAAATCAACCTCCAGAGTCATTCTCCCTCTCCACTCTTATCAACCTTACCTGTCGCTCCTCCATTCCACGCTGACTCACATAACAGCTTTATAACATGGAGTCCGCCTGAGAAAGACATTTCACATGCTCAGTCTATCAACAGGCCAAGATCTGAGAAAGCTGATCTTGTAACAAACCTACCTGATAAGTCTGAAGTCAGAAACTTCATTATGAACGAGCATAATAAGCCATATGTTCCTCGATATGTTCCTCCAACTAGCACACCACCTCAGACAGAGCCTTTGGCACAGTATTTAGCACGACGAGATCTTGTCAGTTCAGGACTGTACCAATTCAATGATAAGCCAGAGAATTATCGGTCATGGTATTCTTCATTCACCAGTGCAGCCTGTGAAGTGCATCTCACAGCAACGCAAGAATTAGACCTAATGACTAAATGGCTGGGAAAGGAATCTAGTGAACAGGTGAAACGCATCCGCTCAGTGCATGTCAGCAACCCTAATGTCGCTTTACACAAAGCATGGGAAAGGCTACGTGAGTGCTATGCTGCACCAGAAATCATTGAAAGATCACTGTTTCAGCGGTTGGACAGTTTCCCTAGAATTTCAGCTAAAGACCACACCAATTTGCGTGAACTTGGGGATTTGCTCATGGAAATCCAAGGGAGTAAAGAAGATGGTTACCTCACAGGTCTGTCATACCTTGACACTTCACGTGGTATTGGACCTATTGTAGAAAAGCTTCCATACGGGCTTCAGGACAGGTGGGTGACTTCTGGGTCATGGTACAAAGAAGAAAATCACAGTCCATTTCCACCTTTTGAGTTTTTCTGTAAGTTTGTTTGCTCTGAGGCAAAGAGGCGAAACGATCCAAGCTTTATGTATCAAAGCAGTGCTATAACACCCACAAAGCTTGACAGATCCACTGTGAAGAGTTTCCATACCAACAAACCCATCTCAGTACACAAGACAGATGTGCGTGTTGCCAGTGACGACCCCAACAAAATCTGTCCATTACACAATAAGCCACACCCTTTGAAAAAATGCAGAACATTCAGAAACAAACTCCTCGATGACAGAAAAGTCTTCCTCAAAGAGAAAAGAATATGTTTCAAATGCTGTTCTTCGGTTTCCCACCTTGCCAAAGAATGCAAGGCTTATGTGAAGTGCATTGAATGTGGCAGCACCAGTCATGATGCAGCCATGCACCCTGGCCCATCATCTCAAGCAGTTAAGGCTCCTTCACCGTCACAAGAGGACGGCGGGGAGGGAGAAGATCATCCTAACACAGCTGTTGTCAGTTCAAGTTGTACAGAAGTTTGTGGTCCAGGTCAGTGGAGCCGCTCATGCTCAAAAATCTGCCTCGTGAAGATATACCCCATGGGTTCCAAGGACAAGGCCATCAAAGCCTATGTAATTCTGGACGACCAAAGTAATCGTTCATTAGCCAGACCAGAGTTCTTTGAGCTGTTCAATGTGGAGAGCAAGCCATTCTCATACCATCTCAGAACTTGCTCTGGTGTCATAGAAACGTCCGGCAAGAAAGCGGAAGGATTCCAAATTGAGTCACTGGATGGAAAAGTTCTCATCTCTCTTCCCCCACTCATTGAGTGTCATGAAATCTTGAATAATCGATCTGAAATTCCAACGCCAAGTGCAGTTCTACACCAGCCTCATCTCCAACACATTGCCAAGTACATTCCAGAATTGGAACTAAATGCAGAAATACTTCTGCTACTTGGAAGAGATGTCATTAGGGCACACAAAGTCAGGCAGCAGGTCAATGGACCAAGCAATGCTCCATTTGCCCAACGATTGGACCTGGGCTGGGTAGTAATAGGAGAAGTGTGTCTAGGTAACGTACATAAACCAACGGTAAGCACAATCAAGACCAATGTGCTAGAAAGTGGTCGCCATTAAATTTTTCAACCCTGCACAAGCTTTATGCAGATCAAAGAGATGCAGCAAAACTGTAACATGTCTGGCAAAACAACTAAGAAGACGTTAGGGCAGACAGTGTTTATCAGAACTGAACATGACAACAAACCTGCTCTATCTGTGGAAGACAAAGCTTTCTTTAAAATAATGGACACAAATATTTACAGAAACGATACTAACAGCTGGGTAGCTCCTCTACCATTCAGAGAACCACGCCAGCCCTTGCCAAACAACAAACAGCTGGCAGTTAATTGTTTTACATCCCTGCAACGTACTCTGAAGAGGAAACCAGAAATGCAGCAACAGTATGTGGCATTCATGGAAAAGATCTTTTCTAATGGACATGCTGAGGTAGCGCCACCACTAAGTGGAGATGATGAGTGCTGGTATCTTCCAACATTTGGGGTCTATCATCCTAAAAAACCCAATCAGATCAGGGTTGTCTTTGACTCCAGCGCTCGATACTCCGGTGTCTCTCTCAACGATGTGCTCCTCACAGGCCCCGACTTCAATAACTCTCTAGTGGGTGTCCTCCTACGCTTTCGGAAAGAGAAAGTTGCAATTGTAACGGACATTCAGCAAATCGATTTGCTCCACTGTTTCTTGGTGTGGGAAGACCATCGCAACTTCCTACGTTTTTTATGGCACAAGGACAATGATGTCAGCAAGGAAATAGTTGAAATAGTTGAGTATCGAATGAAGGTCCACGTCTTTGGAAATGGGCCATCTCCTGCAGTGGCCATCTATGGGCTGCGAAAAGCCATCAGAGAAGGTGCAAAAGAGCATGGTGATGATACTGTCAAGTTTGTGGAAAGACATTTTTATGCTGATGATGGTTTAGTATCTGTACCGTCTGAAGCGGAGGCAATCGATTTGCTCCAACGAACACAGGCCTCATTAGCAGAGTCAAACCTCCACTTACACAAGTTTGCTTCAAACTCTCAGACAGTCATGAAAGCTTTCCCACCTGAAGAATGTGCTCCAGTAATCAAGGACCTAGATCTGAGTGGAGAAACATCACCCACGCAACGGAGTTTAGGTTTGCTGTGGGAGATCCCGAGTGATACATTCACGTACTCCACATCAATCAATGACAAACCATTTACTCGCCGTGGAGTCCTCTCCACTGTCAACAGTGTTTTCGATCCTCTGGGTCTACTGGCACCTGTCACGATCCAGGGAAGAGCGCTTCTGAGAGAACTCACCGCTGAACTGTCAGATTGGGACACACCACTCCCGAAGGACAAATTAAGTAGATGGGAAGCCTGGAGAGATTCTCTCCAAGACCTAAAACAGCTTCATGTTCAGCGTGCATGCACAAAAACCTCACTCACTGAAGCGGTGCACACAGTATTGTGTGTATTCTCGGATGCATCGACCAAGGCCATAGGTGCTGTGGCGTATCTGAAAGCACATCAGAAAGATGGGCAAGTTGAAGTAGGATTTGTTATGGGCAATATTTATAACGAGACAAAACGATTCTATATGTACGTTCACAACAGAGTTCAACGTATCCGTCAGTCCTCAAAACCTGAGCAGTGACACTATGTACGGACAGAAGAAAATCCTTGTCAAGATCCTTATCTGCATCCTCCCTGGCAAAGACCTCTTGGTTCACCGGTCCCTCCTTCCTGCGTCAGTCAACTGCAGAGAAAATGCAATCGAATGAGACATTTCAGCTAATTGAACCTGAAAAGGATTCAGAAATCCGAACACAAGTACAAACGTGTGCTACTAACCTGGAAGAACCAGAGCTTACCTCTGACCGTTTCCAACGATTCTCCACCTTTACCTCTTTAGTAAGAGGAGTAGCATTTCTAGTTCACATGGCAAAATCCTGCAAACACACGAACCAAAAAAGTAAATGCAAAGGTTGGCACCGATGTGACTTACCTCGTACTCTGGATGAAATGGACCAAGCAAGGAATGTAATTCTTAAAGCAACACAAAAGGCTGCTTTTGCAAAAGAACTTTCCGCTCTCCAAGTTAAACAAGCAGTATCCAAAAGTAGCCGCTTATGGAAACTCAGTCCAATCATAGAAGATGATTTAATTTGTGTTGGAGGACGACTAAAATACTCAGAGGTTACAACTGCAGAAAAGATCCCAATAATTCTTCCAAAAGATAGCCACGTCTCCCTACTGCTCACCCGACATCACCATGAGAAAATGAAACACCAAGGCCGTCACTTGACGGAAGGAGCGATCAGGGCAGCGGGATTGTGGATCTTGGGAGGCAAGGCGTTAATCAATGCAGTAATTAAAAAATGCATAACTTGTCGCAAGCTTCGTGGAAAACTGGAGGAGCAACACATGGCAGACCTGCCTTCTGAACGACTCTCAACCTGCCCTCCCTTTACTTATGTGGGCCTTGATGTATTTGGACCCTGGTCTATCATGACCAGACGCAACAGGGGAGCACAGGCAGAGAGCAAGCGGTGGGCTATTATGTTCTGCTGTATGAGTTCAAGAGCTGTACATGTCGAGGTCATTGAGTCTATGGACACGTCAAGCTGCATAAATGCTCTCAGACGATTCTTTGCACTCAGAGGACCTGCAAAGCAGCTCCGTTCCGACTGTGGTACAAATTTCATTGGAGCTAACAAGCAGCTTGGAATGGACAAAATGGTGCAGAGGTACCTCAGCGAGCAAGGATGCAGCTGGGAATTCAACCCACCACACAGTTCTCACATGGGAGGCTCATGGGAGCGTATGATTGGCATTGCCAGAAGAATCTTAGATTCAGTGTTTCTGCAACTGAACACTCGCTTAACTCATGAAGTTCTTTGTACACTAATGGCAGAAGTTACTGCTATCATCAATGCACGACCACTCTTACCTGTGTCTACAAACCCGGAACAACCTTTCATTCTTTCACCGTCAATGCTCCTAACACAGAAGACAGGAGTGCCACCTCCTCCTGGAGGCTTCTCAGTCAAGGACCTGTACACTAAGCAATGGAGACAAGTTCAAGCTCTTGCAAACCAGTTCTGGACCCGCTGGCGTCGTGAATGCTTACCTTGCTTTCAACACAGACAGAAGTGGACAGTACCTCGCAGAAATCTTCAAATCGGAGATCTAGTTCTGCTCAGGGACAAGCAGGTAGCCCGCAACTGCTGGCCCATGGCCAGAATCACTACTATATTCCCTGGAAAAGATGGACATGTAAGAAAGGTTGAAGTGACAACAAGTGACCAAGGCAATATAAAAACCTTTCTAAGGCCAATTGCAGAAGTTGTCCTACTTCTACCCAAAGACTGATCTAGAGGTTAAGGTTCAGCACTCTCACAAATTCATAGTGACCTCACATAGGTCAGGCGGGGAGTGTGTTGTCCTTTAAGGAATATCATTTTCTAATGCTTTATTTTTATTGCACTGGTTCTTAGGAAGAATGTGAAGTTCTTTACTTATTTTTCTGTTTTTCTTCCTAATTTGTAAACCTTAATATAATCCGCTATGTAACTACGTTACTTCCGTTAGAAAATCAGCAAATTCTTTGATAAAGTCTGTATGGTGCCCTGGTGGCCTGTATAGAATAGCCAGCACAAAAGTTAAACAGGAATTATTACTTGCACTAGATCATTTTACTTTAAGCACCATCACTTCAAAAGAATTATATTTCAAATTAGACCTTTGAGCAGTACTGATCGTGTTACTATAAATTACAGCAACACCTCCTCCTTTACCTTTCAGACGAGGCTCATGTTTATAACAGTAATCTTGAGGGGTTGACTCATTTAAAGTAATATAATTGTCTGGTTTTAGCCAAGTTTCTGTCAAACACAGCATATCTAGTTTATGATCTGTAATCATATCATTTACAATAAGTGCTTTTGAGGAAAGGGATCGTATATTCAGTAACCCAAGCTTTATCATTTGTTCATTTGTGTTATATCTGTTCTTAGTTGTTTGTAAATCAATTAAATTTTTACTCTTAAACGGTTTTGAGAGTTTTTTGTATTTGCTAATTCAGGGAACAGACGGGGAACAGACCTCTATAGGATGATATCTAGGTGAAAGAGTCAGAATCAAGAATCAGCCCAATGCTTGTTCCCGGTCGGTCAGAAAGCAGCTCCTGTCAGTTAATAAGAGCCTCGTTAAATTGTACGAGAGGTTCTGTTAAAAATAAATTGTGATTTTAAACACAGAACATGTGGAGACTGAAGAGCCGCAAAAGTGCAGTCAAAGAGCCGCATGTGGCTCGCGAGCCTCGGTTTGGTCACCCCTGGTGTAGAACATCCATTCAGTTACTTTCTTTTGTAAATTAAATTCTCATCAAGTACATCATTCAACAATTGAAAGGGATTTATTTGGTGATATTATTCCTATTGTGTTTTCTCTGACTATAATCCATTGACTTCTTTACATTCTTTGCAGAGCCGCAGTCAACAACTAGTTCAATGGGCTCTCTTTTTACAGCCCAAAGTGCGTACTCTTATAAATACTGAAAATGTTGAGCGATTTTATGCATCAAAAACCATCCCAAATTTTATCAACCAGCCCAATGCATTTTTTCCCGGTCGGATGTGACAAAAAAGTAAATAGCAATCTGGCAACACTGAACAGCAACAACAATGCGCATGCACAAAGTCTTCTTCTCTGCGTATAGTGTATTATCTGTGGCAGAATTACAGCGCCCCATACTGGTCTGGCATATAAACTACACTGGATTCAGTCGGTTTCAGTGGTATCGTGTGGACGCTGATTTTTTTTTTTTGAACGAGGAAAAAAAAGATCGGATAAGGAACGCGCCGGCATCGTGTGGACGTGGCCTTATTCTTTAGAGATAGGGGCGTGGTAAATATTCTGGCTGACACCTTTTCCGTGATCCTGGTGACTCTGGATAACCTTAGTGGTTTGTCACTTTCCTTTTGTATTTTTCTCACCTTAAATGTTTATTTTCTCAGGCCCCAAGAATTGCTGTAAATGAAGATGCCAAGAATAAGATGGAAGAGATGTGGTAAAGTGCTGGTGATGGGATCATTTAAATTTAATAAAACAGTGTTGTCGTGTTGAATGTTAAATTTTGCATCTAACGATTTTGTGTTCACCCTATTTGTTCTGCCGAACTGTAACAATTGGGGGCTCGCCTGTTTCAATTTCTATTATTTATCTCTTTGCTGAGATGTGTTCAGGAATGTTTTAAGTGCATGTGCTGAACTTTTCTCCTTTTTGTTGCAGTTACAATCCAAACTGTAACTGTAACTGTAAATGATTTTAGCTGAGAAGACAAAAAAGTTAGAAGCTGTATCTTGTTTCAATCATCTATATACTTGAATAATTATATCTACATATGATTAGCATATATATCTACAAATTTGTATTTTGATTACCTACATTGTATATATTATATGCAACATATTAGAATTATAAGAATCTTTTAATAGTTTATAGATCAACAGCTGCACATGAATTGGCTTCCAAACAAAGGATATTTTCCCTCTGGACAATTTCATCTTTCCAATTGATCAAGCCGAAACTCAGAGGGTATGACCTCTGTTCAACTTAAATGCCAACTTCACAGTGACCTCCCTCTCTTTCTTCTCCTGGTTGCGCTACGTGTGGGACTAGAAACCTGGTCTGACTGTAAGCCATGTGCAACTTCCTTGGCAATAATGGTGTCAGACTAACATTGACAACATTAATCATAATTCCTTCATTCAATATGGAAGATATTGATGACAACTTTAACAACATTGACTCACAGAACCATCAAGACCAGCTTCAGAACTTCACAGACTGTTTCAACTGGAAAGACTTTGGAAGTATTGTATATTTAACAAGGTGCTTTGAGAATAAGCTGATTGTTCTTGTCGTGTTAAAATGACTCTGTGGCGAAGAGGGCGGGGTCGAGGAACGTGAGATTGTTAGATTATATAGATTGTTTGTTTGTTTTGTAGTTTGTTATTTACTTTGTGTAAATTAGAAAAATTCTGCATAGTTTTCTTTAGAGATAAACCCTGTGCATTCTGTAGCTATGTTTTCTTGTTCCCAAGGTTTTCCTAATACACATATGTGTCTAAATGTAAATTATTAAATAAATAGCCTGATGAAACATCTGATCAAACCTTTTTATATTCATATCAAGTTGAAATCTGGATATAAATCAGAAATTTTAACTTTTTTTGGTTAGTTAAAAGTAGATGAATATAGATAAATATAGGTAAAAGTTCTTAAACATCATTGCTTTGGCTCTTAGCTTAGTAACAAAGATTCTCATGTTTGATGTCTACATTGAGTCTTCCTGAGAATATTCTCTTTTGAGAGGAATGTTCTTGGATGAAAGCCAGAGCCAGAGTCTCACGGGCTCTTCTCCAAGTGCAATGACACCTGGACGAAGGCGTGAGCTGAGGGGACCGCGACTTCGGATTCCAGACTGTGAAAAATAAGTGGCTGGTAACCTATACTACACTCAATGGAGAAAGGCCTGTAGACGATACAGGCAACAAGTTATTTGTGTACTCAACCCATGGGTGTAGCTGGCTCCAGGAGGAAGGATTCTTGGATGCCAAACATCTCTCTAAATCTCGATTGACTCAGTTTGGCCAATGCTTTGGTGATGGAAACCCAAAGATAGGCTTACACTTGTACCCAGTAATCAACAAAACTCTCTCCAAAATTTGTAAATAAATTGGGGCTCCTTGTCAGAGACCACATCCATGGGGAGGCCATGTATGCGAAAGACGTGTTCAATGACAGCCACCACTGTTTCCTTAGCAGATGGTAATTTAGATAAGGGAATAAAGTGAGCCGCCTTTGAGAACTAGTCCACTACAGTCAAAACGACCGTGTTACGCTGGGAGAGTGGCATATCTGACAAAGGATATTAAGCAGCATGGAGGATGCCTGGGCCAGGGACTCGCGGAAGACGCACTAGAAGGTTTACAGAAGGAGATCCTGATACAGTTTGGGAAAGGAATGGTGGCGTCAACGTATTTTGTCGCTGACATGAGAGTCTGATTGTCGACGAATCAGACAGTTTGACGAGACCGGACAGTGACTGCAAGCTGTAGGTTGTATTTAAGGCGTCCTGAGAAGGAACAGGTGGAAAGGTGTTCAGGTGTTCAGTATTCCAGAGATTGGGACCATGTAGAAGGAGTGAACAAGTCCGGTGTGAGGGGCGTGGCTGGATCCGTGACATGGCTGAGCTCAAGAGATGGGAGAAAGTTGTAGAAAGTCAACCATCACTGCAGTCGGGGCTTTATGGGACAGTGGCTCAACGGAAAACACCTGAAGGACTCAAAGTAGGTGAGAAATAAAATTCTGGTTTTAAAATTCTGATGGGACCAAGATAGAACTTTTTGGCTTTAATTCTAATTGATATGTGTGGAGGAAACCAGGCACTGCTCATTGTCTATCCAATAGAGTCCCAACAGTGAAGCATGGTGGTTGTTAGTGATGTTACGTATGACACCGAAGCTTCGATGCGCGTATCGCTCATGTGACACAATTTGAAATGAAGCGCTGTATCGGGGTGTGTATTGGTTTCGCCGAGTCACGTGATCGATGACAAATGAAGCCTCACTTTCTGTCCAATCACGTGCGCGTTTCACTTTGCGTGCCAGAAGCTTCAAACCCCCAGATCTTCCTTAACGAGTCCTTGTTGACTCAGTCTGATTGATGGTTTTGTGAGGAGAGTCAAGAGAGTTCTTATTGGTATACACACACACAATTATAGTACATGTATACAGTGTGATACATGTGTGATATCAAGTAAAATGTGGTTTTAATTATAAGTTTTTACAGACAGCGGCATGTGCGGAGAAGGAGGGGGGGGGGGGGGGGGGGGGGGGGGTGGTGTATGGAGACACTTGATTCTGTATCGTACCTTGCACGAACGCTACATAACTTAAATTAACATAACTTAGCTTACGTATTTCTTTTTAAACTTTTCTATTGTATATTATTGTTTTGATTTTTTTTCGATTTGTATTCGTTTGATCACTTTTCTTACCTTTTTTCCCCTGACTACCCCCACTTTCACTTTCACTTGACGCAGAGCTTTTAACGAAATACCTGTCATGGGAAATCTGCTTCTCCTTTATCCACAACAACAGAAGCCTCTTCATCTCATAATTTATATTCGAACATAACTTCGATATAATCGCCATGCACTTGGAAGGATTTACATTCTTGATAACATCCTTCTGCTTTAGGATGATATCGTGGATGTACTGCGATCATAGGTGAGAGATAGATCTCTCACTCGGACACACGCTCATAATGATAAGAGAGAGAGAGAGAGAGAGAGAGAGAGAGAGAGTATGCCTACGTTAGATCTTATTGAATCATATAAATTCATATTATATTTTATTGTCACACTTTATGGGTAAATTATTATTGTTTTTATGGATACATTAAACACAAACATATAAAGCTTTTATTTGTACACATAGCATTGAAACGATGGAGTGTGTTGTGATTGCTTCATCTGACAGAGCTTCTTTCACAGGCTTCTGCCTGCTTTATTTTAAATAAGCACCAGATGGCGCTGTTCATGACACTCGTGAAGCCTCGAATCTTTTCCCGAAACAGTCAGGGTGAAGCCTCAGTGCTTCATGAAGCCTCATTTCCACATCCCTAGTGGTTGTAGCATCATGCTGTGGGGGTGTTTTTCAGCTGCAGGGACAGGACGAGGACGGTTGCAATCGAGGGAAAGACGAATGCGGCCAAGTACAGGGATATCCTGGACCAAAACCTTCTCCAGAGTGCTCAGGACCTCAGACTGGGCCGAAGGTTTACCTTCCAACAAGACAATAACCTTAAGCACACATCTAAAATAACAAAATAGTGGCTTCACAACAACTCTGTGACTGTTTTTTAATGGCCCAGCCAGAGCCCTGACTTAAACCCAGTGGAGCATCTCTGGAGAATCCTAAAAATGGCTGTATACCAACGTTTACCTTATATAGACAGGTGTGTGGCTTTGCTTATAAAGTCCAATCAGTATAATCAAACACAGCTGGACTTAAATGAAGGTGTAGAACCATTTCAAGGATGATCAGAAGAAATGTACAGCACCTGATTTAAATGTATGAGTGGCATAGAAAAGGATTTGAATACTTAGTGATATTTTAGTTTTTGTTTTTCAGTAAATCTGCAAAAATGTCAACAATTCTATGTTTTTCTGTCAATGTGGTGTGCTGAGTATAGATTAATGATGGAAAAAAATGAACTTAAATGATTTTAGCAAATGGCTGCAATATAACAATGAGTGAAAGATTTAAGGGTATAAAAATTTGCTATAAAAATGTACATACACTATATGTGTTTGCTAACAACAAAAGGCATATGTGCACAAACTAACAGCAGAGATTGTAACGGCTACTTTGTTTATGTTGGGAATATACCTTTAAGAAGGCATTTGCTGTTATGCTCAGGCTGTTCTGGTGTGTGTGTGCGGGGAGGAGAGTGTTTTTGAGTGAGGAGAGATATGGCAACATTGCAAACACATGTCCAACATTGCAAACACAATTTCGCTCACAGTAAACACAGTCACAACACACATAAACACATTCGCTTCATTAAACAGTCATTTCGCTCGTGCACAGTTCTGAAAATACATGCGGTTACTATGCTTTCTTTAAAAAGTCTGAAATGCTTTGTTGCTTTTTGCCCTTAACGTCTTCTTGAAAACAAATGCTTCTATCAGTAATGACGTCTTTAATGATGTCAATGTAATCTGAGAATTCCTGGACAATGAAGGCGAACCCCTGTGCCTTCTCTTCCAAGATAGCATCTGTAAGACTTGATTTTTGCGTGAGTTCTTCTGCGGCTGCATGGCACAGTGCTGCAAGAGTGAGCGAAGCGTCATTGGATTGAGTGACTATACAGACCGTGATGCACGTGGAACGCGGACTCAGCGCATGCGCAGTGAATTCAGTCCTATCACTGTGCTATCACAGTGCTAAATAGCGAATTTGGCGGTTCCACTTCAAAAATGTCGACATAACAGGGTTGGCGAGTTATATTATTATTACCTATATTATTTATGTACTAAGTATTGGCTAGTGTTTTTAAAATAAATTACTTTAAAAGTATATAAAAGTAAAATATAAAGTATATTATTTCCATAACAAGTAGGCTAGTCTTTTCAAGTATATTATTATTATTTTTTTAAATCTATATTGGTTTGGCTGCTTAAGTGCACACTACTACTTTTTCAAAACCGCTGCCCAACTAATTTATTAATTTAGTGTAGCCTACTCTTTCCTCAATGCTGTCAAGTTATAACTCAAGAAAATATGAATGCGTAGGGAATATTCTTTTGAGGGAAAAGCTGCGGTGAGTTGTGTTTCTGCTCTCAGCCTCTCCTGTCTTGCAAAGCAAAGCTGCTGGTGTCTGTGTTCGCATATGTGATGTCAGACTAGTGTGGGTCATTTGAAGGTTAGCAGCCTTGGAAGGGTTCACAGAAAGTTCACTCGCATATATTAGGCAACTCAATCTTTCATTGTGTCGGAATGAACTAGTAGGCAATGAGCTGCATGCTGGAAGGAGCCGAAATTCGTCATTGCGTATTTAAACGTGATATATTTATACAATTATCTATCTTTACAGAGAACCTCTGACGCTAACCGGAACGGGACCGGCTACAACATCTAGCGGACCGTATTTATATCCGTTTAGCGATCATTTATATTCTGGAAAAGCAGGAATATCGCAAGTAATGATCTGGATGGGTCGCATGATTTTGCTACCTAGTGCCTGTGTGGAGATTCAGAGATTCACCCGTGCTAAAGCACAGTGAGAGTTTGATGGAGTTTCTGTGAACAACTGAAGGACAACCAGATTGATAGCTTAGTCTTTTATTCTTCAGTGAAATAAAGTGCATGATGTTTGATTGTATGGATGTATTATCGGGACACATGCTAGAGTTTTACTCGTCCAGTTCCTCGTCATGTATGTTGCAGGAGAAAGCGTTCAAAGCGTGCTTCAGCTGGCAACGCCGACGCACCAAACACTGTATGTTTATACTTCTTTTTCCTTCTATAAATGTTTTATAATGATTCATATATATGCTATGGTAAATCAGACTTTAATTGCTTTTTGCAATAATTAATTCAAATAAAGCATTAATTAACCATAACTAAAGTTACCATGGTAAAACTGTCTACCACGGTTTTTCAGTTGTATTCACTCTACCATTAGGCTACTTGTATTCACTTACCGTGGTAATATTTTGGACTTGTACCATGACATTTATTTAAATACTATATAAATTCCATGGTGTATAATAATGGTAATCATTCACTAACATGGTTTATATCCACCATGATTTTGGTATCTGATATATATCTATACCATGGTAAAGTCCTGGTCCTCTTTGTAAAGGTTTGTAATCGAGACACACACTGAACAAACTGGGTATACTATGATACAATTGTAAACTGTAGCATACATTACTGAAGAAATACTGATAGGCTTATACACTAAAACCATTTTAAGTACCATAGTATTATTCTTTTCTTTTTTTGACAATAATTGTATTAGTTTTTTGTTAGTGTTGGTAACTTGGTACACAATTTGTTGTATTGATAATTTACATTCTTTACACACAAAACACATACTTTACATCTAAATATTTGATGGTGCTGCTTGTAGTTAAAAATTGATATCGTTTATAATTGTTATTACCAAAATGATAATAATAATTTGAATAATTATTAGTAATATGTGAAGCACAGGCACTGTCTAGTAAAGTTGCCAAACATTTTAGTAATCAATTAATGACTATGGTCTAATGAAGAATCAAACATTAGGTCCTTATAGCAGAATGTTATTACATTAAAATACTTGTTCTTGCTTTAACTTGTACATGTCATAAAGCTTCTCACGTTCTCCAAGTGTGAGATACTATATTTTCACTCATTTTATCTGGTGTGTTGCCAATGTTGGAAATATTCTTTCCCCCCAGTTCGTTGATTTGCCATGTCAAAGAAAGACGCTACTCGTAAATAAATGAAATCAATTTAATAGAGAATCAAAAGAGCTCTGAGCTCAGGATTACAGGACCACAATGCCAAAAGCTGACATCTGGGCAGTCCAGAATGTCTTACAAGTCTATGAAAACAGTTTATATATTCTTGACTTTGGATTCCTCCCTCGAGTCCTTCTCTTCATACAGGGACTGTTATCAGGTAGCTTTCTTCTTCTCAGGATACTCCCCAGCAGTCAGCAATCTGCACACATGAATGCAAAAACACCCCTTGCCCCATCCCTTTCTTTCTGTATCTTCTCTGGCAAACAGGCAACGTCAACAGTTACAGCCTTGGACTTCTCACCCTGATTGCATTGTCCTGTGTTTTAGTAGAGAGAGAGATTTGCTTACATAAATAGAAACAGTAACTTTATGTTTGAACAGAAAATAACATAATACAATTTGGAACACTTTAAACTATTATTAAAATAAACACTTCAACACAATTCGGAACATTTTAAACTATATTTTCCTTCACCAAAAATATAAAAACTTTTATTAAATGAGGTTGCTTGAGTGCTCATGTGTTGTGAAAGCGCTTCCTCCACACTAGTCATTTAAATGTTTTTTTGGTCCTTTACTGACAAAAGCATTATTTATATTTACATCCTAATGATCCTCATGAAGATAGCACTGAGTGCATGTTCACTGTTCTTTCCCTGTTCATATTTTCACAGTGGACACAAATCAAAGCAAAGTGGCCCTGATCAGACTGCAGACGTCTGACACTGTCAACTGCTCACTCAAGCTCACTGAGATGCCCGCGTTCATGCTGCACTGAAGCGATTACCATAACCCATTCACTCAATGTGACTGAATAATATTTGAATTACTTTATGACTCACCTCATATATTCTTGTCTTTGTGAGCTCCATATTGAACTCTCCCCATACCTGCATGATCTCACCTAAGGTGAAAAATGCAACTGTATTTAAATAATAATAATAAAAAAAAATATGTTCTACAGTATCATGTGAGGGAATTCAGCAGAATTTTCTCAAATCATATTTGGTTGAGCAGCTATAAATAATTAAATATTTTTTCTATAGGCCAATAGATTATCTAGTAATCATCTCATTAAATTGGAAAATGATTGTCATTAGTGTGTATTGTGAAATTGCTGTGATAAAACAGATGCTTTGTGGTGCAATGAATTTACAAGATAATAAACTCTTGTTATTTATTGTATACTTTTTATGGTAACAGCAAAAAAATAAAAAATTCTAATAAGATTCCATTTAATTCTTGAATTGAAAAGCCTTCCATCAAGGTCAGCTGAGTATTTTAATTTACTTATTTTGAGTAATTGAAACTATTTATTAGGGACATGGAAAATGTGAGTTTACTAAAAACAGCAAACATTCACATTTTAAGCAGTAAGTATGCAAGTAGCATGTATGTATGATTTTATATATATATACATATATATATATATATAACATTTTTAAAGTTAATTAATAGTAGTGGTATTGTGGTAATAGTGGTATCATTGTTGAACAGGTCATTGGTGGAAGTAATAGAAGTAAACTGATATATACCGAATTTTCCACACCAGTCTCAGTTACGGGGTCTATTTCTGTACTCAACCCACACATAAGGCACATGCTAAAACATAAGGTCTACAAAAAAAGGTAACAGAACCAAAACAGTTGAGTTTAGTTGAACTTTATTGTACTATTTTACAATACACTCACATTATTGTTTTAATCTTCTCCCACAAATCCATCAACGTCCTCATCTTCTGTGTCTGAATTGAACAGCTGTGCAATTTCACCATCAGACATGCCGGGTTCATTGTTGTCGGAGTCAGTCTCGTTGCCAGGTGGCTGTTCAGCAATGATGCTGGCTTTCGCAAAAGCTCGGACAACAGTTACCTTAGCCCAATCAGATACCTTATCCCAGGCATCCACAATCCATTCACATACGGTGGCGTAACTCGCCCGGCGCTGCCTCCCAGTCTTAGTAAATGCGTGTTTGCCGTCTGTCATCCATCGCTCCCACCCCTCTCACAACTTCGTTTTGACCGCCCTGTTTACACCAATGTCCAGCAGTTGTAGTTCTTTTGTTAGTCCTCCCGGAATTATGGCAAGCTCCGAATTCATTTCCTTCACCTGGTTTTTCACAGTAGCGGTGAGATGGGCACACATTAGTCGCAGATCAGGAGGGACGGTGATGTGTGGAAAAAACCATCCGGTCTCTCTACATGCACCTCTCTCAGCCACTCTGTCATTTTCTCCTCGTACATCCAGCCCTTTTGATTGGCCTTAATGATGACTCCGGCTGGAAACTTTTCTTTTGACAGCATCTTCCTCTTAAAAATTACCTGGTAGTTTCTGACCAATACCATGGAAACTAAGAACAACAGTGAAAGACGACTTCTCATGCCCCGTGGCACATATTGATACCGTGCTGGTCCCGTTTCTCCACAGTATGGTTCACAGGGATATCAAAAGTGAGGGGGACCTTGTCCATGTTGGTAATGTGGTTGGGCTGGATCTTTTTGTTTACTGCAGTATGTGCAGAAGATGGCCAGCTATTCTTTGAAATCTGCTTGTAGTTGCTGTGCCACAGTAGTCCTTGCGCAAATGGACAGATGACGCCTTTTGACAGATGACAGACCTCAAAGAAAGTGTTCGATCTTCATGTTTTATGCTATCATTGTTGCCTTCAGTCAAATGGTGAAGGTGCTTCTCCCGGCTGTTCTTTGTTTAATAATCCATTGTTCAAGTTGGTCTTCTAACTGTGGCCACCTCGCTTTGCGAGAACTGTTTCATCTTCTTAACTTGCCACAGTTAAATTTCTTTCTTCCTCCACTTGTGAACCATAGATTCATTAATGTTGAATTCTTTTGCAGCTGCTCTATTCCCATTTACAACTGCGTAACTGATAGCCTGCAGTGTGAATTGTGCCTTGTAAGCATGTCTCTTCACTGGTGCCATTTTCGGGTGTCCTTAAAGTCAAGTCACCTTAAATTAATTAGCGCTTTTTACAATACAGATTGTTTCAAAGCAGATTGATTGATTGATAGTTTGATTATTATATTGATAATTCAAGTCTAATATTAATTCTAATTAGGTCCAATTGGAGATGGGTTCATGATCTACACAGGGGAGGGTTTAGTAGAGTCACGATCTCCGCAGACACTTCAGGGCAGTGAAGCAGACAGCAGACCACGGTAACCTCGGAATAAACAGAGAATAATATCAGCGTAGATGCCATTCTTCTTCTGATGTATCGAGTACATCAGATGTTATGGGAATGTTCCCGGTTCCGGCCGACCTAAATTATGCAGCCTAACAATCATTTTACATGATTTAGATTCAAAATGTATGTATAATGTGTTATGTGTATGCCAGGTTGAAAAGATGTGTTTTTAGTCTACATTTAAACTGACAGAGTCTGTCACGGTTCTGTCAAGTTCAGTTCCGTTTCCAGTGCCTCTAGTGACAGAGCCGTGGCACTGCGCTTCCCCTTGTGTTTGTCTCTCATTAGTGTCTGCCCTGCCTCCTTGTTTCCCTTAATCATTCCCAGCTGTGTCTCATCACTACCTTCCCTCATGTGCCCTATTTAATCCCAGTGTGTTTGCTGTCTAGTGTGGCGTCGTTGTCTCCCTACGTGTCCTTGATACCGGCTCATCCGGTTGGTTCATGGTCTATGTTAATGGTTTTCCCCCTCGTGGGTTTTTGAGTTCTTGTTATGTTATTTAGTAACTTTGTAAATAAATCCTTATTTCCCTTGCAATTGAGTCCTCCCCGTGTATCGTGTTGTAACAGAGTGTGTCTGCTTCCCGTACTGTATTAGGAAGACTCTTCCAGAGTTTAGGAGCTAAATAGGAAAATGATCGACCGCCAGCAGTAAACTTTGATATTATAGGTATTATAAGCTGATCAGTATTTTGGGGTCGCAATAGACGTGAAGGACTATACTGTGTTAAGAGATTGCTCAAGTACTGTGGAGCTAAACCATTTAATGCTTTGTAAGTCATTAACAAGATTTTAAAATGTATTCTGTGATTAATAGGAAGCCGGTGCAGGTTTGACAGAACTGGGGTAATATGCTCATACTTCCTGGTTCTAGTAAGAACTCGAGCTGCTGCATTTTGGACCAGCTGGAATTTATTTATTAAGCGTGCAGGGCAACCACCTAGTAAAGCATTGCAATAATCTAGCCTTGAACTCATGAACGCATGAACTAACTTTTCCGCATTTGTCTTTGAGAGCATATGTCGCAATTTAGATATATTTTTAAGATGCAGGCTTCGACAAAAATTTGATAAAACTAGATTCTTAGATTAGATTCTTCAGATTCCAATTCAGTTTTTCTAATCATTCAACTGTTACTACATAGAAAAAACTTCAGGCCGCATAACACTCGTAAAATTTGCCAAACAAAAGCAGAAAATTGACGACGGGCTAGTAGCGATCAGATATACGATTCAGTACTAAAGTTTGAACCACGAATGTAGTATTTACTGTAAAACATTTGCTTTATTTACACAATAAGATAACACTAATACAAAATCCCTTTTCTGCATGTGTAACACTTCCCAGTGGGATTAAAGCATTCACACAGGGGGTTGCACATTTAATTTGTGTTTATTCTGTAACACATGAAATAACAGCGTTATCAGCGACTCTCGTGGTTACCATCACTCACGCGAATTCTCGTGCTTGAACTCTCACGAGATTCAGTAATGCATTCAACGTTGTAAACATACAAATCTCTCATAACTCAGCATTAACCTCTTATACCAGCAACTACACTCTATTCTCCATACACATTCGTATTATCACATAAACTGTTTTTAACATACGTGCAAACTCTTCAAACAATATATAAACCTGTTTCCCGCAACATTTAACAACTCAGGAAATACACACTCTATATACATTTACACTCTAATCGGACAGCTTTTCCACCACATGAAATAACAGCGTTAGCAGCGGCTCTCGTGGTTACCATCACTCACGCGAATTCTCGTGCTTGATCTCTCACGAGATTCAGCGGGAGTTCAGGTCCCCAACCAACACCGTGCGATTTCACCGCCCCCTACTGGTGTACTCCGGCACTGCAACCCACTCAGTTCACGCTGTATACTTTATCCTACCCATATAATCAGTCTTTTAAAACTTACATTTTACAAGGCCCACAGTCATTATACTGCACGTCACTTTGAAATAATGCTAGTTTCGTATTATGCACCGGCGAAATCAAAATTTCTCATCTTAGTACATCGGAAACTTACGCATTCTATGTCAAATTATAATACCACTTGCTGAATCTACAATTCATAAATTGCGATGGCCCAGCACTTAAGGACTTTCAGCCACGTTGATGTATCCAAAAATGGTTGGACAGTGCCAAGGGCACAAGACACACATCAGGGCACAAGCTTCCAGTACCACGAGCTAAGAAACCTCAGAATGTGGACTTAATTAATTATATTGTTTCTGGGTTCTTGTTGTATTCAACCAATAAATATTTGGTTTTGCAGTATATCATGTGTTTTTTACTTAAATAACTATTTTTGTCTGTTAAAAATGCAGGGCGAGTGCTTTATGTGAAGGGCGAGTAAGTTTTTAGGGTCACTAGTCCTGCAGGGCGAGTGACCCTGGAATAATTCATTGAGGCCTGAGATGGAAGAATGCTGTTTTACAGATGCTAGAGATGTGGCTTTCAAATGAAAGATACGTATCAAATAGCACACCCAGGTTTCTAACTGACGACGAAGACTTGACAGAACAGCCATCGAGTGTTAGGCAGCAGTCTAGATTATTACGTGCAGAACTTTTTGGTTTAATAATTAGAATCTCTGTTTTTTCAGAATTAAGCAGTAGAATGTTATTAGTCATCCAATTTTTTATATCAGTTATGCATTCTGTTAATTTAGTGAATTGGTACGTTTCATCAGGAACTCCATACTGAACCCGGTATCGATATGACATCTACTGCTACAAACTGATAACGGTCATATAAGTACGATTTGAACCAGGCTAATGCAACTCCACTAATGACAACATAATTTTCAAGTCTATTTAGAAGGATTTTGTGGTCGATTGTATCAAATGCAGCACTAAGGTCCAGTAACACTAACAGAGAGATACAACCACGATCGGATGATAAGAGCAAATCATTTGCAATCAAATCACTTTTCTAGAATTTTTGACAAAAAAGGTAGATTTGATATCGGCCTGTAATTAACTAATTCTGTAGGATCAAGTTGTCGTTTTTTAATGAACGGTTTAATTAAGGCTAGTTTAAAGGTTTTTGGTACGTATCCTAATGACAAAGATGAATTAACAATATTAAGAAGAGGATCTATGATTTCTGGAACCATCTCTTTCAGTAGCTTAGTTGATATTGGGTCTAGCATACATGTTGATTTTGATGATTTAATGAGTTTAGATAATTCTTCCTCCCCAATAGCAATGAAGGAGTGGAATTTTTCTTCAGGGACACTAAAATTTACTGTATTTTGTGATATTGTAGTAGACGGTTGCATGGTTATAATTTTCTCTCTAATATTATGAATTTTGTAAGTAAAGAAGTCCATGAAGTCATTACTGCTGTGCTGTTTTAAAGCATCTGGGGTTGAGGCTTTATTTCTTGTTAGTTTAGTCACTGTATCAAATAAATATCTAGGGTTGTATTTGTTTTCTTCTAAGAGGGTAGAAAAGTAACCACGGTGTTGGACTATTTTCTTTAACCTTCTTTAAGCGCAACGGAGCAACAGTGTCTAAAGTACTGGAAAAGAGAGAGTTAATAGTTTCTGTTGCAACATCAAGTTCTTCTAGGCTATCTGGGATGTTACGTAGATGAAACTGATCAGGAAGATTATTTATAAAGCTATCTTTTGTGTTAGGAGTGATAGTTCTAATATATTTATAACAGGGAGTTAGTTTTTCGACTTTGGCTAATGGTAATCTACACGCAACTAAGTAATGATCTGAGATGTCATCGCTCTGCTGCAGAATTTGAACAGTATCAACATTGATCCCATGCGACAATATTAGATCTAAAGTATGATTACGAGAATGAGTGGGTCCTGATACATGTTGTGTAACTCCAATAGAGTTTATGATGTCTCTAAATGCCAATCCCAATGCGTCTTTTTCATTATCTACATGGATATTAAAATCACCGACAATTATGACTTTATCTGCAGACATTACTAAGTCTGAGAGAAAATCAGCAAATTCTTTGATAAAGTGTCACGACACGATACACGGGGAGGACTCATTTGCAAGGGAAATAAGGATTTATTTACAAAGTCACAAAACAACATAACAAGAACTCAAAAACCCACGAGGGGGAAAAACATTAACATAGAACAACCCAGGGAACATGAACCAACCAGATGAGACGGTATCTGGAAACAGGAAACATGAACGTGGGGAGACAACGACGCCACGTCAGAACTCAAACACTCAGGGATATTTAAAGGGCACACGAGGGGAGGAGTGATCAGGAACAGCTGGGAATAATAACGGGAAACAAGAGGGCGGGGCAGACGCTAACGAGAGACAAACCCGGGATGAAGAGCAGTGCCACGGTTCTGTCACTGGAAACGGAACTGAACCTGACAGAACCGTGACATAAAGTCTGTATGGTGGCCTGTATAGAATAGCCAGCACAAAAGTTAAACAGGAATTATTACTTGCACTAGATAATTTTACATTAAGGACCATCACTTCAAAAGAATTATATTTCAAATTGGACCTTTGAGCAGTACTGATCGTGTTACTATAAATTACAGCAACACCTCCTCCTTTACCTTTCAGACGAGGCTCATGTTTATAACAGTACTCTTGAGGGGTGGACTCATTTAAAGTAATGTAATCATCTGGTTTTAGCCAGGTTTCTGTCAAACACAGCACATCTAGTTTATGATCTGTAATCATATCATTTACAATAAGTGCTTTTGAGGAAAGGGATCGTATATTCAGTAACCCAAGCTTTATCATTTGTTCATTTGTGTTATATCCGTTCTTAGTTGTTTGTAAATCAATTAAATTTTTACCCTTAAACGGTTTTGAGAGTTTTTTTGTATTTGCTAATTCGGGGAACAGACACAGTCTCTATAGGATGATATCTAGGTGGAAGAGTCTCTATGTGTTGTAATTTATCTGACCTCTGTGACGTGAGACAGCTAGCAGATGGTCGTTTTAGCCAGTTTGTCTGCTTCCTGACCTGGACCCCAGTTAGTCAAGGTTTAGCTCTAAGACTATGTGCCAAATTACTAGAGAGAAGAGCGGCACCATCCCAGGTGGGATGAATACCATCTCTTTTCAACAGGTCAGGTATGCCCTAAAAACTTTTCCAATTGTCTATGAACCCTATGTTATTCTGCAGGCACCACTTAGACATCCAGCCATTCAGTGAGGATAATCTGCTAAGCATCTCATCACTTCTGTGCATAGGAAGAGGGCCAGAGCAAATTACAGTGCCTGACATCGTACTTGTGAGTTCACACACCTCTTTAATATTAGTTTTAGTGATCTCCGACTGGCGAAGTCGGACATCATTAGCGCCGACGTGAATAACAATCTTAGAATATTTACGATTAGCCTTAGCCAGCACTTTTAAATTTGCTTTGACGTCAGGCGCTCTGGCTCCCGGCAAACATGTGACTATTGTGGCTGGATTCTCTATTTTCACATTCCGAGTAATAGAATCGGCAATCACTAGGGCACTTTCAACAGGTTTCTCAGTGGGTGCATCACTGAGTGGGGAGAACCTGTTTGATGTTCTGATCGGAATAGGACAGTTGTTTTTTGACCCGCGATTATGCCGTCTCACAGTCACCCAGTTGCCCTGCTGCACGGGCTCTACAGCCGGAACCGAACAATGTACAGGGTTTGCTAAGCTAGTCGCATCCAAAGCAGTATCTAAAGCCCTTGCATTCTTACTATCCTCGATTAAAGTTTGGATGCGTGTCTCTAATTCTGAGATCTTCTCTGTCAGCCTGACTATGTCCCTACATTTATCACGTATGAAGCCCTTGCTGCTGACAGAGACAGAAAGAGTATGCATGAAGCAGGCAGTACATGTAAAAATTATAAAAGATGACATGACTCACCATGTATGTTGATCCAATTCACCAGTTGTTTGATGAACTCGGGAAAAAAAAGCACGAGCGAGAAAACGCTGTATAAACGGACAGTACGATAGCACAATGCTAACGCATTTAGCAACTAAGATTAAAGCTAACGATTACAGTTTATTAAATAATCTAGTATTGTATTGTATTTAGCAATAAGAACGAACGTCGAGTTTAAAATCTAAAATTTATAAAAGTTTATACAACGCAAAAAAACGCAATCCACTCGAGCAAACTGGAAACAGCAGCAGTGCAGTAGACAAAATGGTCCGTCTCAAAATCAGTAGAATCAGTAAAACAAAGTGTACATTAAACAAAGTTTTAGTTTTGCAGTATACCTATCGGAGGTGTGGCGGAGATAAGTATACGTAGTGTATGTATTAAGTAATGTTCTCTGATAGGTTTATCACTGCCAGCGTACGTATTACGAAAATTTCAGACTTTTAAGGTGTGCCTTATAGTATGGAAAATACTGTATATGGGCCATTCTACAGAATTGGTGACATTTGGTGTCCCCCATCCAAAAAACACATTTGACAAGCATTTAAATATTCAAATCTTAGATGATTACTAAGATCCTTAAATTATTTATTGAAACACACAATAATATTTAAAAGATTTATATTTATAATACCATCATGTATTGGGTACTTTCCCAAACCCTTACTTAACCTTATTTAAATATTTTTTGCAATTTTTTCCATTCTTGTTTTTAAACGCATCTTTTTGTTTTGTTTTAAAAAATGAAATGAAAAAAAATTAGATTTTTATTTCATTTTTAAATCATGAATCTTTATGTAAAAAAAACATGTCCCGTATTTTCATGTCACTACCAAAACACTGAATGTTTTAGTCCATTGGGTGAGACTGATTTTAACCACAGACCTACATTTTTGATCAGGAAATATTCCTATGTCCCTCTCTCTCATATGCTATATGGTGAGTAGATTGATCCTATCATTTTGAGGTAAATGTGTTCTGAAGTCTGAAAATCTGTGTGTAACTTTAAGGAATGTCACTACCAAACACATTTTTTCTGCTATTAAGAAAACTTTTTGGGATGTTATTCCATAAATTGTAGTTTTTATATGTGTACCACTGTTCTGACCAGTGATTGCTAACCATGTGCTGATTTGCATCTTCGAGCTAGGCTCAAAATTATCTAAAATTGTCACTACCAAAACAGTCACGACCGAAACATGTCTTGAAGTTTCGGTTGTGACATCATTGTTTTGGTAGTGACAAAAGGGAACACATAATGCTTTATTAATCCGTAATAAACAAAAATTTTGTACACTGTAAAAAATCCAACTTATGTTTTGTATGACAAATTCAGCTTTTAAAGTTCAACTATTTAAAAGAGAAAAAAGTTGAGATAACTCAAACAAAGTTTGTACAACTATTGGCCCTAAGTTGAGAAAACTCAAACATGTTCTGCAGCTGGTTGCCTTTAACTTTTAAGTTTTTTTCTTTTTTTTTACAGTTATGTAAATCACTACTACTAGTATTTTTTAGTAGTGTTTTAGTATGCAAGTTAAAACTATTTAATGTGATAAGGTTACAATTAAGGGTGCAGTCAATGATATGTAACAGTCTGACCAGTCTCATACCAGCGGACCAGGGTTTGAATCCTGCTTGGAGCAGGCGATTCGAACAGGAGGGGTTATAGATAGGATGATATCGTTGGATTGTTAGGTTGTTGTCAATAATGTTAATTTCTATGATATTAATGCCTAGAAAGACTACAAGAGAGAGACAGAGAGTGTCTCTAAGTGTCAGGGCTAGTAACAGAGAGGATCCAATTGCAGGCAAAATGTTTATTTGCAAACAGCAAAACAGAAAAAACTCCAGCCAAAACTCGTAAAACACAAAGTCAATCTCTGGTGAGAAAATAAAAGTTCTTTGGGAAAAAACAGGTGCAGAGAAGCCAGAGGAGAAACTAAAAGTGCTGGAGGATCCAAAGAACCAGTCAGGAAAACAGAACGAGGTCCGAAGACTGGCAAAACTGGAATCCTGAAGGAAATCAACAAAAGACAATAAACTGAGAAATGTCAGCATAAAAACACCCGAACAAACTGGCAGCGAATAGCACCCAACAGGGGAATTAAATAGGGCAACAGACTAGGAAGATAACGAGACAACAGGTGAGGTAAATGAGCAGATAAAAAGGAAACGAGGAGGGAGGGAAAAGACATGACAAACAAAAGCACATGGTTATCAGAAAGAACTCAGCTGATCAGCCCGGAATCCTGACACTAAGTGGTTCTGGATAATTATCTGAATTAATATTTTATACATTCACCTAAAGGATTATTATGAACACCTGTTCAATTTCTCATTAATGCAATTTTCTAATCAATCTAATCAACATGGCAGTTGCTTCAATGCATTTAGGGGTCAAAACAATCTCCTGAACTCCAAACTGAATGTCAGAATGGGAAAGAAAGGTGATTTAAGCAATTTTTAACGTGGCATAGTTGTTGGTGCCAGACGGGCCGGTCTGAGTATTTCACAATCTACTCAGTTACTGGGATTTTCACGCACAACCATTTCTCGAGTTTACAAAGAATGCTGTGAAATGGGAAAAACATCCAGTATGCGGCAGTCCTGTGGGAGAAAATGCCTTGTTGATGCTAGAGGTCAGAGGAGAACGGGCCGACTGATTCAAGCTGATAGAAGAGCAACTTTGACGGAAATAACCACTCGTTACAACTGAGGTTTGCAGCAAAGCATTTGTGAAGCCACAAGACGCACAACCTTGAGGCGGATAGGCTACAATAGCAGAACACCCCACCGGGTGCCACTCATCTCCACTACAAATTGGAAAAGGAAGTTTAACCTGCCACAGGAGCTGCTGAAACAGTTCTACTCCACCATCATTGAATCCATCCTCTGCACTTCAGTAACTGTCTGGTTCAGCTCAGCTTCTAAATCTGACCTCAGAAGACTACAGAGGGTAGTCCGGACTGCTGAGCGAATCATCGGTTCAACTCTCCCATCTATTCAAGAACTGTACTTATCCAGAGTGAGAAAAAGGGCTGTCAAAATCACTCTGGACCCCTCACATCCAGCACACTCCCTCTTTGAACTGTTGCCATCTGGTCGACGCTACAGAGCACTGAGCACTAGAACGACCAGACACAGGACCAGTTTCTTCCCTCAGGCAATTCATCTTATGAACAGCTGACAATAATGGCGAACACACTACACTTTATATTTATATACACACACACTTTATTTATCTAACACACATACTTAGTATACACTTAAATTTTGCACACAATATATATGTACATACATAACTTCACTTTGTAATATACCTGCCTACAATTGTCATTTGTATATTGTCATCCACTGTCTACATATTTGTATTTTTTTATTCTTTTATTATGTGTTTTATGTTCTGTCGCTGTCATTCTGTTGTACTGCGGAGCTTCTGTCACGAAAACAAATTCCTCGTATGTGTAAACATACCTGGCAATAAAGCTCATTCTGATTCTGATTCTGATTCTGATTCTGAAAAAGAGGCTACAATTTGCACAAGCTCATCAAAATTGGACAGTTGAATACTGGAAAAATGTTGCCTGGTCTGATATGTCTCGATTTCTGTTGAGACATTCAGATGGTAGAGTCAGAATTTGGCGTAAACAAAATGAGAACATGGATGCATCATGCCTTGTTACCACTGTGCAGGCTGGTGGTGGTGGTGTAATGGTGTGGGGGATGTTTTCTTGGCACACTTTAGGCCCTTTAGGTCCAATTGGGCATCGTTTAAATGCCACGACCTGCCTGAGTATTGTTTTTGACCATGTCCATCCCTTTATGACCACCATGTACCCATCCTCTGATGCTGCTTCCAGCAGGATAATGCACCATGTCACAAAGCTTGAATCATTTCAAATTGGTTTCTTGAACATGACAATGAGTTCACTGCACTAAAATAGCCCCACAGTCAACAGATCTCAACCCAATAGAGCATCTTTGGGATGTGGTGGAACGGGAGCTTTGTGCCCTGGATGTGCATCCCACAAATCTCCATCAACTTCAAGATGTATTGATAACTATCCATTTGGGCCAAAATTTCAAAAGAATGCTTTCAGCACCTTGTTGAATCAATGCCACGTAGAATTAAGGCAGTTCTGAAGGCGAAAGGGGGTCAAATACAGTATTAGTATGCTGTTCCCAATAATCCTTTAGGTGAGTGTACGTGCTGACTGCATATGTGCAATATAATTAGTTATTTGTATTAACATAAAATGTTGAATGTCTGATTCAACCATGGCAAACTAAGTATTGTGGTCACTACCAAAACATTACTGTCAATACTGTTACATTCCGGGGCTGTGTGCGATGCGGCAGAGACGAGCGGCAGGATTCAAACGAAAAACACTTTTGTTAACAAACTGAAAACAAAACACTTTAAATAGCAAAACAAAAGAAGCACTCAGGTGCAAAACTGAACTAAACAAGATCTCAGGACAAGACTAACGGCAGGAGAACATACATCCACACACTTGAACCTAGATATCACAGTTACAACAACTCACATTGACCAAGGCACACAAGTGGGTATAAATAGACGAAGACATGAGACACACCTGGAGACACTAACGAGATAAATGATTCAAGACAGGTGTGGAGGGATCTAGAAGTGAACAGGAATTGTAAACAGGAAGTGAACCCATGATCTTTCAGACATAGAAGTGACAAGGGAGACACAGACAGACAGGAACCAGTGTTATGTAGGCATCCGTCCATCTCGAGAGATGATGGTTGCACTCTGGGACGATCTTCAGTCGCGTCCTTGGAGACAGCGTCTGGAATGACTCACCAGACCAATTCTGGAATGACAATCTCTTCCGCAATGATCGCATGTGAAGTTGGATGGAGGATCGAGGGCCTGTTTTTGCTGTCTCATCTTTCTTCTCTGTCTTTTTGTTTCCAGCTGTTGTCTACGATGTTTTTCACCCTTCCTGATGCCCTGGTTAACAGCCTGGCGCCAGCCGTTCCGATCATCGGCAAGCTGTTCCCATTCGTCAATGTCGATGCCTGTCAGTTTGAGGTCGCGTTTGCAAACATCCTTGAAGCGGAGTTGCGGGCGACCAACGGGGCGGTGCCCTCTGGCCAGCTCGCCATACGGGATGTCCTTTGGTATGCGACCATCTTGCATTCGATGCACATGACCCAGCCATCGTAGACGTCTTTGGCACAGAAGGAGATGCATGCTTAATGAGCTGGCTTGTTGGAGCACGGCAGTGTTAGTGATTTTGTCTTGCCATGTAATTCCAAGGATGCGTCGGAGACAACGAAGATGAAAGCTCTCGAGTCGATCCTCCTGTCTGGCATAAGTGGTCCAGGCTTCACTGCCATATAACAGGGTGCTGAGAACACATGCTTGGTATACTTTGAATTTAGTGTTCTGCGTAAGCTGATTGTTGGACCATACACGCTCAGTCCGGCCATGATGCTGGCCGCTTTAGCAAGCCTTTTGTCGATCTCGCTGTCAAGGGATAGGCCGCTGGTAATGACTGAGCCCAAGTATACGAACTTGTCAGTAACCTCCAGCATCTCGCAGTCGATAGTGATTGAGGGCGGAACAGGGATGTCCTGGCCCATAACCTTAGTTTTCTTAATGCTGATGGTCAAACCAAATTCTTTGCATGCCAGAGCAAAGCGATCCATCAGCCGCTGAAGGTGTTCCTCTGTATGTGACACCAGGGCCGCATCGTCAGCGAACAACATGTCCCTGATGAGGACAGTGCGAATAGGAACCAGTGTTACAAATACCGAAAATGTGCTGTCACTACCAAAACATGGAAAGTTTTGTCAAAAATAAAGTATATTGAATTATCAACTAAGACGTTATGATAGTGTTTAGTTTAATGCATATTCAACCTAATGAATCCTTAACTTTGAAGTCAGTATGATAAACTTTATGCCTTCTACAAAGAAAAATTGGGTTCAAAATACAACAAATCTCATAAATGACACTTAAAATATTATTAAATGTGTCATTTTTATTGATTTAACCTGTAAAAAAAAAATTTAAATAGAGAAACAATATATTTACAAGCTTGATGTAAACAAAATCTTAATAGGTCATTATAAGCCTGCTTTATTTATGATATATTGTTTTGTTTTGGTAGTGACAAATTTGGGGTGTATGAAAATATTCCAGCATTTTCTGAAAATACACTTTGAGAACTAACCGCACAATTACTAGAAATGTATACCTTGGATATTGTACAATTTGCATACGTGCAAAGTTTGTGCAAAAAAAAAAAAAAAATTTCAAGATGGTTCCAACTCTGTTTTGTCACCAATTCTGTAGAATGGCCCATATATAATTTTTTTTCAGTGTTTGACTTTAACTAGACAGCTTTTTTACTCTGTACCAGAATTAAAAAACATAAGTAAATAAAAAAGTAAATACATTTAATTGCTTTTGGTGCTTTAATTTTTTGTAGGGCACAAGAGAACAAGCTAACAAGGTTTGTTGTAAAGTTTAAAATTGGCAGATATTCTCCTGGTGTCTTAGTACACATTTGGTCACTTGTCAATCACTTGTTACTGTATTGTGTATTTTAGCATAGAACGCTGGACTGAACACTGTACAGTGGAACCTCAAGATACGAGCAGCCTAACATACAAGTTTTTTGAGATACGAGCCGGAGCTCAGGCCATATTTTCAATCACAATACGAGCCCAAATCCGAGATACGAGCCATGTTTCCGGAGCGTCCCGCTAGTTGGCGTGCAGGGTCGAGCATCATTCGAGAGCATCTCTCTCTCACTCGCACATGTTACCCACGTGTGAGCGCAGTTCGCGATTGTTGACTGGGTGGTTGAGCGCGGTTCGCGATTATTGACGGGGAGGGGGGGAGTGTAGAGGGGTTTGCGACACACGCCTACTCTCCACCACAGCTTCAGCGCCACTGCTGAGCATGAGCGCGGTTCGCGATTGTTGATGGGGCGGGGGGGTGTAGAGGGGTTTGCGACACACGCCTACTCTCCACCACAGCTTCAGCGCCACTGCCGAGCATGAGCGCGGTTCGCGATTGTTGATGGGGCGGGGGGGTGTAGAGGGCCACTGCCGCTGCAGCCGCGGCATAGAGACATTACACGGAAATGTAAAATGAAGGAGGTTTGATACAAGTTCGACGAGTTCGGCGGGCCGGATTAAAAAGCCCAACGGGCCGGATATGGCCCGCAGGCTGTAGTTTGCCTACCCCTGGTCTAGAGTGCCTACATCCCTTTCCCCCTCCCTCCTCCTCGCTGTTCACCTTCGTTTGCCGCACTCGTCTGTCTCCAAAGTAAGACCATTATGCTAAATAACTCTTTTATTTCTTTATTTCATATTTTGTTATGTATTTGTTAATTATACATGTTTATTTGTTATTTAAAAACAAATCTTTATTCATAAGTTTCACTTGTGTGCTTGGGAGGGCACCTACCAGGCCAGCAGACCACGAGCTCAGATTTTTTTTATATCATATTTATATATCAATCATTCTACATATAAAATACATTTACAATGAACAATGACTTTATACCAGTGCTTCTCAATTATTTTCTGTCACGCCCCCCTAGGAAGAGGTACAAATTTCGCGTTATTGTTTCCATGGCAATGCGTCATGCTTGTCATCTGACATACTGCAGTCACAAAAAGCGCTGAATAACAGATAATTCAAAATAGTCACCAACTTGTTGGCTCAACTTGTTGAAACCTAAAAGAAACCTTATGTGGTTGAAAACACTGAATTGTTGTGATAAATGACAAGCTCTGAGCGCGTCTTTTTTTGGATCAGTGCCAGATTTCGCGTGAAAACACGTGTGAATTTAGTGGTTGATCACATCAAGCATATGAACACCGGTGTGATCGTACACGTCAAAGGGTGAAGGCTTTGTTATCTGAACTTCATATCTGCTGCTCTTGTTCAGTGCAAGAAAACATACTCCCTGGCAAAAAAAGCATGTACCCCAGGGTAACGCGCGCCTCCCCTGGCATCGCCCACTATTTGAGAACCACACTTTGTTTATACAAAGCAGTGATAGGTTTAACACGGGGAGTTCAGAAGTGCGGCGAAAAAAAGCGAATGTGTTAGACAGGTGCGCTTGTTGCAGTGTGTTCTTCGTTCCGATTAAAGTTCATAAACAGAGCCTCCCTTGACCTGTCATAGAACAACTTCAGACATTACAATATCTTACCTAATGCAGAAGAAGCCGCCTCTTTTTCCGAGATGTGTAGATGTCCACTGTCTTCTCTTCCGATAGATTTCCACACTTTTAGTAGTGGATTTATTAAAAAAACGACGAATGTCCATTTTGTTTATTCAGCGCGTAAAACAGAACGAGAAGAGCGTCCACTCACGTACCGCAATACTTTGAGATTCACAAATCGCGGCAGAATGTAATAAAATAAATAATTAAATACAGTAATTAAAAATTAATTAGCCATATCTTACTCATTCTATACACAGAACTAATAAGATAAGACAAATAAAATGAGAAAATATGAATCCTGTAATAACAAAAAAATATTCAAAGCACAAGGCAGGCATTAATTGGCTCTGGTCTGGGGGGGCAGTGCCCCCCCCCCCCCAAACTCCGCCTATGGTTTGGGGATTTTTCATAGGTCCGGAACGGATTGAATTGAATTCAGTTATTTTAAATGGGAGAAATTTGTTTGCTTAAAACAAGCTTACTCAGTTTGTTTGTTATCGTGATCAAAACCATTAATCTGAAGCTCAATGCTGATGCTGTCATGTAAATAGTTTTCTAATCAGCAATAAATATAACAATTTCTGATCGACCCATATCAATTGTATGATTAAAAATAACATAGCCGTAAAGCCCCGCCCACTTCCGGGTTAGGCCCCGCCCAGTCAGAGTACAAATACAGATCATTCATATGGTTAACAGATACAGATACAGATAATGCTGTACTCGTTCATCTCTATGTCTTACATTACAGCTATTTCAGTTTATTGCTCTTGCCACATCTTAAGTCCTCATGCCTCTCTGCATGTTTTCAGAGGTGATCAGGGACCCTGGACATCTCTCTTCTGGTGTTTTCTTCTTCAAGTTTTTGTGACTGGCTTTTGTTTACGTAGACATCTTTTATTTTAGTCCAAATTAATTAATTCTGATTGATGAATCCAAATGTAGTTTTTACCTGAACTATAAATAAAATTATCGGGTCAATATGTCACATGTTTCTAATCAGATTAGATTTTTTTTTAACACACTGCACGATTATACAGTTTCCCCCTGTTTGTGCATGCTATTCTCCTACATAGCTTAAATTTCTTTGTTTTAAACAGGTCCTGACTAAGTGATAACGAGCACATGAACTGTTATGCCATGCTGCTTATATTTATCAAACAGGAAAAATATCCCTTACCGTGAACAAAATAAAGTGAATGTCTGTGGATGAGAGTATGAAGTGAAGACTGATGGGACGTTGTTCCACTTCACATTAACGTCCAATCTAGTGTTCAAGTATTCTCTAATAGTATTAGAAAAGTAAAAAACCACCCCTTTCATTCTGATCAAATTCAGATAGAAGACATTTACTTGAAGGCTTTTGTTATGGGATGTCATGGCTGAAAAACAAACATACAAACAAAAACTGCCCGAGGGGGAAAACCATAACTAAACTAATAAACTGTAAACAGAAAATTACAAGAAAACCAGATCCACACGGCATGGAGTGGGTAGACAACGCTATAGACATGACAAAGGGGCAGTGTCAGAGTTCTCCCAACTAAACACCAGAAACCCATACAGAAGTGACAGAACCAGTATTCAGTAATACGATTCAGTATTTAAATGAATCGCATTTAAATTAGATTTTCTAAGGTTTGTGCTAGTCATTTCACTGGTATTTGCACCATTATTTACTACTCAAAAAAGCATGTCTCACACCAGACACGTATTTGTGCTACTCTTGCTTAATTGTGTTTTTCAGAAATATAAAAAAGTCAGCCACCTTTTTTACTTTTTTACATTACCTTTTTTACGCAAGTTTTTTTACATTTATTAAATGCCTCAGTAGGAAATAATGTAAATGCTATTAAATCAAAACTCATACTCATGGAGTGTCTCCTCCCACATCAAAAGAAATCAGCCAAACATACAAAATGATGCACCCCAATGTGTTATATTCTTTCACAGTCCTAAAAGTAGGAAAGAGCAATAAAGTGGAAATGGTGGGAAAAGGAGGAAGGAGGTTGTTGTGTCCCCTTTGCTAAAACAACACCATTTTCAATGTGAAAAATAAATCAATATGTATTAAAACAACAAAGCGAACTTCAGGCTGAAGCCAAAAAAAGCCAAAGAAACGTTTTACTAACACGCAAACACAATCTAAATAAACCAACAAAAGAAAAGAAAAGAAAAATGACAGGAAAATACACTCTGTCTGGCCAAAAAACAGGAGAGAACAGTATACTCAAAAAAGAAAGATGGTAACCACGTTCCTACAGCTTCTAAAAAGAAAAGAAAGTAAAACATTTACATTCACAAAATTGCTCACAAATGTAAGTTTAATAGTTCTTAATACAAAATGTTTTAAGATCTTTCCTCGAAAATAATAAATAATTATAACCAATACATTTTATTACAATAATATAACAATATATATTTTCCAATAATAACACATTAACCGCAAACAACAAAATGCAGACAACAGAAAGGATGCTTACTCCAGTTCTCCATATTCTAAACGTATCTGCCTTTTAAACACAGACAACTCCAGTGAAGTCAAGATACTGCAATCATAAACAAAATCACAAATTGATTTGACTCAACCTGATAGACTTTAGCAGAGAAATTATCATGCTGGTTTGTCCTGTTTAGTGAGGAAAACATGATGAAGGTTTAATTTTAATCCTGTGTGCAGTAACAATCTGTCACATTTTAAAAGGAAGAACATAGAAACAGAAACTCATTACAAGTAATAAAACAAAAAGTGTATCTTTCTGTAGAGGCCTAAATCTTGGATTCAAATAAAACCTTTTGCATCTCTGAATCATTCATCATGTTTCCCTCACTCTCTTTTTCCGGTAGTGTCTGTCTTGAGCTTGGTTCACATTGTACAATTTTGGCCACAATATGACCATCTGATACAAATTTTCTAAATCGTAAAATAATCCTCGGATCCATCATTATTTGACCTCAGATGAAGTTCTGCCAAGATTTGATGCACAGTTCTGCAGAGTAGCTTCTCCTATGACAACCCTCATATGAAAAAACTATAGAGGCAGAGAACCTGGTGATTGATCAACAAACCACCACTTGGTCCACACACATTGTCATTTGTTTCAGTTTTCTTTTCATGAAAAACCATGAGCAAACCTAAAGATATAGACTGATAATGTTAAACTCTGGACGAGTCTTCGTGTGTATGTCAAAACATTGTTTTTAACATGTCTTGACTGCCGTACAGTCTGACTCTAATGACAAGCTGAGATCCCATACTGTGATGCCTCACAGCAGGGATCATGTTCCCTGTATGTACAACTGTACGTCTGACAAGCAACAGCTGCCAAGGACTATTATAAATCATATCATAGTGCACAATTTTTACACTCGTTCTGAGGCTGTTCCCCAGCGCCCATGGGTGTAACAGAAAACTGATACCTGCTGCGGTGGGTTTTATATGATTCACTCTGTGCTGTATTGCTTGCCCTCAGAACGTCTAGGTCCAGGTTACTATTGTAACCCCCGTTCCCTGAAGGAGACGTTACGTCGGACTGACGTCATGTGGTCTCGCTTGGGAGCCCAATCACCTCCCAGTGTAACTAAACGCGCCAATGAACATTGGCTAGTGAAATTTGCATGCCGAGTCCCGCCCCGCCCGGCTTCCGGGTATAAATAGGACCAGCATCGCTCATTTCATTCATATTTTGCTGAGGAGCCGAGAGTGTATCCCAGCCTCAGCGGTGGCTCAGGCCTGTGGCCGGGGGACATAACGTCTCCGTTCCCTCCTTCAGGGAACGGGGGTTACAATAGTAACCTAGACGTTCCCTATCAGTCAGTCATGTTCGACGTTACGTCGGACTGACGTCATGGTGTCCCTATGGAAAGCGCCACAGGCACTGACCATGTTACGAGAATCGGAGATGCAGATGTTGGCAAGCAGTGGCGTGCCAAGGACAACTGCCTCTGCGGACGTAACCTACCCAGCGCCCCGCGAAAGCCGACTTAGGCCTCCACGCCAATCGGGATGGAGGGGAAGGCCAACGTGAGGAAGGACTAAGCTGCTGTTCCTGCGTGAGCCTCACGGGGAAGAGAGCTTCGGTATCTCAATCCCACAAATCAGCTCGACCCGCTTAGTTGTCTACGCTGGGGGAGCGCATAGACGCTACGGAGACCACACCCTGCCCAAGACACATATGGACTGACCCGAGGGGCAGTACGACATATGTAAAGTCCCCATGGTAGGTCCTACCCCAGGGAGGAGCACGTACCAAAGAGACTGGCAGAGCAGAACTGCCAAGGGAAAGACATGGGTTTACCAAGAGGGAAACCGTACCGTGGAGCGTACACATATGGGATTACCAAGAGGGAATCTCGTCACATGGGCATCTAGTCCAGTACAAGGGCTGACCACTGGGGCATGCACACGAGTACTGGGCCTGGCGTCAGACGCCTCCGCCGCGTCCGCTACCGAAGGATGCAGGAGGAACTCGGTTCGCCAGACGGGGAACTCACCTGAGGAGTAGATAAGCGCTCGTATCCCCTTATTAAGGGGCATGGCGCTGCAAGCAGGACACCGAGCCGGTCACCTGTTTGTTCCCAGAACACAGGAAGAAACTGGCTCCACCCGGAGATTGTAGAATCTTGCGAATGTATTAGGTGTCGCCCAGCCCGCAGCTTTGCAGATGTCTGTCAGAGAGGCGCCACGTGCCAACGCCCAGGAGGAAGCAACACCCCGTGTGGAGTGCACCCTCACCCCCAGGGGGCATGGCTCGCCCTGAGCCTGATATGCCAGGGCGATGGCATCCACTATCCAGTTGGCAAACCTCTGCTTGGAGACAGCCTTTCCCATCTGCTGTCCCCCAAAACAGACAAAGAGCTGCTCGGAGCTTCTAAAGCTCTGCGTGCGGTCCACATAGACACGTAGTGCACGGACGGGACACAGCAACGCGAGGGCTGGGTCTGCCTCCTCCGGGGGCAGTGCTTGCAGGTTCGTAGAGGGGACAGGTCTGTTCGAGAGGCACCAAAGGGACGACCGGCGAACCCGCGGGGGGGCAGCAGGGAGCTCTGAGGCCCAACCCAGGAGGCATGGCGTCCCGGAGTCGAGGCGGTGAGTGTGGTGCACTTACCTGGCTCCATAGTCCCCATGAGGGGCCTGGAAGGGAGGGGCATGGAAGCAGCGCGTCCTGGGGCTGCCCGCTCTGCATCCGTGGCGAAAGAGAGGTCGGCTGAGAGGGAGGAAGCAACGCGTCGCTCACTGTCAGCTTGGACCGAGTATGACCCAGAGATGGAGGAAACTGCTCTTTTATTGAAAAGGGGCCAGTGGCGGAACAGAAGGAAACAAAAGATTCTCCACCCGGCCCTCCTCCGGGGGAAGGAGTGGTGACTTCACCAGCTCCTGGAAACGAGCAGCTCCTGCCATCTCCCTTAGCCAGGTCCAGCCAGAGATGGCGCTCCTGGACCACGAGTGTGGACATCGTCTGGCCGAGGGCCCGCGCCGTGACCTTAGTTGCCCGGAGGGCGATGTCGGTCGCCGTGCGCAGTTCCTGCATCAACCCCAGCTCAGACCTACCCTCGTGCAGCTCTTTAAGAGCTTTTGCCTGATAGACCTGCAGGATGGCCATAGCATGCAGGGCGGAAGCTGCCTGTCCAGCGGCGCTGTAAGCCTTGGCAGCCAGGGCTGCTGTCGACTTACCCGCCCTGGACGATTGCGCCAGGTGGCAGCATTTTGCGGGCACAAGTGCACCGCAACTGCACACTCCACCTGGGGAATGTCCGTGTAACCCTTGGCAGCCCCGCCATCGAGGGTAGTGAGAGCGGAGGAGGTCAGAGAGCGGCTTCGGGCAGTAAAAGGTGCCTTCCACGACTTTCTGACCTCCTCATGCACTTCCGGGAAGAAAGGCACCGGGGCGGAGCGAGACTGTGAACCGCGCTCCGCACCCAGAAACCAATCGTCCAGCCGCGAGCGCTCGGGCGAGGGTGGAGGGTTCCACTCAAGCCCAATACCCGCGGCAGCCCGGGAAAGCACGGCCATCATCTCCTTATCTGATACCACACGAGCAGCGACCCCCGAGGGGGGCCGCTCGGCTTCCTCACTCGAGGATGACAGCCCACTCTCCCATTGCAGCGATCGACATCCGATCCTCATCCGGAGCACCAAACGAGACCCGAGGTACCTCCCTTGAAGGACCTGGCGTCTCGCCTGGCAACTCGACGGCACACGGTGTGCAAGAGGAGTGGGAGGTTCGTGAGGGCTGGCCTGACGAAGAAGCTCCCACTGTAACCCTCAGGTCACCCAGAGTGCTAACCAACCCCTCAGCTCTACCATGAGAAGCAGAGGGGATATGGGTAGCAGCAGAGGGCGCTCGAACCTCCGTATCAAAGAGGGCGAGCTGCGACCGCAACACCGACATGGTCATGCGCCCACAGAGAGAGCATGACGCATCCACAAGCGCTCTCTCAGCGTGCTGTCTGCCCAGACACGAGAAACGCTCATGGCCGTCAGATGAGGTTAGGAAACGACCGCATGCAGAAAAGCACACGGACGAAAAGGCGTCTAGAAAAAGATGCTGATCGTCCGCGTTTGCTCGTTTAGAGGAAACTGCTCTTTTTTCCGACCGAGGCACAGGGGGGTGACACGACAGCTGGGACACTCGCACCACCGCTGAAGCACCGTATCTTCCAGTCGAATCAAAGACGCTCTTTTTGGCAGGTGATCAGAAAGGAGCGGCTGATTACAACCGCTCGGCTCCGAAGCAAAAGTATGAATGAAATGAGCGATGCCGGTCCTATTTATACCCGGAAGCCGGGCGGGGCAGGACTCGGCATGCAAATTTCACTAGCCAATGTTCATTGGCGCGTTTAGTTACACTGGGAGGTGATTGGGCTCCCAAGCGAGACCCCATGACGTCAGTCCGACGTAACGTCGAACGTGACTGACTGATAGGGAACTAATATGTGTCATACTTTCATAATAAACGTCCCTGAATAATATTCAATGCAACAGTGCTCTTAGTCCTCTCATATGGCCTTTGTCCAAGGATCATTATATCTTTCAACATCAGGCACCCTCGCCCAGGCGACATGGCTGGAGTTGTGCACTCCAGAAGCATTTGTCCACAGTTCTGCCCTTTTGATCCAAAGCCACCTAGTGGTGTTTTCTGCAGCTTCATTTGTAGATCTGATCAGCTTCATCTTTGCCTCCACGCTAATTTCTAGTCGAGTGAACACTTTGCAGAGTGATCGCCCTGCAAATCCTTTTACATCCCACTTACAGAGGCTATGGAAACTTAGTTCCCTGAAGTGGGAATGAGACGCTGCGTCAAGTGCTATGGGAAAGCATCTGCATGATTGCACCATGAAGCACATGTGTAATCTAACAAATTGTGTGAAGAAATGTCTGAGGCGGGTGATGTCATGAACCAGGAATCTATAAAGTCCTGCCATGCCAAACAGTTGGCAGCTAAAAGTGTCTGAAGAAGACTCTGCTGACTGGTACGCAGGAGTTAAGGCAAAGAGATGCAGTGTCTCGCTCCCTATTAAGAGAACCAAGGTTGCATACATAAGCCGCTGCATCAAGTGTTATGGGAATGCTCCATGCTACCTGTGGTAATCTGATGTGATCACCCTCAAACGACAACACCTGGGCCCCAGGAGTGGAATCTAGGTCTAGGTTGTAAAAGGGGAAGACCAGCCTGCAGCATCATAAACATCTTGAAAAGAAACTCCTGACAAGAGTGCCTTAGATGCATTCATACTCCTAGTAGAGTGGGCACAAACTGCCAAAGGTGTGGGCAGCCTGGCTGATTCGTAAGCAATTGAGCTTAAACTATTCATGTGCTCATTCTTTATATAACACTGAAGCAACCAAATAACAATTAAGTTTAAATAGGGACTAAGTTGGGCTCTAGGAGGATTTATGGATGTTTGAGCCAAATTATATCCAGTCAATTAACAGCTGGCAATTTTATTACATATAAACAAAACTTTGAATCCTTCAGGATCCTGTTTGTGTGTAATATTCAATTGTCCAAGCTGTAAAGGCCTTTTTGTGCTTTCTACTGGGGAAGGGTGTTTGTGCGAGATCTCAGCTTAGCTGTACAGTTCAGTAGATTAGTCTAGAATCATGATGATTCTTTTGAATCGTAGATCAGGGTTTGGCTTGCCATTCAAACATAGATCACAAGCAGAATCAGCGTTCAAAAAACACAACCTACACAAAACAACGCAGTCACATTAAACATTTCTAAATTTCATCCATTTTTCCCACCAATATATCCTATCAGTTGACACGTGACAACATTAGTTTATGTTTTACAAATTTTTTTAGGCACATATTGTCTAAATATGTAACATATCTTATTGTACAACATTTGTCCAGTCGTTTGCATTTACATACTCATTGTTGATGCAGTCGTTCAACCTGAAAACAGATTGTATACAAAATAAATAACTCTTTTTAAATTATATACAAAATTACATTCTTAAACATCATATATAACTCTGGTTGGCTTTTATAACACACACAAAGAAAGATGAATGTCAATTAATTCCATGTAATGCATAAACTAGCAAAACTCTGCAGAGTTCTCATAAAAGAAAAACCAGTAAAATCAAAAGCATTGACAGGTTTTCTCCCTCAGTAACAGGATGAATTGGCAACCTGAGCAATTAATAACATTCTTAATAAAATAATATAAATATTGAAATGAGGAAACATAATTTAATAAGTTGTAAAGCATAAAACTGCACCAACTATAGGGGAGTTTCTTAGTGAATGACATACAGGAATTGCAAAATAAGTTTACTATGATAAAAACAACATACAGTTTTGTGGAAGAAGCTCTTCAGGAATAAGCTCTTCAGAGAGTGTTGATATGACTGCAGGTCAGTGGTGGTTGCTATTTGTTTCAAAGCAGCTTTACAGTGGTCATATGAAAACTATAAAAATTAAATTTGTTTTGGCTGAACACCAGCTCTAGAAGAGCAGGAGAATCAATAAAATTGAAGAATATTTAGTGTAACGTGTCCCCAACTAAGCAAGCCAGAGGCAGTGGCAAGGAACCAAAACTCCAGCAGGTGACAGAATGAATGAAGAACATTTCAACCTTGCACCCACGTTGGACTCTTATTTTGCCTTTTGTGTTCATCAATTTCAGTTCCAGATTAGATTAGTGTCATTCTGTGTTTTGGTTTCACCTGTATTCAATTACCATTGTGTTAGTCTTGTCAGCTGTGTCCAACCATGTCATGTATAAAGTCTCCCGTGTTCCCTCTGTCAATGTTGGTTATTGAATGTTCGTATCCCATGTCTGTGGTTGTGTGGATGTATTCTCCCGTGCTTTTTCCGTGTTTGTGGAATGTATGTCATTTTATCTGAAATATGTTCACCGGCACATATTCTATCTAGCTGAAATATGTTCACCGGCATTCCTGGATTCTATTGTGTTTTCTGCATCGCACAACGCAGCCTTCACGTGACAGAATCAGTCAGAGGACCAGTTCTCCTGTGGCAGACAGCCAAACAGTGCATGATTATTTTATTGACAACAATTAGTGTCAAGTATTAAATCCAGCTTGGTCTGGTTGGAGATGGATTCATGATCTTCACAGGGGAGGGTCTAATAGAGTCACGGTCTCTGCAGAAACTTCAGGACTGTGTTGTGCTTGTGTCCAGGTGCATTTCCTTCATCTGATCTTGATACGGCCCGGATCCAGCAGACCATGGTAACATGTGAATAAATAGTGTCTAATATCACGTTGATGCCATTCTTCTTCTGATGTAACGAGTACATCAGATGTTATGGGAATGTTCCGGCTGACCTAAATTATGCAACCTAACAATTTTACATTTTACATGATTTTGATTAGAAAATGTATGTATAATGTGTTATGTGTATGCCAGGTTGAAGAGATGTATTTTTAGTCTAGATTTAAACTGGCAGAGTGTGACTGCTTCCCAAACTATATTAGGAAGACTGTTCCAGAGTTTAGGAGCTAAATAGGAAAATGATTGACTGCCAGCAGTTGGCTTAGATATTCTAGGTATTATCAGCTTGTCAGTATTTTAGGATCGCAATAGATGTGAAGGACTATAATGTGTTAAGAGATCGCTCAAGTACTGGACAGCTCAACCATTTAATGCTTTCTAAGCAATTAGCAATATTTTATTCAGTATTTAATAGGAAGCCAATGCAGTGTTGACAGAACCGGGCTAATTTGCTCATAATTCCTGGTTAGTAAGAACTCGAGCTTCTGCATTTTGGACCAGCTCAAATTTGTTTATTAAGCATGCAGGGTAACCACCAAGTAGAGCATTACAATAATCTAGCCTTGAACTCATGAACGCATGAACTAACTTTTCCGCATTTGTCTTTGAGAGCATATGTCATAATTTAGATAAATTATGTAAATGTAAAAAATGTAAAAAAAGAGGTTTTAGAGCTGCTAGAAACGTGGCTTTCAAATGAAAGAATGGCATCAAAGAGCACACAGATTTCTAACTGATGATGAACACTTGATAGAGCAGCCATCGAGTGTTAAGGAGTAGTCTAGGTCAGTGTTTTTCAACCTTTTTTGAGCCAAGGTACTTTTTTTTTTCATTGAAAAAAATCACAAGGCACACCACCAAACAAAAATGTTAAAAAATGAAACTCCGTAACCTATATTAACAATATACAGTCATTCATATCAAAATATCTTAAATAAAAATCAAATAACTACAAAAAAAAAAAAGTCTTATGATCTTTCATATTTATTGTTTAAAATAAAAAGTGCAATTAACAATATACAGTCATTCATATCAAGGTATCTTGAATAGGAATCAAATAAACAAAGAAAAAAGTCTTATGATCTTTCATATTTCTACCTACTCAGTGTGAAACCTGGGCCTGTTTGGATGAACACAGAGCTGAGATTCTGGCAGGAATTGAAGAAAGACACACACAAAGCTCTTCCTCAACAGCTCTTAGTCTCTCTCTGTTTTTAGTCTTTATAGCAGTCAGGCTTGAGAAACTCAGCTCACACAGAAATGTTGTGGAAAATGGGAGCAATATCAAAATAGCTTTGTTTGCCAGAATTGGGAACTCCTTGGCAGTAGCCAACTAAAAACTGTCTAAAGGAAGATCAGCAAACTTTAGCTTTAAACCACGATTTTGTCTCAGTTCAGTTAGTTCCTCCTGCTCCTGCAGAGTGATATCCTTTCCAACTACTGATCTTGAGCTAAATGGGTCCCTAACCCTGTCAAGGCATTCAGTGACGTCTGAAGAGAAATAAAATGACATTTTCCCCTCAAGAGTTTTCAAATGTTCACCTACCGTCTCGCACAACGCACCAGTGTGGACATCTTGCCATCTACTGGTGAGTGGGAACATTTCAAGGTTGCCACTTTGCACATGTTGCCAGAGTTGCACCTTTGAATGGAATCCATTTATTTTATCTGTACTTGTGAGCAGGTTTTCATTTCGGCCTTGCATTCGTGTGTTCAGTTCATTCAGATGATGAAAAATGTCTGCCAGGTATGCCAGCCTAGCACACCACTCATCACTCGCAAGCAGCTTTGCTTAATCGGACCCCTCATTTGTCAGAAACACTTTAAATTCCTCCCGCAGCTCATACACACGGGCCAGCACCTTGCCGTGCAACAACCATCGGACCTCCGTATGAAAAAGCAAGGCTTTATGCTCCACTCCCATTTCCTCACACAAATATCGTCTCGGGTTACGAATGTAACCCTGGTTCCCTGAGAGGAACGAGACGCTGCGTCTAAAACGCTAGGGGAAATAGCCTCGCCTCTACCACGTGAAGATCTGTGCAACCAATGAGAGACGAACGCGTGTGAATGCGTCGCCGCCGGCGCGAGCCGGTGACGTCATGAGGAAGAGCATAAAAGCGCGCCCGGGACCCGGAAGCACCAGCAAAAGAGTGTCTGAAGCGGGCCCGGAGGCGCAAGGAGCTGAGGCAAAGACGCAGCGTCTTGTTCCCCTCAGGGAACCAGGGTTACATTCGTAACCCGAGACGTTACCTTTCAGGGAACTCGAGCTGCATCTAAAACGCTAGGGGAACGCTATACCAACGCCACCTCAGCGATGCCGGCATCCGGGTGTGTCCCAGCTCACTGAGAGCGCACCCTGGTTCCCGGGGCGGCATCGAGGTCTAGCTGGTAGAACCTCATGAATGTGTGCGGTGAGGACCAGACAGCCGCAGCACAAACATCAGACAAGGAAGGTCCGGAGAGGAGAGCCTTGGATGCCGCCACGCTCCGAGTAGAGTGGGCCCGGACCCTCAGGGGAGAGGCTAATCCGGCCGACTCATAAGCTAGACAGATAGCCTCGACTATCCACCTGCTTAGTGTTTGCTTAGAAGCTGGAGCCCCCTTGGGGGCCCCAAAGCAAACGAACAATTGGTCCGACTTACGCCAAGTGGCAGTCTTGAAAACATAAGCGTCCAGTGCTCGCACTGGACAGACCTTGTTCTTGTGCTCCTGCCCATGATCGCCAAATGGGGGAGGACAGAAGGCCTGCAGCGTAATAGACCTAGCCACATTAGTGGGAACCTTAGGAACATCACCTGGCCTCGGGTGGAGAAAGGCTTTCGCCATCCCGGGCGCGAACTCGAGGCATGAGGGAGCCACCGAGAGGGCCTGAAGATCCCCGACCCTCTTAAGCGTGGTGATAGCCAGCAAAAGCAAGGTCTTAAGGGAAAGGAGCTTGATCGGAAGCTCCTCCAAAGGTTCAAAGGGTGCCTGGGACAGGCCTTGGAGTACCACAGACAAGTCCCAGGCAGGCACCCTGGTCTGTGCCGCAGGTCTCAGCCTTAGTGTACCACGGAGGAAACGAGTGACTAGGGGGTCCCTGCCCAAGGACACCCCACCCAGAGGTATGTGGCAAGCCGATATAGCAGCCACATAAACCTTCAAGGTGGAGGGGGACAACCCTGCCGCAAATCTTTCTTGCAGGAACTCCAGCACTTTGCCGACTTGACAGGTTACTTGGTTCACCTGCCTTTAACCACACCAAGACGTGAAGAGTTTCCACTTTAGGGCGTAGAGTTTCCTCGTGGAGGGAGCTCTGGACTGAAGGATGGTCTCCACAACCTCGGCTGAGAGACCGGCTTCTATGAGCTGGACCCCTTCAGGGGCCAGACCCATAGCTTCATTAGCTCTGGGCGAGGGTGCAGGATGCAACCCTCCGCCTGGGACAGAAGGTCCCTCCTGACCGGAATCTCCCAGGGGACTCCATCGAGGAGGGCCACCAGATCCGCAAACCATATTCTGGAAGGCCAGTGGGGGGCCACTAGCGTAAGACGGACCTTGTCCCGGCGAATCTTGGCCAGAACTCCCGGGAGCAGAGCGATCGGGGGAAAGGCGTACAGGCGTAACCTCGGCCAAGCCAGTACCATAGCATCCCGCCCCAGAGGCGCTGGATGTGCTAGAGAAAACCACAGAGGGCAGTGGGTGTTGTCTACTGAGGCAAACAGGTCGACCTGTGCCTTGCCGTATCTTTCCCAAATCTGCTCCACCACTCCGGGGTGGAGTCACCATTCCCCTGGTCTTGCCCCCTGTCTCGATAGGGCATCTGCTCCCACATTCTGGACCCCCGGGATGTAGGCTGCCCTGAGAGAGAGCAACCTCCCCTGGGCCCAGAGGAGGATCTGTCGCGCCAGCTTGTACAGTGGTCGCGAACGCAGATCCCCTGATGGTTTATATACGCGATGATCGCGAAGGTCCGGGAGGGACGCACAAAGTGCTCTGCGGACCGCCAGTAACTCTAGCATGTTTATGTGCCAGGTCTGGTGCCGACTGCTCCAAAGACCCCTGATCCCTCTGATCCCTCAGGACCGCCCCCCAGCCCGAGAGGGAGGCATCTGTTGAGAGAGAGACTCACCGAACCAGAGCCCCCAGGACCGGGCCTTGAGACAGAAACCAAGAATTCTTCCACATACTCAGGGTGCGTAGACATCGCCTCGTGACCTTGATAGTGCGAAGTGGGTTCCCCTTCGGGGAGAACCCCTTGGTTTTCAGCCACCACTGCAGTGGTCTCATGTACAGCAGGTCCAGTGGGATGATACTGGATGCCGCTGCCATGAGCCCTAACACTCTCTGAAAGTGTTTCACTGTGAGCGGCTGGCCCAGCTTGATGCTCTTGACGGCTGAACGAATGACCTGGATGCGCCCGGGGGAGAGCCGAGCAGACATGGCCACAGAGTCCCAAATGACTCCCAAGAAAGTGGTTCTCTGTGCAGGAGAAAGTACACTCTTCTTGGTGTTCAGCCTCAACCCCAGCTCCCTCATGTGAGCTAGCACAACATCTCGATGTCGCGATGCCAACTGCGGCGACTGCGCCAGAATAAGCCAGTCGTCTATATAATTTAAGACACGAATGCCTTGTAGCTGCAGCGGAGCTATAGCAGAGTCCACCACTTTTGTGAACGTGCGGGGCGAGGGCGCCAGACCAAACGGAAGTACCCGATACTGGTACGCCTGTCCCCCGAAGGCGAACCTCAGGAACTTCCTGTGTTGCAGAAGGATGGAGACATGGAAATACAGGGAGTGCAGAATTATTAGGCAAGTTGTATTTTTGAGGATTAATTTTATTATTGAACAACAACCATGTTCTCACTGAATACAAAAAACTCATTAATATCAAAGCTGAATATTTTTGTATCAATATTTTAAGTAGTTTTTAGTTTTAGCTATTTTAGGGGGATATCTGTGTGTGCAGGTGACTATTACTGTGCATAATTATTAGGCAACTTAACAAAAAACAAATTTATACCCATTTCAATTATTTATTTTTACCAGTGAAACCAATATAACATCTCAACATTCACAAATATACATTTCTGACATTCAAAAACCAAACAAAAACAAATCAGTGACCAATATAGCCACCTTTCTTTGCAAGGACACTCAAAAGCCTGCCATCCATGGATTCTGTCAGTGTTTTGATCTGTTCACCATCAACATTGCGTGCAGCAGCAACCACAGCCTCCCAGACACTGTTCAGAGAGGTGTACTGTTTTCCCTCCTTGTAAATCGCATATTTGATGATGGACCACAGGTTCTCAATGGGGTTCAGATCAGGTGAACAAGGAGGCCATATCATTAGATTTTCTTCTTTTATACCCTTTCTTGCCAGCCACGCTGTGGAGTACTTGGACGCGTGTGATGGAGCATTGTCCTGCATGAAAATCATGTTTTTCTTGAAGGATGCAGACTTCTTCCTGTACCACTGCTTGAAGAAGGTGTCTTCCAGAAACTGGCAGTAGGACTGGGAGTTGAGCTTGACTCCATCCTCAACCCGAAAAGGCCCCACAAGCTCATCTTTGATGATACCAGCCCAAACCAGTACTCCACCTCCACCTTGCTGGCGTCTGAGTCGGACTGGAGCTCTCTGCCCTTTACCAATCCATCCACGGGCCCATCAAGACTCACTCTCATTTCATCAGTCCATAAAACCTTAGAAAAATCAGTCTTGAGATATTTCTTGGCCCAGTCTTGACGTTTCAGCTTGTGTGTCTTGATCAGTGGTGGTCGACTTTCTGCCTTTCTTACCTTGGTCATGTCTCTGAGTATTGCACACCTTGTGCTTTTGGGCACTCCAGTGATGTTGCAGCTCTGAAATATGGCCAAACTGGTGGCAAGTGGCATCTTGGCAGCTGCACGCTTGACTTTTCTCAGTTCACGGGCAGTTATTTTGCGCTTTGGTTTTTCCGCACGCTTCTTGCGACCCTGTTGACTATTTTGAATGAAACGCTTGATTGTTTGATGATCACGCTTCAGAAGCTTGGCTATTTTAAGACTGCTGCATCCCTCTGCAATATATCTAACTATTTTTGACTTTTCTGAGCCTGTCAAGACCTTCTTTTGACCCATTTTGCCAAAGGAAAGGAAGTTGCCTAATAATTATGCACACCTGATATAGGGTGTTGATGTCATTAGACCACACCCCTTCTCATTACAGAGATGCACATCACCTAATATGCTTAATTGGTAGTAGGCTTTCCAGCCTATACAGCTTGGAGTAAGACAACATGCATAACGAGGATGATGTGGTCAAAATACTCATTTGCCTAATAATTCTGCACTCCCTGTATGTGTCCTTGAGGTCGATTGTGACAAACCAATCCTCGGACCTGACCTGCACTATGACCTGCTTGAGTGTCAGCATCTTGAATTTCAGGCGCATGACTACTCGATTTAAGAGACGCAAATCCAGAATAGGCCGCAACCCCCCATCCTTCTTTGGAACTATGAAGTACCGGCTGTAAAACCCGGACTTGCTTCCCGCGAGGGGCACATGCTCGATGGCCCCTTTCGCCAGCAGAGTGTCTACTTCTTGTTCCATAACCAGAGCCTGCTGAGGGCCTACCACCGAGTGTAGGACCCCCGAGAACCGGGGTGGTGAAACCCCGAACTGAATGGCGTACCCGAAGGTTACCGTACGCAGGACCCACTGAGAGATACCGGGTAGCTGTGACCACGCAGCCCGGAATTCTACTAAGGGAACCAGCCTCCCTGGGCTGGCCTCTGGTACTGTGAGCATATTCACCACTAAGCCGGGGATTCCGGAAACCTGGGTGGAATGCTCTAGGACCCTCCTTAGAGGGGGTGGCTCCACCATGGCGGGCTGACGCTGCACATGGGAGACACCACCTAGTTGCGGCTTGGCATCAGGACCGCTTCGATTTAGCCTTCTGATTCTTAAGGAAGACCCTGAGATCACCTTTTTTACCAGAGGACTGAACTTGGACTTGTCAGCCCGACTTTCCAGGTTTTACCGGAGGAAGTCGAGTCGCGACACTTTCCTTTTGAGAGGCCCTGTGAGCGGAGCTCTGAGACCGCGACTGGTCAACGGTCTCACGTGGAGGGCGGCGGGGAAGAACTTTGCTGAACGCTACCTGCTGTCGTGCAGCCTCCTGAAACTTATCGACGACGCTTTTTACGGCGTCGCCAAACAAGCCCGAAGGAGACAGAGGAGCGTCCAGCAGCACAAATTTATCCCTATCCTTCATAGCAGATAAATTAAGCCATAGGTGTCTCTCCTTGGCCACCAGAGCTGCCATGGAGCGGCCGACAGAGTAGGCCGTTTCCCTAGTGGTTCGGAGAGACAAATCCACGGTCCGGCGCAGCTCTGCCACTGCATCGGGACCGATACCACCGCCCTCGTTGAGGTCCCCAAGCAACTCCGCTTGATAGGCCTGCAGTAGTGCCGTAGTATGCAGACACGCCGCAGCCTGACTTGAAGCGGAGTATGCTTTCCCCACCAGCGAAGATGTGACGCGCATCGGCTTGGTGGGGAGCACCGGAGCTTTAATGGAGGATGCAGACTGGGGAACGAGGTACCCAGCGAGAGCCTCGTCCACTTTCTGCATCCCCCCATAACCAAAATGCTGTGCCCCGGAAAGATTTGTATACATCGCACTTCGTGGTGTATGAACTCTACCGGAGGCTGGCTTATTCCACGATCTAGATACCTCGGCATGTAAATCTGAAATAAACGGCATGGCTTGGCGCGGGGGAGTGACGCGAGCAGGCAGGTAACGCTTGTCTAAGAAACTCTTTCTAGGACGAACTGACCTAGTCTCCGCCGGCCAATCAACACCCAGACGTGAGACCGCTCGCTCCACTACCTCAACAAGCTCCTCAAAAGCCGGCGAGGAGGATGGCGAATCCTCCCCAGCCGGGTCGACACTACCTAAATCCATCTCATCAGAACTAGATAAAGCTAGCATCGGGGTCTCAGCATGATCGTCTCTCGAAGAGCGATCCTGACTGGGACCCGCATCATCTCGTAAGAGCTGAGATAAGGGAGGACCCATCACAGTAACCTCAGCGAGATCCATCTGTGAACCCCATGAGTGCGAGCGCCGCAATGCCTCGGCAGCAGCAGGTCCTGACCCACGGGGAACACTAGCCTGAGCGGCCTTTTTACAGGCCGCCAGGCGGGTGCAGAGCGAATACAGCGAGAACTTCTCACAGTCCTTACAGCCGGCATTCTCAAGTGCCGACCGCGCATGCTCCACTCCCAGACAAACAACACACATAACATGTGTATCCCTGCCCGTTATAAAACGCGGACAGGGAAAAACACACGGTCTAAATGTTTGTTCATCCGCCATTCTCACACACAGTCCCTGATTTTTAAACTATTCTTAGTTTCAATCACTCTCACACAGACATACAGCACGCTGAAGACACTCAGAGCTGGCGCTTCCGGGCGCGCTTTTATGCTCTTCCTCATGACGTCACCGGCTCGCGCCGGCGGTGACGCATTCACACGCGTTCGTCTCTCATTGGTTGCACAGATCTTCACGTGGTAGACGCGAGGCTATTTCCCCTAGAGTTTTAGACGCAGCTCGAGTTCCCTGAAAGGGAAGCACATTTTTACAGGTCGCGACTTCACAAAGTTTACCATGCGCACAACATCATCCATCACAGGAACTAGGTCTGCTGGTAAAGTCTTGGCTATGAGGGGCTCACAGTGTAAAAAACAGTGCATAACAATCACATCTGGGTTTATTTCCTTCACTTTGCTTACGAAGCTTTTTATGCGGCCGACCATGGCTGCAGCTCCATCAGTGCAGACACTCGTACAGTTTTCCCACTTAAGTCCTCCTTTCTCAAGATATTTTGATGTGACACGAAAAATGTCCTCTCCTGTTACTTTTTCTGGCAATGCCTTGCAAAATAGGAAGTTTTCTCTGATTTCTCCATCCACAAAACGCACATTTTCCAAGAGTTAAGCATGCCCACTAATATCAGTAGACTCATCAGGTTGCCAAAAGCTTAGTTTCGATGTCTGCAGACATGTCATCAATACGCCTGGAAATTGTGTTATCAGAGAGGAAGACTTTGGCTATTTCTTTAACCACTTCAGGTCCGAGCATCTCATTTACAATGGCTTTGCAGGCGGGAAGTATTAATGACTCTGCCACAGTATGGGACTTTTTTTAATTTAGCTATAAGTTCAGCAACATGGTAGCTAGCTTTAAGGGCTCTCTCGTTTACCTTTGTGGTTCTTCTCATAAAAGTGGTCTGTTTCTCCGTGTTTTGATGCAGGTGAACAAAATAGTCTGCATTCTTGTTTTGCAGCAAAGGGTGTTTCATTTACTTGGGACCATAGCACTGTTGGCTAGCTTTTCACCACACACCAAGCACAACGGAGTCGATGTCGTTGCATCCCCAGTGAAAGTTCAAATTAAATTCAAATGAAATATAGCTTTCACAGTATTGCCTCGAGACTTTGCTCAAGGTCACTTTCTTTGGTTTCTTTTGACCTGCATTTCATCTGGGTCTGAATTTTGTCCAGGACCCAGTTCAGAGCTTACATTTTTCCTTTTGTGAAACCTCTCCATCAGTGTCACCTTAATCTTGCTAGCCACAGCCACAGTGTCACTGTCACTGCCACTGCCACCTGTCGCATCCAGGCATCACTAATTTGCTTGTCTCAAAATACAAGGAAATTAAGTTACCTGCTGCCCCCTACTGATTTGTAGGAGTATGACATGGTTACTCTGCCGGTGAGCAAGAACCGGCAGAGACATGCAACAATGGCATATTATTTGGAGACAATTAATTATTTTATAAAATTGAATGATTTTCCACAGGACACCTGGTGATCTCTCAGGGTGACCGTGGCACACTGGTTGGAAAACACTGGTCTAGGTTATTACGCGCAAAACTTATTGGTCTAATTTACATTTTTTCAGAATTAAGCAGTAGAAAGTTATTAGTCACCCTTTTTTTATATCAGTTATGCATTCTGTTAATTTAGTGAATTTGTTTGTTTCATCAGGATGAGAAGAAATATAGAGCTGAGTATCATCAGCATAACAATGAAAGCTGATGCCATGCTTCCTAATAACTGCACCCAAAGGAAGCATGTACAGGGTGAAAAGCAATGGTCCTAGTACTGAACCTTGAGGAACTCCATTCTGAACATGTGACTGATATGACATCTCCTCATTTACTGCTACAAATTGATAACGGTCAGATAAGTATGATTTGAACCAGGCTAATGCAACTCCACTAATGCCAACATAATTTTCAAGTCTATTTAGAAGGATTTTGTGGTCGATTGTATCAAATGCAGCACTAAGGTCCAGTAACACTAACAGAGAGATACAACCACGATCGGATGATAAGAGCAAATCATTTTAACTCTAATGAAAGCAGTCTCAGTACTATGATATGGTCTAAATCCTCACTGGAAATCCTCGTAGATACTGTTTCTTTCTAGAAAGGAACATAGTTGTGAAGATATTGCCTTTTCTAGAATCTTTGATTTTGTAGGATCAAGTTGTGGTTTTTTAATAAGTGATTAAATTACGGCCAGCTTAAAGGTTTTTGGTACGTATCCTAATAACAAAGATGAATTAATAATATTAAGAAGAGGATCTATGATCTCTGGAAGCATTTCTTTCAGTAGCTTAGTTGGTATTGGGTCTAGCCTACATGTTGTTGATTTTGATGATTTATCGAGTTTAAACAATTCTTCCTCCCCAATAACAATGATGGAGTGGAATTTTTCTTCAGGGACACTAATATTTACTGTATTTTGTGATATTGTAGTAGACGGTTGCATGGTTATAATTTTCTCTCTAATATTATGAATTTTGCAAGTAAAGAAGTCCATGAAGTCATTACTGCTGTGCTGTTTTAAAGCATCTGGGGTTGAGGCTTTATTTCCTGTTAATTTAGTCACTGTATCAAATAAATACCTAGGGTTGTATTTGTTTTCTTCTTAGAGAAAAGTAGAAAAGTAAGTAGATCTAGCTGATTTTAAGGCCTTTCTGAATGCAATAGAGCTGTCTTTCCATGAAATGCGAAAAACCTCAAGCTTAGTTTTTTTATTTATTTTTTTTCAGCTTCGCTCCTTTTTTCTGGCTACTCTCTTGAGGGGCCAGGTGTGCTCGTTGTACCACGGTGTTGGACTATTTTCTTTAATCTTCTTTAAGCGCAACGGAGCAACAGTGTCTAAAGTGCTGGAAAAGAGAGAGTTAATAGTTTCTGTTGCAACATCAAGTTCTTCTAGGCAATCTGGGATGCTAAGTAGATGAAACTGATCAGGAAGATTATTTGTAAAGCTATCTTTTGTGTTAGGAGTGATAGTTCTACTATATTTATAACAGGGAGTTTGTTTTTCGACTTTGGCTAAAGGTAATCTACACGCAACTAAGTAATGATCTGAGATGTCATCGCTCTGCTGCAGAATTTGAACAGTATCAACATTGATCCCATATGACAATATTAGATCTAAAGTATGATTACGAGAATGAGTGGGTCCTGATACATGTTGTGTAACTCCAATAGAGTTTAATAAGACTCCAATAGAGTCTCTAAATGCCAATCCCAATAGATTTTTTTATTATCTACATGGATTTTAAAAACACCGACAATTATGACTTTATCTGCAGACATTACTAATTCTGAGAGAAAATCAACAAATTCTTTGATGAAGTCTGTATGGTGCCCTGGTGGCCTGTATAGAATAGCCAGCACAAAAGTTAAACAGGAATTATTACTTGCACTAGATAATTGTACATTAAGGACCATCACTTCAAAAGAATTATATTTCAAATTAGATCTTTGAGCAGTACTGATCGTGTTACTATAAATTACAGCAACACCTCCTCCTTTACCTTTCAGACGAGGCTCATGTTTATAACAGTAATCTTGAGGGGTGGACTCATTTAAAGTAATATAATCGTCTGGTTTTAGCCAAGTTTCTGTCAAACACAGCACATCTAGTTTATGATCTGTAATCATATCATTTACAATAAGTGCTTTTGAGGAAAGGGATCGTATATTCAGTAACCCAAGCTTTATCATTTGTTCATTTGTGTTATATCCGTTCTTAGTTGTTTGTAAATCAATTAAATTTTTACCCTTAAACGGTTTTGAGAGTTTTTTGTATTTGCTAATACGGGGAACAGACACAGTCTCTATAGGATGATATTTAGGTGAAAGAGTCTCTCTGTGTTGGAATTTATCTGACCTCTGTGACGTGAGACAGCTAGCAGACGGTCGGTTTAGCCAGTTTGTCTGCTTCCTGACCTGGACCCCAGTTAGTCAAGGTTTAGCTCTAAGACTATATGCCAAATTACTTGAGAGAAGAAAAATAATGAATAAATGAATAAAACATAATGAATAAAACATAAATACAAAGTAAACATAATGGCAGCAGTCCCTTACGGACGACTGCCGTCCACACACAAAACACAACATAAATCCCAGGCCTGGTCCTCTCTCGTCCTTCACTGTCATCGCTCCTCCTCTTATGCCTCGCAGGTGACGCTCATTATCAATCATGCCACCGGCTCTCGTGACGCTTTCACAGTCCCTCGACCCCGCCCTGCTCGCCACCTCTATGAACCCTATATTATTCTGCAGGCACCACTTTGACATCCAGCCATTGAGGGAGGATAATCTGCTAAGCATCTCATCACTCCTGTGCATAAGAAGAGGGCCAGAGACCTCACACATTTTAGTGATCTCCGACTGGCGAAGTCGGACATCATTAACGCCGACGTGAATAACAATCTTAGAGTATAGAGTATCTGTGAGCATAACAAAGTAACCTTTTAAAGATGTTTCTGTGTCTGTGGATTTTTGGATGTGGTTGTTTCCTGTCCTAATCTGTCGGCCATTATTACTTTCTTTCATGCCTGGGCATAAGCATGCTTAGACAGTGTTCGTGGGTGGTACATGTTCTTCCATGAGAACATAACCACGTCGGCATGCCGGTTGCGTCTCGCATTTCTTGTAAAAAGGCTTCAGCCCCCCTGCTGTTGACCAGCTACCGCTTGTGTGTAAAAACACAGCCGTGGGTTTGGTTGACACTTTCGGAGATCAAGGATTTCAAGGGAACTCGCGCTGCGTCCAGCGCTGTGGGAACGATATACCAACGCTGCCACGACAAGTGCATGTCAGATGTGATCACCCTCAGGTGAAGACACCTGGGCCCCAGGAGAGAAGTCTAGGTCTAAGTTGTAGAGCCTAAAGAAGTGTGCGAACAGGAGAGAATAGCCTGCCGCATGATAAACATAACTCCTGACAGAGGGGCCTGAATGCTGGCCATACCCCTAGTGGAGAGAGCTTGGATTGACAAGGGTGCGGTCAACCCAGCTGACTCAAAAAACTAGTGAGATAGCCTCGGCTAACCACTTGCTTAATCTCTGCTTGGACACGAGAGACCCCCATTTTGTTTTTGTTAGGGGGCCTAAACATACGAACAGTTGTTCAAACTTTTGTATAAGCGGCCAATGCCCAAAGGGCAAGCAGAATAGTTCCTGGCGTGTGCCACAGAGGAGACAGGATACCAGGGGGTTTATCCACAACCGTCCACCCAAAGGGATGTGGAAAGTAACGAATGCTGCCACATATACACCTTTAAGGTGGGATGGAAAAAAAAAAGCAGTGAGCCGGCGTTGCAGGATATCCAGCGGTGTACCATCAGGGCAGCTAACTGGGTCCTGCAGCCGACCACCACATGAAGAAGCTTACTTCAGGGCATAGTCTCCTCATGGCGGGAGCTCTGGAGAAGATAATGGTCTCGACAACCTCAGTTGAAGGACCAGAGTTATGAGTTGGGCCCCCTCAGAGGCCAAGCCACACTCAAACAATCTCCAGAACCCCTGGGAGCAGAGGGATGAGGGACCTTATGAGGTACCGACAAGCCTCAGCCAAGTCTGAGCCCAAGCATCCATTCCAGAGGAGCTGGATGAGAAAGAGACAGAGTGGACAGAGACGTATCTCGAGACGCCAACCAATCCACCTGTCTGAAACAACCACCTAAGTTGGGGTGGTATTCCCTGGGCGTCGGCCCCTGCCTCGACAGGATGTCTGCTCCCAAAATGGTGGGAGCTCTGGAGTGGAGAACGGCCTGAGCAACCTCAATTGAGAGACCGGACCTTATGAGCTGGGCCCCCTCGGAGGCCAAGCCCACACTTCCCACTGTTCTGAGCAGGGGTGCAGTATTAGACCCCCTGCTTGGGACAGAAAGTCCCTCCTGATTGGAATCTCCCAGGGAGAGTCGTATAGGAGGGGTACCTCATCCCGGTGAACTTCCAGAACTCCCGGGAGCAGAGCGATCGGGGAAAAACATACAGGGGTAGCCTCGGCCACCCCTGAGACATAGCATCCAGTCCACCAGGAGATGGATGAGACAGGGAGAACCAGAGTGGAGAGTGCAAAGTCTCTCAAGACGCGAACAGAACCACTTTGAGCCTCGCCAAATATGTCCCATGTCCGCTCCACCACCTTGGGGTGGAGCCTCCATTCCCCGGGCCTCAGCCCCTGTCTTGACAGGATGTTTGCTCCCAGATTGTGTCCCCGGGATGTTAACTGCCCTTGGCGACAGAAACCTCCCTTGGGACCACACATTGCCCATCCAGTGAGGGATGCATCCGTCGTAAGCACTCGGCGACGACAAGGAGCTCCCAACACGGGACACTGGGCCAGAACCCGGGTTTTTCTCACATGTCTAATGCACAAAGGCATAGCCGCGTGACCTTGATCACGTGAGACAGGTTGCCCCTCGGGGAAAGCCCCAGGTCTTGAGCCACCACTGTAGAGGTCTAATGTACAGCAGGCCAAAAGGTGGGCCGTTGGACGATGCTGTAACCAGACCTAACAGTTTCTGGAACTGCATCACAGTGAGTGACTGCCTCGAAATATATTTGGCAGAAGTCCCCACGCTGCCAAGAAAAACGACAAAGGGAACCAGCCCCTCGGGACTGGCCTCTAGTGTCGTTCAAGCGGTCAGCTCAGTGCCCTAAAGTGGCAAACCGGCAGGGAAAAACCAAACTGATGGCTCAAGGACCCTCCTCGGATGGGGCAAACATCCCGGTGCCGCAACGTTTCCGGGCAGACACTGGGAACAAGTTCGTCGGGGGCCGCTGCGCCCTGAAACATACAAGGTGGCAGGGTTAGCAAGACGGCCCCCCCGAGGTGCATCAAGAAAGGACGGGCGCTGTAGACAGAGGTGAACACCGCCAAGACTTGATGGGGCCAGAGAAATCTACCAAGGGAACCGGTCTCTCGAGACTAGCCTCTGGTATTTCCTGAGCAACCAGCTCAGTGCCCTGAAGCGGCGAACCGGCAGGGAACAACCAAACTGACGGCTCTAGGACCCTCCTTGGAAGGAGCGAGCATGCCAGTGCCGCAACGTTTCCGGGCGGACACTGGGAACCAAGCTCGCTGGGGGCCGCTGCGCCCTGAAGCACACGAAGTGGCAGGGTTAGCGAGACAGCCCCCCGAGGGGCATCGAGGAAGGACGGGCACTGTAGGCAGAGGCGAACTCCGCCTGGCCTCGATGGGGACAGTCCTCAGCAGCCCCCCTAGTATAGAACAGTAAAATAACAGCTTAGAAGCCTGACTCATTATCTGGGAGGGGCCCTTTACCCAGGCAGATTTACACTCCCTGTTCCATAACCAGAGCCTGCTCGGGGGTCGCCACTATGGGCAGAACCCCCATTGTGAGCAGGACCCACTGAGAATATTTAGCAGAAGTATCACACGCTGCCAGAAACTCTACTAAGGGAACCAGTCTCTCGAGACTAGTCTCTGGTGTTTGTAAAGAATAAATGAGTTGTAAACCGTTTCGCTGGGGACTGCCCTCAAGGACCTGACACTAATGAAATCAAGTTTACATATTTATTAAATTTTTTTACAGTGTGAGGAGCTGAAATTCCTGGGACTGCTCCCGCTCAGCAGCCCCTGAGACCTGAGTGTGTGTGGGGGGGGGGGGGGGGGGGGACTTTGCAAGAAAGCAGCTACCCGTATCTCAGTCTCTGAGACAGCAACGTCCAACTCTTCAGAGCTGGATGATTGCAACACTGGCGCCTCCCTCCTGGGTGGAAGTACCTCAAAGCATGCTTCCAGCCCCGGGGAGAGCCATTAGATATGATGTTTTATTAACAAAGTTCGGGAGGAGCACGTTCAAATGATTAACACAATCAACACGTCATCAGCAATTACACCTCATCCTATCAGCAGGAGAGGAAGCATGTATATATAGACATGTTTGACTCACCTACAGCTCTTTGACATTTTTCGGTATCCCTCCACCACCCCAACTCACACTTTATTGTTCCTATCAAAGTCAGGATACGGGAGGAGTGCTCAAGGTTCGGGCTAAATACCGAGCTCGGAGCCCTCTCCTCGGACAGCATGCCAAATACGCTTACCATTTATTGCTCCTGAATCATTTGTAAGTGTGAACTCGTGAACTGAGTAATGGAAAAAGAGATGAGGAAAACCTGTCTCTAAGCCGAACTACAGATCTTTAAGTGTTCCATCAAAATAATTAATAATATATATACATTCATTCATTGCATATGCATAGATGGAAAGCTGGTTTTAATTTCTCTTCTTTGTTATATATACATATATCTGAGAAAAACCTTTTCTCTGCTGGCCAGAGTGTACTTCAGTTTAAACCTGGCAGCATAGAAACGATCTAAACCAGCTCCTTCATATTATTAGCGTGTTGGAGAACTCTAGATCCTCTTAATTATATATCAGTATATACAGACACACATTCTATTATTATATGTAGTTTTATGCATGTATGTGTACATCTTTAATGATCCAGATCAGCGTTGAGCATAAGCAGGACCGTCAAAGTTTTTGCTGCCAGCATCCAGTCCCTATTGCTGTTAGAACTGGATCGCTGCAGCGCAGGTACTTCTCCATAGGCGGAAGAAACCGCATAGCGTGCTCCCAACCTGAGAGAAAGCACTGGATCAAACGGGTGAGGGCAGAGATAGGGCGGCGCCCGTCTCAAACCCCTCCGACAGATCCATTTGCGATCCCTATGCTCTGAAACAACGCTGAGCCTCGGCTGCAGCGGGAACAGAGCTGCGAGGACAGCGAGCCCGAGCGCTCTCCTCAAAGAGCGGCAGGCACGAGCGGAGCGTTTTCAGCGCGTAGCTGTTGTAGTGACACACAGACACCGCCCTCGAGCACTGTCTGTGCTGCACCGCATGCAAACAAGCACACCAAACACATGTGTGTCCCCTCCCGAGATTGCGAGGGCAGGGACGAACATATGCCTAGTATACTCTTGTTCTCCATATATTCTCACTTTTAGTTGGTAGACAAACAACAATAAATATGACAGACAGATCACATATAGCGCTACTGAAGGCACAGGAGCTTCTGACTGTTTGACAGGGCAGGCATTCATAGATTCCTGGTTCGTGACGTTACCCGCTCTGACGTCCTCTCATGGAAATGGCTTGATTACATACGTGCTTCATGACGCATTCACGCAGGGGCGTTCCCACAGCGCTAGACGCAGCGCGAGTTCCCTTGAAAGGGAACTGTAGGGGATTTACAGTTAAGACCCGAGGACCAGATATGTTGAATGAAGACCAGGAGTCAGAAGTGCACTCAATAGAAGAAATTTTAGTGAAGTTTAGTTTGCAGTTTCATCAGCAGAAGCCAGCTTCAGGTCTCACAAGGAGTTTGTAGGCTGCCCCCCCATACAATAACATTGTTACAGCAATTATACTCTAACAGAGGGTGCTAACTACGTCAATGATGACGTTTAAATGATTCTGATTGGCAGTTAAGACCCGAGGACCAGATATGTTCAATGAAGACCAGGAGTCAGAAGTGCAGTCAATAGAAGAAATTTTAGTGAAGTTTAGTTTGCAGTTTCATCAGCAGAAGATATGTGATCTGTCTGTCAACAGAGAAGCATGTCCGGCCGACTCTTAAGCTAGACAGATAGCCTCGACTATCCACCTGCTTAGGGTTTGCTTAGAAGCTGGAGCCCCCTTAGGGGTCCTAAAGCAAACGAACAGTTGGTCCAACCTACGCCAAGTGGCAGTCTTGGGACGTAAGCGTCCAGTGCTCGCACTGGACAGATCTTGTTCTTGCTCCTACTCATGATCGCCAATTGGGGGGAGGGCAGAAGGCCTGCAGCGTGACAGACCGAGCCACATTAGTGGGAACCTTGGGGACATAGCCTGACCTCGGGTGGAGAAAGGTTTTTCCATCCCGGGCCGAACTCGAGGCATGAGGGAGCCACCGAGAGGGTCTGAAGATCCCCGACCCTCTTAAGCGAGGCAATAGCCAGCCAAAGAAGGGTCTTAAGAGAGAGGAGCTTGATAGGGAGCTCCTCCAAAGGTTCAAAGGGTGCCTGGGACAGGCCTTGGAGTACCACAGACCAGTCCCAGGCAGGCACCCTAGTCTGTGCCGCAGGTCTCAGCCTTACTATGCCACGGAGGAAACAAGTGACTAGGGGGTCCCTGCCCAAGGACACCCCACCCAGAGGTACATGGCAAGCTGATATGGCAGCCACATAAACCTTCAAGGTGGAGGGGGACAACCCTGCCGCAAACCTTTCTTGCAGGAACTCCAGCACTTTGCCGACTCGACAGGTTACTGGGTTCACCTGCCTTTCACTACACCAAGACGTGAAAAGTTTCCACTTTAAGGCGTAGAGTTTCCTCGTGGAGGGAGCTCTAGACTGAAGGATGGTCTCCACAACCTCGGCTGAGAGACCGGATTCTATGAGCTGGACCCCTTCAGAGGCCAGACCCACAGCTTCACCAGAAGTCCCGGGAGTAGAGTGATCGGGGGAAAGGCGTACAGGCGTAACCTCGGCCATGCATGTACCAAGCCCACATATGGGGTGGAATGATCTAGGACCCTCCTTAGAGGGGGTGGTTTTCCCGTAGCGGGCTGACTGGAGCTGCACATGGGAGACACCACCTTGTTGCGGCTTAGCGTCAGGACCGCTTCGTTTTAGCCTTCTTTGTGTTAAGGAAAACCCTCAAATCACCCTTTTTACCCGAAGACTGAACTGGACTTGTCGGCCCGACTTTCCGGGGTTTACCGGAGGAAGTCGGGTAGCGACACTGGTAGTGTTCTCTACTGAGGCAAACAGGTCGACCTGTGCCTTCCGTATCTTTCCCAAATCTGCTCCAAATAAGAAGGGGACCAAGAGTTCTAGCCCTCGGGGAGAACCCCTGGTTTTCAGCCACCACTGCAGGGGTCTTGTGCCCAGCCGGCCCAGTGGAATAACGCTGGAGCCGCTGCATGAGCCCTAACACCCTTCACGTGAGTGGCTGCCCCTTGATACTCTTGACGGCTGAACGAAAGGCCTGAATGCGCCCCGGGAAGAGCCGAGCAGACATGGCCACTGTGTCCCAAGTGACTCCCAAGAAAGTGGTTCTCTGCGTGGGAGAAGTACACTCTTCTTGGTGTTCAGCCCTAAGAGTGTCCTCGTCCTTAACGGCTAAACGAAAGGCCTAGATGCGCTCTGGGACGAGCCGAGCAGACATGGCCACTGAGTCCCAAATGACTCCCAAGAAAGTGGTTCTCTACGTGGGAGAAAGTACACTCTTCTTGGTGTTCAGCCCTAAGCGTCGTGAGACGAGAACCAAGAGTTCTTCCGCATGCTCAGGGTGTGTGGGCATCGCCTCGTGACCTTGATTGCGAAGCGGGTTAGCCCTCAGGGAGAACCCCTGGTTTTTAAATGAACAGCCTGGATGCGCTCGGGGAGAGCCGAGCAGACATGGCCACTGAGTCCCAAATGACTCCCAAGAAAGTGGTTCTCTGCGTGGGAGAAAGTACACTCTTCTTGGTGTTCAGCCTTATCCCCAGCTCCTTTATGTGCGGGCACAGCATCTCGATGTTGTGCTGCTAACTGTGGCGACTTGGCGAGGATAAGCCATAGTCGTCGACATAGTTTAGGACACGATAGTTCCTTGCAAGTGCAGCGGAGCTTAGAGCAGCGTCCACTCCTAGGTGAACGTGCGGGGCGAGAGCGCCAGACCGAAAAGGAACCAGCGATACTGAAGATACCTGATTCCCCCCTGAAGGCGAACCACAGGAACTTCCCACTGTGGAAGGATGGAGACGGGGGATAACGTTTCTGGATGAAAAGGAATGTTTCTGGATGAAAGCCACACTTTTTGACCAACGATGTATACGGGAGGCTTAGACCGGTGGCGGGCTTTGTTCCAAGTGAGGCGACACCTCTGGACAAAGGCGTGGGCGGAGGGGACTGCGACTTCGGATTCCAGACTGGGAAAAATGGGTGGCTGGTAACCTATGCTACACTGAAAAGGCAAGAGACCCGTGGCCGACACTGGTAACGAGTTTTGTGCGTACTCAACCCAAGGGAGTTTCTGGGTCCAGGAGGAAGGATTGCTGGAAACCAGACATCGTAACATTCTTTCAAGATCCTGGTTGGCCCGTTCTGTCTGGCCATTGCTCTGGGGATGGAAACCCGAAGACAGACTTACAGTCGCTCCCAGTAATCTACAAAACTCCCTCCAAAATTTGGATAGAAATTGGGGACCCCTATCGGAAACCACGTCTATCGGGAGACCATGAATGCAAAAGACGTGATCTACGACAGCCACCGCTGTCTCCTTGGCAGAAGGTAATTTAGGCAAGGGAATGAAATGAGCCGCCTTCGAGAACCGGTCTACAACAGTCAAAACGACTGTCTTACCCTGAGAGGGTGGGAGGGCGGTGACAAAATCTAGCGCGATGTGGGACCATGGTCTCGAAGGGACAGACAGTGGTTGGAGTAACCCATCTGGAGAGCGATTTGACGTCTTACCCATGGCACAAACCGAACACGCCAAAACAAATTCCCGAATGTCTTGAGTCATGCTGGTCCACCAGAATCGTTGTCTAACCAGAAAGCTGGTCCTATTAGCCCCTGGATGACAAGCCACGTTGGAGCAATGACCCCATCGAACCACGTCTGAACGTAACTCCTCTGGCACGAATAATCGACTCGGTGGGCCACCGGCGGAGGCGTTACCCCTTTTAGGGCTGATCTAACCCTCGAGTCAATCTCCCATGTGAGTGTGGAGACAATGAGACTCTCCGGAAAAATGCACTCGGAAGTGGACGGGCGCTCGGAACGGTAAAAAATGTGAGATAAAGAATCGGGCTTGATATTCTTAGAGCCCGGGCGGTACGAGATAGAAAAATCAAAACGTCCGAAAAAAAGAGCCCACCGCGGCTGCCTAGAATTGATGGGTCAGGGGCCACAAGAATGGGAGCCGAAACGAAGCGGCTTTTGATGTTGGTGAACACTGCTTCGGCTGCGTTCGACCACCTGAACACAGTTCGGGTAGAGGTCAGCGCTGTCAGAGGAGCGGCTAGTTGGCCGAAACCACAAATAAAACATCGGTAGAAATTGGTGAAACCAAGGAACCTCTGCAGGGCCTTACGAGAATCTGGGCTTGGCCAATCCACCACTGCCTTGATCTTGTCGGGATCCATGCGCATTCCCTCGGATGAGACGATGTACCCTAGGAATGGAACAGACTGTGCATGAAATGCACATTTCTCTGCCTTGACAAAAAAGCCCATTCGCCAGCATTCGTCTGACGTGCTGAACGTGTTTCTGGAGAGAAGATGAAAAAATCATTATGTCGTCCAGGTAGACATAAATGAACTGATCTACCATGTCTCTCAGCACGTCATTGACGAGTGCTTGGAACACCGCAGGGGAATTGGAGAGCCCAAACGGCATGACCAAATACTCAAAATGTCCCCTGGGAGTATTAAACGCGGTCTTCCATTCATCCCCCTTCCTGATGCGGACCAAATGATAAGCATTACGCAAATCCAATTTCGAGCACACAGACGCTCCCTGCAACCTCTCGAAGGCTGAAGACATCAACGGCAAAGGATAAGTATTCTTTACCGTGATGTTGTTCAGACCTCGGTAGTCAATGCAAGGTCGCAGTGATCCATCCTTCTTGCCCACGAAAAAGAACCCCGCCCCCGCTGGAGAAGAGGAAGGGCGGATGAACCCAGAAGCTAGCGAATCAGAAATATATTTCTCCATGGCCTCCCTCTCTGGGGCAGAAAGTGAGTATAACTTGCTTTTAGGCGGAGACGTACCTGGCAGTAACTCTATAGCACAGTTATAGGGACGGTGAGGAGGCAGAGAAGCAGCCCGGGACTTACTGACCACTTCCTTCAGGTCGAGGTACTCTGGTGGCACGTTAGACAGGTTCACCGACTCCTCCATAATTCCTGACTCTCGTGACTGCAGATGTGTTTTCCTAAGCTCCGCTCTGACCTGCTTTGCCCTTGCGCTAGTATCTGTCTGTTCTTCTTCGGACCCGCTGCTTGCCGGATTCCTGACAATATTGAAATGGAATTGATCAACTGGTCAATCAGCGCGATCGATAAGATTTTTTCACAAAGAAAGGCAGCTCCGAGAGAGCCCAACTGCCCGGACGGTACATTTGCTGCTGGGTATGCGATGGACCCATGGAACAACTGGCAGGTCCTGTGCCTAGAGGCACTATCCGTAGAAGATGCGGAAGATATATATGTGATTGGATTACTGATAGCGGGATTCCTATTCTTTGGCTTTGGGATTATCCTGACCTATCGAAAGATTGGTAAGACAGCTGCGAGCAAATTCACCCAGCTGCTGTCTGTAGAAATGAAGAATTGCCTCGAGGCCGTGTCTGACCGTCTGAAGGAATTAGATCAGCGAGTGATAAAGATTGAGAAACTGAATCGTAACCTATGCGAACTGTATCGTAACAACACAGTCCGGACAGCGAGTCAGATCGGTGAACTTTCACGAATGGTATCCGGTCTGGCTATGAGGCTGGACACGGTGCTAATCAGAAATGAACTTGATTGAACTGACTGATTATGATCCGGACAAAATTACAAAGATCAACGAATGGATTATTAAAAAGGAGTTGTATTTATGCCCCTATCTCTCGTTGGGAAGCCAGCATGATGACAGCCTGGTCTCCCTTATCTTCCTTCAGGGACAAAGCCACAGAACTGTTCTCAAAACATCTGATGTTGTGACTACTCTCCCTCTCACCCGTCTGCATGTCCTGCCTCTATCTGGTCTTATCTATTTCCCTCCCCAATCTCGAACGAAAAAAATCCCTATGTGTGTGTGTTAAATTGCAGTATTATGTTCTTATGTGTAATGTATGTGACGCTTGCTAATCTGCATTCTGTAAATTTCTGGAAAAAAGTATTGCGGCGCATGCACATGCTGCGGCTAGGAGACTTGCTCCAAGTTTAATTTCGTTACACTGTACTTGTACATGTGAAATGACAATAAACATCTATCTATCTATCTATCTATCTATCTATCTAACATAGAACTAGACAGAGACGTACAACCAGACACAAGACAGGAGGCATAGCACTGATTACTCCAGGCTGAGACAGAGCTGGATCCCCAGTCCACTTTGTTTCACCAGCCAAGGATGACCGAGCACCACTGGGACAAGGGGGGAGTCAGTGAGTAAAAAGGTTATTCTTTCGGTGTGGTTACCAGAGACCACCAAGGTCAGAGTATCAGTGGCATGGGTAATGGCGGGTAGGTTCTGTCCGTTGAGGGCATGAGCAGTGATAGGGTGGTGAGGGGGAACAATAGGAAACTGGAGAGAAGTAGCTAGGGAATAGTCCAGGAAGTTACCTTCTGCTCCCGAATCCACCAGAGCTTGGCAATCGTGCGTCCCCTTGGCCCACTGCAATCTTCCCGAGAGGAGGGTAGACGATGAGGATTTAGTGAACCCAAGCCTGCCTGACAGTATCCCCTGTCCTACTACCGGGCGGGGTCTTTTACCGGGCAGTTGTTGATGTAGTGTCCCGAACCCCCACAGGAAGTCAATCATGTAATCTGAAACTGACCTGTTATCCTGACGAAGATCGGCGAGTCTGCGAGCCGCCTCGTGGCCCGCTACCACGTGATCAAAAACCCGCGTCATCTCTTGTGAGAGTGCCTGGAATGAGGAGCAGCATGGATGGTTGTTGGCCCACACCGCCGTTCCCCAGCGCGCTGCGCGTCTCGTCAGTAGCGTCAGAACCAGCGCGACCTGCAACGCGACGTGAAAAATGTAATGGGCTGAAGCGAGAAAAACACTGAGCATCTCATCAGGAAGATCTGCATAGATCGGGCTCACCTGAATATCTCTCAGGAGTCGGAATGCGAGGCTCATGGCTGCTGGTAATCGCCGGAGAGATGGGGGGAACGGTCGGTGGTGTTGGCGCAGTGGGTAATGTCAGCTGTTGGATCCGAGCGCCGAGCTCGGACACCTGCGTCACTAGCGATTGAACGGCCCGCGCGGTAGTCACCGCCTGTTCCTCTTGTCTCTCCATCCGCTGATCGTTAGCAGATAAAATGTTCTAAAGCTCTTGAAGGCTCGCTGGATCCATTTCTGGTCAGATCATTCTGTTACGGCACTGACAGCAAAGAACAGTTGCGAGTGAACGGATTTATTGACAATAAAAGAGTGAAGAGGGAAGTGTCCGGAAGAAGTAGCGTCTGGAAGTCAGGCGGGGAAGCAGGAGAAGTGCCGCGGGTGGGAGAGAGTGACGCAGGGATGCAGTGGGCAGAGTAGCGGCAACGGTCCAGAACAGGTAATCCAGAAACCGGCGACCAGGGCAGAAAGGTCCACACCGGGAGGGAAGCCTGTAACGATCTGACAGAGGAGTAGGGAGAGAGAGGTGAATAAATAGTCAGATGTGATGACTTGCAGGTGGAGCGGAAGATGATGAGTAATCAGTCACCACGCCTCCAACACAACCACACAACACAGAGAAGGAATCAATGAACCCATGAACCGTGACAGTAGTATTCCGATTTTGCATTTCAATGATTTTATTCATTTTGAGAAAACTGAATCTGTTTTAGTGCGATTGAGATTATTAAATGCTCACATTTAGTCTAAAACTACAATCATCAATATGACTCCCAATTTCTCTCAACATGAGGACAGGAGACACGTCAGTCAATGCACTGGAAAACAAAGTAAATTTCCCCTTGAAAGGGAACGTCTCAGGTTACGTATGTTACCATAGTTCCCTGAAGAGGGAACTAGATGCTGCCTCTTTGGCCTTCAGCTCCTTGCACCTTCCGAGCTTGCCTTAGACACTCCTCTAAACTACCATCTCAGGTTTCCGGCACACCTTGATCACTTTGGTTCGTGACATCACCAACTTGCAGCTGTCACTCACACCTGGTCGATCGTTTTCATAGTGCTTCACGAAACTATCATCAAGGTATTCCCCTAGCTTTCAACGCAGCGCTAATCCAACTCTCGCTCTTGAACACTAACTAAAGAAATGGTGTACCAAGGGTGCACCATTTCCCAATTTGGACCAGTAATCAGAAGCCTCAACTCACTCAAGAGACTGACAGAACAACAACGAAGAAAGGCAATGACAACACACTTGCTGTGTTTTCATTCATTTTCACATTTCTTGTAGGAGATCCTGCATGTTGTCGATCACTACTTCGCCCTCAGGTATCATCTCAATAGAGGAAGCCAAATGCAAGGAGTTGGGGGTCTGAAGATCGGTGTCCTTGAATAAAATCAAAGTGAAGAAACAGGCATTAATATTTTATATTTATGAAAAGAGTATTGTGATCATGACTGTCAATGCATGTTTTTCAGAACAAATCACTAAGCCTAACCCAACTTAGGATGCAATATAAAAGTCTTTCTTTTGAAGACAAATAGTGTACAAAAAGTTAGCCATGTTTCTATATTAAAAAATTATCTAATTATTTAATTGCCAAAGTTTGACTGGGAGAAATAAATCACTAGCTGATTTTAGCAGTACCTGCCATGTTCTTTCTCGCACAAAAATAAAAAAATTAAGACTTTAAAAAATGCGTTTACATCTCACAAGTCAAATATGAACAATATCCTGATGAAAATATTGTTAATCGATAGTGACGATGGTAAAATATGAGCGGGAAAAACATCACTAATTTTTTCAGAAGCTGCCCTGTTTCTCACAGAAACGCAATATTGAACAATGATTGTTTATTAACTAATATTTTTCAATATTAACAAAGAATAATTTGATATACCAGGGGTGTCAAACGTACGGATCCGGCCCGCCAGGGGCTTCAGTGCGGCCCGGGAGATAAATCTGCAATGTGAAAAAAATAATTTTCATTTTCGGCGGAACTAACAGCAGATGGCAGCACTGAGTTTCAGGCTCTGAGTGGTGTTTAGTTCTGTCAGTTTACATGCTGTCCTGTTGGCCGTGGCAACCTCATCATTGAAATTTCTTTCTCTCTGATTTTTCAAGAAAAATTGACCCCTTCCTATATGTTCACGGAGGTGAATGGTAAACCCGTGTGCTGGTGTGCTGCAGCAAGTTTCGGTGCTTAGGAATATAATATTCGGCACCACTATGAGACATAAAGATAATCGTACATAGATAAGAAATGCAGTTTTAATCCAACATCTACACGAGATAATTGGCAGCTATAGCAGATAATGCTGCTGCAAACGTCATCGTTTCGAAATGGATTTCGAAACACAAGCTCATGAGGCAGGATGGAAACAGGATGCGTGACGAGTCAAACTGTGTTTTAAGTTTGCGTTTGGCACGCATCCACATATTCTCAACGTTGTTCATGTGGATCTCCCTGTCGTTCGGACCTACGAAGTTGTGCTGATGAAATGAAATGTTGGTGGGTCTGAGGAAACAGCGATCTGTTTTCACCCGGAGCCGAAAGGCCAGTGATCCTGCAGTGAGAGCAGCTCCAAGCGTTCAATATAATTTATAATATAATGCACTAATACACAGAAAAAAGTGGATTTATTGTTAGTTCTATGTAATTTTGCTATAGAGTTCACTGGTCTGGCCCCCTTGACATAAGTTTAAGCTGTAAGCGGCCCCCCGACCAAAATGAGTTTGACACCCCTGAGCTATACCATCACAAAACCACCGGTGAAAATATCGTTAATCGCTACATTAGCAAAACATTTGTAATTAAAGCTATATTGTGTTTTATTATAGAAACATATCATTAAACATTCCAATTTTATGTCACACAAAAACATTACAATATATCACACGAAAATAACTTTATCTACATAATTTAACTTACCGAACTGAAGATTTCTCACGATGGAAAAGTATGGTTTAGCAATATGTATGGTTTATCAAACCATCATAAATATGACAAACTCTACCTAGAAGTGGATAAGGACTGATTTCAGGGGTATAGCAAAGTGCAGGGTGTGTCGGTCAGAACACGACTGAGAAGGAAGTAACTGTCTTGAGGTGGTTAATTAGAACAAACAGGTCAAGGGAGGAGCCAACCACTAAGATGAGCTTCAATAATCTCCAGTGATGATGAAGGAGATTAAGGTGTGGCACATGTGATCAGAGAGCTGAATAATGTCCTTTCTCAAATGGGTTTGAAGAGGCTTGAATGGAAGGGAGTGCAATATGCACTGTAAACCCTAATGTTGAATTAACTGTTCTTTACTTAAACAATCAAGTAATCTTGACTAAACATTTTAATTTTGAACCCAAATCTCAAAAATATAATTTAGCTTAACTTCTTTAACTACAAAATACATAAACTTAAGATTTCAAGTGTTATGAACTCTTGATTAATGAAAATAGCTCACTCAGGTCTCCCTTTGTTGTGATTGGCCATGCAAGGAGTTCTGCATAGCAACAAGAGAACTAATGCTCTGATTGGTGGATATTTTCAAACTGCGGTCCTTTAAGCCTCATCTGTTACTGCTGTTACTTGAGGGAAGTTCAAATCAAGAAAGGACTTATTGTTATACATATTGTTAGACTACTTCTACACCTAGTGCTTTAGCGTTACAATTGTTAAACTCTACAACACACTATATCTGTTTTAACAAAGATGCCTTATGGTATTTTCATATGAACAGATGACAATCAAAAACATAGACCAACATTGATTGTGAAATAAAGCCTATAATGCTAATAGAGAACCATAGGGTAAGAATTATTTTATGTATACACTTTTATACGCTATTCTCCATTACAGATCGTTAAAATAAATCAAGTCACCTTTATTTATATATTGCTTTTTTTTTTTACAATATAGTTTCAAAGCATCTTTACAGAAATAACAGGACAATAATGCAACAAATGCAACAAAGTTTGTTTTGGCTGTACAGCAGCTATAGAATAGCAGGCCAATTAATAATATTAATGAATATTAAGTGTTAAGTCCCCAATTAAGCAAGAGGTGACAGTGGCAAGGAATCCAAACTCTAGTAGGTGACAGAAAGAAAGAAATGTGGCAGAGGTGGCACAGAAAAAAAACCTTGTGAAAAACCAGGCTCAGTTGGGGGTCCTGTTCTCCTCTGACCGACAAATAAATAGTGCATGATTATGATAGACAGCTTTTCTGGTCAGAAGTCAGATTGAGATTGGACACTCAAAACATTTAATCCAGTTCTGTCTGGCTGAAAATCGTATTCATGAAGCCTTCACAAGGGAGGGTCAAGTAAAGTCACTGCTGACACTTCAGGGCTTGTAGTCATGTCTTTCATCCGATCTGGATATGGCCCAGATCTACAGTCTACTACAGTCAACCTCGGGATAAACAGAGAGACTAATATCAGCATAGATGCCATTCTTCTCATGATATAACGAAAACATCAGATGTTATGGGAAGTGTTCCCAGTTCTGGCTGACCTAAATTATGCATCCTAACAACCATTTTACATAATTTTTATTCTAAAAATGTATAATGTGTTATACGTATTCCAGGTCAAAGAAATGGAACTGGTAACTTGAAAAGAAACCTCCCAACCAATGCCTTCATTCCTTGAGAGCTAAATTTGTAACAAGAGCTATCTGTATTCAGATCAGGTTGTAGACAGAGTGTAAACACGGTGGCACCCCGGAGTTGTTCCAGCGCCGTAGGGACAAGGTGAAATGAATAACGGATTTTATGATTTTATTGTGATTCTGTTAAGTGCTCTGTAGTCAATGCAAGGCCTCATGCCTCCATTGTTCTTGGCCATGAACAAGAAGCTGGAAGCAGCAGGGGATATAGAACGGCAGATGTAACCTTGCCGTAGATCCTACTCAATGTACTCCTCCATGGCCTTCTGCTTCAGGAATGACAATAGGTAAATTTTCCCACGGGGCACTGGCTCACCCTGAATCAAATCACCCTGTCCCATGGTCGATGAGGTGGTAGCTAAGAGGCTCTCTATGGGCAAAAGTTGTCTCTGAAAGGGTTATAACAGACGGTAATGTCCACGGATTGTAGAGTCAGGTGATTTTTTTTATTGGGGTAACATGGAGATCTAAGAGTTTAGGTAAGGATGGAAGTGGTTTCTCCCAACTTCAGGATTTTGCACGTGTGCCTGGAAATTATGGGATTTTGGAGCATCAGCATTAGTTGAAGGGGACCTGCATGTAGTCCGCTGTATTATGGATCTTCCAGTTATGGACCAGATCTGGGATGTGTTTTGAGTTGCCATGGTTAGTAAAGGTCCGGTGATGAAGGTCCTGGCTGACCCAGAGACAAGGAGAGCATTGACTGAAACAGACACACTAGAGGCAGTAAGAGGCAATAAAGTAGTGAGTGGTGTATGTTGAGTAATGAATAACTCTCACCATTGGCCGTACGTATGGAATGAATGTGCCCTCCATTTCCACTGTACAATCAGAGACCCTGGATCAGCCTCCTCTGTCGCTCAGCGGGAAATAGCCTTGATCCTTTTAGTAAACGTGATTGTTCTATCTGCATGGGTTCTGTAGCTGGTTCTGCAGGGCTGACAGGCTTTGTGAGGACGGAGGAGGGATTGTAACAGCTGACCTTGGAACTCTTCAAAACAGTGCGTGCGTGTGGCACATTGAATGGAAATTTATATAAACCGTTCTAATCCCATAGAGTGACACTAAGAGTGATCTACGAAGTTATACGGTCTTTGAACTACTTACTGCAAAAGTTGACAGCAGTTCACAAGACGTGCCGACCAGATGTTCACAGAATCTTGTTGTAGAACTGTGACTGATCACAAAAATTCACTTAGAAACTAAAAAGCTATTACATATATTTCTTTATTTTTGACACGACTAAATACTCAACTTCACTGTTACACCGTGTCTAGGGGAAAGGGTGCAACATAAAAGACTTAGTGAATTTGAAAAAAAAAATTTGTCCTACTTTGGGTCTCTTGATTCAATTACATTTATGCATTTGGCAGACACTTTTATCCAAAGCAACTTACATTGCATTCAAGGAAAGATTGACATTCTAATCAGTTCTTGCTTTCCCTGGGATCGAACCCATCCTTTTTAAAGCACTGTGCACCAATCAAGACATAGCATCAATTAAAAAAAGGTTTTAAATCAATAAAAAGTGACAGAAACTCAATAGTAGTACTACTCAAATCCTACTTTTTAAAATATATACAATTTGTATACATATAGACCCAGATCTTTAATCTTTATAGACATTTGTCAGATGCATGTCAAGTGTTGCCAACTGTATGCCTATATTTAGCATTAACATTATTCTGGTATGTTTTACTTGACATGCTTTACTTTCAAAAGACGAACATGCATTGATTGCATAGAGGTTGAGCACTTGTGTTGTATTTCTGCTGTTTTCATTGTATGTATCAATTTCCATTTTATGTATTCATTCCATTCATTGTCTCAAGTAAAATGCTTAAATGCTTAATAGTCTTAAGTTATGTCTGAAGCCAGTTTTCCTAATCGCTCATATTTCTTGTCTCTTTTCCCCTCTAAGCCATTGAAACTCAGAGCACCAGTTCTGAGGAGTTGGTCCCCAGCCCTCCATCACCTCTACCCCCTCCTCGTGTCTACAAACCCTGCTTTGTCTGCCAGGACAAGTCCTCAGGGTACCACTATGGTGTCAGTGCATGTGAAGGCTGCAAGGTAAACATGCTATTCAATACCAAATGGAACCCCTTACAATAAATATTCAGGTTTTCTTACCTCCACATTCTATTGCCCCAGGTTGACCCACTAAATAAACTAATGCTTAAACACATTTGTGTTAAATTATTCACACTTAGTGCTGTGGAGCTTCAACCTAAATTATTTTTTAATGCTGTCTGCAAGTCTGATTGTGGAGAAATGCAGGTCTCACAGGTTCTTGTAGGACATCTCAACGTGAAAAGACTCTTATGCTATGCTAACACTATCAGTGTGTATGGGATTGATGATCAAATTTCCTTCAAAATGTCCTGTTCACAAATTCTGTCTGTGTTAATGAGCAATGGAAGTCAAGCCTGTATTCTATTTCAACCTATAAACTTTTTTTTTTTTTTTTGTGACAGTGACAAAAGTACATATCAAAGACGGTAACATTCATAAAACTGTAAAGTATTATTACACTTAAAACAACAAGAGAGCAATCGAAGCACAAGTTCACTTGTCAAATCTTGTTAACAACAACCAGCCAAGCTTTTATACCATAGCAAGAGCAAAGCATTTGAGTCACACACAGACTACAAAACTGATGATTACAGCTCCAGGCTAAAACATAGACTGGATCTAAAATCTTTAGATGACACAGCTCATGTGCATGATTTCTTTTCAGAATTTATTATGATAAATAATGTATATGTAGCAGCTTGTTTACACTAAGAGATGTTATCTCTAAATCTCTTTAAACAAATCTCATCTGTGTCTTTTCCTATTGTGAAACAACATGCTAAGGGCCCGTCCACACGGAGACGCGTATTACTGTATACGCATACATTTTTTATCGGATTGGCGTTTCGTCCACACGGATCCAGCGTTTTGGGAGACTGAATCCGCTCTCTTTTAAGGACAGGTCCTTAAGTGGATAGATCTGAATCAGACACCCCTGTGGTCTCGTGTGGACAGCCAATCCGTATATTTTTTGTGAACCGATGATGTCATCACATCACGTGTCGGCTGCGTCACATGTAACAGCAACAGTGTTGCCAGATTGGACTGAAGATTTCCAGCCCAACTACAGCTTAAAACCCGCCCATTAAAAAAAATACCACCCCAATGTGCGTACTCTTATAAATAATGAAAAATGTTTTATTTTATGCATCAAAAACCAGCCCAAATTTTATCAACCAGCCCAATGCATTTTTTCCCGGTCATATACTACACCGGTAGTATACTACACTACTACATATACTACACCGGTTTCAGTCGGTTTTAGGGGTTTCGTGTGGACGCTGATATTTCTTTATGTTTATGTGTTTACGTGTTTATGATCGGATAGGGAATGCACCGGCTTCCTGTGGACATGGCCTAAGGCAGTGTTGCGACCTTGTGAACAAACAAATTAGTTAAAAATAAATAAATAAAAACTCAAAGTGCATGTGAGAGCTAAGCTTGAAACGATCATCCCTGTCAGTTGAGTTACATGGATTAAAAATGGGGTCAGAATAAACTGTGTGAAGTTAGGAGCTTTTAAAGAGATTAGATGAACAAGAGAAATATAATGAATAAATAAAGTTTATTACCAGTGATCACAGGGAACTTAAAACAGCACAATAATACTAAAATAACTTTGAACTTCCTAAACATAATATCGAGAGGAGTGAACCCATTTAATTTTTCAATTAACTGCCCGAGCATATAAGAAGATACTCATTTTGCTCTGGCATCAGCTATCTTAGCATCCCTCCACCTCCCCAGTTTAACAGATGTGTTACATCAGGAAGCACATGAAGATGAAGATATTGTGCAATAAACCTTTATTTACCAAAAACTCCGGCGAGGGTAACAACACAACTCTATATGAACGAGATTGCATATAGACTGAGGTAAGCACAGGGTAGATATACACAGAGGATGAATGAGAGAAAAATACATGACAAGACTAAGGAGGTGATTGATGACGAGACAGATGAGTGGAAAAACACTGGGAGAGCACGTTGGGAACCCGAAATTAAACAGATGACAGGACAGACATGTAACACCCAGCACCACCAACATGATTTAGGTTAGTAGTCCCACTGCTGGTATATCTAAGCGTAAGTTGAAGCGGTTTCCTCAAGCCCCTCCGTTGTGGACAGCAAGCCAAAAACATTTATAAAACAAATTATTAAACCTTATTAACTTAAGGATTATATGGGTAAACAAACTTCTGAAATGTTGTTAAAAGAGTGGAGTCCATTTTCACCACATCATAAAACAGTCTACAAGAATCATATGTCAGGGTTGGGTGAAGGGAGGAAGTGAGAACTCAAGGATGCTGGAAGAAGGGTTTTTATTTACAATGAAACAAAACAAAAAAACTCAAACAAAACTACCCCAATAGAAAAAACATGACTATGACAAGGCTTAGACTTGACTAGAAGCATGACAACCATTTGTAAACACAAGTTTACATCGGCCGCGTGCTGTCTTGTTATGTGCTGTGTTGCTCGCAGCTTGTGTTTTCACTGGCTGTGTGTTTTTTATGTCGTCTTGATTTGTATGGACACACAGCTTTTGAGTTTTCTCATTGGCTGCGTGTGATATATCATGTTTTCTTGTCATTGTGTAACACTGCCTGTCTTGTTTTATCATTATGGGTTTGATTTGCCCCACCTGTTCTCCCTCATTTACCTGCCTTGTATGTTTACTATTTATTCCTCTTGTGTTTGCTGTCCTGTGCTGCTTCGTCAAACAAACAAAAAATGAGAAAAGTTGGAGATTTTTCGCATTTCATGGAAACACAGCGCTATTGCATTCAGAAATGCCTTAAAATGAGCTAAATCTGCTTACTTTTCTAGCCTCTCAGAAGAAAACAAACACAACCCTAGGTATTTATTTGATACAGTGAAATAGCAAGGAACCGTGAATGGAAATATTCTTGAAAGTGATTTTTTTTGCCTTTCACGAGTTCACACTTATCAATGATTCAGGGGCAGTAAGGTATGCGTATTTGGCGTGCTGTCCGAGGAGAGGGCTCCGAGCTCGGTATTTGGCCCGAACCGGGAGCACTCCCCCCGTATTCCTGACTTTGATAGGAACAGCTAAGTGTGAGGAGTCGGGGTGGTGGAGGGATCCCGTAAACTGACGAGGGATGTCGGTGAGTCAAACATGGCTATATATACACGCTTCCTCTCATGCTGATAGGATGAGGTATAATTGCTGATGATGAGTTGATTACTTTCATCCTTGAACGTGCTCCTCCCGAACTTTGTTAATCAAACATCATTTCTGTGAAGGTACCACAAGTCATCTCTCATTGATTGATCGAAAGATTCTGGTAGGTGTGTAGATTTGAAGTATCATCTGGAAGTATGAGGGTGTTGAGTCTGTTAGTTCTGTGAGCAAGTGTCAGTGCTTTGAATTTAATGTGAGCTGCAAGTGAGAGCCAGTGCAGAGAGATGAAGAGTGGAGTGACATGGGCCCTTGGGTTCGTTGAAGACCAGATGAACTGGGGTGTTCTGGATCATTTGCAAGGGCTTGATTGCTCTAGAAGGAAGTCCAGCAAGAAGGGCGTTGCAATAATCCAGTCTGAAAATGACCATGGCCTGTACCAGAAGTTTATGTCGCTTGCTTCGTTCGGAACGGCCTGATCCTTCTGATGTTGTGAAGTGCAAACCTGCATGATCTAGCCGTCTTTGAGTTCTTCAAAGACGTTCTGTTCTTCAAAGATCACTGCAAGATTTCTGGCAGACCTTGATGGGGTGGTGGTCGAGGAGCCAATCTGGATGGTGAAGTCATGTTGTAGAGTCGGATTGGCAGGAAAGACAAGAAGCTCCATCTTTGCCAAGTTGAGCTACAGATGATGCTTTTTCCTCCATGTCAAGATGTCTACTAGGCAGCTTGTGATTCAAGCAGCCACCGTGGGATCATCTGATTGAAATGATAGTTAGAGCTGTGTGTCATCGGCGTAGCAGTGATAGGAGAATCCGTGTGCCCGTGTGATGGAACCCAAGAACAGAGCCCTGTGGAACAACAGTGATCGTTTGACATTCTTTGGAGACCTCCCCGCACCATGCAACCCTGAAGGACCTATCTGTGAGATAGGATTCAAACCATTGAAGTAGAGATCCTGTGATGCCTAGTGACAAGAGGGTGGACAAAAGAATATGATGATCAACAGCGTCAAAGGCAGCAGATAGATCTAAAAGAATGATCTATTCTTTGTCATCTTTGTCATGTTAAATGGCCTTTCTTGAAGCCAGACTGGTTGATGTCCATCTGAGTGGAGAGAAAGTTGCATCAGTGGTCGGTCCAGGTTCCTGTGGATATGGAGCTGAGAACTGACTGCTGATAGCCTCTGTTTTGTTAATAAAGAAATTGGCAAAATCATTGGCAGTTAAAGAGGTGAAGGGGGACAGAGGAGAGAGTTGAATATTTTGAAAAGTGTATGTGTGTTAGAACCGCTGTTGATTTTAGTGTGGAAATGCAAAGATTTAGCAGTATGGGCATCAGTAGAAAAGGTAGAGAGCAACAATTGGTATAACCTCAGGTCAGACGAATCATTTGATTTGTGCCATTTTCTCTCAGCTGCCCTGTGCTTTGAGGTGCTTTTTGACCACCTCAGCTCGGGTGTTCACAAAGAACATCAGTTAGCCAGAGGTTAAAGGGAGTAGCACGCGCTGGCCTGGAAGAGATACGTTGTCTAGACAAGATGTTAGAGTGGAACATAAAGTGTCTGTTGCAGTATTCACATGCAGAGATGAGAACTGCTTGGGTGAGGGAAGAGAGGATGAAGCAACAGAGGAAAGAGTGGAAAGGGAAAAGGGTTTGGTGGTGTTTTAAGTTGTATATGAAATGTAATAAAAAAATGATCAAAAACATAAAAAAAAGGTTTTGCCAGAGTGTTATCATCGATGCAGTTGCATGTGTAGATCAAGTCGAGTTGGTTGTCTGATTTGTGAGTACTTGTGGTGATGAGTCATTTGAGTCATTCGCATAGTGAAGAGTGAGTAGAGTATTTCCAAATGTTAGAAATGAGAAAACCTGTACCCTCCCAGACTGACGAGGAGTGTGAAAGAAAGAGAAGATGCTAGAGAGAGCAGAGGGGGTTGCCGAGTCCTCTGGATGAATCCATGTCTCAGTCAAACCTAAGATGTTGAGGGTAGAATTAGTAGCAAAGGCAGGAATAAAGGTAGCTTTGTTGAATGCTGACTGACAGTTCCAGAGACCCATAGAAATGGATAGAGGTGCATTAGAAAAGGAAGGAACAGGACGCAGGTTAATAATGTTGCACTGGTTTTGATGTTTGATGACAGAGTGTTGTTAAAAGACAACAGGAATTAATTGAAAACACATGATAAGTAGAAGGAAGGGTAAAAGTGAGAAAGAAATTCTACAGAGACTTGCCAGTGTCGTTGCTCAGTGGAGCAGGCAGAGGCGCAGGTAGATTCGAACGTCTTTACCATCTTCGGTCTTCACACAAGGAGGCTGTACCCTTGCGCTGATGCTTCTGTGACAGCACACGCACCAAATAAATATTCTGCTTTGGTGAAAACAGCAGATAGCCACACCCACAACTTCACACCTCTACTTATGTGCCAAAAACCAATAAGAAAGCAGACAAAGCAACTAGGCTATTCAAAACTAAGATGCCAAGTCGCTGCACAATAACAAACAGATTCCAAAAGACTCTCCCTGCCCTCAATTCGTTACAGGCAGGGATACACACCCACCATGTGTTGTCTGTGTGGGAACACAGCATGCACGGTCAGTGCTCAAGGGCGCTGACTGTGTTCACCGCAACCAGCTCCTGCTGTGGTTGCTCCTCTCTTGCCTGGTGGTCTGTAACACCGAGACTACCTAGGCTCACACTCCCCAGGGCTCTGGTCCTGCTGAAGCCGAGGCTCAGCGGTGATCTAAGACATGGTTATAGGGCCGCTGTATTTGTCATTTGGGACGGCTTGGGATTTTTCCAGTTTCAGCTTCTTGCGAATTTCCCGGGTGTGGAGCTTATGGTTTGCGGTTTTTGAGAGCTTTATTATCCGATTTGCAATGATATTTGGGTTAACGTTCGGTTGACGGCCTTGGGACAGTTGGCCTGATGTTAATCTTCTCAGAAGGTGCCATGCTTTACGCAACTTGAATGCGTAAAGTTCATCTTTCCAACTGTCTGTTCCCATTTGTCCTTTCGGGTTTCGTCCAGGGATCTTATAAATTGGTGGGCTGTATTTCTATCAGCCGTTTCCTGGAACTTCTCCCAAAGCTCCTCGGTCTCGCTATTCCAACATGGGATATACTGTTTCCTGTAGCCTCGTGGAATATATTGTTTTGCTGTCGAGATAATCAGCTTCCTAAATCGATCATAATTTTTCCCCAAAGGTTCGATCCATCTGATTCTTTCGTCCAGTTTTTCTCCATATTGTTTCCAATCTGCTTTTTGGAAATTCCATCGTGGGCCTGGGTAGGATTGGACCAAAGGAATTTTTAATCCGATTTCCAGTAGGATAGGTCGGTGCTGACTGTTCGGGAAATCACGAAGTATATGCTTCTTTACAGGAACTGGAAGACCATCTTGGTCCCGGGAGATGAACACTAGGTCAGGGTTATAATTTTGGCCCCATCGAGCAGATTTAAAAGAGCCCTTGGTTTTATTGTCATGGACAAGAAATGCGTTTGTTTTGTCCGCCCATTCCATGATGTCTCTGCCATTCTCATCAATGTCCTTGTAGCCCCAGGAGGTATGGTGGCTATTGAAGTCTCCCATATATACGGCGGGATGTTGGAGCTCCAGTAGTGCGGGGTTTGGCCATCGGCTTTTCTGTGGTTTATAGATATTGCAAATCTTAATTTCGCCAATCTTGATTGAGGTCACGGCAGTGTTCTCATGATCAATACTATTGGAGATGACACCAGTGGAATGTGAGATCGGGTGGTGTACGTATGTTGCTGTACCGTATTGGGCATGGTATGTGGCTGCCACAAACTTGTAGCCAGTGAGGTCTCCTCTGCGAGGGAGTTGTATTTCGTCTGCAGCATGTGTCTCTTGTAGTAATACTACATCAACGTCCAAATTGTTAATAATTTTTGATAAGCATTCAGATTTAGATCGGCTTATGCCTTCTATGTTAAGTTGGCAGATGCGGATTGAAGGCCCGACATCCTTGGTCAAAGGGCTCTTTGGAGCGCCTCTTTCCACGTCATTCATGTTGAGTTTTTGTAGATCTTCCAGTGTGCGCCGCGAGATTCAAAAGGAACAGTGCAGCTGCCAGGTTTGTTGCTCTTTTAGCACCACCCAGAGGTCACGTGTAGGGTATTAAAGGTTATTCCTACGGACGTGGAGCAACATCGACCTCTAACTTCCCATATCACATCCGCTTATAAAGCCGTGATCTAATCCTGCTAACATGAAGTAAGCCTACTCCTGAATAGGTTTAAGCTAACGGATCAGTTACTATGACAACAAGTCCTGGATGAGCACCAAAGAACCCAGCAATCTAAGATCGTGTGAAATCGTCAACAATCAAATCCAGCTAACAGTTAGCAAGGGACGAAGAACGGTCCCCAGAGCTGCAAAATTACAGTTTTTTACGATTGCTAAACAGCAGTGAGCAGATCTGTAGTCACATGTGCAAAACTCTAACTACAGTCTGCAATACCAATAGTCACTTGAGCTGAACAGTTCACATCACCTGCAAAACCCATTCCAAGCAACACAACTCTTAACACATGCCTCAAAACAGACTCATGCAGGCAAACACTGTGCACTACCCTCACTGAGATAACACACACTGTCACTCAGAACACACTGAGAGTAAAAACACTAGCTTCAAACACCAATACAGAAAATACTAACTTTTCTTTACAGTTTGAACAATTTCAGTAATTTATGTATTGCTTATGATATGCATGTTGTTGTTGATATTGTTTATTATTATTATTTATGTGGTTTTATGTCAAGTATGTTTGTCTTTAATATGTTTAATTGTAGGATGGTATAGTCCAGGGGGAGGAGTCAGGCCTATAAAATGGCTCCAGTGACACAGTGTGGGGAGGTTAATGGTAGTTTGTCATGTCTTTGAGAGCTGCTGTGACAATAAAAGCTTGTAAAACTGAAACAACAGTTTTCCCAATGTCATTTTTGATTTCCATCTTCCGGTCATCCTAACAATTTGTGTCAGAAGTGGGATTTACACCGGCAAAAGTGACATTGTGGATTAAAATGCCGCCGAAGACTAGAAATCAACTGGCTACTGATATGGAAGAGGAGGAGGATCAAGGTGCAGCGAGTGGAGTTCTAGGAGGAAATGCACTGCCTACGGAGATTCCTACTGCCACAGGTGATACAGCCATTTCAGCTCTGGCGGGAATGTTTCAAGCCTTCCTACAGTACCAGAAGGAGAGGGACGAAAGGCAAGAGAGAGAGTCAGCTCGACGGGAGCAGCAATATAAAGTCATCAACCATCAGGTCACACAGATGCAGATGGACTTGGAGCATAAAAGGTTTGGAGCTAGCTCTGTAGATCGGCCAGTTACACGAGTGCTTGATCATGTACCTCCGTTGTCCAAGCTACAAGACAATGATGATATTGAACATTACCTGACTACGTTTGAGAGACTGGCAGAGGTGTACAGGTGGCCAAAGGAGGATTGGGCTGTTCATCTGATTCCTTTGCTCACTGGGAAAGCAAGGAGTGCTTTTGTCGCTATGTCGCCTTCTTTGACCTCTGATTATGAGCGAGTTAAAGAAGTGATTCTCAAGAAGTATGAGGTTAGCCCAGAGACTTATAGACTGAGATTTCGTTCAGTGAACACACCTTCTGATGAGTCCCCGACTGAGTTATACATCCGTTTACAAGATTTATTTTCAAAATGGGTCCAGTTTGATGTGAGCAGCAAGACTGAAATGATGGAGACCCTGGTTTTGGAGCAGTACATGTGCGTGCTGTATCCAGACGTGAGGACTTGGGTAAAGGAGAGAAATCCTAGCACTGCTGGAGAAGCAGCCAACCTGGTAGAAGCCTACGTTACAGCACGGAAGGGATTTTCCGGGACCTTCCGTTATGCAGGCAGCTTTCCGACTACAAAAGGTATGTCTGTGGGGTCAGGTGGGAGTATGTTCTCTCAGAATCAAGCCCAAATTTTGAAACCATCTCAGTCTATGCTAACACCACCTGCAGTCACACGTCAGACACTAGCTAAAGGCGATATTGTATGTTATAATTGTGGTGAACCTGGTCATACTAGCCCATACTGCCCCCTAAGGAAACCCAAATCTGCCAGATTGTCTTATGTGCCTCAATTTAATCCTGTCATTGTACTTAAACCAGATAAGGAACCCACCATTTCAGTGTTATTGAATGGTAAACCACTGACAGCCCTAGTAGACACAGGTTGTGCTCGTACATTAGTACAGTCACAGTATATACCCCGAGAGTCATGGACTGAGGAGACTGTAACTGTATGTTGTGTACATGGAGACAAGTCAGAGTTGCCTACTGCTGAAGTATATATTGAAGTTAACAACCAGCCATATCTGATGAATGTAGGTGTTGCTGCAAATTTGCCCTATCCAGTTTTACTAGGTACCGACATGCCTGTATTAGCAGATTTGGTTCAGGAGACAGCTTGGTGTGGGGTTGTTACCCGAGCTCAGGCCCAAAAGTTAACTTTGGTGTCCCAACCCCAAGATTTTGTTGATAGTGTACTTCAGGAGATGCCGTTTTTCACAGAAACAATTATCAGTGAGGCAGGATCTTCCAAGGAAGACCGGCTGGAGAGACATAGAAATAAAGTTGCAGACTTGATTGATAGCTCAGTACAGTCAGAGTATGAGTTGGAGGAACCTGAGATGGATGGATCAGATTTGGTCATTCCAAGTGAGTTAGAGCAGCTTCAGAAAGATGATGTCACCTTGTCTGAATGTTTTGAGAAAGTTAACAGCGACGCAACTGTTGGTTCATTGTATGGTGAGATGTTCCTTGTGAAACAGGGCCTTCTTTATAGGCAGAGTGAAGAAGGTATGCAGTTAGTGGTACCTAAAGCTCAGCGTAAGAAGGTTTTAGAACTTGGTCACACTATTCCTTGGGCAGGCCATATTGGATTCATGAAAACGTTAATGAGAATTTCCAAAAGGTTTTATTGGCCTGGTATGTATAGTGAAGTGAAGGAATTTTGCAAGACTTGTCCCGAGTGTCAGTTGACAGTTGGTCGTACTCCTGCTAGCGCACCTCTTATTCCGATACCTGCAGTTGAAACACCTTTTGAGAGAATAGGAGTTGATATTATTGGACCTGTTGAGAGAAGCCAAAAAGGGAACTGGTTTATTTTGGTAATTTGTGATTATGCAACCAGATACCCCGAGGCATACCCCCTGAGAGAGGTTACAGCAAAACAGATCACATCTGCATTCCTACATTTTTTTTCACACGTAGGCATCCCTAAAGTGGTGTTAACTGACCAAGGTCTCAATTTCATGAGTCACATTTTACATCAGGTTTATCAGTTACTGGGCATTAAGAGAGTTCGAACTACTCCCTACCACCCCCAGACTGACGGACTGGTAGAAAGGTTTAATCAGACCTTAAAAGGCATGTTGAAGAAGTTTGTGTCTGAGACTGGAAAAGACTGGGACAAGTGGCTTCCTTACCTCCTGTTTGCTTACCGTGAAGTTCCTCAAGCATCCACCGGGTTTTCGCCTTTTGAACTGCTTTTTGCTCACCAGGTTAGAGGTCCATTGGATGTCCTGAGAGACAGTTGGGAAACCACGGGTGAAGAATCTAAGCGGAACGTCCTCTCTTACATCCTTAAAATGAGAGAACAGTTGCAATTTGCCTCTTCCTTAGCCCAGGAGAATGTGCAACAGTCTCAGGCGAAGCAGAAGTCATGGTACGACCAGCAGGCCAGAACCAGAACCTTCCAGCCAGGAGAGCAAGTTCTGTTACTACTCCCTACATCGGATAACAAACTGTTGGCCAAATGGCAAGGTCCTTATCAGGTGAAGCGGAAACTTGGTCCAGTAACGTATGAAATTGAAATACCTTCCAGAAACCAACCCTTGCAAACCTTCCACATTAATATGTTGAAAAAGTGGCATGCACAGTCTTCCCACTCAGAACCAGCAGGGGCTATCGAGAAGGATCTCATGGTAAGGGCAGTACTGGAGGAGGATGAAGTAGAGGAGCAGTATTTGCCAGTTCATACAGATGAGTGCATCTTAAATCTTGAACATCTGACAGCTGAACAACAGAAGGAACTGTTAGAAATTATTCCTGACCAACTGTTCCTGGATACACCTGGAAGGACAGACCTTGTGCAACATCACATATACTTGAAGGACTTAAAACCAATTCGACAACCAGTTTACAGAGTTCCAGAACAGCTTGTGCACACCATGAGACAAGAGCTGGAGATGATGCAAGAACTGCAGGTCATAGAGCCATCATCTAGTGAGTGGAATAACCCCATCGTGCTTGTGCCCAAGAAGGATGGTTCACTCAGGTTCTGCTTGGATTTTCGGAAACTTAACTCTGTGAGTAAATTTGATCCTTATCCTATGCCCAGAGTTGATGTGATTTGAGAAACTTGGTGGTGCAAAGTTCCTCACAACTCTTGATCTGTGTAAAGGCTATTGGCAAGTGCCTTTAAGTCCAGAGAGCAAAGAGCTTACCGCATTCAAGACTCCGTTTGGACATTATCAATTTCGGGTCCTTCCTTTCGGGCTTCATGGGGCCCCTGCTACCTTTCAGAGAATGATTGATCAGATCCTCCGGGGCACTGAGAAGTACTCTGCAGCATATTTAGATGACATCATTGTTTATAGTATGACTTGGCAGGATCATCTGGAACATCTTAAGGAAGTGTTAACCAGAATAAAGAATGCAGGACTTACCATTCGCCCAGACAAGTGCACTCTAGCCAAAAGAGAGACTTGCTATCTTGGGCATGTGCTGGGACATGGGGTCATACGCCCTCAAGTTGGGAAGATCGAGGCCATTAAACATGCTGAGCAGCCTATAACAAAGAAACACGTGTGATCTTTCCTTGGGTTAGTGGGGTGGTATAGACGTTTTATCCCAAATTTCTCTGAAAGAGCTATAGTCCTTACTGAACTGACAAAAAAGAACAAGCCTAATAAGGTTAACTGGACGGCAGAATGTGACAGTGCCTTTATAGATTTAAAGGATGCTTTGTGCAGGAAACCAGTGTTGCAAAGTCCAGATTTTGACCAGCCTTTTACAGTTCAGACTGATGCTTCACAATATGGTCTGGGAGCTGTGCTCTTACAAGGAGAACAAGGACACTTGAGACCTGTTGCTTTTATCAGCAGGAAACTCCTCCCATGTGAAACACGGTATTCGACGGTAGAGAAGGAGTGCCTGGCAGTCAAATGGGCTTTAGACTCTCTCAGGTACTATCTCATGGGTAGGACTTTTAAGTTAGAGACTGATCACAGGGCCTTAATGTGGCTTGGACAAATGAAAGACACAAATGCCCGTATAACACGATGGTTTCTGGCAGTACAACCATTTGATTTTGAAGTATTGTATCGGACTGGCTCTGAGAACTGCGCAGCTGATTTCCTCTCCAGGACACCACAAGTGGTGTCTGGGGAAGGGGGAGGAAATGTCACGGTGCAAACCAAATGAGGAAATGTCACGGTGCTTCCGTTTTAACTCAAAGCAGTGTATCTTTACTTCCGTTTAGCCGCAAGCGCGTTCAGGTGAATGCAGGAACTGGCTAACTAACAACACGAAAAGTAAAGGTTATAGTAATAATAATAATGTTTATGTATTTATAGGTTTCTGTATTTTAGTTCGTTTGATAATGTTAATGATTATTTCCAGTTTACAACTCTTTAACATGTGCGTGAACTGGATGGTAAAGTAGGCTAGTTTTTAGCAATATGCATCGCTCTCAGCCAGTGTTGCCTGAAGTTTACTAATAAGTTTTAACTTTTTGTTTTAACTTTTTACTAATAAGTTTTAACTTTTATGTATTCCCGCACAGTTGTTTAGAAGGACTCCCTCTTAATCCAATCTAACGGTCAAACCATTTTCATACTCTGAGATTCATTATTCCTCTTTGCCTGTGTCCATCTTTCAACAGTTTCCCACCATCAAGCCTTGGACAGTCTTCTTGTCGATGCTATTGTAGTGTTCCTTGTTGTTCAATAAATACATTAAAAAACTTTTATGTGGCAATAAATTAATTTTATAACCTTCATGGCCTTATGGTAATGCTCCATATTGGAATGTTTATAATGTGTTTGATCTGCACAATTTATGTTTGCAGTGTTTACACCGAACCCAAATATATTCAGTGACTGTATATTGTGTTCAATAAACATCATACATTTGTGATAAGCTGTTGCCCTCAATATTTTAATGTTTAAAATTGCATTTCCTGTTTCCTGTTGTCAAAATTCTACAAAAAATGACAATGTCAAAGAAGTTTGTTTGAAACCTTTGCCAATTTATTAATAAAACAACTCACATGTACAGAAGTATTCACAGCCTTTGCCATGACACTCGGTTGGATCCTGAAAAGCCACTCTTACTGCCATTTGCATTATACAGTGTACATTTCACAACGGTTTGGGCACGATTCTTGGACTTCTTTGGTACCGGTTTGTATCCTTTATTAAGTTTTGAACGTGTTGTAAGCGAAATGTGTCTGAAAGTCGCTGTACATCATAAACGCATGTCTGGCAGATGTAGAAAGGGACTGTGTAAACTTAATCGCGTTCACTATGACGACCGGCGGAAGTAAAGATACCCTGCTTTGAGTTAAAACGGAAGTTGCGTGACGTCATTGTGAAAAGGGTCTATTAGTCTTTCTAAGCTCTACCTATATAGGTAGAGCTCAGAAAAACTAAATTTGGAAATGGAACACGGTTTGTGAAGGGAGAAGGGTAGCAGGGAGATGGTGGATGCATGGAAGACAAAGAAGACAAAGAGCTGTTATTTCAGATGAAATAGGTGCTAAACTTATAGACATGTCATGAATGATGGTCTCTCATTGAGAGAGGAAGGGTTGAGGGTGCAACCCAATCTGCAAAGATCCACAGTGGCTTCTGTCATGCTAATTTTACAGCATACAAACAGGTGAGAGTTACATCCTTACAGTAAATGAAAACATTACAGGAATTTATTTTGTATTGCAATTCTAGAATAATTACACATATATACATTACAGTAAGTTTGACAGTAAAATGTGTTTTTACAACAGGACCCAAAGGCTGCCCCCAACAGGAGGAAGAGAAAAATTATTTTCAGATGCGCAGGAAAATGCTATTGTTGACATGGTTATGGTCACCAATGCAATACTGTAAAACTGTGGGATATTCAAGATAGAGTGCTGGCTGATAATGATATATTTGGAAATTTTACAGACCTGGGTTCTTCCCCAGGTGCATGAGAGAGAACATTAGATGTGATGTTGATGAAAACCTGTGGTCTGATGCTAGAGAGAGGCAGGATCAGCCCTTCAATTATTTGTTTGAATTATAGTATGTACTTTTAGTTTCTACCTTTTTTCTCATTACTGTAAATTCGTAAATTACTACAGACTATTGAAGCAAACTGCTGATTTTCATTTACCTTCAAGAATTGTTATGTTTTCAAAATGTAAATACTGTAAATCATATGAAAGACTGTCACTCTGTTCTTTGAAGAAAATATTACTTTGTATGAAGTCACTGAAATTGTTCAAAATGTAAAGAAAAGTTAGTATTTTCTGTATTGGTGTTTGATGCTAGTGTTTTTACTCTCAGTGTGTTCTGAGTGACAGTGTGTGTTATCTCAGTGAGGGTTGTGCACTGTGTTTGGCTGCATGAGCCTGTTTTGAGGCATGTGTTAAGAGTTTTGTTGCTTGGAATGGGTTTTGCAGGTGTTTTAACTGTTCAGCTCAGGTGACTGTTGGTATTGCAGACTGTAGTTAGAGTTTTGCACGTGACTCCAGTTGTCCCCACTGCTGCTTAGCAATCGTAAAAAACTGTAATAATAATAATTAAGTAGACTAACTGTTTTCTGCGAATAATGGAGTCATTATTACTCAATTGTTATAAGTAATTAGCTGAGTAAAGTATTGAGAAATATTGGGTACACTATACTGAATTTAATTTAGTATATCATAGCTGTTAAATTTGAGTACAATGTGTACTCAATATGTTTGAGTAAAATATACCCAATCAACTTGAGTGTAATTTGTTGCCTTAAATTTAATGGTTTAATTCTATAGATTTGTAAATTAAAGTAAAGTAAATTTTTTGTAAAGTAAATTTTACGCCATGTAATTGGCAGGAAAATGGAGATCTGAAACAACTTTTCTCTTTACAAGAACTTCAACGTGTCTGTGGCGAGCAAGGCGGGGTTGAAGGGACAGTGTGAGCATCACAAGAGCCAGTAGCGTGATTGAGAATGAGCGGCACCTGTGAGCCATCGGTCTCGAGTCTCATGGAGGAGCGGAAGCATAAAAGGAGGAGCGACAACAGTGACAGACGAGAGAGGACCAGGCCTGGGTTTATGTTTTTGTACTATGTTTTTTTGTGGCTGCCAGTACATTTATTTTTTATTTATGTTTTATTTCAAATAAAAAAAATTGAACGTTCCCACCTCGTTCTTTCCCGAACAAAGAATTGTGTTACATTGGTGCCGAAACCCGGGAAGAAAGAGGGACATGCTGTCAAAGAACCCTTGCAGTGCTGCAGAGGTTGGGCAGCACAGAGGAAGACGGAAGGATTGTCAGGGGCTGCCCATGGGGGTGGTGCTGGAGCGAAAAGTTTGTGTGGGATGGAGAGCCCTGCCATGCTCCTGGGACGAGGTGGGAGGCTGTCGTTAGTGAGGGAGCGGAGTCACCCCATTTGTCAGAGTGCCGGAGTCTGCTGCCGTGAGCGAGGAGGAGCAGGGAACGGGGGACTCGCTGCTGGCTGCCCTCGTCAGGAGGAGCATCAACCAGTCCACAGAACAGCGTCCAGCACCATTGCACGGCACCGCGTAGAACCACCTCTTGATTGGTTGAAGACCAAGAGTAAGCATGTCTGGAAACCGGACCAAGAAAAAAAATTCTTTGTTTTCCTCTCTCCTCTCTCTCGCCTTTGTCTCTCCTCGCGCAGCTCTCCCAAGGGGCGTTGGGGGTATGTGGCGAGCATCAGGAGTGCCAGAGGCATGATTAAGAATGAGTGGCACATGTGAGCCACCGGTCTCGAGTCTCACAGAGGAGTAGAAGCATAAAAGGAGGAAATCAGAAAGAGCTTTATTGCCAAGTGTGCTTTCACACACAAGGAATTTGTCTTGGTGCTGAACAAGAGAGCTCCACACCGAGGCAGCCATCAATGGCGCCATCTTGACACGCTCTCCAGAAATACAAGAATGCAGTTTAGCAAGCATTACATAGCAAACACAAAAAAACATAACAAAATCATAACATAACACAGCACACGTGGTCATGTGTTGGGATTTTTTTGTATGGAGTGGAAGAGGAGATAGATAAGGACAGGCAGACGGATGGAGGGGGACTGGGATCGGGATCGGGTGTGTATGGTGCGAGTGAGTCTGAGATTGTGTTGTGAGAGAATGTTAGCCATAACTTCAGATGTTTTCGAGTTCAGTTCTATGGTTTGTACTTGAAGGCAGATAAGGCAGTGCACAGGGAAAGATGGCAGACCAAGCTGTCAGGCTGACCTCCCAACCGAGAGGTAATTTTTTTTAATCCATTTGATGATCTCCGGTAATTTGTCCGGATCATAATCAATCAATCAGTTCTGGTCCTCAGCACTCGCATCTGGTCCGTGCAGTTCCCCTAGACATTACGTCCAGCCTCATGGCCAGACCGGTCACAGTCTGTAAAAATTCACCGATCTGACCCCTGATGGAGCCCACTCTTCCCTGCGTATTGAAGGAATAAATGTATATATATTTAGCTTAGCATGAATTAGAAATTACTGATGGCGTTTAGGACGAAGGGATTTAAAGGTTTAATGATTAATGAATGATTGAATGAATGAACAGCTGTAGAAAACAAACTGCAGATAGTATGGGGTGGAATGTGTGGGGGTCTTGGTGATTGAATAGATTGGGGCAATTGAGTTAACCACAAAGAATGTATTGGGGGATTTAACATAACATACGGGCATTTGGTTTGTGTGTCTTGAGCGCCCTAGTGTGCCTTGCTGTATGTTAATTTATGTGTGCAGGAACAAAACAGGAATCAGGATTGGGGGAAATCTCTATTGGAGCAACACCTATCAGCGACCATCTTTCAAGAAAGGAAAACCCACTTATGTGTTAAAATGTATAAATATATGGGTCAGGGAAAGGCGAGGTTGTCGCAGAGCACCTGGACGTGAGACTCGCATAGTTTTGTGTAATTAGGGAAAGCTGTGGACCCAGAGCTCTGTATACTTTATTCATATTATTTAATTGATGATTAAATAGTTAAAAGAAAAGCCGTCTCTGCTCTCCTCATTCAAAGAATACACGGACTTGAGGAATTGATGCAAAAGTCCAACAGTATCCGCAGTCCGGACTGCATTGTTACGGTTGAGTTCCTCAATCTGAGTTCCTCAATCTGTATCACTCTCTGATCGAATTCCTTCAAGCGGTCACACACAACCCCGAAGCATTCCTTAATTTCCACAGACAGCGGCTGGGTGAATTTGCTTGCAGCTGTCTTACCAATCCTCCGATAGGTCAGGATCCTATCGATCGCGCTGATTGACCAGTTAATCAATTCCATTTCAGTATTTTCAGGAGTCCAGCAAGCAGCGGGTCAGAGAGAAAGAAAGACAAAATACCAAAGCGCCAGAGCACAGCGGGAGCAGAGAGAAAACACTGTATGAAGGACAGAAGGAGAAGTCTGAAACAGTGGAGCGAACAGAGGAGCGATGACAGTGATGGAAAAGAGACGACCAGGCCTGGATTTGTTTGTGTACTGTGTACGTTTATTTTGTATTTATGTTTTATTTCATATTCAAGTTTGTGGAATGTTCATCATTTCCTGCCTCCTTTCTCCACGAAAAAAGAACTGTTACAGCAGTGGTTCTCAAATAGTGGGGCGCACCCCCTTTATTCATTTATCACTGAATAAGAGCAGCAGATATGAAGTTCAGATAACCGTCTACTCATCCTTTGACGTGTACGATCACACCGGTGTTCATATGCGTCGCATGATCAACCACTAAATTCACACGTGTTTTCACGCGATATCTGGCACTGATCCAAAAAAAAGACCGCTCAGAGCTTGTCATTTATCACAACAATTCAGTGTTTTCAACCACATGAGATTTCTTTTAGGTTTCAACAAGTTGAGCCAACAAGTTGGTGACTATTTTGAATTATCTATTATACAGCGCTTTTTGTGACTGCGGTATGTCAGGTGACAAGCATGTGACAAGCATGTGACAAACGCGTTGCCATGGAAACAATAAGGCGAAAGGTCCAAAATGGGGGGAGGGGGGGGGGCGCGCAAATTTTTTACCTCTTCCTAAGGGGGCGTGACAGAAAATAATTGAGAAACACTGTGTTACAGTGTCCTTTTTAGAGAGTAGTAAGCAACAGCTGTACATGACATGTGAAGTCAACATTTTGTGAACATTTTAAAAATAAAATTGATGTAAATTGAAGGAGTTGTCTATCTGTGCCTGATGTATGATCTCCTTCATGGCATTTAAAAAAATAAAAGTCCATTGCCAAAATCAGGAGATTTAGAATGGTGTATTACATTGTGCATTAGCAACTACAATTTTTTTTTAAGTGTATCTTAAGTATGTCTTCAGCTGTAAATTTTGTAATGTGCCAGATACTGATTTTCATATTTTTTTCTGATTGTTATAGAATTATATAATTTCTCTATTGAATATTTTTAGAGAATATTGTAAGTACAAAACAAAATATAAAATATTTTGGTGGCGGTTGAGGAGATTCAACAAATGTATAGATTAATGGTGTATGTGCTCATTTTATAAAGTGTGTTAAATCTACACACACACACACACACACAAAAGGTTACATAGTGCACCTTTAAATGGTGACACTTATGCCTGTATGACAGTAAAGTTGTGTAAAGCCTTGGTAGACTCTAGAGTGAAAAAAAGAGTATGAATTTTATAAAATTAATATGTCCATTTTTGAAAGAAAGTGGTGTATACATGCAAATTTAATTTCTCTGAATCATAGTGTTTTATTGGTATCACTGAAATCTTGATGGAATTAATATTGAACTGAACATCATTTTTATTTATTATTGTTATAAAGCATAAATATGTTTTTGTAATATGATAGAAAAAAAGTGTTTAACATCTCTCTCCCCCCCCCCCCTCTCTCTCCTCTTCCCCACAGGGTTTTTTTCGCAGAAGTATCCAGAAAAACATGGTATACACATGTCACAGGGAAAAGACCTGTATTATAAACAAGGTGACTCGGAATCGCTGTCAATACTGCCGGCTACAGAAATGCTTTGCTGTGGGGATGACTAAAGAGTGTGAGTGTTAAAAACAATTATTGTATACACACAAATGACAGAGGGATGCTACATCTCAACTACACGTGAGCTATCCTGTAGCTCAATCAGTAGAGCATTGGGCAAATAGTGGGCAAAAAGATTTGCTGGGATCGAAATCATGACCTTAAGGTCATGATTTCGATCCCAGCAAATCTTTTTGCCCACTATTTGTCCAAATCTTGCTGTCAATGAAGTGACAGAACCCTCACACCTGTCCTGTTCAAAAAACCTTTTGAGAACTTTTACATCATCCTGAATGAGAATTGTCTCATAACCGTGAAGGGGTACCGTATAAATAAAATGTAAAAAAAAAAAAAAAAAACTTTTTAAAAAACAAAAATTATGAAATGAAACCATAATATTCATATTGGAAATATTGTACAGTCAAGTCAAGTCACTTTTATTTATATAGCACTTTTTACAACACAGATTGTTTCAAAGCAGCTTTACAGTGGTCACAGGAAAACAATATAAACAAACTTTGTTTGGCTGAACAACAGCTTTAAAAGAGTAGGCGAATTAATACAATTGATGAATATTAAGTGTTAAGTTTCCCCAACTGAGCAAGCCACAGCTGCAAGGAACCAAACTCCAGCAGGTGACGGAATGAATGAAGAACGGGATGGAGTAAAAACCTTGGGAGAAACCAGGCTCAGTAGGGGGACCAGTTATCCTCTGGCCAACAGCCAAACAGTGCATAATTTTTAAATTGACAACATTTCAAGTCCAATATTAAGTCCAATTTGGTCTGGTTGGAGATGGGTTCATGATTTTCACAGGGGAGGGTCTAGTAGAGTCACGGCCTCCGCAGACACTTTAGGGCAGTGCTCTGCTTGTGTCCAGGTGTAGGTCCTTCATCTGATCTGGATCCGGCCTGAATCTGGCTGGCCACGGTAACCTCGGAATAAACAGAGACTAATATCTGCATAGAAGTCATTCTTCTTCTGATGGATAGAGAATGGGAAGATGGATTCACATGTTATGGGAATGTTCCCGGTTCCGTCTGACCTAAATTATGCAGCCTAACAATCATTTTACATGATTTGGATTAAAAATGTATGTATAAAGTGTTATGTGTATGCCAGGTTGAAGAGATGATAGAAATAAAATGATAGAAAGAAACCAGACAAAAAAACAGTCATTATAAAATATTAAAAGCCAATGAAAAGAGATATGTTTTTAGTCTACATTTAAACTGACAGAGTGTGTCTGCTTCCCGAACTGTATTAGGAAAACTGTTCCAGAGTTTAGGAGCTAAATAGGAAAAAGATCGACCGCCAGCTGTTGACTTTTATATTCTATGTATTATAAGCTGGTAAGTATTTTGGGATCGCAATAGACGTGAAGGACTATAATGTGTTAAGAAATCGCTCAAGTACTGTGGAGCTAAACCATTTAATGCTTTGTAAGTAATTAGCAAGATTTTAAAATGTATTCGTTGTTTAATAGGAAGCCAGTGCAGGTTTAACAGAACTGAGCTAATTTGCTCATACTTCCTGGTTCTAGTAAGAACTCGAGCTGCTGCATTTTGGTCCAGCTGGAATTAGTTTATTAAGCGTGCAGGGCAACCACCAAGTAGAGCATTACAATAATCTAGCCTTGAACTCATGAACGCATGAACTAACTTTTCCGCATTTGTCTTTGAGAGCATATGTCGCAATTTAGATATATTTTTAAGATGGAAAAATGCCGTTCCCTTTCCAGGGAACTCGCGCTGCGTCTTTCGATCACTTTGGGAATACTTGGACTCTGTCTCGCGAAGCACAATATGTAAACTTCCGTCGACCGAGTGTGAGTGACGTTCGCAGGTCGGTGACGTCACGAACCAGGTCATAAAGGGGCGCCAGAACCCAGAGGCAATAGCTTGTTTTGTCTTCGCAAGCACAAGTGTGAGAGTGTGTTGTGTTGCCGCGTTGGTTGTTTTGAGTTCCCTAGACTAGTTTAAAAGAAAAGGGCTCTCCAATTTTCAAATGGCGAATCAAACATCTGTGTAATGCGCGTATTCCTGCCTTCACTACATTTCGGGTGGGAACGCGCACTTACTATGTGTGTGCGTGGGAGCAGAGCATGCTCGGACAGCGCATGAGTGTACTGTCTTTATTCATTGTAGCCAGCCACCGCTACAGATGCTCCGCTCCCGCCTGGCGGTCTTTGACACTGATTCCGTCCAGGCTCGCGCTGCCCAGGGCTCAGATCCCACTGTAGTCAAGGATATGCGGTGATATGGGTCCTGGGATTCTCGAATGGATCAGATGGCGGGGGTGTGAGACGAGCGCTGCTTCATCTCAGCCCTTCCCGGCAGATCCATTGCCCGTGCAGCTCGAGGGCTGTTACATATGGCACAGACACTGCAATGATCTATCTCTGAGGAGTTTTGACATTGTCAGCATTTAATGATGAGAGAATATTCGCCACTTTTCTCTCCAGTTTTTCGAGGAAGTAGCTCGAATAGCACCATGTTGACTATTTATTGCCGGCAAAGAAGCGTTCCTCCTAAGAAAATAAATAATTGGATGAACGCGTCCTGTTAGCACGAGTCACCCCCCCCCCCCCCCCCCCCGTGATATATAAAATGATCGATCCTGAGACTGAGGAGGCGCTTGCGAGCTACCTATCTCAATCAGTATTGATGCAAAAAAAAAAAAAAACCTACACATAAACCCGTGAGGATTATTTCTACTCTCGTGGGTAGTCGAGCATATAAGATTCAAGAATTTTATTTTCACATACACAGTTACATACAATATACAGCTGTCAGTGAAATGTAAACAGGGTTATTGGGGGACCTCGATGAGAGCATAAATATACATATATTTTATTATATAAATCTATCTATCTATATATGTGTGTATAAAAAAAATATATATATATAATATTTATAAAAGAGGCATCTGTGGCTCAAACCTTTAAAGATAAGGAAATAAGTTCCTACTGGATGCCCCTCTCTCGTCTTCTGGGCTTTTTCAGCGACACTGTTGAAACGGTCGTCGATAAGTTCTAGGAGGTTGCTAGCAGCAGGTGTGCTGCTGTCTCATTGCTCTCAATTTAGGGGCTGTGAGCCAGCCACAGCCCCAGAGCTCCTCACAATGGGCCGCTTTGAGGCAGAGCGTCGCAACCCATTAACCCCTCCAGAAACCCGGGGGGTCGGGCCGGCACTCCCAGCCTCAGTCCTCTGGCAGGAGGACAGATCTGAGGACCGTCATCCTCGCCAAGAAGGCTACATCAAAAAGGTCCTGGCACTAAGGTGCCAGGCCTCGCACAGGCATCCCTCCTCAGCTGCCACCCGTGAGTCTGGTTGCTCTGAGGAGATCGCCCCCTCCAAGGAGGGTCCTAGAGCATTCACTCCAGGCGTACCCCTGAAAACCGGGCCCTGGAGCGTCTGCCACTCAAGCACCAGAGGCCAGCCTTGAGAGGCTGGTTCCCTCATTAGAATTTCTGGTCGCATCTCATGCCTACCAGAAGTTTCTCATTGGGTCCTGCTATATATATATTATTTTCCTTTAGCAGGGTTCTACCCACCGTGGTGAACCCTGAGCAGGCTCTGGTCACGGAACAGGAAGTAGACACTCTGTTGAGTCAAGGGGCCATAAAATATGTACCTCCTCGGACAGAAAGTCAGGCTTACAGTCGTTACTTCATCGTTCCTCAGGAGGGATGGAGAATTGCGGCCCATCCTAAATTTGCGCCTTCTAAATCACTCGTCATCAATGTTGACTTTGAACTAGATCGTGACAGATCAGGTCCGAGGACTGGTCTGTCTAATCGACCTGAAGGACGCATATTTTCATTCCATCCTTCCACAACACAGGAAGTACGTCAGGTTTGCCTTTGGGGGGAAGGCTTACCAATATCGAGTGCGTCCGTTTGGCCTAGCTCTTTCACCTCGCACGTTTATCATATGCATGGTCGCAGTGCTAAACCCGCTGCACCTCCAATGAATCAGAGTTCTCAGTTAAATTGACGACTGGCTTTTCTACCCAGTCGCTACAGCTAGCGGTTCAACATTGAGATGTTGTTCCCGCGCTCTTTAATGTGTCGGGGTTGAGGCTGAACGTAAAGAAGAGTGTGCTCTCTCTTCTCCAGAGGACCACCTTCCTCGGCGTTGTTGGGTTTCGGTTATGATGTCTGCACGGTTTTTCCCCGTGCGCATCAATTCCGTCCTGTTAGCCGTCAAAGAGTTTAACTAGGCCAGCCACTCACTGTAAAGCACTTTCAGCGAGTGCTGGTTCTCAGGCAGCAGCTTCCTGCGTTACCCCGCTCGGGCTGCTGCACGAGGTCGCTAGAGTGGTGGCTCAGAACCAGGGGCAACCCTTTTCGCACTATCAAGGTCACCCGGCGAGGCTTACGTGCCTTAGATGTGCAGAAGGAATCCTGGTTTCTGTCTCATGGACCCGTACTGGGTGCTCCTTGTCGACGCGTAATGCTATTGACGGATGTATCTCTTACGGGCTGGGGAGCCGTCTTAAGAGACCGCTCTGCCCAAGGTCATGAGTACCCGTATTGGGAGCTCCTTGTTGACGCGTAATGCTATCGACGGATGTGCCTCTTACGGGCAGGGGAGCGGTCTTGAGAGACCGCTCCGCCGAAGGTCATGAGCACCAGTTATCCTGGCACATAAACCTGCTAGAGACCTCAGGGGCCACCATGTGGTTGCTCAGACCGACGGCACCACTGTGGTCTCCTATATAAATCATCAGGGAGGCTTATGCTCGCGACCATTGTACAACTGGTGCGGCAGATCCTCCTTTGGACCTAAGGGAGACTGCTCCATCTACGGGCAGTTCACATCCCTAGGACCTAGAATGTGGGAGCAGACGTCCTGTCGAGGCAGGGGCCGAGGCCCAGGGATTGGAGGCTCCACCCCTAGGTGGTGGAGCAGATTTGCTTGAGATTCGGCCGAGCACAAGTAGACCTGTTCGCGTCCCAGGAATCGACTCATTGCCCTCTGTGGTTTTCACTCTTTCACCCATGGTTCAGACATGGCCTGGCCTATGTCTGTATGCCTTTCCCCCGATTGCTTTGCTCCTGGGAGTTCTGGAGAGAGTTCGCCGAGACAAGGTCCGTCTCACACTGATTGCTCCATGTTGTCCGGGCAGAGTGTGTTTTGCGGATCTTGTGTCCGTTCTGGGCTGAGCCCCCTGGGAGATCCCAGGGAGGACTTTCTGTCAGAGGCAGCGGGCTTGATGCATCACCCCTGCCCAGAACTGTGGGAACTGTGGGCTTGGCCTCTGAGGAGGCCCAGCTCATAGATTCTGGTCTCTCAACTGAGGTTGTTGAGACCATCCTCCACTCCAGAGCTCCCTCCACAAGGAAGCTGTATGCCCTGAAGTGGAGACTCTTCACTTCTTTGTGTAGCGAAAATCAGGTGAACCCAGTTACCTGTCACATTGGCAAAGTGTTGGAGTTCCTGCAGGATAAATTCACTGCAGGGCTGTCCCCGTCCACCCTGAAGGTCTACGTGGCTGCTTACCATGTACCTCTGGGTGGCATGTCCATTGGCAGGGACCCCTTCGTCACACGCTTCCTCCGCGGTACTATTAGGCTGAGGCTTGCAGTACAGACCAAGATTCCTACCTGGGACTTATCCCTGGTACTCCAGGGGTTGTCCCAGGCGCCTTTTGAACCTTTGGATGAGGTTCCCCTAAAGTTCCTCACTTTAAAGACATTATTCCTATTAGCTATAACATCGCTAAAAAGAGTTGGGGGTCTACAGGTGCTCTCTGTAGCTCCCTCTTGCCTTGAGTTTGCGCCTGGGATGGTGAAAGCCTTCATTCATCCCAGGCCAAGCTACGTGCTCAAAGTGCCCACTCATGTGGTCAGGTCTATTGTACTGCAGGCCTTCTGCCTTCCCCCCTTTTGGTGACCAGGACCAGGGATTTAAAAACAAGGTCTGTCAAGTGCGAGCACTGGACACTTAGGTCCACAGGTCTGCCCTTGGCGTGAGTCAGACCAGGTGTTTGTTTGCTCTGGGACCCCTAGTGGGGCCCCAGCATCCAAACCTACTTTAAGCAGGTGGATAGTCGAGGCTATCACCCTGGCTTACGAGTTGGCCGGATCCCCTTCGCCAATAAAGGGTCTGTGCCCACTCCTCTAGGAGCGAGGCTGCCTCTAAGGCCCTTATATCAGGTGTGTCTTCATCTGATGTTTGTGATGCGGCGGGGTGGTCTTCCCCCGCATACCTTTCTGAGGTTTTACCAGCTTGACCTCAATTCCGCTCCGGGAACACGGGTCCTCTCGTAGTGAGCTACGAGACACTCGTCGGCCTTCGTCACTGAGGTGGCGTTGGTATATCGTATACCTTGAAAGGGAACGTCTCAGGTTACGTATGTAACCATAGTTCCCTGAGAGGGAACGAGACGCTGCGTCTTTGGCCTCAGCTCCTTGCGCCTTCCGGGCTTGCTCAGACACCTCTAAGCTATTGCCTCTGGGTTCTGGAGCCCCTTTATGACCTGGTTCATGACGTCACCGACCTGCTACCGTCACTCACACTCGGTTGACGGAAGTTTACATATTGTGCTTCGCGAGACAGAGTCCAAGTATTCCCCAAAGCGATCGAAAGACGCAGCGTCTCGTTCCCTCTCAGGGAACTATGGTTACATACGTAACCTGAGACGTTTTAGAGATGCTAGAAGTGTGGCTTTCAAATGAAAGAGTCAAGTGAAAGAGTATCAAAGAGCACACCCAGGTTTCTAACTGACGATGAAGCCTTGACAGAGCAGCCATCGAGTGTTAGGCAGTAGTCTAGATTATTACATGCAGAACTTTTTGGTCTAATAATTCGAATCTCTGTTTTTTTTTTCAGAATTAAGCAGTAGAAAATTATTTGTCATTACATTTTTTATATCAGTAATGCATTCTGTTAATTTAGTGAATTGGTATTTTTCATAAGGATGAGAAGAAATATAGAGCTGAGTATCATCAGCGTAAAAGTGAAAGCTAATGTCATGCTCCCTAATAATTGCACCCAAAGGAAGCATGTACAGGGTGAAAACCAATAGTCCTAGTACTGAACCTTGAGGAACTCCATACTGAGCACGTGATCGATTTGACATCTTCTCATTTGCTGCTACAAACTGATAACGGTCAGATAAGTATGACTTGAACCAGGCTAATGCAATTCCACTAATGCCAACATAATTTTCAAGTCTATTCAGAAGGATTTTGTGCTCGATTTTATCAAATGCTGCACTAAGGTCCAGTAACACTAACAGAGGGATACAACCACAATCGGATGATAAGAGCAAATCATTTGTAACTCTAATGAGAGCAGTCTCAGTACTATGATATGGTCTAAATCCTGACTGGAAATCCTTGTAGATGCTGTTTTTTTTTAGAAAGGAACATAGTTGTGAAGATATTGCTTTTTCTAGAATCTTTGACAAAAAAAGATAGATTTGATATCGGCCTGTGATTAACTAATTCTGCAGGATTAAGTTGTGTTTTTTAATACCATATTTTCCACATTATAAGGCGCACCTAAAAGACGTAAATTTTCTCAAAAATCGTCTGTGCGCCTTATAAACTGGTAAACACTTATAAACACTTGCGCCTTATGTGTGGACTTTGTTCCAAAATATCAATCAGTATTATTTTCACACAGCAAACACCCAGAACTCTGCAAGTTTTGAGTACACTTAAATAATACAAAGAAAATGAAATAATGTGTATAAAGGATGTGAGATTGATTGAAACTGTAAATTTCCTGAGCTTCATCAGGATGAGAGATAAAGACACCAGCAGAACTGTTGATTGCATAACATAATTCCTGACTCCCCATCGCGTGCATTCATTAATCCTTGAGCATATTACCTTAATTTTTTTTAACAAAGTAAACACCCAGAAAGTGCACAGAAGTTTTGAGTACACATAAAATAAATAATGATATATGTATAAAGGTGTCATCCAACGAGAACGAGTGCGATACAGAAGCAGAACTCAGAGAATAAGTTCCAAACGCAAGAGCTTTATTCAAGGAAACACGAAAATCAAAATACCTGAAATACAACAGAAAATTGCACTTCTTAGTGGAAACAAGGAACATCCACACTTGTCACGTAACACGAACCTAGAAATGTTCACAACTGACAAAGACAAAGCTGCACAAACAGCTGAGGAGATTTAGGATAGTGATTAGACACAGACACAAACACAAACACAGAGACACACACAGGGGAGCTTAAAAAACCTGGATGATGCATAATGGAACCTGGAAAATACAATTCAGGTCCTTTCATGTATTTTCCAGGTTCCTTTATGTATCTTCCAGGTGCTGCACGTGTGTCTGTCTAATCACGACACCAGGAAAACTGTTGACTTTTTTTCACATGATGGGTGAGTGTTTGAAGGTTGTGGATGTTTGCTGTGTGGAAAAAAATATTGATTGATAAGTGAATATGCTCAAGGAAGCTTGTATTAATGAATGCACACGAGGGGGGAGTCAGATTTGTCAGGGGAGTCTGATTTCCCCAGCTGTTCAATTCAGACACAGAAGATGATGACTTTGATGGATTGATTAAAACATAATGTGAGTGTGTTGTTATATAGTAGAATAAAGTTCAATAAAACTCACTGTTTTGCTTCCGTTAACTGTTTTTGTAGACTGTATGTTTTAGCATGCGCCTTATATTATGGTGCGCCTTATGCATGGAATGCGTACAGGTTATGCCCATTATTGAGACTGCGGCTTATACTCCACCTTATGTCTTATGGTGTGGAAAATACGGTAAGCGGTTTAATTACGGCCAGCTTAAAGTGTTTTGGTATGTATCCTAATGACAAAGATTAATTAATGATATTAAGATGAGGATCTATGGATCTAAGGATCTTTAAGCATCTTTTTCAGTAGCTTAGTTGGTATCGGGTCTAGCATAGAGCGTTATAATTTTCTCTCTAATACTATTAACTTTGCAAGTAAAAAAGTCCATGAAGTCACTACTGCTGTGCTGTTTTAAAGCATCTGGGGTTGAGGCTTTACTTCTTGTTAATTTAGTCCCTGTATCAAATAAAAACCTAGGTTTGTCTTTGTTTTCTTCTAAGAGGGTAGAAAAGTAAGCAGATCTGGCTGATTTTACGGCCTTTCTGAATGCAATAGAGCTGTCTTTCCATGAAATGCAAAAAACCTCTAGCTTAGTTTTTTCCAGCTCTGCTCCATTTCTAGCTGCTCTCTTGAGGGCCCAGGTGTGCTCATTGTACCACGATGTTGGACTATTTTCTTTTGATCTTTAGACAACAGTGTCTAAAGTTTTTTCAAGATTAGATTAGATTCAACTTCATTGTCATTACACAAGTACAGGTACAAGACAACGAAATGCAGTAAAGTGCTGGAAAAGAGAGAGTTAATAGTTTCTGTTGCAACATCATGTTCTTCTAGGCTATCTGAGATGTTGAGTAGCTGAAACTGACCAGGAAGATTATTTATAAAGCTATATTTTGTGTTAGAATTGATAGATCATCTATATTTGTTACACGGAGTTAGTTTTTCGACTGTCATCGCTCTGCTGCAGAATTTGAACAGTATCAATATTGATCCCATGTGACAATATTAGATCTGTAAGTATGATTATGAAAATGAGTGGAGTGGGTCCTGATACATGTTCTGTAACTAGATATTAATTCTAGATTCAGTAAATAGAGTTTAAAATGTCTCCAAATGCTAATCCCAATGCGTCTTTTTCGTTATCCACATGGATATTAAAATCACAGACAATTATTTATCTGCAGCCATTACTAATTCTGAGAGAAAATCAGCAAATTATTTGATAAAGTCTGTATGGTGCCCAGGTGGCCTGTATACAATAGCCAGCACAAAAGTTAAACAGGATTTATTAGTTGCACCAGATAATTTTACATTAAGGACCATCACTTCAAAATAATTATATTTCAAATTAGACCTTTGAGCAGTACTGATCGTGTTACTATAAATTACAGCAACACCTCCTCCTTTACCTTTCAGACGAGGCTCATGTTTATAACAGTAAACTTGAGGGGTGGACTCATTTAAAGTAATGTAATCGTCTAGTTTTAGGCCCTGGTCAATTTTAGGTATCTGTCAAACATAGCACATCTAGTTCATATAATTTACAATAAGTGCTTTTGAGGAAAGGGATCGTATATTCAGTAACCCAAGCTTTATCATTTGTTCATTTGTGTTATATCCGTTCTTAGATGTTTGTACATCAATTAAATTTTTACCCTTAAACGGTTTTGAGAGTTTTTTGTACCGTATTTTTCGCCACATAAAACTGGGGGGGAAAAGTTGGTGCGTCCTATCCGACGAATATAAAGAATCCGCGGAGCGCGGCCACGGCCGTAGCCGTGGTGATGACGAGTGGTGATGACGTTCGGCGCACACGCCTCTTTCTCTTGGTTTAGTTTCACTTCTCTCAGTTGCACTTGTGAGCCGCGTTCTCTGCTTCCGTGGCGTCTCGACTCTCGCCAGATGTTGTACCGAAATCTGACTCCCGGACAGATCTCACTCCCCTATGCGTGTGCATTAATACGCGCTGCATCGAGGTGAACGCACTTCCTTGAGCATATTCGCCTACAAACTGACTTGTACGCTTAAATAAATAAGCAGAAAATGAAATTATGTTACAGTTATAATGAATTATAGTAGGCCTATGGGTTTACCAGGGGGAGTCAAATTTTCACAGCAGAAAATCTCACTCCCGTCTCTAACTCCGGTTTAAAAGCTCACAGACTTAACATATTTATTTTATTATCTCATTATGGTAATGACATTCTTTGCTCAAAAGCATTTGGTTGAAACAATTATAGTATGGGTTTACCAGGGGGGAGTCAGATTTTCACAGCGAAAAAAATAAACTCACTAATGCTATCCGTCGATAGCATTACGCGTTGACAAGGAGCACCCAGTACGGGTCCATGAGACAGAAACCAGGATTCCTTACGCACATCTAAGGCACGTAAGCCTCGCCGCGTGACCTTGATAGTGCGAAAAGGGTTGCCCCTCGGGGAAAATAAACTCACCATATTTATCTTATTGTCTCATCATATGGTGAGTCTGTGAGCTTTTAAACCAGAGTTAGTGAGGGGAGTGAGATTTTCACAGGTGTATTTTTCTGCTGCAGAAAAATCTTGATGTTAGTGAAGGGAGTGAGATTTGTCCGGGGAGTCAGATTTCTGTACAACACCCCACTTCCCGGTTTACACACAAATTATTGGAGTTCAAATAAAAACATTACAGCCTTATTTTTGTTACTTTCACTGTTTACTGACTTTACTGACTGTTAATGAGAGTAAAGATAGTTCTTAATATGTTACATGGTTGGCATAAAATTGTTTTATAAAATATAAAATATTTTACCACAGTATTTGGTTCAGAAGCTTTTTTTCTAGATTTTCCTCCTTTAAAATTGGGTGCGTCTTATGTTCCGGAGCGTCTTATGTGGCAAAAGACACAGACACAGTCTCTATAGGATATCTAGGTGAAAGAGTCTCTATGTGTTTGTATTTATCTGACCTATATGACGTGAGACAGCTAGCAGACGGTCGGTTTAGCCAGTTTGTCTGCTTTCTGAACATGGTCCCAGTTAGTCAAGGTTCAGCTCTATGTACCAAACTACTAGAGAGAAGAGCGGCACCATCCCAGGTGGGATGAATACCATCTCTTTTCATCAGCCATTGAGTGAGGATCTGCTAAGCATCTCATCACTCCTGCGCATAGTAAGAGGGCCAGAGCATATTACAGTGCCTGACATCGTACTTGCAAGTTCACATACCTCTTTAATATTAGTTTTAGTGATCTCCTACTGGCAAAGTCGAACATCATTACCGCCTACGTGAATAACAATCTTAGAATATTTACGGTTAACCTTAGCCAGCACTTTTAAATTTCTTTTGACGTCAGGCGCTCTGGCTCCCTGCAAACATGTAACTATGGTGACTGGAGTCTCTATTTTCACATTCCGAGAAATACAATCGCCAATCACTAGGGCATTTTCAACAGCTTTCTCAGCGGGTTCGTCACTGAGTGGAGAGAACCTGTTTGATGTTCTAATTGGAATAGAAAAGTGTTTTTTTTTACACATGATTATGCCGTCTCACAGACACCCAGTTGCCCTGCTGCACGGGCTCTACAACCAGAACCGAACAATGTACAGGGTTTGCTAAGATAGTCGCATCCAAAGCAGTATCTAAAGCACTTGCATTCTTACAATCCTCGATTAAAGTTTGGATGCGTGTCTCTAATTCTGAAATCTTCTCTGTCAGCCTGACTATGTCCCTACATTTATCATATGTAAAGCCCTGACCCAGAGACAGATAAACTATACATGAAGCAGGCAGTGCAAATGAAGCGAAAGAGCGAGAAAACACTGTAAGCACGGACAGTAGATTAAGTAAGATAGCACAATGCTAACGTGTTTAGCGACTTAGATTAAAGCTAACAATGTCAGATTGATAAGATAGCAATAACAATTTATTAAATAATCTAATATTGTATTTAGCAATATAAACCAAGGTCGAGTTTAAGATCTAAAAAAAAAAAAAAAGTCTATATGATGCTACAAACACAATCCACTCGAGCAGACAGTAGTGCAGTCAAAACTGTCCGTCTGGAACAATCAGCCGTACAGGAACCTCTGTGTGTAGTATGGTAAACAATGTAATGCAGAGAAAATCACTGTTAAATGTAGGAGTTAATGAGTCAATGTACTAAATGAAGACTTGACACTCGCTGAGTGAATTCAGTTGGCATGTTCACATTAGTGAATAATGAGCTGACATGAGAATGACTGACATCTCTTTCTTTTCATACAGATTACATAAAAAGAAAATATTTTTTTCATTTCGAATTAGATTACTTAAAAGACTGAAGGATTCTCTATTATATCTCACAAACATGAACACATATTAACTTTTGATATTTTGTGGAGTGCACGTTGAGTGCACTTGGTTTAATGTTTTACCCTCTGTTTATTAATGACACTCAGTATTTCTGTAAACTGATGTATTTTGTAGCCATGTATTCTGATCACAAGATGTTTTGACATGTTCTTGTTCTTTGGACCATCTATGCTTTTGCTACGATTCATGTTTACATTGTGTCAAGTCAACCTAACCTGTATAAACTAGTGTGTGAGAGTATTGTTTGCTGAAACATGGTCCGATGTGGTGTCAGCACAAAAGTAACCTTGGACCTGCTTTGCTGTTTTGTGGGAGTATAATCCTATTGTGTATTTTTGTAGGATGTCAAGCAAAACCGTAATAAACCAACTCTGATTTAATTTATATGGTTTTCTCTAGTCTTGCTTCAAGAGCGCTCTTTAATATTCTGGTGAGCGGTACATCGGACAAGGACAGAAGAGAACAAACCTAACAAAGACAATTGTTTGTAAAGATTTATTTCACATGCCTGTGTGACAAGTATTTGAGTATTTGACAAGAGTTTGAGAGCTGCTACAGAAAATAAAATCACAGGGACAGAGACTGCAGAAAGCACACGCTGTTTGTTTTTATTTTACAAAATCACAATGTTTTGTTTTCATTGTAAGTAGATTCATTCAAAAGTAGACCTTTTACAGTTTCAAATCATAAATTGTTTTTTTTATTTGTATAACCATAAATGACAGAGTATTTTAAGCATATTTTGCTGCTAAGTGGAGAAAATCCAGCAAAACACGCCAACAAGTTTGTCGACCCCAGAGGGTTAATAACAATAATGAATTTAATCACACGTTAATGAATTTAAGGTGTATGGGGTGCTCTGGGAGGGGTAGTACCTCTGGTGGGTGGTATGTCGTGCTCCTTCGGGAGTAGCTTACCCATCTTTGGTCCTCACCAGGTGCTCAGCCCTCACCTGTGGCTCCAAGTAGCTGTAGCATGCACAGCGGCCACACCACGGGCAACGGCTTCGATTGGCCGGCTAAACCAGGTGGAGGGTAACCGAAGGGCCACTTAGGAGCTTGCCTATCCTTGCATGTAAAGCCAGTTTCGGCGGACTGGGCAGAAGAGATCAACTAGAGTGATCCAACGGTCACGAAAGGCGAATCTGCAAACGCTTTGTGGAGACGGTAGGGTATGACAATACAATCCAATACAGCCGAAGTAGTCCTCAGCCGTGACGAATCTTCGTACCACTGAGTTCTAACTACCAAGGCTGAGAGAGTGAGGCTGTCTAAGTGCAAAGGCTGTTTCACTTTAATCTCCTTCACGCACAGGTTATGTTGTGCACCTATCATTCATTACTCACACACATCGATTATTTCATATACCAAAAGTCCTACGGCGATGGGCGACTGGCGACGCAATAGGTGGAGGTGACCACTGGGAGTTGTAGTTAGAGACCTGCACGTAGGCGGCCCTTGGACAAGTGGTCGTTTTGTTCTGTATCGTTTTGGCAGCAGAACAGTCCGGCAGGAGTGACTGAGCAGACCTTTTTAGGACGGCGCTGCTCACCCTGAATAGGGAGAGGCCTAGAAAAGGTGGGCTAAAAAAAAGCTTGCCTTGTAAACATCTGGCAAGATCAACCTTTTTCTGTGGTTGAAATAATCAAAGGAAAAAACGTATAAAACTTATATTTGGAGCATGGAACATCCGTACTCTCATGGACAAAGAGAACGTAGCAAGACCGCACAGGAGAATAGCTTTGGTTTCTAAAGAGCTTTCACAATACAATATTGACATTGCAGCTTTGAGTGAAACCAGGTTAGCAGAGGAGGGTTCTCTTACTGAGCTAACCAGCGGCTACACATTCTTCTGGAAAGGAAAAGCCAAAAATGAACAGGATCCATGGAGTTGGCTTGGCTATAAAATCAAGTCTTCTGAAGCAGCTTCCGGAGATGCCTGTTGGTATTAATGAAAGGCTAATGAAATTGAGGATACCTATCAGCCACAATCGGCATGCAACAATCATCAGTGCATATGCACCAACCCTATCGAGCCAAACAGAAACCATTGCGCAGTTCTATACAGACCTCAGCTCTGTACTTAGCTCAGTTCCAGCTGACGACAAGATCATACTACTGGGGGACTTCAATGCCCGTGTTGGCTGCGATTATTGTCGATGGAAAGGTGTGCTTGGCAAACACGGCGTCGGCAGAATGAACAACAACGGTCTGCTCTTACTTAGAAAATGCACAGAATTTAACCTTTTAATCACAAACTCAATGTTCAGAATGGCAAACAAGTATAAGAACACCTGGATGCACCCCAGATCTCGCCAATGGCACTTAATTGACTATGTAATAGTACGCCAGCGTGATGCCAAGGATGTCCAAATCACTAAGGCCATGCAAGGAGCAGAATGCTGGACAGACCACAGATTTGTCAGAACTACCCTACAGCTGCACAAAACTTGTGCGAACACCCTTCAACATTGTCAAACTGCAGCAGCCTCCCACCCAGCTCAACTTCCAGAAGACACTAGATGGCAAGTTGTCAACAAATGGACCATTACATGGAACTGCCTCTGAAAAATGGAACAAACTCAGGGATATAATAAGTGAAAGAGCTATGGCAACTCTGGGCCCAAAGAAACAAATCCACCAAGACTGGTTCGATGAGAACAACACTGCTATTAAAGATCTGCTTGCAAGAAAAACAAAGCATTTATGGTGTGGCAAAATGACACAAACTCCATTCCCAAAAAAGACCGCTTCAAATCCTATCAAGCTGACGCTCAAAGAGAAATCCGCAAGATGCATGACCAATGGTGGGAAAAGAAAGCTGATGAAGTGCAAAGTTATGCTGACACTAACAACTCCAAAGAGTTCTACAAAGCAATCAAGTCAATCTATAGCCATGCAAAACCAAGCTCTACGCCATTGCTCGCTGCAGATAGCAGTGCATTAATAAAAGACAAAATGGCATTAAGGAAACATGGAAAGAATACTTTAATCAGCTCCTAAACCTGCCCTCATCAGTCAGCCAATATGCTCTTGACCAAATACCCCAACAGCCAATGCACATGCAGCTGGATATTCCGCAAAAAATTGAGGAATTGAAGAGGGCCATTAAACAAACAAACTGTGGCAGGGCACCTGGAAAAGATGGTATCCCAGTAGAGTTGTACAAAGCTCTTAGTGAGCAGTCTCTACAGGCATTTCAAGATGTGGTAATCAGCATGTGGTCGGATGAAGAGATGCCAGATGACCTCCATGATGCAACAATTGTGACCCTCTACAAAAATAAAGGCTCATGTGTGGACTGCAATAACTACAGAGGCATTTCCCTGCTTTCCATCGCTGGCAAAATACTTGCTCGCATCTTGCTCAACAGGCTAATTGCGACAGTGTCAGAAGATAACCTCCCGAATCAAAATGTGGTTTTCGCCCATACCGCAGCACCATTGACATGATTTTCACAGTGTGACAAGTCCAAGAGAAGTGCCTTGAGCAGAATATGAATTTGTATGCTGTCTTCGTGGACCTGACAAAGGCTTTCGATACGGTCAACAGAGAGGCACTGTGGGTAGTGCTGAAGAAACTTGGATGTCCTCAGAAGTTTACCAACCTCATCCGGCTCCTTCACGTTGACATGACTGGAGAGATCCTCTCAGACGGTGAATCCTCCGAGAAATTCCCCATATCTAATGGTGTATCCCCATATCTCGACCTCTTCTTCACACAGGTACTGTTACATGCCATCCAGGATATAGACATTGGCATCTACATTAGATATCGCCTGGATGGTTCAGTCTGATCTCCGTCGACTAGCTGCGACTCATCATTGAAGCACTCTTTGCTGATGACTGTGCCCTCATGGCCCATGAAGAGACTCATCTACAGGTCACTAACCTGGAAGTCCTGGATAGAGCCAACGCAACAAGCATTGAAGCCAAGCTAAACCAGGCTCAGCTTCACTGGACTGGCCATGTCATCCGCATGGATTGAAGCAGAATTCCGAAGCAGTTGTTCTTTGGCAAGCTAGCCCAAGGAATTCGAAACCGAGGCCACCCTCACAAGAGGTACAAGGACAACCTCAAGACAATTATCAAATGGACAGACCTTCAACCATGCCAGCTCAAGCTCGCTGCCTCAGACAGAGGGCACTGGCGAGCATTGACTAAAAAGGCCTGTTCTACCTTTGAGGCTGTCCGCCGCCAGCGTCTTGCTAGAGGCGACACAGAAATACCTCTCAGAGACCATTAACCATCGGTGTCCCTTGCTCCATCTGCAATCGCAAGTGTGCATCAAATTTTGGACTACGGAGCCACATGCGCATCCATCGTTAAACTGAATGTTAGCGCACAACCTGTCTTCCTTGTTTTTCGGCCTGGTATGCCTACATGATGCTCATATATGCTAAAGATGCTGGACGAGCTGCATGCTGATGATTAATATTTAAAGTTAGGGATTCAAATTGAGGTTCTTTTTTGGCAGATTATAATTTTTTTTCTAGTTCAACAACATTTCTACTTTGATAAGTAAATAAATACTGTAATTTCTTGTAGTGGGTCAGTATTTGTAAGAGCCCTTATGAATAAATCAGTTTTAATATAAATATACTTAAGGATTTTTACTTCTTAGATATGAAAAGGATGTACATTGAACTAGGACAGATGTATGAGAAAATTGGTATCAGTTTCATTATCAGCCATGGCTGCAACATTCTCTCTGGGGGACTGCAGAGCTGAACTTGCTTTGAATTTCATCACAATTGCTCTTCTGGTATAGGAATGGTGTTGTTGGGAAAGGTCCTTACCTTGTTTGGGGGCATTGTCTGAGACTCCTCTCCTGCAGAGAGCATCTTCAAAGACATGCCTCTCCAGAGCTTAATGAAACCGGATGGTCCCCAGATGGCCCTCCACAACACCAGATGTTCTCTCCTTAATGATCTCATACAGAACTGCGAACTTCATCTGACTCTCCTGTATTAATAACTGTGGTCAATGGCTGGGCTCCAGCTTGTATTTGAATAATAGAGCAGTGTGCTTCATCAACATTGACATGTCCACAGGTTCCCTTTTTGATACTGTGCCAATGAGATGGAAGCCACAGTATTTGTTATATTCCCAGAGGTTTGCTAAATTTTTGAATATAAATAAATGCTTAACAGGATAACACAGGAACAGAAAACAGCATTTAAAAGAATACATATGGACAATGAAAGAATATGTGATACATGTATAGGCTTTTTAGGCATCTTTTTTAGTGTACATTTAAATTGTGGTCTTCTGTTTGTATACAGGAGTGATGTCCACTGTGTGGTCTGTCAAATTTAATTGACTGTATATATTCCACTTCAGTCCATCAACATTCACAGTGTCAACAGAGAGAATCTTAGTGTTTGTAACACCTCAGCTAGGTCAAGGCTGTCTCATAACACACCTCTAAAATGATGTAATGTGACCAAACACTGCACTTTCATTGACAGTGATACTTTCTCAAGCACTTCTTTTGAAGAGAGAATCATTCTTCTGAATTCTGGATTTAACCATGTTTATGACCACAAAGAACATTTCTGTTATCAAACAATTTGCTTTGCTAATGTGTGACTGTGTGCAGAAAATATAACAATGGTGGGGTTGACAACAATTACTCATGAGCAGTTAAAGACACTAACATAAATTGTAACACTCACATTGATTTTTTTTCCTGTAATCCTGAGAGATGCATCATATACTGATATTGTATCGTCATCTGTATATCTGTATATCTTATTCTAAAGGTGATGCATATTATTAAAACGTTTTCTTTGCTGTTGACATTGTTTAATACATTTCAGCTCTTTTCCAAAATCTAGCAAGCTGGTTTAGACAACATTTCACAGTTTTCTAGACTGCTGAAAAATGTATTTCCATTTACGTTGTCTCCAATAGTAGATGTGTGTGCAACATTACAAAATTATGTGATGATTGTGATGTGAGGAAGTTTGTGTCATGCTCATGCTCAGGGATGAAGAAAAAGAAAATTCACTTTAACAATCTTTATTTTAAACAGGCATGGTAAAACGAGTAACATATTTTGTAAAAGGTATTAATGTCCAGATCTACCTTTGTATTTTCACAACTGTCTCCCCTGATCCTACAGCTGACTGAGAGGAGAAATTATATATTTTTCAGCATATCAGAGGAAAAAGGCAACTGAGAGGAAGCGGGTTTTTTTATCTAGGTCTGTGGCTGAGCTTCAATCCAGAGCAGTCGTTTCGCCAAGCCCGGATTTCATTAATACATTTTGTGCAAAAAAAGCTGAAATAGATCTGAATTAGAAAGAGTGATGTTGAAGCTCTTTACAAATATTGTTAAAACCGTTGTGAATTTGGTGACAAACCAAGTAAATTGCTCGTACATTAACTACTTCAATCCGCTGCCATGAGTCATATTACTCAAATATCTGCATTTTCAGATCCCACAAACAATCCTCTTACAATCAATGATAATTTTAGGGATTAGATCTCTTTGTACACTTATGGAAGTTCTACTGAAGAATACAACCTTGAAAGCTTGTTTAGCTCTCTTGACACTGGCTTGACATCTAAACTGAAAGAACCCCTTACTTAAACGGTTTTGAGAGTTTTTTGTATTTGCTAATTCGGGGAACAGACACAATCTCTATAGTATATCTACATGAAAGAGTCTCTATGTGTTGGAATTTATCTGACCTATTTGACGTGAGACAGCTAGCAGATGGTCGGTTTAGCCAGTTTGTCTGCTTCTTGACCTGGGCCCCAGTTAGTCAAGGATCGGTTCTAAGACTATATGCCAAATTACTAGAGAGAAGAGTGGCCCCATCCCAGGTGGGATGAATACCATCTCTTTTCAACAGGTCAGGTCTGCCCCAAAAACTTTTCCAATTGTTTATGAACCCTATGTTGTTCTGCGGGCACCACTTAGACATAGCTAATTTGCTAAGCATCTCAGCACTCCTGCGCATAGGAATGGGGCCAGAGCATATTACAGTGCCTGACATCATACATGCAAGTTCACACACCTCTTTAATATTAGTTCCCTGTCAAGGGAACTCAACACTGCGTCGAACGCATATGGGAACGCCTTAGCGTGATTGTCTCTTGAAGCGCAATTGAAACCAGGTGTGCGAGTGCACGTTGCCGAGGGTGACGTCATGAGCCAGGAGTATATCAGCACGCAGTGAACTAGAAGCCGCAGCTTTAGGCTTTAGCTGAGGCTCAGCAGTGGCTGCATTCATGGGGCTCGCAGCTAGATTTAGCAGCGGGGTTGGAGACGGGCGATGCCTTTTCTCCTCCCTTACCTGCTGAGTCTGCTCTCACCCAGGACTTGGAAGCGTACCACGTGGCGATTACTTCCGTGGGTGACGACGTGTTGCTGAACCTCTCCAGTTCTGAGGAACTGGAGGTGGATGTCGTCAGCATCAACGTGGATGAGGCTGAACCGCCATCAGCCTCACCCGCATTTGCGGAGCTGCTCGAGGTTGTTACTCGGGCAACGGCGAGGCTCGGTCTCGAGTGGCCAGCTGAGCCCAGGGACGCTCGTCCTAAGAGTCGGCTGGATGAGCGTTACCTGCCTGCTCAGGTGCAACCTCAGCGCCGGGGTTTGCCGTTTTTCCCGGACCTCCACACCGAGGTGTTGAGGTCATGGAAGCGGCCCGCCTCTCACAGGGTTCATAGCAACGTTTCCGCTAACTATGCTACTCTCGTGGGAGCCAAAGAGCGTGGCTATGGGGCGATGCCTAGAGTGGAGGAGGCGCTGGCTAACTACCTCGCCCCCCATTCATTGCCACCCCTTAAAACTCAGACGCTGCCCACCAAATCCCTCCGGGTTACCTCCACCATGGTGGGCAGAGCATACTCCGCGGCTGGTCAGGCTGCAGCGTGTCTGTATACGTCGTCACTGCTGCAATCCTACCATTCGGAGTTGCTCTCAGACCTCGACGAGGGCGGGGGAATTGGCCCTGAGGCAGTAGCCGAGCTGCGCAGGGCCACCGATCTCTCTCTGCGGGCTGCCAGGGAAACGGCCAGTTCCATCGGCCGATCCATGGCAGCCCTGGTGGCCACAGAAAGACATCTGTGGCTTAACCTGACTACACTGAGAGAGAAGGATAAAAATATCCTTATCGACGCCCCTCTTATGCCTCCTGGCCTATTCGGCGATGCTGTCAAGATGGCCGTCGAGAGGTTTCAGGAGCCTGCTAAGCAGGAGGTGGCATTCAGGAAAATCCTCCCCCGCCGCTCTCGGGCAGCTGGGCCTGCGAGCCAGGCGCAGCCCAGCAGCAGCTCCTCCCACCACACTGCTCAGCGGCAGAGCGTTGCTTCCCGCCAGCCTCCTCAGTCGGGTGGTGGTGCGGGTCGACGCCCTCAGCCGCAGCCTTTTGGCAAGAGGACAGATCTGAGGTCTGTCCTCCAGGCCAAGAAGGCTAAGAGCAAGAGGCCCTGACGCCTATATCGTTCGGCCTCACAGCACTGGTTTTCCTCGAGGGGTGGACCAGTGCCCTGTAAGCGCGGTGGTTGGTCCGGTGTCTCGAGGGGCCCGGGCCATGCTCAACGCGGGCAGTCTTGTCCAGTCGCGCTCCTCACGGGCCGCGCTGGACAGGTTGCCCCCTCCGAGGAGGGTCCTAGAGCATCCGCCCCGGCGGCTCTCTGGTTTCGGCCAGGGCTCCGGGGTGGAAAAATATATCTGTCCAGAGGTCGGTCTTGAGAGACTGATACCCCTAGTAGATTTCCTGGCAGCTTGGCAGCGTCTCCCAGGTATCTCTCAGTGGGTCCTGCGTACCGTATCAGAAGGATACGCTATTCAGTTCCGGGTTCATCCTCCCGGTTTTTCGGGCGTGTTACCAACACTGGTGAACCCCGAGCAGGCTCTGGTCATGGAACGAGAAGTCGACTCACTGCTGAGGAAAGAGGCCATAGAATATGTACCCCTCTCAGCCAGAGAATCGGGCTTTTACAGGCGGTACTTCATCGTTCCCTATTTTAGATCTTCGCATGCTGAACGAGTCCGTCAGGCGACTGAAATTCAGAATGTTAACTCTGAAACAGATCGTATGATTTTCAAAAACTGAATCGATCAACTTTGATGGAAGTGTTGATGGAAGCCGGGTTCTTTCGCCCCTCTTCTTCTCCAGTGGGGGCGGGATTCTTTTTTGTCGGTAAGAAGGATGGTTCTCTGCGACCATGTTTTGATTACTGAGGGCTGAACAACATCAAGGTGAAGAACTTCACCTTATTGACAGGTTCCCTATTGACAGCTTGCGTAACAGTTGGTTGTCAGACTTTAGTATTGAAATAGACCAGGAAACATGGAAATCAGTGCTGGACAGGATCTACTCATTATCTCTGTGCGCCTTTGTCTTATTCAATTTAGGTGATTCATAAGGTTCATTGGTCAAAAATTAAGCTTGCACAGATTGATGCAAGCTTTGACCCAGAGTGTGACAGGTGTCACTTAGATCCAGCCACACTAACACATGTTTTGGACCTGTTCAGCTTTTTTGTTCATTTTGCCATTTGGTTCTTTTTCAGGGTGTTGCTGAGTATCCGCTGGCAAGTTTTTTTTTTTTTTTTTTTTTTTTACTTTTCTGATACTGCTTGTTAGATGTGTAGATTTATTAAACTGGAATACCTCTCATCCATATATGCTCTGTGTGAAAAGAATGCCTTGTACTTCATAAAAACAAAGATTAGACACTCTTAAAAGGGGCCTTAAATTTGGAAGCCCTTTCTTGTACAACTCTCAAGCTGGATGGTTCTCTTTATGATCTTGCAGACTGCAACTGTCCAATATTATATATGTGTGTGTGAATATTAATACTTAAAGGCATTATAAATGTTAACTGACAAGAAAGTATGTTTGACCTAACTTGATTTTATTTTATTTTTTTCTTAGCTGTCCGAAATGACAGGAATAAGAAGAAAAAAGAGATTCCAAAGCAAGGACTGTCTGAAAGTTATGAGCTGACAGCAGAAATGGAGACTATTATTGAGAAGATACAAAAAGCTCATCAAGAAACGTTTCCCTCACTTTGCCAGCTGGGAAAGTACACCACGGTAAGCCACTCACTTATAAAAGAGTATATAGAAAGGTCAAAAAGTATTACTGCATTAATGTCATGTCAGCATCAGTAAAGTGTGTCCTAGAAATCTAGGTGAGAGGAGGAGTAATAGTCACACCCCAAGGTAAAGACCTAATTGGTCAGAACCTTTCAAAAACCTTTCAGCTGTCTTGAGTTTAAAAAAAATCAATACATGAACAAAGCATAGGACAAGAAGACAACTTCATTCAAGCTACTACTACAACTACTCTTATCTCACTTACTTTTCTTTCTTTTACTTAGGCCACGTCCACACGATGCCGGCGCGTTCCTTATCCGATCTTTTTTTTCCTCGTTAAAAAAAAAAAATCAGCATCCACACGATACCACTGAAACCGACTGAATCCGGTGTTGTTTATATGCCAGACCAGTATGGGGCGCTGTAATTCTGCCACAGATAATACACTATACACAGAGAAGAAGACTTTGAGCATGCGCATTGTTGTTGCTGTTCAATGTTGCCAGATTGCCATTTACCTTTTTGTCACGTCCGACCAGGAAAAAATGCATTGGGCTGGTTGATAAAATTTGGGATGGTTTTTGATGCATAAAATCGCTCAACATTTTTCATTATTTATAAGAGTACGCACTTTGGGCTGGTATTTTTTTAAAGCTGTTTTAAGCTGTAGCTGCGTTGGAATCTTCAGTCCAATCTGGCAACACTGTTGCTGTTACTGTGATGCAGCCGACACGTGATGTGATGACATCATCGGTAAACAAAAAATATACGGATTGGCCGTCCACACGATACCGCGAGGGTGTCGGATTCAGATCTATCCACTTTAGGACCCGGTATCAAAAGAGAGCGGATTCAGTCTCCCAAATCGCCGGATGCGTGTGGACGCAACGCCAATCCGATAAGAAATGTATGCGGATGCAATGATCCGCGTCTCCGTGTGGACGGGGCCTTAGTTTCCTTTATTTTTGCTGAGAGTCTTGTGTTCTAAGTTAAAATTTGATGCAAAGCCCTCCTCAAGTTTAAAACCTCAGCCACGAAAATGACTCAATTTCCCTTCATCTGTCAACACATTAACATAATTGGCCTCTCAAGCCATCACTCCAGACACAAAAAGACCTCCAATGAATCAATGAAATGGGGGAAACCACACAACGAACCACACCTTCTGTGATTCCCATTCAAAGACATAAGCAAAAAATGCAGGTAGCCCTTCAAGCTGAACAAGAGCATTAATGTCAAATGTAATAACTCTGCCCAAGAAATGATAGAGGGTTTCAATTAACGATGACTGTTGATGATGAATGTAACGATGATGACTGTTTGCTCAGGTCATGTCTAATAAAGTGCATAGGCATATATTGCTTGAGACTATTTAATCATTTTACTCTCTTAAAACTAATACTTTCCTCACTTCCTTTCTTCTTCTAACTCGTGTGTGTACATGTGTATGTGTTAGACATTAGTCTGGGTTAGAATAATCAATATATTTTTGTTTTTATTTAAAGAGAAGTGTTATCGTGCTTACCAAATTAATGTCTTAAACTATTGATCGTGTTACCTTGCTAATAAATAGTGTTTTTGTGCATTGTATGCTTCCTGACCAGCTGCCACATGTGCCATGTCTTTCAAGTCTGATTTACATTTACAGTGGAGTTCGGTTATGTCGACGGCCTCGTGGGTTGCAAACAAGCATAGAGATAACCGTTGATCGAGATAATCCATATAACATATATTACCGATTTTACCACATATAATCTGCACAATCATATAACCCACGGGTTTGGGGTTTTCCTCTTAGATCTTAGGGCTGAAAAAGAGCAAAGGGATGCAGCGTTCATGATCGTCACAGGGGAGGGTCTAGTAGAGTCACGGTCTCCGCAGACACTTCAAGGCAGTTCTGTGCTCGTGTCCAGGTGCAGGTCCTTCATCTGATCTGGATGCGGTCCGGATGCGGAACCTCGGAAATAAACCTCGGAAATAAATAATATCAGCGTAGATGCATTTAAAAAGCACAAATACCATGCCCTTAGAAAAGACCAGCGGTAATGTTTGCCTGAACAGCAATAGGTTTAATCAGTCTTTGACTTTAATCTGGATCATAGCTAATTCTATCCTCGTTCTCAGCCTGATAGAAGTTCCTCATTATTATACACGTTCCCGGCAAGCTTTTATTAGACAACAGAAAAGAAGCAGCACTCCCTTAGATTAGGTTAAAGCTTCAATTATGCCATAAAATATTTAAATTTCATCCTTCGGTGATTGAGGAGTTCACCGACGGGTGAAAGTGATAGCTGTGTTTCTGTAATTTAATGAATAATGGATTAATGACAGTGACTGTTCTGAGAAGTTACCCTGGAAGCTTTAAAAAATAAAATAAAACATCTCTGATATGTGGCCTTCGGTTCAAGGAGGTGGCTTTAAAATGACTGAATATAAGCTATATAGATGTGATGTTCTCTCGATGAGCCACTGCTCTTTCATATTTGCGGGTTTCAGTTATCTCTAGAGTGGAGCACAGGAAACCATTCTTTTTGATCAATATGACTAGTGAAAAATTTGAATATGAATATGAAAAAACCTTGGGGCAGAATGAATGACCAGACAATTAATCACACTTCTTAACACAGTTATCATTAAATAATGATAACATTGTAATGTAATTCTGTTTAAGTGCTCATACAGAATAAAAGAACGCTATTCCTCTTTCCTTCTGTTGATCTGTGTATGTTGCTGCTGTGTGAACGTGAGTTATCTGGAGCAGTAGGATGGCTTATCTGGAACAGATGGGCTGTTAATGTAAACTCTTGGAAAACAAACACATTAGCATCAGCTGCTCTCAAAGCAAACACTCTACAGAGTCATGTCTCTGCTCTTTTGAGGGCTGTTACAGAACGTGAATTCTGGTACTATTAATTTGTGGCTCACACTTGTCAGGTTTATCAGTCAAAATGTCAACTTTTAATAATTTTATTTTGAGGGCATTTCATGGTATTAATGTTTGATAAGATGGATCAATTATGAATAGTAAATGTAATATAATTTTGTGACCACTAAATGGCTATTTAAATAAAGAGCTCTGCCTGTTTTTAGAAATATTAACTTACTTTTATTAGGTTTTGCATTTGGATATGTATACATTATCAAACATTACTAAGTTTAGATTATTTTTGATTGAAATGTTTAATTTTTATTTGCATTATGATTATATTCAAACCTGAATATTAGAAAGAAAACACACAGAAAATATTTTATTAGTTATAATTTTATTTAAGTACAGTAATACCTCGAGATACGAGCATAATCTGTTCCAGGGTGGAGCTCATAACTCGAATTGCTCGTATCTAGAATCATATTTTCCCATAAGAAATAATAGAAAACAAATTAATCCTTTCCAGATCCGTAACAATGGAAGAAAAAAAAACATGTTTTATTGGTTTAGACACACACACACAATCATAGTACATGCATACATTATAAGAATTCGTGTGATATAAAAATAAACCACAAATAAAATGTGGTTTAGATTATACGTTTTTACACTCAGTAGTGGCAGGTGCAGAGGAGGGTGGAAGGGAGGGGGTTGGTACGAGACACTTCGTATCGTAACTTACACGAACACTACACAACTTACGTAAACTTAAAATAACAGAACTGAACTTTCCTTTTTTTACTTTTCTATTTTATAGTATTGTCTTTTTTTTCGATTAGATTTTGTACCTTTCTTAGCTTTTTTTTTTTTTTTTTGCCTGACCACTTTCACTTTCACTTGGCGCAGACCTGTTAACAAAATACCAATCGAGGGAGATTGGTTTGTGCCTCCCTTTAAAAACATTCTGCCACTTTCTTAATATCAGTTGTAGAAATGTTTTCCTCCGGTTCCTCCTCGCCACTGCTGAGCCTTGCAACACCTGAGTATGATCCATGTCTGCAGCTTGATCAGAGATCGGCAGTTCTTCCTGATGCTCCTGCTGCTCGATTACTCACGCGAGCACACGCTCATATTTATCCACAATTTCATGGTTCATTTCCATGTTCATCATGCGTTTCTTCTTCTTACTGCCATCCTTACCGCTCACTTTCATAGAAATCGTCGTTATTATGAAGAATAATGCACAAAATAGAGGGAAAATCAGCTACTTGTGGGCGACGCGTACAGAAATCAGTGAACACTGAAGTGAACGTGCGTCGGCATCGGCGTCAGTACGCGTGCTCGTATCTCGAAAATGTACTCGTATCTAGAAGCAAAAATCTGGCTGAAGGCTTGCTCGTATCTTGGAATACTCGTATGTATCTCGAGGTATTACCGTATTAGATTTGGACTCAAGCAAGGGGGAAAATGTTTGTTTTCATAAACGGGAGCTTTTACAAATTATCAAAATTTGCTTTGTTACTGTCTATCCACCTTAAAAGGAGCGAGAACGAGACATTGCATTGCAATGTATTTGGGAATTCCTCCCCTTCACTTAATTTCTGAAACCTTATAGGATAACAGCAGTTGATAACTGGCCAATTGTCGCGTGATGCAGATCTGGCTGACAGACAGTATAAATAGCATGAGCATGGCAATTGCATCAGAATATTTTCTTCATATAGTCTTGTATGAAGTCTTGTGTGTGGTCCAGGTAAACCCTTTGTAATGGGGACAAAAACTCCCCACAAAGGTGGCAATATCTGAAATCTTTGTCCGTTTTGGTCCCCATGAGGAAAACAGATTACAAATCATACAGTGACGTTTTTTAAAATATAAAAATGCAGATTTTTTTCTGTGATAGGTAAGTTTAGGGATAGGGTTAAGGTGTAGAACTTTTAAAGATGCTATTGCTACATACTTTCTTTTTTTTTTTTTTTACATAATGCTGTACCCACAAGAAAATTGTATGTGTTTTGTATCTTTCATTTATTTTGTTAGTTTCCTATGGCAGTCACTTTTGACATCTCTTTGTTGTTGTTGTTGTTGTTGTTGTTGTTGTTGTTGTTGTTGTTGTTGTTGTTGTTGTTGTTTTTATCGTGTTCCCAATTTTTTGTGCAGTCACACAGTAAGTGGGAAAAGAGTCATTAATTTTCTAGAAGGTTAAGTATTTTAGGTTGCATGATGCCATCTTTTTGCTACACTTACATTTATAACCCAGAAACATGTTTGTTTGTTTTTCAGAAATCAGAAATCAGAAAGAGCTTTATTGCCAAGTGTGCTTGCACACACAAGGAATTTGTCTTGGTATTGAAGCTTCCAGTGCACATATACAATCACTGAAGAGCTAAAAACCGAGGCTGCCATCCGCGGCGCCATCTTGTTGTCTTATCCACTTTTTAACGATGTGTAGACAAAGGACTTTGTTTTAACTCTATCTCTGTGTGTGTCATCTACAGAACTCCAGTGGCGATCACCGTGTGCGTTTGGATCTGGGTCTTTGGGATAAATTCAGTGAACTGGCCACTAAGTGCATTATTAAAATTGTTGAATTTGCCAAACGAGTTCCTGGTTTTACTGGACTTACTATCGCCGATCAAATCACACTTCTCAAAGCTGCCTGCCTCGACATACTGGTATGTGCATGTATGTATGCTTGACTATCATGATCATGTCAGGATTCTGTCACTTCAGTCTTGTTTTCTCGTGTTTTGCTGACAGAGCTCTGACACTGCCCTATTGTCTTGTATTTCTGGGAGCGCATGGCTTCGAGTGTCTCAAGTCTTGAGCGGGAACTCCTCTCCTTCACATAATTTCCGAAACCTTATAGAATAACAGCACTGGCCAATTGTCACGTGATGCAGCTCTGGCTGACAGACAATATAAATAGCATAAGCGTGGCAATTGTATCCGAATATTTTTTTCATACTTAATAATGAGTCTCATAGACACGCTAGACAACCACGCACACTGCGTCACCTGTCTGGGCCTGTCCCCCCCTAAAGATGCACTGCTGGAGTCCTCTTGCGCGCACTGCGCCGACCTGCACACACTGAGATCCTGGAGGGACATGGTGCACATCTGTGCCCTTCCTCGTTCTCGCTTGGTGGAGGTCTCAAGTTGTCACCAAGCCATGCCACTCCACCTACGGGCTGCAACTGACTTCTTTGGTAACACCGTGGAAACTTTCTCGAAATAATGATTTAGTATCTCGAAATAACGAGAAACTTTCTCGAAATAATGACTTAATTTCTTATGCTTCTAACCATGGTCAAAGCGTGTAAATGCGAGATTACAGAAAACATGACACGTTCTGTAAAACAACTGTTAAAGTCAGTGTATAATTAAAGAACATGAATGATAAATCATCAGTATATAAGAAGGGATTCCATAGTATATAGTATTTTATTCATTTGTATTTTTGTGTATGAACAAGTTCAGCACAGTGATCCATGGATTTTAAACAGAGGAATTATAGACTGATGTATTATAGTGTTGTATTCCGCAAAATTCGCAAAATTCGCATTAATATTAACACATGTACCCATGCATTTTATGAAGACGTTACACTTAAACTTAATGAATAAATACAGCGTTAATCCGATAGTTTTTAAATCGTGCACGTTTTGCATTTTTGCATTCAAAAATCTTTTTTTCTCAACTGTGGCGGAAACGGGCTTCCATACTGGAGTGCTCCACATAGCTCTGATCTCACAATCATCAAGTTTATCTGGAATTGCTTGAAGAAGCTGGGTCTGTGAAATCCAGAAGAACTGTTGCAAGCAGGACACTTGAAGAAACCTACCTCCAAAGCTACCTGAAAAACTATGCGCAAGTTACAAGTTACAAGGACAAAATATTTAAAACACAAAGAGTGGTCACACCAAATATTGATTTGATTTTAATCGATAAATAAAATCTATTTATGACATTATTTCTAAAAGCATTCTCACTTTTACAGTTTTAGCTGCAGTACTGTAGCCTTGAAAGTAAATTTCTTGAAGTGTCTTGGAGTTCTTCTTCACGTAATCCCTGATGAATTTGATGAGATCAGATTTTGCTGTTTGTATCCTTGTAGGCAAAAACCTCTCAAAGTACTTTTGCGAAGTACTGTATATGGGCCATTCTACAGAATTGGTGACAAAACAGAGTTGGAACCATCTTGAAATTTTTTTTTTCCCCCACAAATTTTGCTCGTATGCAAATTGTACAATATCCAAGGTATACATTTCTAGTAATTGTACGGTTAGATCTCAAATTGTATTTTCAAAAAATGCTTGAATATTTTCATACACCCCAAATTTGTCACTACCAAAACACAACAATATATCATAAATTAAGCAGGCTTATAATGACCTATTAAGACTTTGTTTGCATTAACCTTGTAAATATATTTTTTCTCTATTTAAAAAAAAATGTTTACTGGTTAAATCAATAAAAATGACAAATTTAATAATATTTTAAGTGTCATTTATGAGATTTGTTGTATTTTGAAACCAATCTTTCTTTGTAGAAGGCATAAAGTTTATCATACTGATTTCAAAGTTAAGGATTAATTAGTTTGAATGTGCATTAAACTAAACACTATCATAATGTCTTAGTTGATAATTCAATATACTTTATTTTTGACAAAACTTTCCATGTTTTGGTAGTGACAGCACATTTTCGGTAGTGACAGTAATGTTTTGGTAGTGACCCCAATACTTAGTTTGCCATAGTTGAATCAGACATTCAACATTTTATGTTAATACAAATAACTAATTATATTGCACATATGCAGTCAGCACGTACACTCACCTAAAGGATTATTAGGAACACCATACTAATACTGTGTTTGACCCCCTTTCACCTTCAGAACTGCCTAAATTTTACGTGGCATTGATTCAACAAAGTGCTGAAAGCATTCTTTAGAAATGTTGGCCATATTGATAGGATAGCATCTTGCAGTTGATGGAGATTTGTGGGATGCACATCCAGGGCACAAAGCTCCAGTTCCACTACATTCCAAAGATGCTCTATTGGGTTGAGATCTGGTGACTGTGGGGCATTTTAGTACAGTGAACTCATTGTCATGTTCAAGAAACCAATTTGAAATGATTCGAGCTTTGTGACATGGTGCAATATCCTGCTGGAAGCAGCATCAGAGGATGGGTACATGGTGGGGGGTACATAAAGGGATGGACATGGTCAAAAACGATGCTCAGGCAGGTCGTGGCACTTAAACGATGCCCAATTGGCACTAAAGGGCCTAAAGCGTGCCAAGAAAACATCCCCCACACCATTACACCACCATCACAAGCCTGCACAGTGGTAACAAGGCATGATGGATCCATATTCTCATTTTGTTTACGTCAAATTCTGACTCTACCATCTGAATGTCTCAACAGAAATCGAGACTCATCAGACCAGGCAACATTTTTCCCGTCTTCAACTGTGAGTGGTACCCAGTGGGGGCTTCTGCTGTTGAAGCCCATCCGCCTCAAGGTTGTGCGTGTTGTGGCTTCACAAATGCTTTGCTGCAAACCTCAGTTGTAATGAGTGGTTATTTCAGTCAAAGTTGCTCTTCTATCAGCTTGAATCAGTCGGCCCGTTCTCCTCTGACCTCTAGCATCAACAAGGCATTTTCACCCACAGGACTGCCACATACTGGATGTTTTTCCCTTTTCACAGCATTCTTTGTAAACCCTAGAAATGGTTGTGCGTGAAAATCCCAGTAACTGAGCAGATTGTGAAATACTTAGCCCAGACCGTCTGGCACCAACAACCATGCCACGCTCAAAATTACTTAAATCACCATTCTTTCCCTTTCTGACATTAAGTTTGAAGTTCATCAGATTGTCTTGACCCCTAAATGCATTGCAGCAACTGCCATGTTGATTAGATTGATTAGAAAATTGCATTAATGAGAAATTGAACAGGTGTTCATAATAATCCTTTAGGTGAGTGTATAACATATTCATTCAGATAATTCTCCAGAACCACATAGAGATACTCTCTGTCTCTCTCTTGTAGTCTTTCTAGGCATTAATATCATAGAAATTAACATTATTGACAACAACCTAACAATCCAACGCTATCATCCTATCTATAACCCCTCCTGTTCGAATCGCCCGCTCCAAGCAGGACTCAAACCCTGGTCCGCTGGTATGAGAGTCAGACTGTTACATATCATTGACTGCACCCTTAATTGTTACCTTATCACATTAAATAATTTTAACTTGCATACTAAAACACTACAAAAAAATACTACAGTAGTAATGATTTGCATAACTGTAAAAAAAAAAAAAAGTTAAAGGCAACCAGCTGAGTTTTCTCAACTTAGGGCCAATAGTTGTGCAAACTTTGAATTATCTCAATTTTTTTCCTGTTAAATAGTTGATTAAACTTTAAAAGCTGAATTTGTCATACAAAACATCAGTTGGATTTTTTACAGTGTACAACATTTTTGTTTATTACGGATTAATAAAGCATTATGTGTTCCCTTTTGTCACTACCAAAACAATGATGTGACAATTTTAGATAATTTTGAGCCTAGCTCGAAGATGCAAATCAGCACATGGTTAGCAATCACTGGTCAGAACAGTGGTACACATATAAAAACTACATTTTATGGAATAACATCCAAAAAAGTTTTCTTAATAGCAGAAAAAATGTGTTTGCTAGTGACATTCCTTAAACTTACACACAGATTTTCAGACTTTAGAACACATTTACCTCAAAATGATTGGATCAATCTACTCACCATATAGCATACGAGAGAGAGGGACATAGGAATATTTCCTGATCAAAAATGTAGAGCTGTGGTTAAAAATCAGTCTCACCCAATGGACTAAAACATTCAGTGTTTTGGTAGTGGCATGAAAATACGGGAAATATGAAATATGAAAATATGTTTTTTTACATAAAGATTCAGGATTTAAAAATAAAAATAAAAATCTAAAAAAAAATTAACTTCATTTTTTAAAACAAAACAAAAAGATGTGTTTAAAAACAAGAATGGAAAAAATTGCAAAAAATATTTAAATATCATTTTCACAAGTTGAAATTTACATGTAAGGGTTTGGGACAGCCACCTCCTAATTGAAAGTACCCAATACATGATGCTATTATAAATATAAAGCTTTTAAATATTTTAAGTATTATTGTGTGTTTCAATAAATGATTTAAGGATCTTAGTAAACATCTAAGATTTGAATATTTAAATGCTTGTCAAATGTGTTTTTTGGATGGGGGACAGCAAATGTCACCAATTCTGTAGAATGGCCCATATATTGTATTTCCATTCAAAAAAAAAATTCCAATATTTTAACCGAGAACATACAGTCAATTTGTCAAATTTTATTTCCAGTGACAATTGCTTTTTAATACACACACTTCTGCCTCTAATACAGGTGTCTATATTTACACTGAACTTTCAGTGTCTCAGAAAGGCAATGCTCATCATAGGTCTGTTTCTTCCAAATCATTTGGCAATCATGTCATACAGAGAAGTGAAGCTGACTTATAATGGAGCACTCTGCATTCAGTTGGTCCTCTGTTACAGTAATGTGATGCTTACTCTCTAGATACTGCGTATCTGCACACGTTACACCCCTGACCAGGACACAATGACGTTCTCTGATGGTCTCACACTGAACCGCACACAGATGCACAATGCTGGTTTGGGCCCATTAACGGACCTGGTGTTCACCTTCGCCAACCAACTTCTGCCCATCGAGATGGACGATACTGAGACAGGACTGTTGTCTGCCATCTGCCTCATATCTGGAGGTGGGCATCACCTTCACACACACACACACACTAGATAGCTAATAATTGTGCCACAAATTTTGCCAAAGTTTGTTTATTTTCAGGTTTAAATCAGACATTAACAGATTTTTAATGTGACACTATGGGAACCCAATTAATGCATTCGTGTTCTTAAAGGTAAGAGCAAATAACAGTTTATTTGTTATCCATCAAATCACACAGCGCCACTACTGTAAAAGTGGCTTAATTTGTGTGATAAATGGTCTCTGCTGCCTGGATCTGGATCTACTTTTTTCTGCATTTTTGGTTGAATGAATGAACATATCGTCAGAGCTGTGCCCTTTTAACTTTTGCAAATTAATTCTTAAACATTAATAGTATTTGTTGCCCCATAAAAAATTATGTGCAGGTGAAGGTGTGTGCATGAGATTATTACCCCTTCTCATGCCAGTGTTTGCCGACCCCTGCACTAAAAGCCCTAGTGTAAAATCTGTCAGGTAGTTTGACTGAAAAACACAACTGACAAGTTTTTAAAGTGCACAAAGTAATTTCTCTGTTTTGCTGCAGTTGTCTTGGACTTTATACTGACACATTTAGATATAGATGCAACAGAAAACGCTTTAATTTTCACTGTCATGTCCACTTTGTGTTTACTGTATATTGAAAACGTTACATACAGCATACCATTTTAAATACTAGGTTTAAAAACTAGTGGTCAGTATATGCTGTGTAATTGTTACGATCCCTGGTATAGGTCAGGGTGTAACATAAATGACAAGACCAAACTTCATAATTAACCGTTTTTTATTATTATTTCCTTTAGAGCAACTGTCTGTTGGGTATCTCTTTTACAAAAAGAAACAATTGATTACAGATCAAAAGGAAAATAAGTTTGGAAGCAAGAATTTCAGGGGTGAGCTAAATGCCAAAACAACGAACACAACAGAAACGAAACTTCCCAAAAAACGAACTTCCCTATAAATCAAACAAAAAGAAAGAAACAATTAACAAAGAGCAGAGAGCTCCCTCCAGAGGAACTCCGGGGTACTTTATAGTCTGGGGCTCTTCTCAGTGCCAATCACCAGGAGCCTCATTAAGTCCAAGACCAATCCTAAAGAACAGGAAAGAGCAAAACCACAGAATCCAAATATATATATATATATATTGTAGGGAATTTACAGTTAAGACCCGAGGACCAGATATGTTGAATGAAGACCAGGAGTCAGAAGTGCAGTCAATAGAAGAAATTTTAGTGAAGTTTAGTTTGCAGTTTCATCAGCAGAAGCCAGCTTCAGGTCTCACAAGGAGTTCGTAGGCCGCCCCAAATACAATAACATTGTTACAGCAATTATACTCTAACAGAGGGTACTAACTACGTCAATGATGACGGTTAAATGATCCTGATTGGCTAAGAAAGAAAGAAAGAAAGAAAAACAAAACTAGTAATTTTCCACACAAGAGTAGACAGTCTGAAGCTTATCTTCGTTGATCACATGGTTGACGGGTTCGTGACGTGGCTTGTCGAGAACAACAAGTCATTCCGTCTCCTGATGGTGCCAGTTAATCACCTCACCAATACAGACCATATTAACGCACATACAGCTTCTCCAAGGCTGAACTCGGCTCAGGCTCCAACTCTCAACAGAAACAGTACCCACAACATTCTGATAACATTCTCTATCTGTTGAGAAGTGCTGACAATATTAATCCTTACTCTATGGAAAACTACAGAAAAGTAAAGAAAGGTTTTTAACTAATAAAAAGCCTAACTTGATTATAAATCACTCTTTACAACTCATTCAAATAAGAAAAAGGAAAAAGTACATATGAAAAATAAGACAAAGAAAAGAATATAGGTATAAATAGGAAAAATAAAATAATATATATATAATGTAAATAGAAGAGACAAGAGATTTTGATTATCTGCCTATATATATATTTAATGAGGATTGCATATTTGAGGCTTTATATTGTGTTCAACATCACTCACAGGGAAGGATTGTTTGTGATATCGTATTAATTTATAATATCTTTGATCAAATGCTGCATCTCTCACTGCCTCTAGATCGTCAGGATTTGGAAGAGCCTTCAAAAGTGGACGAGCTCCAGGAACCCCTACTGGAGGCACTGAAAATCTATGTGAGAAACCGAAGACCTAGTAAACCACATATGTTCCCCAAGACCCTTATGAAGATCACAGACCTGCGCAGTATCAGTGCAAAAGGTCAGCAAGAATTCTGATTCTTCATATAGGACAACATTGGGGTTGTACAAGGAGAAAACTTGTACAAACAAAAACTTTTTATGGAGTGAAAAGTACATAAGAGTGCTTACAATACAAAGTTTCAAACATTACACATGCTAGTAGTACAAGCATGGAGAATAGAGGAAGGATTTTATTTCTTTTTTTAGCTGAGGTGGTGTGTGCGTGTGTGTCATGTTAGGTGTTCACAAAAAATTCCGCATTCCGGATGAAGGCAGGGAGGTCGTTCCACCAGCAAGGAATGGTGAACGAAAGTGTTTTTGAGATTGATTTTTTTCCCCTCTCTGTGAAGGTACCACAAGTCATCGCTCATTCATCGATCAAAGGTTTCCGGTAGGTGTGTGGATTTTAAGTAGTGTCTGGAAATATGAGGGTGCTGAGCCTGTGTTAGTTCATATGACATATGGCAAGTGTCAGTGCTTTGAATTTGATGCGAGCTGCAAGTGAGAGTCAGTGCAGAGAGATGAAGAGTGGAGTGAAGTGGGTTTGTTGAAGACCAGATGAACTTTCTGGATCATTTGCAGGGGTTTGATTGCACTAGAAGAAAGTTCAGCCAGAAGGGCGTTGCAGAACCTTATATTATGGAAATAATTTACATGTTTGTTTTGCAGTGCCTTGACTATAATAAATGCCCATAATCAAATGCATTATAACTAAAAATATTATTCTATGCTCTAAATTATTTTTGTTCCAACCTTGTTTCACGTATTAGTGTCAAAATATATTGCTAAATAATTTTTTCCCATATATTAAATATTTCCCATAACAAAGTTTTTAGTGTAATTGAGGCCAATTTAAGTGTAAACCTAAATGATACGATATAATTGAGACTGTGACATAATAAAGACATAATATGAGAATAATATGAGAAACTATCTAATTCTGAAGACTGCACCATCTGGAGGTATGTCATGCCTTGTTTCAGAAAACATTGTATCCATTATAAAATGGAATGTTATTCCTGTAATTTCTTACTTTGAAATCTAGTGGTTACTTTTCTGAAATGAGGCAGAATCAATATAGAGAGCAAAAAATGGGCAAATGGAGGGCATAACCTTTGATTAGGTTGAATATACAGTGCAGTGAAAATTCTTCGTATTCTTTAAAAAAAGTTAAAGAATATATTTTTATTTTAAAAAGAGGTGAATGAGATCCCACAGCAAAATGAGTGGAGCTCACAGTAACTGTTTCTTGTAGGTGCAGAGCGTGTGATCTCTCTGAAGATGGAGATTCCTGGATCAATGCCTCCCCTAATCCAAGAGATGCTGGAGAACTCTGAGGGTCAGGACGGGCAGAACTCAGAGCGATGCAAAAGCAATGGCACTTCCACAAAGCCCAAAACCTTAGCCACCTCTGACGAATCTGGGGTCACTTCTTCAAGCTAGGATCAAGGCGAATCACGGTGGCTATAAAACATTCCTTGGACAGTACTGGTAGACTGAGGTGTGTTGGATTTTTGGTTGAAATGATGATGGCTGATGTATAATCTAAAAAATGACTGAAGAATCAAGTTCTAATAGCATCAATATCTTAGGACTGAATGACACACACCCTTCAGTGTCCCAGATGCCTACTTGTGACAGATGTGAAGCTCATCGGGTCTACTTATGGATTTATTCATGTGCATGATAAGCTGTTTCTTTTAATAAGTGATTTTTACTTTCTCCTCTCATTTCAAGCTGATGCATTCGTTGTACATATACCTGTATGTTTATATGATGCATTTGTTGGTGCTTTTTCAATGTCTAACATAATACATTGAGCTGAAGTCCTTTAGACTTATATAGAATGGTTTTGCTTATAGACATTATGTAACTGTAATATTGTACATTTATTTTATATATTTAGAGTTGTTTTAATTCAGAATTTTTAAAGCTCTGTGTTCACTTGTAAGGTATGGTGAAGTAATATACATACTCATAGTTCTATCAGTAATCCTGATTTGAGGGCTTCATATGGAAGAAATCTTTAGAAAGCAGTCAGAGATTTAACTTTTTCTTATCCTACTACTAAATCTAAAAAGGCCTGAATTCTGTTTCAGAGCAACAAATCCAAATGACCATCATTAGAAGAATGGGCATCATTGCCTTTTTACACATTAATTGATTTAAAAAAAATATTCATAGTCATATTCACAGCCATGTTGTTCTAACACCGTATTACTATCCTTACACACATGAGATGTTCAATCTATATACAGTGGAACCCACTTATCTCGTCCTCGGTTATCTCGCTAACCTGGTTATGTCAATGTTTTTGAAGTGGAACCGTCAAACTCCCTATTTTTCTTAGCATTTTCTTATTGGTTATGTTTATTCTTTTATGTTGCCGAACCCTGATATCTTGAGCACAAAAGAGGGACAAAGTCAACGCTTTAAATTGGTTATCTCGATCCCAGTGACTAATGACAGTACTGAGTTCACTGCGCATGTGCTGAGTTCTCATTGCACTAGCATCACGGTCGCTCACATATGGTCGCTCACTCTAATGGCGCTTCACTCACTCTTGAGGCATAGTGCCGTGCAGCCGCGAAACCATAGTAACCGCGTGTGCAATACTTCTCAGAACTGTACCGAGCGAATGTGTTTATGTGTGTTGAGACTGTGTTTACGCTGTGAGCGAAATTGTGTTTGCAGTGTTGGAGAATATAATTAAAGGTTTGTATCGAGAATCAAAGGTGTTTTTTATCGTATACTGGTAAATCTTGCACTGGGTGTCAGAGTGGTTGACGACTGCCCAGATGACGAGCTTTATAGATGGGTTTCACACTCTTCTCAAACATGTAAAGAGCGTAAGTACAAACCAGGAAAAAGAAAACACTCTGACAAACATCTCAAATTAAAGAAGCAAAATAGAAACAGTAGATTATGCTATAGAACAGTCTCTCTTCTCACTCAAAAACACTCCTCCCAGTGCGCGCTCACGCCAGAACTGTGTGCACAGAACTACATATGACGTCTTAAAGGTATATTCCCAACATAAATATAAAGTAGCCGTTACAGCTTCTGTTAGTTGGTGCACTGTTGTGGAATTTTCTAAAATATTAATCAGAGAGTCAAGAGTGGTCAGAAGTAAAGGAAAATATTTTTATTGTCTTGTACAAGGACTCGTCTTACACACATCAAGCATGCATGAGAGGAGTGGAGAGGCAGTCTCTCACACCCCTTATATACCTTAAGGGCTACAGAAAATTTCTAAAAAAAACATTTCCTAAAAAGGAATGGTCGAGCACGGCTCTAATGCCTATGCTCTGCAAATTACTTTACGTCACACAAACACTTATTTCAGCAAAAAACACATTTCCTAGAATTGAGAATTGTGCAGATGTCATTGACATTAAACTTCACACATTTGTTATTTATAACGACAGTTTCCCTGCACACATAGCACATCTCTGTCTTGACCCCTTATTTATGATGACAGCTCCCCTGCATCAATACCAACACCTTTATCTCGGCCTTTAAACGCTTCCTGTTGAGCAGACAATGCTTGCGCACTTTAACTGTCATGAAAGACACAAATAAACTTCAGCCTGCAGAATTACTTCAGTAAGCATAAGTAAATTTCCATTAAGCATATGTAATTTGCAAATTTCCATTACATGCACATATGCCTTTTTTTGTTAGTAAACATATACAGTGTATATACATTTTTATAGCATGCCGATCGCTTCATCAAATAAATCGCCATATTGGCTTTTGGTTTTCTCGAGCCTCGGTTAACTCAATCCTCGGTTATCTCAACACTTTTTTGCAACCCCTGAGGCCATCGACATAACCAAGTTCCACTGTATTAAAGTTTCTTAAAAGCAGTCCAAACTCATGCACTACATTCCAAGTCTCTGGATATCATACAGTACCTTGGCATTAGGAACAAAGACAAACAAAGCCAACCACCATAGGAAACGTCTCAGGTTACTTATGTAACCCTAGTTCCCTTAGAGGGAACGAGACACTGCGTCGAAACGCATATGGGAACGCCTTAGCATGATTGTCCCTTGAAGCGCAATTGAAACCAGGTGTGCGAGTGCACGTTGCCGAGGGTGACGTCATGAGCCAGGAGTATATCAGCACGCAGCTAACTAGAAGCCTCAGCTTGACTAGTGTCTGAAACAGCCGGCATGCGATGGAGCTGAGGCTACGAGATGCAGTGTCTCGTTCCCTCTAAGGGAACTAGGGTTACGTAAGTAACCTGAGACGTTTCCTGTTAAGGGAACTCAACACTGCGTCGAAACGCATATGGGAACGAGAATATCCACGCCGCCTCAGCGAACGGAGTATGCCAAGCTAACGTAGCTCACTATGAAAGGGCTAAAGTTCCCAAAGCGGGGTTAAGGTCTAGTTGATAGAACCTAATAAAGGTATGCGGTGAGGACCAGCCAGCCACATCACGAATATCGGCAAGGGGAGCCCCTGCGCAAAAAGCTTTAGAGGTAGCCATGCTCCGAGTAGAATGGGCGCGGACATGCAGTGAATACTGCTGACCCGCTGCATCATAGGCCAGTGAGATCGCCTCTTCTATCCACCTGCTTAAAGTAGTTTTAGATGCTGGAGCTCCCTTAGGAGCCCCGAAGCATACAAAGAGTTGGTCTGACCTACGCCATGAAACCGCTCTGCGGACCTTGTTCTTGGACTCCTGGCCACGACTGGGGGGAATAAGGCATAAGGCTTGCAGTATAGTGTGACGAGCTGGGCTCGAAAGCACTTTAGGAATGTATCCAGGTCTGGGAGAGAGGAAGGCTTTCGCCAGACCAGGAGCAAACTCCAAACAGGAGGGGCCATTGAGAGGGCCTGAAGGTTACCAACCCTCTAAAAGGAGGAGATGGCTAGAGGACCACCGTTTTAAGGGTGAGGAATTTCTCTGAGATGTTGTCACTGCACTAGGAAGTGAAGATACTCTACTTCCGAGCGTAGAGCTTCCTCGTGGATGGGGCTCTAGAGTGGAGAATGGTCTCAACGACCTCAGTCGAGAGATATGAGTCGGGCCCTCTCGGAGGCCAGATCCACAGATTCCACAGTTCCAGGTAAGGAGGAAGTATCCTGCCCTGAGCCTGGAACAGAAGGTCCACTCTGACAGGAACCTCCAAGGAGTGCCGTCTAGGAGGGACACCAAGTCCGAAAACCACACCCTGCCCGGCAATACTGCTGGGCAATAAAGGTGAGACGGACCCTGTCCTGGAGAACTTCTCTAGAACCCCTGGGAGCAGAGCAACGGTGAAAGGTGTACAAGAGGAGCCTCAGCTACTCATGTCGTATCGCATCCAGCCGAAAAGAAGCTGGGAGAACCGGGGGGAATAGGGTAGGCAGCGGCCGTCTCTCGAGACGGAACGGGCCAGAATTCCCCCCATCTGCTCCAACACCTCAGTGTGGAGTCCTATTCCCCGGGCCTCGGCCCCTGTCTCGACAGGAAGTCTGCCCCCGAGTTTGGGGACCGCAGGATGTAAACTGCTCAAAGGGAGCTGAGTTTCCCTTGGGTCCACAGGAGGTCTGGGAGAAAGCTTGAAGTGCTAATCAGACAGCCACGCTTCCGGCGCATACTATGTGCCAGGAGAGGTGGTGTCTGCTCCACAGACCCTAAGTTGAGCGGCCCCTCAGGGCCACCCCCCAACCCGAGCGGGAGGCGTCCCATTGATCCCAGTACGGGCCTTCGGGAAAGAAACCAGGCTTTCTTCCACTGATGCAAGACCCGCAGGCATAGCCTTAAGACCTTGATCAGATGGGAAAGGTTGCCCCTCGAGAAAACCCCCTGGTTTGAGCCACTATAATGGTCACAGATGGCGCAGGCCTAGTGGAAAAGCACTGGGAACTGCCGTCACAAACTTAACACTTCCTAGAAGCGTTCGACCATGAGTGACTGGCCTAGCCTCATGTTCATGACTGTGGACGGGATAGAGGCAATACACACTGGGAACCGTGCTAAGTTTACACAAAGTCCCGTACAACATCGAGGGACATAGTGCTCTCCCTCGGCAAGAGCACACTCCTCTCGGCATTCATTCTTAGCCCGAGCTCCTATATGTGTGCGAGAACGACATCTCGATGTCGCACCACGATCGGATGGGTATCAGCTGGTCACTCGATACCCAGCCTCGCAGTCTCCCGAGTCAAAACCTCAAGCAGCTCCTCAAATGCGGATGAGATTGATGGCGGTTCAACCTCATCCACATCGATGCTGACTAAATCCACCTCCAGCCTCTCAGAACTGGAGAGGTTCAGCAACGCTTCCTCACCCAGGTCGGAAGTAATCACCACGTGGTGCGCTTCCGAGTCCTGCGTGAGGGTAGATTTAACAGATAAGGGAGAAGAAAAGGCGTCCCCGTCTCCATCCCCGCTGTTAAACCCAGTTGCGATCCCCATGAGCGCGACCGCCTCTGAGCCTCAGCTGCAGCGGGGCCAGACCACGAGGACCGCGAGCCTGAGCAGTTTCCTCAGAAACTGCCAGGCAAAGGCGGAGAGTGCGCAGCGGCAGCCGCAAACACTCTGCACACTCAGAGCCCTCGAGCACTGAGCGTGCACGCCAAACATGTGACACAGAGAGCGTGTGTATCACTGCCCGTGATGAAACGCGGGCAGGGAGTGACACAACGCCAGAAATCTGTTCAACCGCCATAGGTAAGTGATAAAACAGAAAATCAAACTTACAGCCAGCAAGCACTTTACACACACGTTAGCTTCGAGCGCTGTTGAAGACACTAAAGCTGAGGCTTCTAGTTAGCTGCATGCTGATATACTCCTGGCTCATGACGTCACCCTCGGCAACGTGCACTCGCACACCTGGTTTCAATTGCGCTTCAAGGGACAATCACGCTAAGGCGTTCCCATATGCGTTTCGACGCAGTGTTGAGTTCCCTTGACAGGGAACTAGATTTTATATCAGTCGAGTGCTGCAGTAATTTAGTCTTAAAACTGAGTTAGCCTTTAAACGACGACGGAACTGGACGTTCAAAAATACTATCTTGTTCTTGCAAGCTATTCTAACTCAATCTTTACAGCATTTGATTTTTTTTTTTTAAGATTTAAAGATCTGCTGGAGGGGCTCAGAGGTTGAGGTCTGCAACCATCTTTTATGGCCTTTAACATTAGATTTTTTTATTCAGATTATGATCTTTAGGCTTTAAAATTAATAAAAATCAAAAAACATGTTTACATTCACTGCTTGTTCCCTCCTATAGTCCCATCGGCAGTGGTAAAACCTTTTAAAATATTGGATTTGTGTCTAGGGAACCAGGGTGATCCTACCTTCCAGATTGGCAAACAAACTGAAGTCATCCCTGAAGGCAGCATTCTATTTTCAGTCCTTTTCTATCTCAAAGCTCTCAAATACAACCAGAATACTTAGGAAACAGTGCACCAGTCATATTAACTACATTTTAAGATCTTTTTACAGCCTCAATCCCTGTTCATTCTATGGAAAAGAGTAACAAGAATATTCTTCAGATTGTCTCATGTGTTTTGTGGAAAACATACAGAAAATTATACAGATTTGATAATGACAAATCTTTCATTGTAAGATAATTTTAAGCAATGAAACTATCCATCCCATGAGGATGAAAATGCTGATATGAGTGGGTTTTGAAATCATGTGGTTCACTAACACGCACATCGATTCAGGGTCAAAGGACCAGAAACATCAAATTGCACGCGAGATGGATGATGGGTCCGCGCGAGATTGTTGAACGGGGGTTGGGGACCACTGCTCTAGAGCGCTACCTGTAGAACTGTGAGCAGCTCTCTCTATGTGCGTTTCACTCCTGCTTGGCGGAATAGTTTGACCGTGTGTTCTCTCTTCCCCCAAACGTTTTTGTCTACTGTTTGGGAGCAGCGCACCAAGGTGTCGTGGTCCCGGAGAAGGCCAGCCCCCCAGGTTATCTGACACCTCAGGTGTCACCCCAGCGCTGCCCCCTAAACCGATGCGGGTCACATCGTCTCTGGTGGGCAAAGTATATTCTGCCTCTAGTCAGACTGCAGCGTGTTGTATACTACTGCACTGCAGCAGGTCTGCCAGGCAGAATTGCTTGGGGACTTTGACAAGGGTGGTGACATTTGCCAGAGGTGATAGCTTGACTCCGCTAGCCACAGGTTGTCTCTCCAAGCCACTAGAGAGACAGCCGCATCGGCTGCTCCATGGCAGCTCTGGTGATCACGGGGAGGCATCTGTGGCTCATTCTCTCAGCGTATAGGACAAGATAATAATTTTCTTCTTATCTTTGTCTCCTCCTGGCCTGATCAGTAACTCACTAACTCAGTTGTCGACAGGTTTCAGGGAGCTGCAAGACGGCGTTCAGGAAGCTACTGCCTCGCCACCCTCAAGCTGGGGCTGTAAGCCAGCCACAGCCTCAGACCTTCTCATACTGGGCCTCAAAAATCAGAGTGTCCCTCAAATAACTTAGGGAGTCGGGCCGGCACTCTCAAGCTCAGCCTTCTTGCAAGAGAACAGATCTCAGAAGCAGGCTCAGGCTTGGTTCCAAGTGGATGTGGCTCGCATCCCAGGGAGATTTATGTATTTTTCACTCAGTAGTTGCTTAAAATACAAGTGCAATCACTGAAACAGGTTGTGTCTCACGGTACTCTGTCTCAGGTACTCTGCTGTACCTTTGACTACAGTAGTGGCAGCCAGAATCGTAGGGGTTTTCTATCCAAGGAGTAACATCCATCTATCAAGGTCACGAGGCATGCCTACACACCTCTGGTAGTGTAGGGAATCTGGTTCTAGGAACCGTTTTAGAGCTCCTTGTCGATGCGTAATGCTATCGACGAATGTATCCCTTACGGTTCTGGAGTCATCCTGAGGGATCACTCTACCTATCAGAGTGTCACTACCCGCTACCTTCCCAAAATTCTGGTGGGTTGGGCCGACACTCTCAGTATGGACCATGGTGGACCATCCTCAAAGCTAAGACTAAGAGCAAGAGGTCCTGACTTTGGTGTTCCTCTTCAGTTGCCACCCCTGATGCGGCTGCTCTGGGGGAGTCGTCCCTCCTAAAGGTTCTTGGAAGAATCCTAGACCCTAGGACCCATAATTGGTGCTCTTATTGATGCGGATGCTATCGATGGATGCATCCTTCACGGTTTTGGAGTCATCCTGAGTGATCACTCCACCAAACAGACCACTGCCCTCCCAATTTCCGGGGGTCAGGCTGATGCTTTCAGGCTCAGCCCTCTGGCACTGGGCTGGATCGGAGATAGCTGAGGCTTTCTCTCTGGCTAGGAGTCGGACGGATTTTCTTCTCCGAAAGGGTCCTGGCCCACTCCTTTAGGAGCATGGCTGCCTCTATGGCTTTCCTTGCTTGCATTTGTGCTGTGGTGGGCTGGTCCTTCCTGCACACATTCCGGAGGTTCTACTAGCTGGACCTCTACTTCGATTCAGGGATGAAGGTGCTCTCGTAGTGAGCTGCAAAACACCTGCAGCCGGCGTCACTGAGGTGGCGTCGGCATATTATTCCTCTAGCGCTTTTGACGCAGCTCGACTTCACATGAATGGGAACGTCTCGGGTTACGTATGTAAATTTAGTTCCCTAAGGGTGAACGAGACACTGTGTCTTCAGCCTCAGCTCATTGTGCCTCCGGGCTCTCTTCAGACACATAATCAAGCTGTCGCTTCCGGGAACCAATGCCTTTTTATGACCTGGTTCATGACGTCAGTGACCTGTGACACGCATTCACACAGCGCTCGTTTTATAGATTACACAGTGCTTCACGAGACTATGAGATCATCAAGGCATTCCCCTAGCACTTTTGACGCAGTGTCTCGTTCCCCATTAGGGAACTAAGGTTACATACGTAACCCAATGAGTTTTTTCTAAGACTGGGTGATATAATCGCTTTCAGCTCTGATCTGAGTAAGTCGACTCTTTTCTCTGAAGAGCATCATTTGAACTGATTCTGAGTTTGGAAAATACCTCTTCCTAGAAACACAAAAATTGCTGGATTACCGTTTTATTTACAACGAGACACTATCTTTGCCTGGTTTAGGATTAAATGCAATGCGATGTTATAAACACTTTAGGTGCTGGACATGTGATAGCTTGTAAAGACGTTTTTAGTCTTTAAAATCGTTGCACTTAAACTGTTCCCCTGAGAGGACCAGGAGACAGATGTATGACATATGTTATTTTTCATAAATTTATGTCTTTCATTTTTCTCATGCCTTGAAAAGTGTTACTTTTGTGTAACTTAAAGTCTAAAGGTTAACTTGGAACTTAATTGTAATTATTTACAGTCCTACTCACCATTATTGGTACCCCTTCATGTTTTGCATAACTTAGTGAATATCTTCAGAAATAAATGGAAATGTATCACATTTATATCAACAGAATCTTTTAATTGGAGGTCCAAAGTAATTTAACAAAGACAATTGTTATTTCAACATAGGTATTGTAATTCCAAAGGAAGATACAGAAAACCGGCATGTGCACTAATATTGGCACGCCTCCTTAATATTTGGTTGCACACCCTTTCACAGCGATGACAGCCTCCAAATGTTTCTTATATCCATCAGTAAGCTTCTTGCACTTCTCGGGTAGTATTTTCTCCCACATTTCCTTTGCAATACGCTCAAGCTCTTGAACATTTGCCTTTCTCCAATGGCAGATTTCAGCTTCTCCCAAAGATTTTCAAATGGATTGAGATCAGGACTCATTGCTGCCCATTTTGAAACAGTCAATTTTTTTCCCTTTCAACCAGTTCCTTTTTGCGTGCATTTGGAAGTGTGCTTTGGGTCTTTATCTTGCTGGAGGACCCATGATCTTTGCCTCAAACCAAGTTTCCTTTCAGTGGGCAAGACATTTCGGTCTAGAATTGCTTGATAATCTTTTGATTTCATGATGCCTGGGATATGGTCAAGGCCTCCAGTAGCACATGCAGCAAAACAGACCCACAACATTATGGATTCTCCACCATGCTTGACTGTTGGTATGGTGTTCTTTTCCTTAAAGGCTTCATTGTGCCCTCTGTAAACATACTGTTTGTCTGCATTACCAAAAAGTTCCACTTTTGTTTAATCTGTCCATAAAACATTGTCCCAGAAGGCTTGAGGTTTGTCCAGGTTCTCTTTCGCAAAGATCAGTCGTTCTTTTTTTGTCTTTTCTTCAGCAATGGGGTCTTCCTTGGCTCCTGCCCATAAAGCCCTGCTTTGTTTAGTGTGTGGTGTATGGTACTTGTTGAAACAATTACACCATACTGCTCCAGGTTGGTCTACAGGTCTTTAGATGTTTGACGTGGTGTTTTTTCCACCATTCGCACCAACCTTCGAAGACCCCCCCCCCCCCCCCCCCATCCAGGGAGAATCTTCATCAGTTCCATGCCTGGAAAACTTCTAAATAACATTACGCATCGTTGAAACAGGAGGTCTTTGGAGATGGCCTTACACCAGGGGTCTCAAACATGCGGCCCGCGAAATGATATTTTGTGGCCCGCGGGACCATATGAAAGTTGTAAGTAATGTAAGTGCGGCCCGTGAGTTTTGAATGAATAGCGCTTTACCGCATTGTATGCGGAACGTTCCTTTTTTGTGCGAGCTGGAGCTGTGCAAACCAACCAATCACAGTGGAGTATATGGCTCCCGGGGGCCAATCATAGTGGAGTATACGACTCCCGGGGGCCAATCGCAGTGGAGTAAATGACTCCCAGGGGCGGGGCATCGGCTGGGCTTGATGAAGACAGAGAAACATTTCACAACTATGGAGCTGCCCGTGTATTACGCCCCGAGTCTAGGAAACAAATCTACCAAGGGCATAATTTGGCCGGGTTGAAAAATTGGATCCCTTTCGGACTCACTCCGGTCGATAATTAAACAAAAGCAACACAACTGAATAGGAAAAAGTAATATTGAATTTATTAAAGAAACAAAGTGAAAGAGAGCATCTCTTCAAGGTGTCCAAAGGCCAAAATAACAAACAGAACGAATACAAACAAAAAGAGGGAATAAAGTAAATAACCTAACGAGTAGAAAACAAAGATACATTTAACTTCCCTAACTCCCTGGTGAAAAAACAAGTACAAACATATTCAAATTAAATGGCAGGACACCCCTACGCTCCAAGTTGTTGAACATTACTAAAGTTTAGAAAATAATGAACCAAGCTGTTACGACAACAAAATGTTACACAAACAAGATCTCAAGTTAGGATTACTTAAACAGATGTTATACTAAGGTTGCACTCAAAATACAACTGTGAAACATATCGACCGGAGGAGGGATCCAGGAGCTCTCAACCCGTTCGCGGACAGATGAAAGTGAGCTCAACGTCACAGGCCGGAAGCTTCCTTATATAGTCCCCGCCTCCTCCGAACAGCCAATGAGGACCAGACATCCTAATGGATTACCTATTGAGACATAGCTACAAAGAAAGAAGGCAGAGCAATCGATTCATTAAAAAAACGAGGATCGTAACACCCTCACACACAAAGAATCTACACCGTAGATTCACTCAGAATTAAATGATCGAGACAATGCATCAGCCAGAATATTATCGGTACCTTTCTTGTAGCGAATCTCCAGGTTAAAGTCTTGAACAAACAGAGACCAGCGCATAATTCGTTGATTCGAATTCTTCATTCGGGATAAGAAAACTAATGGGTTGTGATCCCTGAAAACGACCACTGGAATAGAACTGGACCCGATGTAAACCTCAAAATGTTGTAAGGCCATTAAAAATGCTAATGCCTCCTTCTCGATGGTACTATAGTTTAACTGATGTTTCAGGAATTTCTTTGAGAAATACCCGACAGGATGTTCAACCTCATTCTCATCATCTTGCAAAAGAACAGCGCCAGCGCCAATACCACTCGCGTCGACATCCAGTTTAAAAGCGCGGGTGTAATCTGGCGCAGTTAAAACAGGATTGCTACACAAGAGAGTTTTTACAGAATCAAAAGCAATTTGACACTCATCAGTCCACTCAAAGGTTTGGGAAGCACGAAGGATATTTGTCAGAGGAGATACAACGTCTGAGAAATTTTTACAAAATCCTCGATAGTAACCAGACATTCCCAAAAATCTCCTGAGATCCCGTTTTGTTCGGGGAACAGCAAAATCCACAATAGCTTGAACCTTTAGAGCGACAGGCCGAACTTGTCCTTGCCCCACCTTTTTGCCTAGGTAGGTGACAGTTGCTTTACCAAATTCACACTTAACTAAGTTAAGAGTGAGAGATGCCGCTAACAAGCGACCAAAAACAGTTCTCAAGGTTGACAAATGTTCTGTCCAGGTATTCGAGTAAACAACGATGTCATCCAAATAAGCTTTACAGTTCTCAACACCAGCAAGCACTTTATTCATCAAGCGCTGGAACGTAGCCGGAGCGTTGCGCAGTCCAAACGCCATCACTTTGTAGTTAAGAAAGTCATCCGGTGTAACAAAAGCAGATATTTCAGCCGCACGCTCCGTCAAGGGAACTTGCCAATACCCCTTCAACAGGTCTAATTTTGTGACGAAGCGCGCAGAGCCTACTTTATCAATACAGTCCTCCATAAGCGGGAGGGGAAAAGAATCTGGTTTTGTAACAGCATTAACTTTCCTATAATCCGTGCAGAATCGTTGCGTTCCATCAGACTTTGGAACCAATAAACACGGAGAACTCCAGGCGCTAGAACTCGGAACAGCAAGCTTATTCATAACTAGGTATTTAACCTCTGCCTCCATAACTTTACGTTTGGTAGGATTCACGCGATAAGCACGTTGCTTAATAGGTGGATGATCACCTACATCAATGTCATGTTTGAGCACATGAGTACGGCTAGGAACATCTGAAAATAGACCAGAAAAAGAGTTAATCAACTCCACAATGTCAGATTTCTGAGAGTCAGATAAGTGCACCAAGTAAGAATTCAAATTCTTCAAAACATCGGAGTTGGTTAATCTACCACACGAAAGTGTACTCGGCCGTCTCAAACCATCTTCATCAGTATCAGGGTCAGAAGCAACCACGATCGAAGCTACAGGAGTAATAACAGAGCTTTTTGACTCCATCTCTTCTTCACGACTCACATACAGCTTCAACATGTTTACGTGACACACACGAGTTTTTCTCTGTCGATCAGGTGTTCGGATGACATAGTTGGTGTCATTCAGCTTCTTATCAATGACATATGGTCCAGCGAACCTTGCCTGCAATGCAGCACCTTGAACAGGCAACAAAACCAAAACTTTGTCCCCCTCAGAGAACGAACGACAGACCGCATTTTTATCGAAATGCTTCTTCATTTTAGCTTGTGTACACTGCAAAGCAGTCTGGGCTAAGTTCACGGCATTATGTAATCGTTCTCGAAAAGAACTCACATAGGTCAACAGGTTACACTCTGATGTCTGCTCAGATAGCCAGTTCTCTTTCAGCATTCTGAGTGGACCTCTCACTGTGTGTCCAAAAACCAGCTCTGCTGGGCTGAACCCCAGCGACTCCTGAACACTCTCACGGACGGCAAACATAAGCAAAGGCAACCCCTCATCCCAATCCTTCTCTGACTCAGTGCAATATTTACTCAACATGGACTTCAAGGTTTGATGGAACCGTTCGAGAGCACCTTGAGACTCAGGATGGTACGCGCTAGAAACAGCGTGTTGGATTTTCAGCTGAGATAGTACCTGTTTGAACAAGCGCGACATAAAATTAGTTCCTTGATCCGTTTGGATCACTTGAGGAAACCCGAACGTAGAAAAGAACGTGATTAGAGCTTTTACCACAGCCTTCGCTTTTAAAGAGCGTAACGGTACCGCCTCCGGATAGCGAGTAGTCGTACACATAAGCGTAAGCAAGTAAACATGTCCAGTCCTAGTTCGTGGTAACGGTCCAACACAGTCCAGAATTACACGAGCAAAAGGTTCTCCCATAACAGGAATTGGTTTCAAGGGTGCAGGGTGGATGACTTGATTAGGTTTTCCTACGATTTGACATACGTGACACGAACGACAATACTGTACAACATCGGACTTAATACCTGGCCAGAAGAAATATCGCAAAATTCGGTTATAGGTTTTTGTTATACCCAGATGTCCAGCAACATTATCATGGGCCACACTCAAAACTTGTTTGCGCAGACACTGAGGTACAACTAACTGAAAAACAGTATCCCAACCTAAACCATCAGTCCTCGTCGGAGTCCACTTTCTCTTTAACAATTCGTTGTCCCAAAAATAACCAACAGACTTCTTGTCAATCTCATTTGCGAGAACTGCCACATTCCTACAACACGACAAGGAAGGATCTTGTTTCTGTTTGGCAAAGATCAGATCTTTATTCATGGTCAACAGCAAATCAGGTGTTTCAGATTCAGCACCAATAGTCGTGGACAGCGACTTCATAACGGACGCCTCCGATTTTACAGGATTATCACTTTCGATTTTATCTTCAGTTGTTAAAAAGGTATCCGAAAGATCAATCGAGTCACCAAACTTACGAGCTTGAGCGCGCGTAACTACACACGTGGAAAACACGGATGGAAACTCTAAGGCCAGCTCACCGGTAGTAACAGAATCACAAATAGGTTTTTCAATAACCTCAGGACAAGGAAGTACTCTTCCTCCAGCTAGATCATTACCTAAAATTAAGGCAACACCGTTCACTGGCAGTTTGTGACGCACTGCCAACTTCACTAAACCCGTTACTAAACCAGATCGAATGTACACATTATGCAACGGTACTCTCAACACGCCCAATTCAATCCCCTGAATTAGGACATCAGATCCACAATAAGTTTGTTCAGAAAATGGTAGAACACCCTCTAACACGAATGATTGATTGGCACCGGTATCACGCAGCATTGTCACAGGCACCAAATCTCACTCAGCTCCACTCAGAGAAATCATTCCCTGACACACAAAAGGATCATACGCCGCGTCAATATCTAAATTGAGCTGATCGTGAACTTTCTGAACAAAACCGACACTCGTAGCAGACTTCACCTTATTTTTATTTTTCAGTTTAGGACACGTCGCAATCAAATGGCCAAATTCGTGACAATAAAAGCATTCACGAGTTTCAACAGACGGCACGGGCTTCGATGCTTTCAAAGGTTTAACATTTTTCTCCGAAAACTGAGGAGAACTCGATTCACGACGTGCAACAAACACGTTTGTGAGTCAGAGTAAACTCATCGGCACAAACAGCAGCCTCAGCAAGGGTTACAACTTTCTTTTCGTTCAAATAAACACAAATTCTGTCCGGTAACGAATTTTTAAAATCTTCAATCAAAATCAACTCACGGAGTTGCTCAAAGTCTGCGACTCGGCTGGAGTGGCACCACTTATCAAAAAGCACAGTCTTCTCTCGAGCATATTCAACATATGTTTGATTGGCATTTTTAACATGAGAACGAAATCTTTGCCTATACGCTTCTGGCACTAGTTCATATGCCCTCAGAATAGCACCTTTCAATGTATCATAATCCAAACTATCATTTACGGACAGGGTGGAACAAACCTCCTGGGCTTTCCCAGTTAACTTGCACTGTATCAAGAGGGACCACGCGTCTCTCGGCCAGCGCAATGCCGCAGCTATACGCTCAAAAGCGCCAAAATACGAATCCACCTCACTATCCCTAAATGCAGGTACAAGGGTAAGGTGTCGACTAATATCAAAATCCGTAGGATTACCAGAGGCCACAAACAAAGACGCGGGGGGTGAATGATTTACACTAGTTGAAGGTCTAGCAAACTGGGTCGTAGATGGACTTGAACGATCCGCCTGTGTCTCCAATTCACACTGCCTAAAGCGCAAAAGTTGAGTCGTATGCTCCTGACGTTTAATTTCAAGATCTAACTGTTTTAACTGGATAGCTAGTTTTAAATCCTCTGAATTTATACCAGTAAGAGAGCGCAACATAGGATCAGCACCTGCAGTATTAATGTTAGCGTTGTCTATCGCAACATTAGAACTCGATGGTAAAATACCCTGCTCTAGTAGCGCATCTTCAATAACGTCTCGCACCTCACTCTTCCTAGCGGTTTTTATAATCGGAATATCATAGTAATCAGCAATAGAATATAAATCTACTTTTCTACATGACTCCAGGATTTCACATGAAGGAGCGCGTGTAAACGCCTCAATACTAAACTCCATTTGTCTCAACCTACAACTTCCCCAACAATCAAGAAAAAACTGCCAATCAAAACATAAAAAATAAGTGGTACTCACCAGCAAAGCCGCAAAACTTCTCGAAATTGGCATTGGACGAGCCCCCAATTATTACGCCCCGAGTCTAGGAAACAAATCTACCAAGGGCATAATTTGGCCGGGTTGAAAAATTGGATCCCTTTCGGACTCACTCCGGTCGATAATTAAACAAAAGCAACACAACTGAATAGGAAAAAGTAATATTGAATTTATTAAAGAAACAAAGTGAAAGAGAGCATCTCTTCAAGGTGTCCAAAGGCCAAAATAACAAACAGAACGAATACAAACAAAAAGAGGGAATAAAGTAAATAACCTAACGAGTAGAAAACAAAGATACATTTAACTTCCCTAACTCCCTGGTGAAAAAACAAGTACAAACATATTCAAATTAAATGGCAGGACACCCCTACGCTCCAAGTTGTTGAACATTACTAAAGTTTAGAAAATAATGAACCAAGCTGTTACGACAACAAAATGTTACACAAACAAGATCTCAAGTTAAGATTACTTAAACAGATGTTATACTAAGGTTGCACTCAAAATACAACTGTGAAACATATCGACCGGAGGAGGGATCCAGGAGCTCTCAACCCGTTCGCGGACAGATGAAAGTGAGCTCAACGTCACAGGCCGGAAGCTTCCTTATATAGTCCCCGCCTCCTCCGAACAGCCAATGAGGACCAGACATCCTAATGGATTACCTATTGAGACATAGCTACAAAGAAAGAAGGCAGAGCAATCGATTCATTAAAAAAACGAGGATCGTAACACCGTGTAACATCACATTTATCAAAGCCGTCATAGAATCATTATTGTGTTTGAAATTGAGCATGTTCTACTTTGAGCTGGACGAAGTGAATGTTACTGTTATCGGCGTTGGATTTAGCGTCATGCGGATTGTATTTTGTTTTTCCATCATTTGAAATGGGCTCAGTATTTTCTACCATTTTCTACCGTATAAATGTTACAATGTTCATGTCATCAGGAAAGTATGGAAGCCGTTTCCTCCACAGTTGAGAAAAAAGGATTATTTAAGTCATAATAATGAGAGGGTTTCTCAAAATAATGACTTTGTATCTCGAAAAAATGAGGAAGTTTCTCATAATATTGACTTAATATCTCGAAATAATGAGAAAGTTTCTCATAATAATTACTTCGTATCTCGAAATAATGAGAGAGTTTCTCATAATAATGACTTAGTATCTGGACAAAATGAGAAAGTTTCATAATAATGACTTAATATCTCGAAATAATGAGAAAGTTTCTTATAATAATGACTTATCTCAAAATAATGAGAAAGTTTCTCATAATAATGACTTAGTATCTCAAAATAATGAGAGAGCTTATCATAGTAATGACTTAGTATCTTAAAATAATGAGAATTTCTCATAATAATGAATTAGTATCTGGAAAAATGAGAATGTTTCTTATAATATTGACTTATCTCAAAATAATGAGAAAGTTTCTCATAATAATGACTTAGTATCTCGAAATAATGAGAGAGCTTATCATAGTAATGACTTAGTATCTTAAAATAATGAGAATTTCTCATAATAATTACTTAGTATCTGGAAAAATGAGAACGTTTCTTATAATATTGACTTATCTCAAAATAATGAGAAAGTTTCTCATAATAATGACTTAGTATCTGGAAATAATGAGAGAGCTTATCATAGTAGTGACTTAGTATCTTAAAATAATGAGAATTTCTCATAATAATGACTTAGTATCTGGAAAAATGAGAACGTTTCTTATAATATTGACTTATCTCAAAATAATGAGAAAGTTTCTCATAATAATGACTTAGTATCTTGAAATAATGAGAGAGCTTATCATAGTAATGACTTAGTATCTTAAAATAATGAGAATTTCTCATAAAAATGACTTAGTATCTGGAAAAATGAGAATGTTTCTTATAATATTGACTTATCTCAAAATAATGAGAAAGTTTCTCATAATAATGACTTAGTATCTCGAAATAATGAGAGAGCTTATCATAATAATGACTTAGTATCTTAAAATAATGAGAATTTCTTATAATAATGACTTAATATCTCAAAATAATGAGAATGTTTCTTATAATATTGACTTATCTCAAAATAATGAGAAAGTTTTCATAATAATGACTTAGTATCTCGAAAAAATTAGTAACTTTTTCCTCAACCTTGAACTTCAGTAAGTCAAAGTACAGGTCTACTTACTGACAATCATCTTCAAGCTATACTGAGAGTCTCAACTGTTTCCTCTCTCAAGCCAAATGTGGCTCAGCTGTGTGAGAGGAAGATCTGCATGTCTCTGGCAGCAAGAAGTAGGCAAGAAAAGTCATGTTTAGAAGAACCGTTCATGTTCTTCAATATTCTGTTTATGTTTAGGACAGTTCATGCTCAGAAGAACCCATTGAAGTTAAAGAACTGTCAATAATGACGTTTGAGAAAATATTTTTTTTGTGGAATTCTTGATTCTCCCTGCCTCACCCAAACTCTGCCTCCTGCGGCCCCCAGCTCATTTGAGTTTGAGACCCCTGCCTTACACCCTTTGGAGGTCTTGCGCTTGCAAATAATAGCATTTCTGGTGTCCTCAGACAACTCCTTTGTGATAACTCCTTTGTGATAACCTTTGTGACAACACCACAATGATAATTCATTGGCAAATTCATGTCACATGGGTGGAGGCAATTCATCATAGGTGACACTCATTTGTGATTTGCAATGGGTGAGCAAAATTGGGTTTCCATACTGATTTGCAGCAAAGGGTGCCAATATCATCAACACAGCAAGCATTATGTTTTTCTATATTTTCCTCATAATGTTTATCTTTTTTGATGTTCTTTATCATTTGCTGTTTTGTATCACAAGTAATCTGTAGTAATATGTTGTTTCACTTGATACATTTCCTTCATTAGATATTCCACAATATGTACATAAACTTCATGGGTGCTGATAATGGTGAGCAGGACAGTATCTAATAATTTATTCCCAAAGGATCAGATTGGCTCACTTGGTCTTTGTTTACTGTTACTTAAAGGGATAGTTCCACAAAAAATCTGCCTCATGTCATTTCAAGCCCATTATGTATTTTTTTGTGTTTTATGGAGCAAATTAAGTCATATGTATTTCAAATGGCTAGTATCTTACTTAAGTCTCAAAATCATGGCAGAATTTCCATTTTGTTTGAGCTGGCTATTCTCCTAATACATTATATCTCAAAGTGAAACAAACCAAGACTCACTCATCTGAATGTGAATAAGGAGTGACTCTCTAGATTATATGCAGTACAGTGGAGTTCACTTATTTCGAGTCACGGTTAACTCGCCAATCCTATTATGTCGATGTTTTTGAAGTGGAACCGCCAAACTCCCTATTTGTCTTAGCATTTTCTTGTGGGTTATGTCGATTCTGTTATAGACGAGCGCAGCAGGAGAGACTGCTTTTCTGTTCTGATTCTGACTTGTGTTTGTTTTCTTATTGAGTGAATTTTGTGCACAAGCACTGTGTACCGAGTCTGAACAGTTATGGATAATTGAAGTCATGAGCAACATTTGAAATTCGAAATGTGATCTTACACAAAAAAGTTAATCAATCTATGGTTATGGGTTATGCCAACGTGCGGGTTATATGTGGAAAAATATATGTTAATATATGTAATACGGGTTATCTCGCTAAACGATTATCTCGATGCTTTTTTGCAACCCCCGAGGCCGTCGACATAACCGAACTCCACTGTATTTATCTTTCTGTTTTAATATTTGAAACTCACTCCACATCTTTTGTGTTTGTAAAAAAAAAAAAAAAAAAACTTGCTTTATTTTTGCTGGAGGAGCATGTTTTTTAAGATAAAAAATGAAACAGCTCCTTTAAATACTCACTACAAATACTTAAAATAGTAAGCTATGAAAGCTGTATCCATAGACATATGTGCCCATTGTGCTTTTATCATTTTTTTCCCTTTTATAGCTTGTTGACAGTGTGATTGACTTATTATATATCGAACTATCATAAATATGTCACAAGAGATTTTCAGAATCCAAGTTTAAAACTGAAAAAAAAAAATCTCATAACATGGGTTATCAGAAGTGTCTTGTTATTCTTTATACAAATTACCTCTCATGGGCTGGCTTGACTGCTGAGGGTTCAGACAACTCATCTTGATTGTTCAATAATGCTTTATGCTGAATGTGATATCGTTGTAGCTCGTATCATGGCAGAGATGCAACATTGAGCTTGTGTTATTTCTTTAATAATAGGAAACATAATTTCTGTTGTCAAACTGTATGCCGACAGTTTCATTTTTTTTTTGCTGGTCTTTGTACAAAAAATTAAATAAAAATGCAAATGTAAAACTTTCATTAAAAAAGGGAAAAAAAGAAATGAGGAAGCTCTTTCTTTATGAGCTTACATGAGCTCTGAAACCAATGGAAGAGCAGATAGACCAAAACCGACATACTACAGATATTTCAGAGATGTTAGATGTTATGTTTTTTTGATTTTTGATTTATCACTGAAAGGCAGTCAACTGTCACACACAAAGTTGGCCTAAACTTAACCTATGATAGAACAGTCCTTTAACATTTAAATGGACATTTAAATGAACATTTTTCTCAAAATAAATTAATAATAGCTCTTATGGATTAAATTATCAGATTGTTTAAAACTTGTGGACTCAAGTTTAAATGAGAATTCAAGATTATTTTTTATCAAAACACTAAATGTTTGTATCCAGTTGTAAAATCCTGTTTCGCCTTTGTCTTTTTTTGGACATTAACAGTGCTTTCATTCGTATGTTTACCATGAACCCTTCTGGCAAAACAATAAAAATGTATTTATTTTAAAATGTTTGAAAGTACTTGGATGCTCAATGTCAATACAATGTACATACAATGTTAAATGTTGTTAATGTTGTCTAAATCATTGTTTTTACACCCTTGGAAAACTCAAGTCGACATTTCTGTGATAATAAACAGTCTCACATAGAGCTAAACTTGTACTGACCCCTTCAACATCCTGTCAATGCTGCAAAATGTTTGAGAGACCAACATATAATTTACATTTCATGTTTATTTCCAAGTCATCTCAAAAAGGTGTCATCTCTAACGTTGAACCATTAAAGGTGCTAAAGCACAGCGGTCTAAATCTCTAAAAGCTGCTCAGGACAAATACAATTCAGTGATAAAAAAACAACATTGTCAATGTATCATAACAATAATACCAATAATAATAATAATATAGCAACAACAACAAAAAGAGTAAAACAGCTACACAGTAGAAAGAATCCAACATCACAATCAATCAAAAAATTAAAATGGAAGGTAAAATGTACAAAATTCTGCTGGGCAGAAGACAGTGAACCTGTTCTTCAACAAGTATTTTTCTGGGCTGAGTGTGTGTGTTTTCTAGTCAAACATATCGTCATCTTCGTCATTTTCAGATTCTGCAAAATATTTGACTTCTTTTTTGGTCCGACCGGATCGATCTCTGCCTGAGTCCAGATGGCTGAAGCTGTTAACACCTGCATCGTCATCATCACCTTCATCATCAGATGCTGCCTTCTTTGGTTTCTACATGCCAAGACACATACACAACATGATAAGACACTGTACTCTTCCTCATGGGTAACTGCAAGATCCAGAGTAAAAAAAAAAAACTCTGGATGCATCTGACCACTTGAGCACAGTGCACAAAATTATTTACCACTGTGCACCACAGTTCTACTGTTTAAAATATATTGTGGTTTTGCTGTTTGTAACACAGTTCTTTGTTCAGGGAGGAAAGAGGCGGGAACCAGCAGACAATGTTCTACAGCAATGTTGTAATGTTCTCTGATTGGTTTATCGCTACCAGTGTACATACATATTTTACATATTACATCCCTGTGTCAGCAGGAAATGGTCCAACAGTCAATCTATTCTATTGTAACAGAGGAAACTCAAAGGCAGGGCTCCAAGACTGAATCAGAGAATCACGAGCGATAATCCAAGCAAGGGTTAGGGCTGGCAGACAGAATCAGAAATGGGTAACAGCAGAATTGGTAACAGATAAACAAGACAGGACTATCACCGCTCAGAATGATCGCACAGCCAATCAAGACTTCGCCACAGCTGGTGTGGCAATCAGTCATATAATAGTGTCCAGCTGGTGTGATAATCAGTCCAATGCGTGGGTTTCTGGGAAATGTAGTGTATGTGTATCAGTATAATTGTGATAGCGGTGGAGTGCGGAGCTGGTTTTTCAGTGTGCAGTGCAGTGCAGTCTACATAAGTTTGTCATAACACATACATGTACACATAAACTGTATATACAACATGTATGAAAAATTGTTGCACAATGAGCTTTAGTTATTGAACTGAACTGACTTGAGCTGAATAATGAAACTATTGGCTTGTTAGAGCTTTACAGCAGAATTTGACAATATTGAATATCAACTGCTTTGAATCAATTGGGTCTTGTAGAATATAGGAATAAAGATGACTTGACATGTATGTATATATTTATTTACCAAAATAATCAAACAGAACAGCCCTAAATCAAATCACATGAAAATTCATTGTGAATAATACTATACTGAGCTATGGCCTGCTATATTAATGTATTCACACTTAATTGTCTCTGTAATGGTCATGAATAAAGTCATTTTAAAGATTGAGTTTTGTTAAATGCTTTGGTACTTAATGATGGTATGATAAAAAGATTCTACTTTATGACCATGAGAAAAATCTTTCTAAAAGATTAATTAAGATAGTGAACTTTTCGCAGATCGGCTGTTTCTTTTAACTTCGATCTAAAATTAAGACAAAATTTACAAGCTGAATCAAGCCATGTATATTCATAATTTCTTTTAATCCATTATGATTAATGATCACTACACATTTTTCCCTTTATGTGGGTTATGTGCATATTTGATCATAACACATGATTAAATGCGTGCATAAATCCTACTCCACTTGATCTCAATACGCTACAACAGACAATATAGTGTATTTTTAATTAAACATTTAAAATAGATTAAATGATCTGCATTGAAAAATATTGCAGGATCTCAGTTGCAGGGTTATTATTAGAGAATATATCCCTCACCCTGCTTGTGGCAGTCTTTCCAGTCTTCTTCACAGGGTTATAATCATCCTCATCTGAGCTTGACTGCTTCCTCTTCCTCCCTCTGCCTTTCCCGCCCCCTTTTGGTGCTGCTGGTGCTTTTCTGCCTGTGTCTGAGTCTGAGTCCCAGATAGATGTATCAGGCTTCTTGGCTTTTACTGGAGCTTTCTTCTGTTTAGGTGCCATGTCTGCAGGTTTCTTAGCTAGAGTAACAAGACACAATGATTTTAACAGACTGGAAATTGACCATTCACATTTACAAGTTAAGATCATTACTGGGCTGAACTGGTGAGCAACATGAGCTACATATGTCTACATGCTAGTACAGATCTCTGTAAAATATCTTTCTAGTCCAATGGATTTATAATTTAAAGAGTGCAACAGAATGTAAAATGAATTTCAGTTTTTGATCAGGAAATGACATACATTTTTGTATTTTGATGATACACAATACTTAAAGTTTTTCAGGTAGGTCAACATTAAATCTATTTAACAGTAGCATTCAAGTAAGAAACAATAGAGAAACATGAATAGTCAAATGTAAAAATAAAACTGTATAGTCTTCACATTAATTACATATACACTGATTTATGCTACATGTTATTCAGTTAAGAGCGGTGAGTGATTTTGTCTTTTTCTTTTGCTGATTGACAGACAGCATCTGTAAGAGGCTGCTGTCACTCTAAGGCCTAATGCATTTACATGTATGCACTTGGCAGATGCTTTTATCCAAAGCGACTTACATTGCATTAAAAAAACACATTGACATTCTAATCAGTTCTTGCTTTCCCTGGGAATCAAACCCATGACCTTGGCATTGCAAGTGCCACGCTCTACTGTTTGAGCTACAGGAAAGCTATGAGGGTGCTAGGGGTGTAATGGTACTCGATAAAATAAAATGTAACCGTAAAGTTCTCCACTTGCACCATGGTTCATCTTAAATCTGACAACGCATCTATAATATGGTTTGTTGAAAATAACAATACGTAAAACAGGCAGACAGAATTGTGCAATATATGTTTCTGTCGATGGCCATACATTCTGGCTGAAAACTTTGTATCCTGTATCAGTATCCTGGCAAACATAGTCAGTTATCTCTTAAGGGAATATAAACTGTCGAGAAAGAAATCGCATGTGTACTGGATCTGAGCATTATGTCTTAAAGTGACAGCAGCCTAATATTCTTGCTGCCTGTGTTTTTAATGTTAATCAAACAACAAAAGACAAGGAAATCCCTCACTGCTCTAGAATGAATACCTTCTGTAACTTTAGTAAGGATTAAGGACTAAAAGGATTATAACTTCAATATATAGTCAAATAGGCAGTTATTTTACATTTGATTACTTTTATAGCACACACCGAACCGTACCGAAACCGTGACTCTAAAACCAAGACAAACCAACCGTGAGTAATTTGAACTGTTACACCCCTACTTGAAACTTCCAATTTCCTTCCCAAATGTTTAGATTCAGATAACTGACTGTTTGCACAAATAATTGTCAAGACAGGCATCTTGACATAATGACAGGCATCTTGACTGTGTAATTGACCGTTCAAGTGCAATAAGCCACAAAAGGGTATGTCAGAAAGCATACCACAATGAGTTGTTTACCGCAGCTTATTGTGCTTAATATCTTCAGAAACAGTAACAGTTGCATACCCAGTTCTCTGTTATATGCATCGACCTAAAACTACTTTTCTAAACTTTTTGAAGTAGCCAATATTCCAATCACTCAGGTATCAGAAGCCGTTGTGAAATGCATATTGTGATATGTACATTAGTGATATTTCGATATATATTGTGTAACTCTAGCAAAAAGGGTCAGTTTCGAGGTAATTTTTTATATTTAAACATGATCATTCATCAAGGTCAGATACCTTTTTTAACTGGAGGTTTCTCAAAAGCAGAACCGCTGGAAAATGATGAGAACACTGGACCCCTGTCATCATCGCTGTCTGACTTTACATCTGAAGAATAAATAAACATTATTAACACATGCACATTATTAACCCAATAAACCACCACTAAACACACACATACCATCTTCACTGCTCTTGTCAGCATATGCTGTTTTAGATGACAATACAAGCTCTGGGTTCCTTTTCTTTGCTGGTGAAGTCGGCCTGAAAATGATTCAATTAAGATTAAAAAAAGTTCATACCCATATTTGATTGTTACTTTGAGAATAACAGTAACTACATTGTTTCATTAATGTAGAAAAAAAGTGCTTGTTGGGTTATTTTATTCCGTATATGTTCAAATAATTTAAATAAGAAAAAGGGCAGCACAAAGAAATTTAATTACCATTTAAAGAGCAGTAAAAGTAAACAATTTACATAGCATTGAGTTGGGTTATGCAGTACTTTTACATTACACTAAAGAGAAATCTGTATAATTTTAATGAAAAAATGTATAATCTCTGAAATAAGAACTTAAAATGATTGTGACAGACTTTGTGAGATTCACCCAAAAGTAACTATATAATTAGAACATACAAAGTAAATGTTGTTTTTGGAGGAAACGTGTCATCGTCATCATCTTCATTGTTATTTTGCTGCTCTGGGTTTTTATAGGAGTGAACTGGTGATGCTGAACCATCATTTTCCTGTTCTTCATCACCATCCTCCTCTTCCTCCTCAGAGAAATCAAACGTGTACTTGGCCTTTACAGCTATGAAACAACACAACAGAACATTTCAGGCCATATCTAAAATGTCATTTTAATAGAATGAGTACGTTACTTTTGTTGGAAATTCAACCTAAAAATGCTTCATATAAGCATTACCACCTCTGGTTTCTTTTCAATAATTCAAGGTCCCCTTGTCACAATTATTTCTTCCATAGACATATGAACATATAGTCAAATGCTTTTTTCATCACTCAAAATCCAAAAAAAAACACAAAAGACCTGTCCCCTCATAGGCATGCAAATACATAGGTTGATAAGAAATGTACAGCATTATGTACCATCATATCACTCAGGCCAGGGGCATTTTCTTCTCATATTATGATCATATTCTTTTTACTTCATTAGTTCTTGCAATTCTATTTTATTAATTAACTTTTTTTTCTTCAACTCTATGTAGTCAACTTTTTGGACGAGACTTCTCTTGTAGAGGGAATGGATGTCACCCTGTGCAATTTGCACCTTGTGTTTTAATTAAACTGAAATTCGGCGAAGCCCTCGAGCAAGAGTTTCAAGAGAAATACTGCGCGCGCTCTTTTTCCATGCTCGCTGACCAATCAAAATGTTGCTGGTCAATGTTTCTATTGATAAATAATCCCTTTTAAGCCAACCCACAAATGCACAATGATCTCAGATAATTCAATCCAGCTATACTAATCATCAACAACAGGTGTGTTCGAAGAACCGAATCATCCAGATCGTAGTTAGTGCGATTATGTCATCTCGGATGTGTCATCTGATCTTGGATGTAGTAAGCGAGGTACGAAGAATATGCCCCTGGTTTAAATGATTGAAACAAAACATTTTACATTTATACAGTTTTATTGGAAGCACACATACCTGAGGCTCTCCTAGATGTGGTGTCTCTGGGAATAACAGGTTCACTTTCATCTAGCTCATTGTCAGAACGATCATTATCACCTTCATCGTCATCTGACCATGGATTCCTTTTTTTAACTTTCTTAGCTGGACCTTTAGCACCTGCTGGTTTCCTTTGTTTTGGAGTACCTGAAGATTATATTAAAAATAATAAACAAACAAACAAAACGCTTTTGAAAGTAAACTGAAGTTAAACACAGTGTCAGTATTTATTTTTACCAGGTTCTTTCTTTTCTCGCTTGACCCGTGGAGCTTTGGATTTGGCTCCTGGGTTGGGAAGGCCGGATGGAGAAATAAGGGAATTCTCTCCTCCATTGGAACCCAGTACGCTGTCCTCATCAAACTCCACCTTCACGGCAGGATCTACCTCACCCTGGTACGAACATAGACATCATTAGACAAAGAGACACTCTTATACCAGGCTTGACATTTACTAGTTGTGCTTCAGCCTATATGTGTTTAATTGATACATGGCTCTAGACTAATTACATCACAATATTACTAACTTAATATTTATATAACGTATTTCACAAATAAGTTCAGTTACTAATAATATTACATAATATTTATCACTGGAAAAGATATTTGGCATTAAAGTAAGTTTGATTCAAACATACATTTATTTACATAAAGAAATATTATTTTACATAGGAAAAAATGCAAAGGTTTTAAAAATTGTGACAGGTTAGACCAGCAGTCACAAGATATAGCTGCCTTTTTGAAAAAATGTGGCAAAAACTCATTTGGCAAACCATTTACGTTTATGTGGCAAACTATAGCTCCTGCACTGAGATTCAAGCAGATAGACCCTGTTAGTGGTAATGGAGAAAAGAAAGATTTTTATAACAGGGAACATTTTTCAGTATATTACAAAGTCACTAAAGAGAGATGAATCTGCTACTGACAGGACGCTTTCTGTGTGCGCTCTGAGTGGAACGCAGACAAGCAAAGTAGCCATTACCATTGCATGCCTAACCATTCAAATACACACAGATATATGCACACAATTAAAATTTGGTGAGTACAGTAGAACCCCGACTTACGAAATTAATCCGTTCCGAGTTTGGTTTCGTATGTCGAACTTTTCGTATGTCGGTCAGGCTTTTACTTGTTAATTGCCTAATCCGTTCCAAGCCCTACAAAAAACACAATATCCAGCATGGGACAAAGCGCCACCCAGCTTCATACTTCTCAATAATCTCCCTTTTCGACTCAATGAAAAGCACCCTCTTCTTCCCTTTGACTTCAGCAACAATCTTCACATCCATGGTTACTGATTAGAAAAAAGTTTATGCTAAAAGCAGAGGCTGGTGGGAGCGATGCTGACCAATAGGAGAGCAGGATTGTAAAAAGTGTTCCCCTTCTAACATGGACTATTCCAGCCATCCCTGTCATTCAGTGCGAAATGGACTATTCTAAACTTTCCCTCGGAGTTCAGGAAGTGACTGACAGAGATCGGCTGAACATTGTATATAGTTTATTGAGTGAAATACAGGGAATTAGTGTCAATCGTTGAGGTTTTATTGATCTATGCACCTTTAATAAATACCAGTTTTGGATCATTCCCTGAGTGAGACATCATTGTTCTGACCGGACAGACTGTAGTCTTCATCCAACCCGAACCAAAATCAGCGCGAATATCAAAACAAAACTCGGAAATTGTCGTCTCGTCGAGATTTCGTTTTTCGCATCTCGATCATTTTGTCGTAACTCGGGCGGAAAAAAAACCAAAATCTTTTATCGTATGTCGAACTTTTCGTACGTAGAGCGTTTCGTAAGTCGGGGTTCCCTATCAGTCAGTCACGTTCGACGTTACGTCGGACTGACGTCATGGGGTCTCGCTTGGGAGCCCAATCACCTCCCAGAGTAACTAAACGCGCCAATGAACATTGGCTAGGGAAATTTGCATGCCGAGTGCCGCCCCGCCCGGCTTCCGGGTATAAATAGGACCGGCATCGCTCATTTCATTCATACTTTTGCTTCGGAGCCGAGCGGTTGTAATCAGCCGCTCCTTTCTGATCACCTGCCAAAAAGAGCGTCTTTAATTCGACTGGAAGATACGGTGCTTCAGCGGTGGTGCGCGTGTCCCAGCTGTCGTGTCACCCCCCTGTGCCTCGGTCGGAAAAAAGAGCAGTTTCCTCTAAAAGAGCAAACGCGGACGATCAGCGTCTTTTTCAAGATGCCTTTTCGTCCGTGTGTTTCTGGATGCGGTCGTTTCCTAACCTCATCTGACGGCCATGAGCGCTGTTTCTCGTGTCTGGGCAGACAGCACGCTGAGAGAGCGCTTGTGGATGCGTCATGCTCTCTCTGTGGGCGCATGACCATGTCGGTGTTGCGGTCGCGGCTCGCCCTCTTTGATACGGAGGTTCGAGCGCCCTCTGCTGCTACCCATATCCCCTCTGCTTCTCATGGTAGAGCTGAGGGGTTGGTTAGCACTCTGGGTGACCTGAGGGTTACAGTGGGAGCTTCTTCGTCAGGCCAGCCCTCACGAACCTCCCACTCCTCTTGCACACCGTGTGCCGTCGAGTTGCCAGGCGAGACGCCAGGTCCTTCAAGGGAGGTACCTTGGGTCTCGTTTGGTGCTCCGGATGAGAATCGGATGTCGATTGCTGCATCGGAGAGTGGGCTGTCATCCTCGAGTGAGGAAGCCGAGCAGCCCCCCTCGGGGGTCGCTGCTCGTGTGGTATCAGATAAGGAGATGATGGCCATGCTTTCCCGGGCTGCCGCGGGTATTGGGCTTGAGTGGAACCCTCCACCGTCGCCCGAGCGCTCGCGGCTGGACGATTGGTTTCTGGGTGCGGAGCGCGGTTCATAGCCTCACTCCGCCTTTCTTCCCGGAAGTGCATGAGGAAGTCAGTAAGTCGTAGAAGGCACCTTTTACTGCCTCCCGTCCAAGGCGGGTAAGTCGACAGCAGCCCTGGCTGCCAAGGCTTACAGCGCCGCTGGACAGGCAGCTTCCGCCCTGCATGCCATGGCCATCCTGCAGGTCTATCAGGCAAAAGCTCTTAAAGAGCTGCACGAGGGTAGGTCTGAGCCGGGGTTGATGCAGGAACTGCGCACGGCGACCGACTTCGCCCCCCGGGCGACTAAGGTCACGGCGCGGGCCCTCGGCCACCTCTGGCTGGACCTGGCTGAGATGAAGGATGCCGACAAAGTTCGCTTTCTCGACGCCCCCATCTCCCAGGCTGGCCTCTTCGTAGATCTTCGTAAATCTACTGTCACAGCAATTCTCGACGGTGCAGAAGCAGACTGAGGCGATAAGTCATATCTTCCCCCGGCGGGAGTCTGCCAAACCGCCGCGGGCTGTTCCTCAGCCTGCTCCTCGCCGAGGGCGTCCCCCTGCGGCCGCAAAGGAAGGGAATGAAGGAAGGCGACGCAGCCCGTCCAGAGCGCTAAACCCTCCAAGAGAAAATCTAAGCGGTCCTGAGACGGGCGACCCAGAGGTGGCAGGAGCTGCTCGTTTCCAGGAGCTGGTGACGGCACCACTCCTTCCCCCGGAGGAGGGCCGGGTGGAGAATCTTTTGTTTCCTTCTGTTCCGCCACTGGCCCCAGGGGACCACATTTTCAATAAAAGAGCAGTTTCCTCCATCTCTGGGTCATACTCGGTCCAAGCTGACAGTGAGCGACGCATTGCTTCCTCCCTCTCAGCCGACCTCTCTTTCACCACGGATGGGGAGCGGGCAGCCCCAGGACGCGCTGCTTCCATGCCCCTCCCTTCCAGGCCCCTCATGGGGACTATGGAGCCAGGTAAGTGCACCACACTCACCGCCTCGACTCCGGGACACCATGCCTCCTGGGTTGGGCCTCAGAGCTCCCTGCTGCCCCCCGCGGGTTCCTCGGTTGTCCCTTTGGTGCCTCTCGAACGGAGTTTGGGGGCTTGGTTAGCGCTTCCCACTCCGTCTCGTTGGCTCATTCGGACAATCAGACTCGGCTATGCGATTCAGTTCGCCAGGCGGCCCCCCAGGTTCAGCGGCGTTCTGACTACCTCAGTGGCAGGCAAGGACGCCCCTGGACTTCGGGAGGAGATCGCTGTCCTCTTGGCGAAGGGCGCGATCGAGCCGGTCCCTCCAGCCGAGATGGAGTCGGGGTTTTACAGCCCCTACTTCATCGTTCCCAAGAAAGGCGGGGGGTTACGGCCTATCCTGGACCTGCGTGTCTTGAACCGGACCCTACACAGGCTTCCGTTCAAAATGTTGACGCAGAGTCGCATCCTTACGTGCGTCCGCTTCCAGGACTGGTTTGCAGCAATCGACCTGAAGGACGCGTACTATCATGTCTCGATACTCCCTCGTCACAGACCGTTCCTTCGCTTTGCGTTCGAGGGTCGGGCATACCAGTACAAGGTCCTCCCCTTTGGGGTGTCCCTGTCTCCCCGCGTCTTCACCAAGGTCGTGGAGGCTGCCCTTTCCCCCCTCAGGGAAGTGGGAGTCTGCATCCTGTATTATCTCGACGACTGGCTCATTTTGGGATCAGGTGTGCGAGCACACGGACTTGGTGCTCAGACACCTCAACCATTTGGGGCTTCGGGTCAACTGGGAGAAGAGCAAGCTCTCCCATGCGCAGAGCATGTCTTTTCTCTGGTTGGAGTTGGACTCGGTCTCCATGTCAGCACGTCTCACCAACGAACGTGCGCAGTGTTGAACTGCCTGAAAGTGGTCAGGCGGAAAACAGTGGACCCACTGAAACAGTTTCAGAGGCTCCTGGGGCATATGTCATCCGCAGCCGCTGTAACGCCGCTCGGGTTGATGCATATGAGACCACTTCAACACTGGTTACGGGACCGAGTCCCGAGGTAGGCTTGGCACCAGGGCACATTCCGTGTGGTAATCACACCGGCTTGTCGCCAGACGTTCGGCCCCTGGTCGGACCTTGCTTTTCTACGGGCTGGAGTTCCCCTAGGGCAAGTGTCCAGGCATGTTGTTGTTACAACAGATGCCTCCACCATGGGTTGGGGTGCCGTGTGCATTGGGCATGCTGCCTCGGGCTCCTGGACAGGACCCCGGCGGCAGTGGCATATCAACTGCCTCGAGTTGCTAGCGGTACACCTTGCACTGCGCCGGTTCCGACCGTTGCTGCAGGGCAAGCATGTACTGGTCCGCACGGACAACACATCGACCTTGGCGTACATCAACTATCAGGGTGGTCTACGCTCCCGTCGCATGTCGCAACTTGCCCGCCACCTCCTCCTCTGGAGTCAGCAGCGGCTCAGGTCGCTGCATGCCATCTACATTCCGGGCGAGCTCCATCGTGCAGCCGACGCGCTCTCACGACAGCTCACATTCCCGGGAGAGTGGAGACTCCACCCCCAGGCGGTTCAGCTGATCTGGAGTCGATTCGAGGAAGCGCAGGTAGACCTGTTCGCGTCCCGGGAATCCTCCCACTGCCAGTTGTTTTTTTCCCTGACCGATGGGACCCTCGGCTCGGATGCACTGGCACACAGCTGGCCCCGGGGCCTACGCAAATATGCGTTCCCCCCAGTGAGCCTTCTTGCACAAACCCTGTGCAAGGTCAGGGAGGACGAGGAGCAGGTCCTGCTAGTTGCGCCATACTGGCCCAACCGGACCTGGTTTCCAGAACTCTCACTCCTCGCGACAGCCCCTCCCTGGCGCATTCCCTTAAGGAAGGACCTGCTTTCTCAGGGACAGGGCACCATTTGGCACCCGCGTCCAGATCTTTGGAACCTCCACGTGTGGTCCCTGGATGGGACGCGGAAGACTTAAGTGGCCTACCACCGGCGGTGGTAGACACTATCACTTCGGCTAGAGCCCCCTCTACGAGGCTGGCGTATGCCTTGAAGTGGAGTCTATTCTCTGAGTGGTGTTCTTCCCAACGGGAAGATCCCCGGACTTGCCCGATCAGCTCTGTGCTTTCCTTCCTTCAAGGTGGGTTGGAGCGGAAGCTGTCCCCCTCTACCTTGAAGGTGTATGTCGCCGCCATTGCAGCTCACCATGTTCCCGTCAATGGCAGGTCTCTTGGAAAGCACGACCTGGTCATCAGGTTCCTGAGAGGGGCCAGGAGGCTAAACCCTCCCAGGCCTCCCCAACCCTCCCAGTGGTCAGCCCTTGTACTGGACTAGATGCCCATGTGACGAGATTCCCTCTTGGTAATCCCATATGTGTACACTCCACGGTACGGTTTCCCTCTTGGTAAACCCGTGTCTTTCCCTTGGCAGTTCTGCTCTGCCAGTCTCTTTGGTACGCGCTCCTCCCTGGGGTAGGACCTACCATGGGGACCTTACATATGTCGTACTGCCCCTCTGGTCAGGGTGTGGTCTCCGTAGCGTCTATGCGCTCCCCCAGCGTAGACAACTATTTGTGGGATTGAGATACCGAAGCTCTCTTCCCCGTGAGGCTCACGCAGGAACAGCAGCTTAGTCCTTCCTCACGTTGGCCTTCCCTTCCATCCCGATTGGCGTGGAGGCCTAAGTCGGCTTTCGCGGGGCGCTGGGTAGGTTACGTCCGCAGAGGCAGTTGTCCTTGGCACGCCACTGCTTGCCAACATCTGCATCTCCGGTTCTCGTAACACGGCCAGTGCCTGTGGCGCTTTCCATAGGGACCCCATGACGTCAGTCTGACGTAACGTCGAACGTGACTGACTGATAGGGAACGTCTAGGTTACTATTGTAACCCCCGTTCCCTGAAGGAGGGAACGGAAACGTTACGTCCCCCAGCCACAGGCCTGAGCCACCGCTGAGACTGGGATACACTCTCGGCTCCTCAGCAAAATATGAATGAAATGAGCGATGCCGGTCCTATTTATACCCGGAAGCCGGGCGGGGCGGCACTCGGCATGCAAATTTCACTAGCCAATGTTCATTGGCGCGTTTAGTTACACTGGGAGGTGATTGGGCTCCCAAGCGAGACCCCATGACGTCAGTCCGACGTAACGTCTCCGTTCCCTCCTTTAGGGAACGGGGGTTACAATAGTAACCTAGACGTTCTACTGTATTCACGTAAACATCAAAGCAAATTTAAAAGTGACATTGGCACTAATGTCATCTGACTTCGCCAGTCAGAGATATGCTCTGGTCCCTTCCTGTTCACAGGAAGAAATATTAAATAGAAATATTAAATACTATCCTCACTCAATGGCTGGATGTCTTAAGTGGTGCCCACAAAATAACATTGGGTTCATAGACAATTGAAAAAGGTTTTGGGGTAGATCTGATCTCTTGAAAAGAGATGGCATTCATCCCTCCTGGGATGGTGCCGCTCTTCTTTCTAGTAATATGGCACACAATCTTAGAGTGGAACCATGACTATCTGGGGCCCAGGTCAGGAAGCAGACAGACTGGCTAAACCGACCATCTGCTAGCTGTCTCATGTCACAGAGGTCAGATAAATCCCAACACATAGAGACTCTTTTACCTAGACATCATCATATAGAAACTGTGTCTGTTCCCCCGAATTAGAAAATACAAAAAACTCAAAAACGTTTAAGTGATAAAAATTGTAAAAATGGAACAAAAAAATGGATATAACACTGATGAGCAAATGATAAAGCTTGGTTTACTGAATATACGATACCTTTCCTCAAAAGTACTTATTGCTAATGATTACAGATCCCACGCTAGATGTGCTCTGTTTGATAGAAACCTGGCTAAAACCAGACCTTACTTTAAATGAGTCCACCCCTCAAGATTACTGTTATAAACATGATCCTCGTCTGAAAGGAAGAGGAGATGTTGTTGCTGTAATATATAGTAATACCTTCAGTATTACTCAAAATTCTAGTTTGAAATATAATTCTTTTGAAGTGCTTTATGTAAAACCATCAAAGTAAGAAATACCAGTAATTCCTATGTGACTTTTGTGCTGGCTTCTCGATATGTACCACAGACTTTATCAAAGAATTTGCTGATTGTCTGTCAGCATTAGTAATGGCTGCAGATAAAGTCATTGGTGGTTGAAATTGGTGGTGATTTTAATATCCATGTAGATAATGAAAAAGACGCATTGGGATTTAGAGACATTTTAAACTCCATTGGAATTAGACAATATGCGTCAAGACCCAGTCATTGTCATAATCCTACCTTAGATCTAATATTGTCGCATGGAATCAATATTGATGCTGTTCAAATTCTGCAGCACAGCGATGACATCTCAGATCATTACCTAGTTGTATGTAGATTACCTTTAGCCAAAGCTGCAAAACTACCTCCCTGTCACAAATACAGTAGAACTATCACTTCTAACACTAAAGATAACTTAAATAATTTTTTTTATTAGATTATTAAGATTATTAAATAATCTTCCTGATCAGTTCCATCTCAACATCCCAGAGGGCCTAGAAGAATTTGATGTTGCAACAGAAATTATTAACTTATTAATATTTCTTCCAGCACTTTAGACACAGTTGCTCCTTTGCGCTTAAAGAAGATTAAAGAGAGTAGTAAAATACCATGGTGCAAAGAGGAAGAATTTTTTGCATTTTGTGGAAAGACAGCTCTATTCCATTCTTCATTCTGTCACCTGCTGGAGTTTTGTTTCACTGCCTCTGTCACCTCTGGCTTGCTTAGTTGGGGACATTTAAAATGATCAATATCATCAATATTATTGATTGGCCTGCTCTTCTAGAGCTGCTGTACAGCCAAAACAAATGTTGTTGCATTGCTTTCCTGTTATCTCTGAAAAGCTGCTTTAAAACAATCTCTATTGTAAAAAGTTTAAATTAGTTGTAAAAGCTTCAAGCTTGAAAAGTTTTGAGAGTTTAACTTTAAAACATGTCGCTAACAAGATTTATTTGGAGATTACTGATGATTCAGTTGGTCAGTAAGCTGCATTTTCTACAGTTATATTTGCAATCTTTGATATGTTTGCCAGTATTTCATAGTTGGTATGTAAAATAGAGAGATTTAACTTACTAATTAAAGTAAAAAATAGATTGTAGACCTGCAAGTTTTTTTCAGGATTTTTTCCATTGGAATGGACATTGGGTTCCAATGACTGCTACTCAATGCACATGTTCAGACATGCTGATTGAAATGTATTATATATCAGGTGAAATGTTGTGATGTCACCACAAGATGGGGTGGACGCTCTATCTAAAAATCAGTTTTCGCTTCATTAGTGAAAGTCTATGGAGATTTTATGATTTTAATCTTCATTTTTTATCAACATCTTAAGTCTGATCAGTCTGAAAAGATACAGCAACTCAAGTCAGAACAGGTCTGGAATCTGAGCAGAGTTTAGTGGTTGTGGTTCCAATGACTGCTACTCAATGCACATATTCCGACATGCTGATTGAAATTTATTATATATCAGGTGTAATGTTGTGATATCACCACAAGATGGGGGGGACGCTCTATCTAAAATTCAGTTTTCGCCAGATCAATGAAAGTCTATGGAGATTTTATGATTTTAATCTTCAATTTTATCAAAAATCATAAGTCTGATCAGTCTGAAAATATATAGCAACTCAAGTCAGAACAGGTCTGAAGTCTGAGCAGTTTAGTGGTTGTAGCTTTAAAGCTCTAGGAGGAGATTCTTTGAGAATTTTAGGTAAGAATAATAATAATAATAAGTTTAGATACAATATCACTAAGTTGGCTTTCTCAAGCCAACTTAAAAAGCGCTGTATAAATGAAGGTGACTTGACTTCACACAGTCCACGTAAGCACTGTGTAGACACTGTGGAACATTCATTCCAACATGTTATTTATTGTTTGTTGACTATTCATTTGCATTTAGTTGTCTATGGACCGAATAAGTTATTATTATTATTATTGAAATGTTATTGAAAAAAAACTTTGTACTTGCTAAAATTCACCATTGCTCACATTATCATACATTTGTAGATTATGGTATTCACAGCTAAAATCATGCACAACTCCTCACTCCATCACTGTAAAAAACAAACAAAACAAAAAACTATACAGTTTCTATAATTATAAATGCAAAAACTGAAATCGCTTCATAATAAGAATAACTGTTAATTATATGTAATAACATTCAGAGTAAATAAAAAAAAATTTCAACCTCACACACACATCCTTACTTTCTTCTTTTTGGTGAGTTTCTTGGAAGCATCGGCCTTCATAGCCAGTGTGACCTGTGGCTCTATTCTGCGACCGAAGGGAGAGGGCAGAGTTTCCTCCAGCTGCATCTTCTTTACTTTAGGTTTGCCCACTTTCCCTTTCACCAGTTTCGTGGCCTTCCCAGAGTTCACACTCTCCTTCTCCTGCTCCTCTATACGCTGGAAGAAAGACATTGGAAAAACTCTCACATATAGTGGTGTGAAAAAGAGTTTGTCTCCTTCCTGATTTCTTTTTTTTTGTGCAAGTTTGTCACACTTAAATGTTTTAGATCATCAAAGTAATTTAAATATTAGTTGAAGATAACAAAATTAAACACAAAATGCAGTTTTTAAATGAAGGCCCTGTGTGAAAAAGTGCTTGCCCCCTAAACTTAATAACTTGGTTGGGCCACTCTTAGCAACTACAAGTGCAATCAAGCTAGAGCTGCATCTAACGACTATTTTTTGACGATTAATCTGTTAATCTGATGGGTTTTTTTTAAATTAGCCGACTAATCTAACATATATCTTCCCAATTAATCTAATGGTTTTTTGGGGGGGATTAATCCTTTGGCTATCTTTCCAATAAATAAGTACAACTTCTACTATTTGTCTTTTAAACTATTATTAAATAATTTAAAAGAAAACTTGACTGGCGCTAAACTCAACATGGACATGCTCAGAGCTATTCAGTGTTTTCAACCACATAAGCTTTATTTTAGGTTTCAGACATTTAAATATAAGTACTGAAAAAAAAAAAGAAGATTTATAAAATATAAAGTATAAAAATACACACTGATGTCGATAAAAGCGGAAATATCAATCCGTTCAAGTATAAACTGACAAGGTATTTTATTAATATAAGATACACATTGCATAGGTAACTATAAAGTCCACTCTATTCTTCTCCTACTTCACCGGCCACTTACTGTCATGTAGGAATTTTGGCCCACTCATTTTTACAGAATTGTTGTAATTCAGCCACATTGGATGGTTTTCGAGCATGAACCGCCTTTTTAAGGTGATAATAAAGCATCTTCAGGATTCAGGTCAGGACATTGACTAGGCCACTCCAGTCTTCAATTTATTTTTCTTCAGCCATTCAGAGGTGGACATGCTGGTGTGTTTTGGACCATTGTCCTGCTGCAGAACCCAAGTTCATGAATTCACTGACTCCTAGAACTGCATGTGTGTGAATGCGAGGTGAATGTGGGGGGTGTGGTCACTGATCACCTTCCCGGACAATCGTCACCCGCACCTGCTACTCATCATCACATGCCTTTATCAGTCTCTCTAACCACCATTGTGTTGTCAGTTCATTGTCCTTCCCATGTTGTCGCTCTTCCGTCAGTTCCTGTGTTCCTGTTGTCTCATCCTAGTTGTTGTCTCATGGATTCGGAACAGGACCTGCCAGCTCAAGGACTACCTTGTTTTGTGTTATCACCCTTTAATTTGGAATAAACTCACTCTGCACCGCATTTTGAATCCTGTCTAAATTTTACCACCCTGACAGAGATGGCCGCACATTCACCCTAAGGATTTTTTTGGTAGACAGCAGAATTTATGGTTCCATTTATTACATAAGGAATGCCGCTAAAAATAAGGTCACTATTGCGCGGCCCACTTGCCTTCCGGAGTCTAACAAAAATACTTGCATTTATGTTGTTCACATAACACTTTTCCGTCTCAATCAAATTCAAAATACTCTCAAACTTTTCTCGTCTTTCGAGTGGTCATTTTTGGGCCTGACAGATAGAAAAACATATGTGAGATCTGAGGTAAAGATTTAGTTTCCGCTCAAATTTTTTCAATCATTTTATTTTAATGTTTTATTTTTAAAAACAGTTTTTAAATGTACAATAAAAAACAGTGATTTGAAATATAAAATCTTGTGTTTCTCGTGTTGTCGACTATTGTTTCCAGTGTTGACTAGTCGCAGATGTACGGTATACACTCGCACATCCATAGTGTTTACTTATATTATCTTTGACTTATATTTAAATTTATTTGATGATCTGAAACATTTAAGTGTGACAAACATGGAAGAAAAAAAAAAAACAGGAAGCGGGCAAACTCTTTTTCATACCACCATACTTCATACTACTATCACTCGCATCATGACTCAACCCAATCCTTGATCTAACAACACGTACGTCCAGCTCCTCAATGAAGACGGCAAGATCTTCCCTCCACAGATCTTCTGAATTTTTCCTCTGGAGTTCATTCAGCTCTCCTTTCTATATAACAAATTAAAGAGAACACACAGTTAACACCAAAGTGTATAACAACTTATATGAATCAATGAATGCAACACTAATGACTGTAAGAGTGATAGATCCTGGTACCTTCAGGTCTTTCTGCTTGAGGAGTTCCTCAACCTTCTCCTTGGTCAGACACCATAGAGGCATGTTAAGAATGTAGTTGAAATTTGGCCCAGAGGATGAGCCAGAGTCCACTGAGCTGTCACTGTCATTACCATCACCATCCTCATCCTCCAAAGACTAACCTCATAGCCATCCGACCAAACAAAGAGAAAAAGTGAGATAAAAACAGTGAGTAAAAAGTTCAACTAAACAACAACAGTCTTGCACTAAAACAACTCTAGAACAGAGGTTAGTATTCGCTGACTGTGTGAGCAACAAAGTTGTATGTACTTAATTTAGATTAAGTACCTTGTTCCTGCATACAGATCTATATTTTCACGTAATGATTCTACATAGTAAAACAGCTTGTTTATTACGTTGAGAACTATAAATATTATTCAAATGTGAGAATTAAACTAAACAGAGCAAATAGCTCTGACTAACCAAAAAGTAACTTAACTAACAAAATAACTTAAAAATCCAATATTGTTGGCTTGCTGCTATAGTCAGCGTTACCATTGTTCAGATGCAACACTCTTTAAATCATTTTTCCGTTTTGATTTCTTATAGTAATCCAAATTATTTAGTTTAGTTAAAGAACAGACACTACAATTAAAAACTGAAAGCATCTGCTCAAGTCAGTGTGATTCTGGTGAATGAGAGTTGGAGCACAGATCAGCAGCAGGAGTCAGATTTAACATATCACAAGAATGGTGGAAGATTTGGTTTCAAATCGAAATGTTAAAGTGTATATATTAATATTTAGCAATATTTTGGATTTAAACCCAATTAAATCCTAATAGGGAACCTGCAACCTGCTGAGGGAATCTTTAAAATTTGCATTATGAAGATTGCAGCATCCAGAGGTAAAACTTCTAATTTACACACACACCTTTGTGGAGTATGCTATGCCTATTCATTTTGTTAAATGTTGTTGTATTCTTCAAGATAACTTATGAAAACATATTTGTATGACTGAAACAACATGATAAGAGCTGTTCTCTTGGTTGTGTATACAAATATGTTCTGAAGCATCGCCTCAACAGACAGCCTACCGGATGATCTCAATACTTTCTACACCCGCTTTGAGGCCCCCAGCGACACTGCAGAGAGGGAGCTCACACACACCTGGATCACCCAACCCCCCTCCCCCCCACCAACCATCACATCAACTCAGGTACACAAAGCTCTGAGGAGGATCAACCCCCGCAAAGCAGCAGGACCAGACAACATTCCTGGGCGGGCCCTCAGAGCATGTGCCAACGAGCTGGTTGATGTTTTCACTTCCATCTTCAACCTCTCCCTCAGCCAGCGCATTGTACCCTCGTGTTTCAAGAACACGACCATCGTCCCCCTGCCCAAGAAGAACCCACCCACCTGCCTGAATGACTACAGGCCAGTGGCACTCATCATGAAGGATTATTATGAAGTGTTTCGAGAGAGTGGTGCTGGCCCACATTCAGAGCAGCATACCGGACACCATTGACCCCCTGCAGTATGCCTACCGGCCCAACAGGTCCACCTCGGATGCCATCGCTGCTGCAGTCCACTATTCCCTCTCTCACCTGGAGAACAAGGACTCATACCTACGGATACTGTTCATAGATTACAGCTCCGCCTTCAACACGGTCATCCCACACAAACTCACCCACAAACTGTCCATACTTGGTTTGCACCCCACCCTCTGTGACTGGCTCCTAGATTTCCTGACTGGCAGGCCTCAGTCTGTCAGGATTGGAAATAGGACTTCAGCCAGCACCATAACGAACATTGGCACTCCACAGGGCTGTGTACTCAGCCCCATCCTCTACACCCTGTACACCTACGACTGTGCCGCCTCCCACAAGGACAATATCATCCTGAAGTTTGCGGACGACACCGCAGTGATAGGACGTATCGCTGGCGGTGACGAGGCAGCTTACAGGAGGGAGGTGGCCAGTCTGGTGTCATGGTGTGAAGACAACAACCTCACCCTCAACACGGACAAGACAAAGGAGATGATAGTGGACATGAGGAAGGAGAGGAGAACGCCTCAGCCACTGTTCATCCGGGAGCTTGAAGTGGAGAGAGTGTGCAGCTTTAAATACTTGGGTGTCCACATCAATAAGGACCTCTCTTGGACACCTCACATCATGCAGCTGGTCAAGAAGGCTCAACAGCGGCTGTATTTTCTGAGGAGGCTGAGGAAGTTCGGCATGTCGCCTAAGATCCTCAGCAACTTCTACCGCTACACCATTGAGAGTGTCCTGACCAGCTGCATCATTGTGTGGTACGGCAGCACTTCTGTCATGGACCGCAAACGCCTGCAGAGAGTGGTGAGGACTGCACAGAAGATCACCAGGACTCCACTGCCCTCTCTGCAGAGCATCTACCACCGCAGAGTCCACAGAAGAGCTGCCTCCATCATCAAAGACCCCTCCCACCCCCAACATGGTCTGTTCACACTTCTACCCTCAGGACGAAGGTACAGAAGTGTGAAATGCAGGACTGCTAGACTGAAGAACTCTTTCTTTCCCTCTGCCATAAGACTCCTAAACAGCAGATAGGAGTCTACAATCACAACATACATGAACAATTGTTTACATTCTGCACTACCACACTTTACACTATCAGAACTGCACTACCTCACTTTACATTATCAGGACTGCACTACCTCACTTTACTACTTCACTCTTTTGCCCTTTTACATTTTTAAATTTTTATATATTTGCTCTTCTTATTATTTATATATTTATCTTATTTTTAGTTTACTACTTGTGTGACATTTACTGTGGAAGGCAAAGTAAGAATCTCATTGTACAGGGAAACATGCTTTATGTCTGTATATATGACAATAAACACTTTGAATCTTGAATCTTTGAATCTTGAAGTGAGCTCTGCTCAGCGCCACTGCGGGAACACGGTTTTTAAAAGACGGGACCAAGCCGAATTTGTCGAGAAAGCACATTAGACAGGCAGAAAGCAAGAAAGTATGCAATCTGACCTCACGAACCTGTTATGACTGTTTACGCTGTGAGTGAAATTGTGTTTGCAATGTTGGAGAATATAATTAAAGGTTTATATCGAGAATCGAAAGTGTTTTTATTGTATACTGGTAAATCGCCTTTTGTTGCTAGCAAACATATACAAATACTAATGTGCATTTTATAGCATGCCGATCGCTTCATCTAATAAATAGATATATTGGCTATAGGTTATCTCGACAAACGGTTATCTCGATGCTTTTTTGCAACCCACGAGGCTGTCGAGATAACCGTATTCAGATAAACTGTATATCAATATAAATATATTTACTTGATTATCATGAATGTATTTTTCAACAATACAATGAATAATGTGTAACATTTTCCCAGATTTACTCACTAAATGTTTTTTCACTAAATGTTTACATTTTATACAATTATTGTACACATAATTTTTCTATAGTAACTTTTGCTGCTGAACTATCCACTAGTAACAGTATTTTTGTCATAGATTATGATTATATATTTTTACATTTGTTGTTTTTCTTTATAATTCTTTATAGATTTTAGTAGGTGTATTTAAGTCAAGTCAAGTCACCTTTACTTATATAGCGCTTTTTACAATACAGATTGTTTCAAAGCAGCTTTACATTGGTCACATGAAAACATTATAAACAAAGTTTGTTTGGCTTAACGGCAGCCTTAAAAGAGCAGGCAAATTAATACAATTGATGAATATTAAGTGCTAAGTTATGATTATTGATCGATTTGATTGATTGATAGTTTGATTATTATATTTATAGTTAAAGTCTAATATTAAGTCTAATTTAGTCCGATTGGAGATGGGTTCATAATCTACACCGGGGAGGGTTTAGTAGAGTCACGGTCTCCACAGACACTTCAGGGCAGTGCTGTGCTCGTGTCCAGGTGCAGGTCCTTCATCTGATCTGGATACGGCCCGGATCCGGCTGACCATGGTAACCTCGGAATAAACAGAGAATAATTTCAGCGTAGATGCCATTCTTCTTCTGATGTATCGAGTACATCAGATGTTATGAGAATGTTCCCGGTTCCGGCTGACCTAAATTATGCAGCCTAACAATCATTTTACATGATTTGGATTAAAAATGTATGTATAATGTGTTATGTGTATGCCAGGTTGAAGAGATGTGTTTTTAGTCTAGATTTAAACTGACAGAGTGTGTCTGCTTCCCGAACTGTATTAGGAAGACTGTTCCAGAGTGTAGGAGCTAAAAGATCGACCGCCAGCAGTTGACTTTGATATTCTAGGTATTATAAGCTGGTCAGTATTTTGGGATTGCAATAGGCGTGAAGGACTATAATGTCGCTCAAGTAATCACTTTTTGGTGGTGGAGGAACCTTCTGTACGGCTGATTGTTTCAGAAGGACCATTTTGACTGCTGCTGTTTCCTGTTTGCTCGAGTGGATTGCGTTTGTTTGCGTCGTATAAACTTGTTTTTATTTTAGATTTTAAACTCGACGTTCGTTCTTATTGCCAAATACAATACAAAACTAGATTATTTAATAAACTGTAATCGTTATCTTTAATCTTAGTCGCTAAACGCGTTAGCATTGTGCATACAGCATTTTCTCGCTCGCGCCTTTTTTCCCGAGTTCATCAAACATCAAACAACTGGTGAATTGGATCAACACACACAGTGAGTCATGTCATCTCCTATAATCCTTACATGCACTTCCTGCTTCATGCATACTATTTCTGTCTCTGTCTTCAGATTTCAGAATTAAGAGACACGCATCCAAACTTTATTCGAGGATAGTAAGAATGCAAGGGCTTTAGATACTGCTTTGGATGCGACTAGCTTAGCAAACCCTGTACATTGTTCGGTTCCGGCTGTAGAGCCCGTGCAGCAGGGCAACTGGGTGACTGTGAGACGGCATAATCGTGGGTCAAAAAACCACTGTTCCATTCGGATCAGAACATCAAACAGGTTCTCCCCACTCAGTGACGCACCCACTGAGAAACCTGTTGAAAATGCCCTTGTGATTGGCGATTCTATTACTCGGAATGTGAAAATAGAGACTCCAGCCACCATAGTCACATGTTTGCCGGGAGCCAGAGCGCCTGACGTCAAAGCAAATTTAAGTGCTGGCTAAGGCTAATCGTAAATATTCTAAGATTGTTATTCACGTCGGCGCTAATGATGTCCGACTTCGCCAGTCGGAGATCACTAAAACTAATATTAAAGAGGTGTGTGAACTTGCAAGTACGATGTCAGGCACTGTAATTTGCTCTGGCCCTCTTCCTATGCGCAGGAGTGATGAGATGCTTAGCAGATTATCCACACTCAATGGTGTCTAAGTGGTGCCCGCAGAATAACATAGGGTTCATAGACAATTGGAAAAGTTTTTGGGGCAGACCTGACCTGTTGAAAAGAGATGGTATTCATCCCACCTGGGATGGTGCCGCTCGTCTCTCTAGTAATTTGGCACATAGTCTTAGAGCTAAACCTTGACTAACTGGGGTCCAAGTCAGGAAGCAGACAAACTGGCTAAACCGACCGTCTGCTAGCTGTCTCACGTCACAGAGGTCAGATAAATTACAACACATAGAGACTCTTTCACCTAGATATCATCCTATAGAGACTGTGTCTGTTCCCCGAATTGGCAAATACAAAAAATTCTCAAAACCGTTTAAGGGTAAAAATTTAATTGATTTACAAACAACTAAGAACGGATATAACACAAATGAACAAATGATAAAGCTTGGGTTACTGAATATACGATCCCTTTCCTCAAAAGCACTTATTGTAAATGATATAATTACAGATCATAAACTAGATGTGCTGTGTTTGACAGAAACCTGGCTAAAACAAGACGATTACATTACTTTAAATGAGTCCACCCCTCAAGATTACTGTTATAAACATGAGCCTCGTCTGAAAGGTAAAGGAGGAGGTGTTGCTGTAATTTATAGTAACACGATGAGTACTGCTCAAAGATCTAATTTTAAATATAATTATTTTGAAGTGATGGTCCTTAATGTAAAATTATCTAGTGCAAGTAATAATTCCTGTTTAACTTTTGTGTTGGCTATTCTATACAGGCCACCAGGGCACCATACAGACTTTATCAAAGAATTTGCTGATTTTCTCTCAGACTTAGTAATGTCTGCAGATAAAGTCATAACTGTCGGTGATTTTAATATCCATGTAGATAATGAAAAAGACGCATTGGGATTGGCATTTAGAGACATCTTAAACTCTATTGGAGTTACACAACATGTATCAGGACCCACTCATTCTCGTAATCATACTTTAGATCTAATATTGTCGCATGGGATCAATGTTGATACTGTTCAAATTCTGCAGCAGAGCAATGACATCTCAGCTCATTACTTAGTTGCGTGTAGATTACCATTAGCCAAAGTTGAAAAACTAACTCCCTGTTATAAATATAGTAGAACTATCGACTCCTAACACAAAAGATAGCTTTATAAATAATCTTCCTGATCAGTTTCATCTACTTAACATCCCAGATAGCCTAGAAGAACTTGATGTTGCAACAGAAACTATTAACTCTCTCTTTTCCAGCACTTTAGACACTGTTGCTCCGTTGCGCTTAAAGAAGATTAAAGAAAATAGTCCAACACCGTGGTACAACAAACACACACGGGCCCTCAAGAGAGCAGCCAGAAAAATGGAGCAGAGCTGGAAAAAAACTAAGCTTGAGGTTTTTCGCATTTCTTGGAAAGACAGCTCTATTGCATTCAGAAAGGCCTTAAAATCAGCTAGATCTGCTTACTTTTCTACCCTCTTAGAAGAAAACAAATACAACCCTAGGTATTTATTTGATACAGTGACTAAACTAACAAGAAATAAAGCCTCAACCCCAGATGCTTTAAAACAGCACAGCAGTAATGACTTCATGGACTTCTTTAATTGCAAAATTCATAATATTAGAGAGAAAATTATAACCATGCAACCGTCTACTACAATATCACAAAATACAGTAAATTTTAGTGTCCCTGAAGAAAAACTCCACTCCTTCATTGCTATTGGGGAGGAAGAATTATCTAAACTCGTTAAATCAACAACATGTATGCTAGACCCAATACCAACTAAGCTACTTTGCCTGGATTACCGCTTATGAATGATAACTGCCTGTCTTGACCTCTCGCTTGGATTATTGTGCCTGATACTGCCTGCCTGCCTTTGTGACCCCTGCCTGGATTATTGACTACGTTTATCTCTCTATTTGCCCTGACCATCTGCTTGTTCGACCATTCTTATTAAAGACAAAGCGTTTGGATCCCTGCCTGTGAGTCCCTTTGTTACAGATACGTACCAAAAACCTTTAAACTAGCCGTAATTAAACCGCTTATTAAAAAACCACAACTTGATCCTACAGAATTAGTTAATTAGAGGCCGATATCAAATCTACCTTTTTTGTCAAAAATTCTAGAAAAGGCAATATCTTCACAACTATGTTCCGTTCTAGAAAGAAACAGCATCTACGAGGATTTCCAGTCAGGATTTAGACCATATCATAGTACTGAGACTGCTCTCATTAGAGTTACAAATGATTTGCTTTTATCATCCGATCGTGGTTGTATCTCTCTTTTAGTGTTACTGGACCTTAGTGCTGCATTTGATACAATCGACCACAAAATCCTTCTAAATAGACTTGAAAACTATGTTGGCATTAGTGGAGTTGCATTAGCCTGGTTCAAATCGTACTTATCTGACCGTTATCAGTTTGTAGCAGTAAATGAGGAGATGTCATATCGATCACGGGTTCAGTATGGAGTTCCTCAAGGTTCAGTACTAGGACCATTGCTATTCACCCTATACATGCTTCCTTTGGGTGCAATTATTAGGAAGCATGGCATTAGCTTTCACTGTTACGCTGATGATACTCAGCTCTATATTTCTTCTCATCCTGATGAAACGTACCAATTCACTAAATTAACAGAATGCATAACTGATATAAAAAATTGGATGACTAATACTTTCTACTGCTTAATTCTGAAAAAACAGAGATTCTAATTATTAAACCAAAAATTTCTGCACTTAATAATCTAGACTACTGCCTAACACTTGATGGCTCTTCTGTCAAGTCTTCGTCGTCAGTTAAAAACCTGGGTGTGCTCTTTGATACCAATCTTTCATTTGAAAGCCATGTTTCTAGCATCTGTAAAACGGCATTCTTCCATCTTAAAAATATATCTAAATTGCGACATATGCTCTCAAAGTCAAATGCGGAAATGTTAGTTCATGCGTTCATGAGTTCAAGCCTAGATTATTGTAATGCTTTACTAGGTGGTTGCCCTGCACGCTTAATACACAAATTCCAGCTGGTCCAAAATGCAGCAGCTCGAGTTCTTACTAGAACCAGGAAGTATGAGCATATTACCCCAGTTCTGTCAAACCTGCACTGGCTTCCTATTAATCACCGAATCCATTTTAAAATCTTGCTAATGACTTACAAAGCATTAAATGGTTTAGCTCCACAGTACTTGAGCGATCTATTAACACATTATAGTCCTTCACGTCTATTGCGATCCCAAAATACTGACCAGCTTATAATACCTAGAATATCAAAGTCAACTGCTGGCGGTCGATCTTTTTCCTATTTAGCTCCTAAACTCTGGAACAGTCTTCCTAATACAGTTCGGGAAGCAGACACACTCTGTCAGTTTAAATCTAGACTAAAAACACATCTCTTCAACCTGGCATACACATAACACATTATACATACATTTTTAATCCAAATCATGTAAAATGATTGTTAGGCTGCATAATTTAGGTCAGCCGGAACCGGGAACATTCTCATTACATCTGATGTACTCGATACATCAGAAGAAGAATGGCATCTACGCTGATATTATTCTCTGTTTATTCCGAGGTTACCATGGTCAGCCGGATCCGGGCCGTATCCAGATCAGATGAAGGACCTGCACCTGGACACGAGCACAGCACTGCCCTGAAGTGTCTGCGGAGACCGTGACTCTACTAAACCCTCCCCGGTGTAGATTATGAACCCATCTCCAATCGGACCAAATTAGACTTAATATTAGACTTTAATTATCAATATAATAAACTATCAATCAATCAAATCGATCAATAATCACAACTTAGCACTTAATATTCATCAATTGTATTAATTCGCTTGCTCTTTTAAGGCAGCCATTAAGCCAAACAAACTTTGTTTATAATGTTTTCATGTGACCAATGTAAAGCTGCTTTGAAACAATCTGTATTGTAAAAAGCACTATATAAGTAAAGGTGACTTGACTTGACTTACTGGTATTGGATCAGTATCAGTATTGGCTGATACTTTATAGGTTATGAAAAAAGAAAATTGGTATCGGTGCATCCCTAGCAAGGGTCAGGTTCTGGCTTTATCTTAATGTCAGGGTTCTGCCACATTCGGTCTAGTAGTCATTTCTTGGTTTTGTGGCAGAGCTCTGACACTACCGTTATGTCTCGTGTTTGGTGTGTGTGCGCACGGCATCGAGGATTCGAGCTGCGCGCGCGCTTGTCTGTTACGTCTTTCGTGCGAGTTTTGATGTCTGGTCCCGATACTTTGGTCTGGTTCAGTTTCGGTTTTGAATCGGGATTCGGGCATTCATGACTCGTGTATGTTAGTCCTTGTCGTGAGCTCGTAAGAACAGGTGATTTTTACTCGTTCTTGCGAGCTCTGTCATGTGAGTGGGCGCGGTTTCAAGCCTTGCGCGAGCCACGCCTCCTCTCGTCCGTGTGTTTATGTTTGGCACGCAGTTCGCTTTCCATCGGCCGTGTGCTTGTGTTTTGTCACGCGCAGTGGTTGTCACCAGCTGCGCGTCGTCTTTGTTTAATTGGCTTCATGTTCATGTCGTGTCTGTTACCCCGCCCGTCTTGTTTCATTGTCTTTAGTTTGATTTATCCCAGCTGATTTTCCTCGTTAATTTCTCCATGTCCTCCCTATATATTCCGTCTTTGTCTGCTGTTCTGGGTTGCGTCGTTGTCTTTACTATGTCTGTTCCTGTCCAGAGTTTTTCCAGTCAAGTCAAGTTGAGTCTTCAGTCTAGTTTTTAGTCAAGTCTTAGTCAAGTCTAGTCTGGTCTTGTTTTTCCCCCTCGGGGTGGTTTATGTTTGTATTTTGTTTTATTTTGTATTAAAAGCCCTTTCACCTGCATCTCTGAGTCCTCGCTCTCTCAAACCTGACACTTAATGCATGATCTGACCTCTAACAGATGGATACATTAACAGCTGTATCTATGTTTCCTCACATACCTTCTCTTGGGCTTTGTTCCAGGCTGCTACAGGGTCTGATTCATATCCTCTTTGCACCAGCATTCGAATCAAATCTCTTTTTGACTTGTTCTCTGGTAAAATAATACAAATTATTAAAATACACTGAGAGCACATGGCATTCATTTTTTTATGTTTAATGCCACATTTAAATTTAGAGGGCACTTCCTTAATTTGCCCTCTTTAATAAAGCTGTTATTACCAGTTACACTGAAGCAGAAATGCAAACTTACCAACCAGAAATACAGGAAAAAATACATATATTTCAGAAGAGGATACAGGCCAAAAATCTGACAGACATCTGGATAAATATCTTACCGATTGTTAGTTTTCCCTCAATCTTCTCCAGCACAAATCGTGCCTGGTTGGAAAGTTTGGCTGACTCAGCTCCCAGACTGCCCACAAGCCAGTCCTTCCTCAGTTTATAATAGAGTAATCGCAACTCAAAGAACTCCTTCAGGATCTCCTGCACAGACTCATAGCGCTTCAGACAGCCCATGTGATCAAACAGCACCTACAGACCAGACAGAAAGAAGCATGAAGCAAATGGTCCACCAGTTCTGACCAGTTTCAGAATAAACTATGGTATTATACAGAATAAACCAAGGCAGTTAGTATTTCCATTTTACATTGTAATGATCATTAAAACAGTGTTTATTATAGTTTATTATATGTTTATTTAGATTGTATTTTATTATATTTTACAGCATAAAAATTATAGATAACCATGGTTTGAAAAACCAGAAAATACTGTCAAATGCAAAATACAGTTAATTAGAAGATAATGAGAGCATTATAATGAGAGCAGTACACATCACAATAGTAGTACAATGGTGTATATCCTATATATTTTTTGTTTCCCAAATATTGCTATGGCCTAATGATGCTATTGGTTACAATGTGGTAGCTGACACTATCACTTAGCCAAGGGCGCCCTCTAAGTGCCTTGAAGTGCAACCTGTTCATTGAGTAGTGACCTTCCCACCGAGAAGACCCCCAGAGATGAGCGATCAGGACCGTGCTTTTCTTCCTGCAAAAAGGGCTGGAGCGAAGGATGTCTCCTTCCACCCTTTACAATGCAGTAATCTGCAAGTGTAGGCAAGTACAACCTGATCATCAGGTTCGTGAGGGGTACTAATAGGTTAAATCTTCTGTGCCCTCACCTCATACCCTCTTGGAACTTCTCTTTTGTGCTGTTTGCTCTGCAGAGTGCCCCTTTTGAACCTCTGCAGTCAGTTGATCATTAAAGACAGTGCTCCTGACTGCACTGGCTTCCATAAAGAGGTTGGGGGACCTGCAGGCATTTTTGGTTAACAAATCGTGCCTGGAATTTGGGCCAAGCTACTCTCACGTGATCCTGAGACCTCCGGATAAGTGCCCAAGGTTCCCACCACGCCTTTCAGGGATCAGGTGGTGAATCTGCAAGCACTGGCCCCAGAGGAGGCAACCAAGCCCTTGCTCCATTCTGTCATGTTCGTGTTTTTTACACCAGTACGTGGACCAAACGCAGGGCTTCAGGACCTCACAACAGATCTTTGACTGTTATGCAGGACAATGGTGCAGTGGGATCAGGTGGCTTGCGCAGAGCGCTGGAAGTGGCAGCAATAGTGTCGCTTTGGTAGGGATCCCAATTTGTCAGTTCAGTTCTGACGTAACATCGTATGTGACTGACTGAATTAGGTACAAGCAGATACTAGGTACAAGCAGATACTTGTGAACTATTATTTAATATACAGTAATACCTCAGTTTACGAGTTTAATTCGTTCCAAGAGCGAGCTCGTACACCAAAACTATTTTCCCCATAGGAATGCACTAAAAATCACTTGATTCGTTCCACACGACCATAAATGCCCATTTTAAATATTTTTGGGGTTTTAACCTATTAATATTATATTATAACCATTACTAATTAAGTATTTTTAGAGTTTAACTGTCAATTATTAACAATTTACTGTAACATGCACTTTACCTCTTCACTGCTAGCATGATGGAGAGGGGAGGGGGGGTGGGGTTACTGCTTATATATTTCACTATATTGTAGCGTTGCTTCTTTTAATAACCAGACAGGTTCCTTTCCATTCAGAGATTTTATTGAGAACTATCGGATTGCTGTTCTGGCCGCAGCCCATAAGGGAAGAACCAAAACTATCTCTGCTTCGGAGCTCTCTCTCTAATCCCTCACACTCAACTCTCTCTAGCACCCCTGAAACCCCGCCCTCTTAAAGTGACAAGACTGTTAACTTAACACTTATTGAACACATCATATTAACTAGTTCCTTCAACATTTGTAACAATATTACAACGTGAAGAATAGCGATCACAATTAATGCAACAACACGAGGTAAAACCGATGTAAATCACTTATGTATATAATCTGTACAGAGTTATAACTATTATAGTATGCTGTTCTATAAAAGTGTATGGCCCTTTAAGAACGTCATTGGGTGCGTTGTACTGAGAACACACGTGAGCCTCATTAGTATGCAATGTGTCCTGTTGGTAACACATGCGCCATTAATAAAGTTTCATCATATTCACATGTAATCATATTCTCAACAACTTATAAAATAATGCACTGTGGTGAATGACGCACCCAAACTGAGTGACGCTGAGAGATTGAACAAGTTAAGGGGTGATAAAGGGATCTTTTCGACACAAAAATGCACCTGGGTGAGGGAATATTTTTTCTCGTACACCGATACAATGCTTGTACACCGATTTGACTGTCCATGCTCGTACACCGATTTGCTCGTATACCAAGTCACTCGTAAACCGAGGTATTACTGTATATTACATAAAATCATGTTTTATGTTATGTGTGGGCCTTATATTAATGGTAATACAATAGTAGATCCTGTCATTAGCATGCTCACAAATGTTTTTTTCTTTTATCTTAGATTATCTTACTTTTTTATTTCATAGATTTGAGAATCATAGTTCTGATGTGGGGCAACCTGATTTTGATGTAGGTAAGTACGTTAAACTTCCTCCATTTCTTGAAACTGAAGCCACTACGTGTCGCAACTATATGGCCCACCGGAGCTGCAAGAGAAACCAGGATTCCTACACATAACCAATGCGCATAAGCACAGCCTTGTGACCTTGATTGTGAGAGGTGGGTTTTCCCTCAAGGAAAAATCCCCTGGTTTTGAGCCACTACTAAAGGGAGCACATGTACAGAGAACCGAATGAATAACATTGAAAGCTGTTGCCATGAGGTCTAGCAGTCTCAACTGCTCAGTGAGTGACTGGTTAAACAATGTTACTAAAGCTGACTCATTTACTCTTCCCAGAGTAGAGGATTGTGTTGATTGTTTAGGTTGTTCACTCTATGTGACTAAGTTTAATCTCTTACAGGTGGCTACTGGTAGGTGCATTGACATCACACACTTCCAAAATCTCTTTTGTCACACTTGATGCATTCATGTAATTACATACAGTAATGGTTTTTGGGATGTGCAATGCACCTGCCACATTACAACACCAATGCACATTGTGTTATCAAAGGTGCCAAATTTTGAATTCTACAGCCTTGGTTAAAAGTTCAGAGAATGAAACAAATATTAATTTTCACAAACTCTGCTGCTTCAGTGTTTTTAGATATTTTTGACAATTACCTTTCAGCTTCATGCTACTCCATGCCAGTGTTACTTTTTCTGTTTATACATTTGTATCTGGAAAAAGTCACGTCTTGAAAGATGAATTCATTTGCACTCTCTAATTAATAATGTGTCGAGCTGGGGGGGGCGAGGACCTCATATCTATAGAAGCATAAAAGGTGAAGCGACAACAGTGAAGGATGAGAGAGGACCAGGCCTGGATTTACGTTGTGCTTTGTTTGTGTGTGGGGACGGCAGTTGTCCGTGAGGAGCTTTTATTTTGTTGTTGTTTGTTTTATAAAGTTGTTGAATGTTCGCCGGTTCCTGCCTCCTTCTTCCCCAAACTTACTGTGTTACAAATAACAATTTATTTATTTTTTTAAGTTACATCGTGTGGCTTTCATGTTGAGTTCACTGGCTCAAATATTTGTAGGTAACAGGGGTTTCCAAACACTGAGAACTGAGAATATGATACCCCAATAATGCAAAACTGCACATAAAGTATGTACAGCAGGACTATACATGACCATTCAACAGAACACTGAAACAGCGCACAGTATCTTAACTAATTATTAATCAAAGTGTGAAATTGTGTTTCGTGCTCCAGGAGGGGAGGTCCGTACCATGGAGTTGCAGGTAAGTGATGACTGCAATTTGAAGACCTTGTGAAGACCGGCTGCCTCTGCCTGTGCCAACTTGTCCTCTGTCATACGCACCATGAACTTCACTGTGGTGTCAGTGTGGTATTCCTTATAGTCGCTGATCAAAGGAGGAGTTTTATCTGTTCCTTGGAGCATGGGCTCAAGAACCGACTCCTTATATGCCTTAGGGAGAGAGAAAAAAAAAGATTTGATTTCACTTGGACACCAGTATTCCAATAAATAGATCTAATGTCATAAAATCGAGACTTCTACCAGTGACCTTACCTGAGTCCAGGTGCGAACAGGAAGTTCCGTAATCTCAATGGTATTTTTGTCCAGCACGGACACTTCTCCACTGACCAAATATTGGTTCTGTCCCAGCTCATGAATGATACCTTTAAAGTTCTTGTAGCTGGGCAGCTAAGAAAAGCATTAAGAGAGGCACAGAGGAGTGAGTAATCTTAACTAAATCGGAGCCTGACTTTAATGATCTCTCCATCTGTCTGAAGATATGGTACATGGTTGATATATGGCTGTATAAGTATTAGTGGCAGCTGTTTACTACTGTAGCTAGATAAAGTCTCAAGACACAAACATGTAATGTAAAATGTAAAAACCTCTGCAAATTAGGCCAAATTTCTTTATACATTTATAGAACATATTCTGTATAATATTAAGAACCATAACAAACTTTCTGTACAGCTAAAATAGCTAAAAGCAGGAGACACCAGAAGCCTTTACACAACTGGCCACGCCCACTGTTAAGTTAAAAATATACCGGTAGTGAATAATGTGATGTAAGTTTCACCGATTATCATTTACGAAAATTCGATCAATCATGATTAATAAATGAATGATGATTAGGTGCTACCATGGGTAGAGGGTCCTGGTGATTGAGCATACGGTTGATATTGTTGACAATTTCTCGCGGGTCATAGTTGGGGATCTTGCATGCCCATCCAGTCCCGATTCCCTCAGCCCCGTTTACCAGTACCATGGGAATTATGGGTATGTACCACTCTGGCTCAACCTTCTGGTTGTCATCATACAAAAACTTTAGCAGGCTGGAGTCCACAGCAGGAAACAGCAGTTTGGCCAATGGACTGTGAGAAAAGAGAAATACTGATTTCTTGTAGAATTCTGGTATTTGTATTTGAAAATAGAGTTATTAACCAACATATATCAAACTATGTGATAGTAGGATGAATTACTTAAATAGAATAGGACTGATACAACTAATCGATCAATCAATAATGATCAATAATGAACATAACTGGCAACTGATTTGATTATTAATCACTGCATTAGTCACTGCATAAGCACCCTGTGTACAGAAAACATACACCAGTAACATTACTTTACAGTAAAGAATAATGCATTATATATACAAAAATGAGCTGAAGCAGGACCAAAGATGTTCTGAACGAGATAATGCTTTATTTTAAGCACTTTAAACAAATTCAAACAGTTTCACGTGACTTGCACTGTCAGGTGTTTTGACAGAAAAATTTGCTGTCTAATACACTTAAGGCATGTTGTTTCTCAGTGTATGACATTCAAATAGGAGTGTGTGATATGCATTCGCATTTACCGGTAGGGTTGGTTAAGGTTAAGATTTCTTTATTCTTTATTTTCTCAGCCAGTTTACACTCTACTTTAGTTTTATACCTTTGTTTAGCTTTTAGAATTTCCACTTTTTTTTTGCTTCTCTTCCTGTCGTCCCTCCCTTACACCTTTGTGAAATGGATTCTTCAGACCAAATTTTAAACTCTTTGGTCTGAATTTATATATATATATATATATATATATATATATATATATATATATATATATATATATATATATATATATATATATACAGTAATACCTCGGTTTACGAGTTTAATTCGTTCCAAGAGCGAGCTCGTAAACCAAAATGCTCGTACACCAAAACAAATTTCCCCATAAGAATGCACTAAAAATCAATTACAGTCATACCTCGGTTTACGAGCGACTTGGTATACAAGCAAATCGGTGTACGAGCATGGAGAGTCGAATCGGTGTACGAGCATTATATCGTGTACGAGAAAAATGTTCCCTCACCCATGCGCAGTTTTGTGTGGAAAAAGTCCTAACGCTCAGCATCCTTGTGCACATTTTTACATGAAATATCCTAATGACAGCCTCTCATAACACAGTCAGGAGGTTCCAACCCCTTTATCACCCCTATAACTCATTCATTCTCTCAGCTTAGCTTGGTTTGGCTGCATCATTCACCACAGTGATACTTTTATACGTGATTTACAGAAGTTTTTACCTCATATTCTAAACATTAATTAATTGTGATCTCTATTGTTCACGTAGAGAAATATAAACATACAGTACCTCTAAGCAGTAACTGTCAGGGTTCATGAATTCAGTGTCTCCTAGTTCAACCAATGAGAGACGAACGCAAGTGAATGGGTCACCGCCGGTGCGTGCCGGTGACGTCATGAGAGAGCATAAAGGCGCGCCTGAAACCCGGAAGAGACAGCTAAAGAGTGTCTGAAGCGGGCCCGGAGGCGCAAGGAGCTGAGGCAAAGACGCAGCGTCTCGTTCCCCTCAGGGAACCAGGGTTACATTCGTAACCCGAGACGTTTCCTTTCAGGGAATTCGAGCTGCGTCAAAGCACTAGGGGAACGCTATACCAACGCAACCTCAGCGACGCCGGCATCCGGGTGTGTCCCAACTAACTGAGAGAGCACCCTGGTTCCCTGGGCGGAATCGAGGTCCAGTTGGTAAAACCTCATGAATGTGTGCGGCGAGGTCCAGCCAGCCGCAGCACAGACATCAGACAAGGAAACTCCAGAGAGGAGAGCCTTGGATGCCGCCACGCTCCGAGTGGAGTGGGCCCGGACTCTCAAAGGAGAAGCATGTCCGGCCGACTCGTAAGCTAACCCCATCTGCTTAGGGTTTGATTGGAAGCTGGAGCCCCCTAAGGGGTCCCAAAGCAAACGAACAGTTGGTCCGACTTACGCCAAGTGGCAGTCTTGAAGACGTAAGCATCCAGTGCTCGCACTGGACAGACCTTGTTCTTGTGCTCCTGCTCATGATCGTCAAATGGGGGAGGGCAGAAGGCCTGCAGCGTGATAGACCGAGCCACATTAGTGGGAACCTTGGGGACATAGCCTGGCCTCGGGTAGAGAAAGGCTTTCGCCATCCCGGGCACGAACTCGAGGCATGAGGGAGCCACCGAGAGGGCCTGAAGATCCCCGACCCTCTTAAGCGAGGTGATAACCAGCAAAAGAAGGGTCTTAAGAGAGAGGAGCTTGATAGGGAGCTCCTCTAAAGGTTCAAAGGGTGCCTGGGACAGGCCTTGAAGTACCACAGACAAGTCCCAAGCAGGCACCCTAGCCTTAGTGTGCCACGGAGGAAACGAGTGACTCCCAAGGACACCCCACCCAGAGGTACATGGCAAGCCGCTATGGCAGCCACATAATCCTTCAAGGTCGAGGGGGACAGCCCTGCCGCAAATCTTTCTTGCAGGAACTCCAGCACTTTGCCAGCTTGGCAGGTTACTGGGTTCACCTGCCTTTCGCTACACCAAGACGTGAAGAGTTTCCACTTCAAGGCGTAGAGTTTCCTCGTGGAGGGAGCTCTGGACTGAAGAATGGTCTCCACAACCTCAGTTGAGAGACCGGATTCTATGAGCTGGACCCCTTCAGGGGCCAGACCCACAGCTTCATTAGCTCTGGGTGGGGGTAAAGAATGCAACCCTCCGCCTGGGACAGGAGGTCCCTCCTGACCGGAATCTCCCAGGGGACTCCGTCGAGGAGGGACACGAGGTCCGAGAGCCATATTCTGGTAGGCCAGTGGGGGGCCACTAGCGTGAGATGGACCTTGTCCCGGCGAATTTTGTCCAGAACTCCCGGGAGCAGAGCGATCGGGGAAAGGCGTACAGGGGTAGCCTCGGCCACGCATGTACCATGGCATCCCGCCCCAGAGGCGCTGGATGTGTTAGCGAAAACCACAGAGTGTTCTCTACGGAGGCAAACAGGTCCACCTGTGCCTTGCCATATCTCTCCCAAATCTGCTCCACCACTTCGGGGTGGAGCTACCATTCCCCTGGCCTCGAACCCTGTCTCGATAGGGCGTCTGCTCCAACATTCTGGACCCCCGGGATGTAGGCCGCCCTGAGAGAGAGCAGCCTCCCCTGGGCCCAGAGGAGGATCTGTCGCGCCATCTTGTACAATGGCCGCAAACGTAGACCCCTTGATGGTTGATATACGCGACTGCCGTCATACTGTCGGTGAAAACGGTGACATGGTGGTCGGGAAGGTCCGGGAGGAACGCACAGAGTGCTCTGCGGACCGCCAGTAACTCCAGCATGTTTATGTGCCAGGTCTGGTGCCGACTGCTCCACAGACCTTGTGAGGAGCGATCCTTCAGGACCGCTCCCCAGCCTGAGAGGGAGGCATCTGTCGAGAGAGTCACCCGTCGACCAAGAGCTCCCAACACAGGACCTTGAGACAGGAACCAAGAGTTATTCCACATACTCAGGGTGCGTAGGCAACTACACTTAACTATTCTTGTCCTTCTTTACTTGAGTGGTGCCTTTGACACTGTTGACAGATTAGTTTCCATTGGCATCACTAGCACTGCTCTGTCTTGGTTTAGGTCATATCTATCTGGACACAGTCAGCGTATTCAATTAAAATATTTTAGTTCAAGAAAATCTATAGTCACCACTGGTGTTCCCCAGGGTTCTGCCCACTTCTTTTCATTATATACAGTGGAGTTTGGTTATGTCGACGGGCTCAGGGGTTGCAAAAAAGCGTTTAGCGAGATAACCTACAGCCAATATGGCGATTTATTTGATGAAGCGATGCTATAAAAATGTACATACACTGTATATTTTTGCTAACAACAAAAGGCATATGTGCACCAACTAACAGCAGAGATTCACCAGTATACAATAAAAAAACACCTTTAAGATAAAAACCTTTAATTATATTCTCCAACATTGCAAACACAATTTTGCTCACAGCGTAAACAGTCATAACATATTCGTGAGGTCATCTCGCTGTACTAGACTGCATACTTTCTTGAGTTCTGCCTGTTTAATGTGCTTTCTCAACAAATTTGGCTTCGTCCCGTCTTTTAACAATCTTCAATCCGTAGCAGCGCTGAGCAGACCGCGTGTCAGAACAGAAACAGGGATGTGTGTGCGTGCCTGCATGTGTGTGTGTGTGTGTGTACTAGATTGCATACTTTCTTGCGTTCTGCCTGTCTAATGTGCTTTCTCAATAAGTATGCCCGCGTATTATCACCAATAGATGGCTTTAACTAGCCTTGGAATTTAGGGTTTGATTCCCACTCCTTCCTGTATTTTTGGGTGTACAGTCTCGACTGAGACATGATAAACAAGCCAGCTAGCTAGCTTAGCTACAGAGAGGCAAACATACACAGTGGACAGTACGTGACTGAGGGTGTGAGTCAAACAAATGCAGCGATTTATATTTGTACAGTGATTTAATTATTTTTTTGACAATTTGACATTTTACATCGCGTACTGCCATTGCGTAATCAGCTAGCGGCGCCTTCCCGGACATGCGCGATTCATTTGCACGTGGAGGAGTGAACATCTCCTGCTCTGCCTGCATCCAGGCCCAGGCCCAGGCCGCCTGTGAGTGCTTTGGGATGGGGATGCGGCAGCACTCGCTGCTCCTTGAGAAGAGTTAGAACGATATGTACTTTCACTTCAGAGAGTCTCCAAAAGTCTCCAATAACTCCAGATAAAGTCGTTAGATTAGTCGCTAATTGCTTTTTTGAAAATTTGTGCTAGAGTGGTCTGAAAACTCGCTAAATATATATTTACAAAGGCACTAAGTTGGCAACACTGACCGCAATCCATGTGCAACGCAAACTAAGCGCATGCGCAGTAAATTCTCAGTCACGAGACTAGCCACATGTGCCACATGTGAAGTGGCTAATTTGTCCCTCTTTTGTGCTCGAGATATTAGATTTCAGCGACGTAAAAGAATCGACATTACCCACAAGAAAATACTAAGACAAATAGGGAGTTTGGCGGTTCCACTTCAAAAACGACGGCATAATAGGATTGGCGAGTTAACCGTGAGTCGAGATAAGTGAACTCCACTGTATATGCTCCCTCTTGGTGATATCTTAAGGAAACATGGTATTAACTTTCACTGTTTTGTGGATGACACCCAACTTTACCTGTCTGCCAAACCCACCGGTTCTTTTCCTCCACCATCTTTGTCAAGCTGTTTAGCTGGAATTAAAGACTGGCTTTCAGCGAACTTCTTGAAGGTAAATGGCAGTAAAACTGAGGCTCTGCTTGTTGTCACTAGATCTGTTGTGTCTAAATTTAATCTAATTGTTTTCCTTTACACCTTATACTGAACACCTTATACTGATCATATTTCTCCAGTTCTCCAACCATTGCACTGGCTTCCTGTAAATTATAGAGTTCAGTTCAAAATCTTGCTATTCACTTATCAAAGTCAAGTCAAAGTCAGCTTTATTGTCAATTCTGCCAAACATACATTACATACATACAGAGATGTATTGAATTGAGAGAATTGAAATTCTATGACTCTCAGACCCTAGGTGCCTAACAACAACAAAACAATAACAACAAAAGTTTAACAGTAACAACAATAGAAGATTAAAAAAAAGATGGATAAAGTGAATTATGGAGGTAAAGTGGCGATGGCAAAGGCACTTCATAATTTATAAGGCACTTCATAATCTTGCACCACAATACCTTACTCAACTTCTCCAGGTTTACACTCCTTCACGTGCACTTAGATCTTCATTTTCACTTTCTTTTGTGGTACCTCGGCTTCAACTTACTATAAGGGTGCCAGATCCTTTACTTAACGCTTTCCTGTAGCTCAATCAGTAGACCACTGGTGTTTACAACACCAAGGTCATGGGTTCGACCCCAGGGAAAGCAAGAACTGATTCAATGTCTTCCTTGAATGCAAAGTAAGTCTACCAAATGCATAAATGTAAATGTAAAATGTTATGTTGCCCCCCCCCCCCCTCCGCCTATGGAACTCACTTCCCCTTGAAGTTCGCAATAGCGAGTGCATGCTGACTTTTAAGACATATGTTTTTATACTGGCTTTCTTATAACATGTTTTATTGAGACTAAAATGCACATATATGTATCTGCTGTTTTGTTTTATGCAGTGACCTGTATATTGTTTGTAAGCTGACCTTGGGTGAAAGGCGCCATGAAATAAAATTGTGGCGAGCAGGGCGGGGTGGAGGGACCGTGAGAGTGTCACGAGAGCCGGTGGCGTGATTGAGAATGAGCGTCACCTGCAAAGCCACCAGTGTCTCTTCTGACGGAGGAGCGGAGACATAAAAGGAGGAGCGACGACAGTGAAAGCGAGAGAGGACCAGGCCTGGAGTTTATGTTTTGGTCTGTGTTTGTGTGGGCGGCAGTCGGCCGCGAGGGGCTGCCGCCATTATGTTTATTTGGATCTATGTTTTATTTTATCATTAAAGTTTCTTTGAACGTCTGCCGGTTCCCGCCTCCTTCCTCCTTTAATATGTGCTTTTATTTTGACATTTTTATTTAGTTATTTAGTTTTATTTAGCAGTCAGCAATTACTTTCTTTTTTTTAGAATGGAATTAACAATTTGCAAAATATATACATTGACTATAACTGTTTGCTTAGCCTTCAAATTGCACATTCCTTTGAGCACAATCAATTGTTTTCAATACTGGATTCGAAATACAATTTATTTTTATTACAAAAATTTTATTTTATTTGATTAAGCAAAGACATAACTGACAGAAAAATCTATTATCAAAACAAACGTTAGTGTTATGAATATGAGCTCTGCGCTCCCCTCTCTGGCCACCGGAGGGAGCTCACACGTATAGTGACACACACACACGCACTACGTTTCCCATAATGCTGTTCACTGGACTGATTATTGCACCACCTGCAAACTATTACACAATCTATAAAAGACTGTCAATCACACTGTCATTGTGAAGTCTTGTTGTGCAATAGCTACATTTCTGAGCATTTATTCCTGTGCCTGATCTCCTGTTATCGTTTCTGCCTTTTTATTCGTTATTGATTCTGATCTGCCTGTCCAGACCTGTGCCAAGATTATTGCTCATGTATGCTTTCTGTCTTGACTTACCCGCATAGATTATCGTTTACGTATGCTCTCTGTGTGTCCTGGCCATCTGCCTGTACGATAGGGATGTGGAAATGAAGCCTCATGAAGCAGTGAGGCTTCATTTTTTTTATTTTTACCCTGACTGTTTTGGGAAAAGATTCGAAGCTTCGCAAGTGTCGTGAACAGCGCCATCTGGTGCTTATTTAAAATAAAGCAGGCAGAAGCCTGTGGAAGAAGCTGTGTCAGATGAAGCAACTACAACACACTCCATCGATTCAATGCTGTGTGTACAAATAAAAGCTTTATATGTTTGTGTTTAATGTGTCCAGTAAATTGTGACAAATGGTGACTAATGTAGGCCTACTCTCTCTCTCTCTCTCTCTCTCTCTCTCTCTCTCTCTCTCACTCACACACACACACACACACATACACACACAATAAGGAGATTGTGTGATAGGATCACGTTTAATTAAATGTGCTTACTTGTAGGAATGACAGTAAGGTAATAAAGGTTTTCATTATTTTTGTGAAGAAATAAAAGCTGTTTCACAGTGTTGGGACTGAGTCTATTTCTCCTCTTAGACAGTAATAATGATAATACGTAACATTTATGTAGCGCTTTTCCAGAGCTCAAAGCGCTTTACATAGTAGGGGGGGGGGGAAACTCCTCAACCACCACTAATACAGTAATACCTCGAGATACGAGCGTCTCTACATACCAGTTTTCCAAGATACGAGCAAGCCTTCTGGTAGATTTTTGCTTCTAGATATGAGTAAATATTCGAGATACGAGCACGCATACTGATGTCGACACTCATTCACTTCACGTGTTCACTGACTTCTGTACGCGTCGCCCACGAGTTGGTGATTTTCTCTCTATTTTGTGAAAATGTGGATAATGAAATTGTGGATAAATATGAGCTGGTGCCTGCGTGAATGATCTATCACGCACTTATGATTGCAGTCCATCCACGATACGTACCATCATAAAGCAGAAGGAATGTTATCAAGTTATCAAGAATGTAAATCCTTCCAAGGGCAGACAATATGGCAATAAGCATTTAAAGACATTTCAATGTGACTTCAGTCTAAATGGCTGAAAAAGCATCAATACGGTCTTTAGTAATTCGATTGAACGGTTTATCATGTTCGACCAACAGGCAGCGCTGTAACCAAACTGATTTGTGAAATTATGTGGTATGTCCAGAGTGAGGTGACAACGACACATGCAAATTTGACACTCAAATTTGACACTCAAAATGTCAAAACTCACTTTTTAAATATCTCCAGAGCACTAGGGTGTACTGTGTCAAAACTCATCAGGTAGCTTCAGATCATGATTGCCATGACACGCACCTAGTTTGGTCAAAATACGCTATGTGTTGCAGAGATATAGCCTTGATTTCATTTTGGTTGCTATTTTGTCGAATTCTTTCAATTCTTTATTCAAAATTTCCTAAGCGAAACAACTTGATTTCAATAACTTTTTGTCAGCATGGTCGGAAGATGATAGGATTAAATTTTGGTGAAAATCGGACGAACGGTCTGGGAGGAGTTTGAAAAAGAAGGTTTTTAATAAAAAACAATATGGCAAACAGGAAGTTTAGCCAACTATGACCAATCTGGTATCTTTGTTCTCGGCTTGAACCAAGGAACATATTAAGACAATTTGTTTTGCCATAGGTTAATGTAATCAAAAGTTATTAGCATATTTGTACATTTGGTTATAACTTTTGACCACAAGGTGGCGCTGCCCTGAAACTTTTTGTGTCGTATCAGGCCAAGGTGCCGAAGACACATACCGAGTTTTGTCACGATACACAAATGTGTTCGTTAAATATAGCATTTTATGACAAAATTCAAAATGGCCGATGCTCAAAACGGCCGATATAGGAAAATTGGTTATTGCACAACTCGGCATGACACACTGAATCTAAAAAGACCAGTTTTATGATTTTTGGCCCAAGCGTTCAGGAGTTATAGGCAAGAATGTAATTTTTCATAACTCCTGACCACTAGGGTGCACTGCACCAAAACTCTGCAAGTAGCCTCAGATCATGATTGACGTACCACACACCAAGTTTGTAATAATGCGTTGCGGAGATATACCCTCACTTTCATTTATGCTGCCCTTTTGTCAAATTCTTTTGTGAGTTATTTCTAACCGGATTGACAAATCAATTTTCTTTGAATAACTTTTTGTCAACATGGTCTGGAGATGATGTGGTTCAATTTTCGTGAAAATCGGACGAACGGCCTAGGAGGAGATCGAAAAAGTTTTTCGTAAAATTCAAAATGACAGAAAAATTTTCATGACAGAAAATGACGTCCTAGGGTCAAATCGAAATCAAATCAAATCGTTTTGAGCCGAGGATTCAGTGGAAAAAGAATTTTGATTCTAGAAAATACAGTTCAAAAGTTATTAACATAAACATGAGTGCAACTTTGTACAGGTGGTGGCGCTAAAGAGATTGAGTTAGAGACTTTAAATTTGCTATGGTAAATTACTGGACTGTTCTTTATGAGTGTGCCAAATTTCATCATTTTCCTGCAAACGGTTCTATGGCCTGCCATAGACTTCCATGACAGAAGAAAAAGAACCGGAACAAAAACAATAGGTGCCTTTGCACCTTCGGTGCTTGGCTCCTAACAAATCAAAGCAATATATAAAATAGAAAAGATTAAACAAATACGTTAGCTAAGTTATGTTAATTTAAGTGTCTCCATACCAACCCCCTCCCTCCCTGCTTCACACCTGCCGCTATTATCTGTATAATAACAAAATAATAATATGTTACATTTATATAGTGCTATTTCAGAGCTCAAAGCGCTTAAAAACTGATTATTAAACCCACATTTTATTTGATATCACAAAAGTATCACACTGTATACATGTACTATAATTGTGTGTGTGTGTGTGTGTGTATGTATACCAATATAAACACATTTTTTCCCATTGTTACGGATCTGGAACGGAGTAATTTGTTTTCTATTATTTCTTATGGGAAAACATGATATTTATATTTATATATATATATATATATATATATATATATATATATATATATATATATATATATATATATATATATATATATATATATATATATATATATATATATATATATACCGTTTTTCTGCATCGTGTGTTTTTGCCTTTTATTGCACTTTAAACGCAGCGTGCTGTGGGCGTGGCATTTGGCACCCGTGAGCAAATATAAACTTGTGAAACTAGGAGAAATATTAGGAGAAGCGTTTGACAGCTGAGAGAGAACACGTGAGTATTGTTTACATACTTTGCTTGGTCTCATTTTGTGAATCAGTAGTCATTAGCAAGGAGTAATCTTTGGTAACTGTGGTAACTGTACTGCTATTGTTTGTTTGTTTACCACGTTGCGACTCGGCGTGCTAGTTTCGATCAAAACCGTTTTTCTGCCTTGTGTGTTTTTGCCTTTTATTGCACTTTAAACGCCGCGCGGAGCTGTGGGTGTGGCATTTGGCTGTTTCACCGAAACAGGATAATTAGCTGCTACGCACGCTGTCGTGGAAGCGTCAAAGGAAGCGTTTCAGCGTCCTCGTGTGAAGACAGACGAGTGTAAAGACGTTCGACTCTACCTGCGCGACTCCACTGAGCAACGACACCGGCAAGTCTGTCTAATATTTATTTTTCTTACTTTCACACTACACTTTCTCTGCTATCATGTGCTTTCAGTATATTCCTGTCGTCTCTCAACATCGCTCTGTTAATAACCTGCATTCTGTTTCTTCCTCTAATGCACCTCGCTCCATCTCTGTAGGTCTCTGGAACTGTCAGTAAGCAGTCAATAAGGCTACCTTTATCCCAGCCTTTGCTACTAACTCTGCTCTTAATATCCTAGGTTTGACTGAGACATGGATTCGTCCAGAGGACTCAGCAACCACCGCTGCTCTCTCTAACAATTTCTCTTTCTCCCACACCCCTCGCCAGTCTGGGAGGGGTGGGGGCACAGGTCTCCTCATTTCTAGCAACTGGACATACTCTACTCGCTCCTCTTTATGTGTGTACAATTCATTTGAATTTCACTCCATTACAGTTTCATCTCCTGAAGTAATCCACTTTGTTGTAATCTATCGCACTCCAGGTCAGCTGGGCACCTTTGTTGAGGAGATGGATATGCTGCTCTCCTCATTTCCAGAGGATTGCACTCCACTGGTCGTCTTTGGTGATTTCAACATACATTTGGAGAAGCCTGGCGCTACAGACTTCCTCTCTCTCCTAGCCTCATTTGACCTCAACCGACTCATCACCACAGGTACCCACAAGTCGGGCAATCAACTCGACTTGATCTACACACGCAACTGTACCACAGACAACACTCTAGTTAAACCACTGCATGTTTCTGACCATTCTTTCATTACATTTCATATGCATCTTACTAATTCTGCAACACCAACCCCTCTTCCAGTCACTTTCAGGCGTAACCTGCGCTCTCTCTCTCCTTCTAATTTTTCCTCTATCGTCTCATCCTCTCTTCCCTCTCACAAACAGTTCTCAACTCTGGATGTGAATACTGCAACGGATACCTTATGTTCTACTCTAACGTCTTGCCTAGATAATATCTGTCCGCTCTCTTCCAGGTCATCACGTGCTACTCCCTCTAGCCCCTGGCAAACTGATGTTCTTCGTGAACACCGGGCCAAGCTAAGGGTAGCTGAGAGAAAATGGCGCAAGTCTAAGGACCCATCTGACCTGAGTTTGTATAAATATCTTCTCTCTACCTTTTTGTACTGATGTCCATACTGCTAAATCTTTACACTTCCACACCAAGATCAACAGCACTTCCAACATGCATGCACTTTTCAAAACATTCAACTCTCTCCTCTCTCCCCCTCCACCACCACCCTCCACCTCTTTAAGTGCCAATGATTTTGCCCATTACTTTATTAACAAAACTGCAACTATCAGTAGCCAGTTCTCACCTCCACACACACACGAACGTACACCGACCTCTGAAACCAGAAACACTCTCTCAACCTTCTCTCCACTCACTGAGGTAGATGTATCTAAACTTCTCCTTTCCAGCCATCCAACCACCTGCCCTTTAGATCCAATCCCCTCACACCTTCTACAAGCAATCTTTCCTACAATCTTACCAGCACTCACTCACATCATCAACACCTCCCTTCACACGGGATCCTTCCCCACCGCATTCAAGCAGGCTCGGGTAACCCCACTGCTCAAAAAACCCACATTAAACGCATCACTCGTTGATAATTACAGACCTGTCTCTCTCCTACCATTCATATCTAAAACTCTTGAACGTGTTGTTTTTAACCAAGTATCTTCTTTTCTGTCTCAGAATGACCGGTCATCAACCAGTCTGGTTTCAAGAAGGGCCATTCAACCGAGACGGCATTACTATCTGTCACGGAAGCTCTAAGGCAGGGTTGTCAAACGTACGGCCCGCGGGCCGGATTCGGCCCGCCAGGGGGTTCAGTCCGGCCCGGGAGATAAATCTGCAATATGGAAAAAAATATTTTCATTTTCGGCGGAACTAACAGCAGATGGCAGCACTGAGCTTCAGGGTCTGAGTGGCGTTTAGTTCTGTCAGTTTACGCGCTGTCCTGTTGGCCCTGGCAACCTCATCGTCGAAATTTCTTTGTCAAAAAAGAGAAAAGTGGACACAAAGTGACGGATTTTTCAAGAAAAATTGACTTCTTCCTATCTACAGAGATGATTGGGAAACTGAGAATACAGAAGGTAAATGAAATGTTGGTAGGTCTGAAGAAAAAGCGATCTGTTTTCACCCGAAGCTGAGAGTTCAGGGAGGCTGCAGTGAAAGCCAGTTACGTGCAGCAAGCGTTCATCCTGACGTGAGGCAGTACAAAGACAATATTTCAGAGTTGCTGAGGGAGTTTGAGAAACGATTTCAGGTCTTTAGCAAATTGCAGTTTTCGCCAATTGATAAAGTTAATTTGTTTACATAAAAAACCAAACATATGTATAAACTTGCAAATTTTACAAAAAATATATATTTTTTAAACAGCTGCCACTTAAGATTTTAAGTGTGTGAAGTCAATTCGTTCAATGTGTTCAGAATTCCTTCCCAGAGTTGGAAAATTAATTTTAAATAATTGATATTTGATTTATGTTAACATGCAGGACAGTGTTTTTAAGTTCCACAAAACTGAAACATCATCATTGTAAAATAACTGACAATTGTTTTATGCATAATGCACTTAAATAAATGTTAAACTGAGTAATGGTGTTTTTGAAATTGCAGGTTGTTCATAATATATTTTGTAAAAGGACAATCATCATTCATTAATCATTCATTTAATTTAAAGATTTTTATAATTTAATATAATTTATAATATAATACACTAATACAAAAAAAGCAGATTTATTGTTAGTTCTATGTAATTTTGCTATGAGTTCACTGGTCTGGCCCCCTTGACATCAGATTAAGCAGTATGCGGCCCCCCGACCAAAATGAGTTTGACACCCCTGCTCTAAGGAGTGCAAAAGCTGATTCAAAATCGTCAGTTCTCATTCTTTTAGATATTTCTGCTGCCTTTGACACTGTTAATCACCAAATCCTTTTATCTACCCTCTCGTCACTAGGCATCACCGGAACTCCCCTTCAGTGGTTTGAATCCTATCTCACGGATAGGTCCTTCAGGGTGGTATGGTGCGGGGAGGTCTCCAAAGAATGTCAACTGATCACCGGTGTTCCACAGGGCTCAGTTCTTGGACCACTTCTCTTTACCATGTATACCACATCACTGGGTCCCATCATAGAGGCACACGGCTTCTCCTATCACTGCTACGCAGATGACACTCAGCTCTACATATCATTTCAACCAGATGATCCAATGGTGGCTGCGAGAATCACAAGCTGCCTAGCGGACATCTCGACATGGATGAAAGAGCATCATCTGCAGCTCAACCTGGCAAAGACGGAGCTTCTAGTCTTTCCTGCCGATCCAACCCAACAGCATGATTTCACTATCCAGATCGGTGCTACCACGATTACCCCTTCAAAGTCTGTCAGACATCTTGGAGTGATCTTTGAGGACCAGCTGACCTTCAAGGACCACATTGCAAAGACAGCTCGATCATGCAGGTTTGGTATTCAACCAACCGAAAAGGACTCATGTCACACTACTCTTCATCTCGCTACACTGGCTCCCTCTCTCAGCACGCATTAAATTCAAAGCACTGACTCTTGCATACAGAACTTACACAAACTCAGCACCATCATACTTCCATTCACTGGTACAACTCTACCAGAAACCTTCGATCGATCAACGAGCGACGACTTGTGGTTCCATCACAGAGAGGAAAAAGAACGATCACAAGAACATTTTCATTTTCATCCGGAATGCAGATTCCCTGTCGAAGTTTAAAAGACTACTAAAAACGCACCTCTTCCATGAGCACCTAACATGACACACACACACACACACACACACACACACACACACACACACACACACAAAAAAAATAAAATATTTCTTTTCTCTATTCCCCATGCTTGTGCTACTTGTGTTCAGAATGTTTGAAACTTTGTATTGTAAGCACTCTTATGTGTTTTTGTATCCTTTGGACAAATAGCTTCTATACTTCTCAAATTGTAAGATCTTTGGATAAAAGCGTCTGCTAAATGAGTAAATGTAAAATGTAAAATATATACAGTGGTACCTCGAGATACGAGTTTAATTCGTTTCAGAACCGAGCTCGTAAGTCAATCGGCTCGTATCTCAAACTGAATCTCAAACTATCTCGAACTGCACTCACACATGGGTAACACGTTCGGATGCTCTCGAATGATGCTCGACCCTGCGCGCCAACTAGCGGGACGCTCAGATTTGGGCTCGTATCTTGAACGAAAATATGGCCCGAGCTCCGGCTCGTATCTCAAAAAACTTGTATGTTAGGCTGCTCGTATCTCGAGGTTCCATTGTATATATATATATATAATTCCTCCCCTCCTTTTTTAGAAAAGCATAAACACATTGGAAGCTATAAGCTCAAAATGTTCCCAGATTTTTTTTCCTGTTGCCATTGCTTTAAATACAAACCCAAACACCAACACCAAATTACGTAAAAAGTGCAAAGATTTTACCAAAATACAAAGAAAATACAAAGACAAAACAACAACAACAAAAAACAATAAATAGTGACAAATAAATGTTTATCTAAATGTAATATATTGATTCTATATATTACATATATTGACTCTCCTCACAAAACCATCAACCAGACTGAGCCAACAAGGACTCGTTAAGGAAGATCTGGGGGTTTGAAGCTTCTGACACGCAAAGTGAAACGCGCACGTGATTTGACTTTCAGCGAGGCTGAAAGTGAGGCTTCATTTGTCATCGATCACGTGACTCAGGGAAACCAATACACACCCCGATACAGAGCTTTGCTACAAATTGTGTCGCATGCGCGATACGCACATCGAAGCTTCAGTGTAATACGTAACATCACTACTGTACGACCATTCATAATAAAGACTCGCGATTGGATCCCTGCCTGTGAGTCCCTTTTGTTACAGTTAGCTGCAGCCCTAAAAATCTAATCATTAATTAGAAATGCACCATTACACCTGGTTTAAGCAGTCACTTCACAAATTATTAAATCAAAACTAAAAAAATCTTACCTAAGCATAGTGAAGATATAACGAGGGCTGGCAGCATCTTTACCACCATTGATACGGGTACCAAATTGGCCAAGAGGCTGAAGGATGTTGACATTGTTGCTGCCCACAAAGTTCTGAGCCAAATTCACGATAGTCATCATCAGAGCTTGCTGCATAAATGAAAACATTTCTTGTCAATAAATAATTCACGAGTTCACACTTACAAATGATTCAGGAGCAGTAAATGGTAAGCGTATTTGGCGTGCTGTCCGAGGAGAGGGCTCCGAGCTCGGTATTTAGCCCGAACCTGGAGCACTCCCCCTGTATCCTGACTTTTTTGATAGGAATGATTAAGTGTGAGGAGTCGGGGTGGTGGAGGGATGCCGTAAACCGTCAAGAGGTGTAGGTGAGTCGAACATGACTATATATACATGTTTCCTCTCATGCTGATAGGATGAGGTGTAATTGCTGATGACGAGTTGATTGCATTAATCCTTTGAATGTGCTCCTCCCGAACTTTGTTAATAAAACATCATGTGTACCCTGGTCTCTTTCAACATTTAAAATCTTGTTTAACTTTTTTCAGATAAGCAATTTAACTTACAACATTTTCAAAGCTGATGCATATAATTCTGCATATATTTAATGTAAAAAATCAATGCATAAAGAAAACCAGTAAATCATTGCATTAAGAATAACCAAGAACGCATTTAAAAAGAAAGGAAAAGAAATGTCTGCTACTAACTTCCCCGTGATGGTATGCAGACATCTCGGCCACGGATCCGGCCAGTTGGGCCACTTTCACTTCCCTTTTATCATTCCTCTTCAAACAAGTGAACAACACCTTCCTCTGACCTGGCTTCAGACCTGCATATAGTAGATGAATGTAGACTTCAAGTTTAAAAGCCCAGTTAAATTATAGGCAAGCGGCATTTGAAAATGTCTATATCTAAATCATTATCACATTTGTGAAACACAATACAAATTATTTACTCAACTAAGAGAAATCCAGAGTTTAACATGTTAAGGACAAAAATGAAGATACACACCATCAACAAGGGATGGAATCGAACGCTCATTGTCAGAATTGGAAAAGAGGATGAGCTCTTTATTGATGAAGTCATTGTAGGACAGGTGTCGAGTTGTTGTCCCGTACAGGTATTGCTGTGATAAGAAAACAAAGAAAGATCATCATTATACACAATGAAAGATCAGAACAGCTTTAATTTTTAAAGAGTAGTGGCTCATACTTGACAGCAAGAAGAGTTTTAAAAAGTCTTGAAACTTTAAGTTTGCATTGGCCTTAGTTTGTAGGGATGGGAAAATGTGTAATCCGTAACCTCCAGAAAAAATTACAATTAATATCAGAGGTAGATAGTAACGAAATATATTTACTCTGTTAAATGTACTTTTTTGGAAAACTTGTATTTTTAAGAGTAAATTGAAATGTGCTCAATCTAATGAAATATGCTTGATTTCGGTTTTGTGTCTGGATTCGGGGATTCATACTCCTCTGTTTTGAGTCCATTGGATGAGCATTTGCTCATTCTCGTGTGTTCTGCCTTGTTGCGTGTCAGCATGTGGTTTCAATTTTGTTTGAGTTGTGTTCTGTATTGGTCTGTTTACATCAGCCGCATACTTTCACATTATGTTTTGTGTATGTGTAGCGACCTTTCATGTTGTTTGTTTGAGCACATGTTTTGAGACCTCCTGTCTATTGTCTTGACCCCTCCCATTTTATTATCTGATTATTTGGCTGATTTGCCCCACCTGTCCTCCCTAACTTGTTTGCTCCCTATTCATGATCCTTGTGTTTGCTGTACCGTGTCAGATTGTAGTCTCTTTTTGATGGGGCATGAGGGATGCTCCATTCACAAATGAATCACTAGTTTGAGTCAATTCTGTTCAAAGATTTGACCAAACAAGTTGGCAAAACAGTCTAAATTGGTATGCAAATCAGTTTTAATTATTTGTTCAGTTCCCTGCACATTCTGAATCATCTTAAGTGATTTCTCATTTAGAAACAATTCAGTTTATTCCACAGGTATAGCTACATTTGATTTGATTTTATACAGGTAATACATTTATACAGGTAATACAACTACAAAGTATTACTACAAAGTATGATATTAACAGTTGTTTTGGACATATACCTTAATGTATATATTAAATAAGCAACCATTGTTCACAGAGTATGAAATGAACATCCACAACCCACAATTTGTGGGTACTGAGCAGTGGCAAGTAACCTGCTCATCTTAAGAAGGTATGACTCTGCTTAAACAGTTAACTTGTTTACACGCACAGAAACATATCTGATTACATTTTGGAGAATAGAAGGAGTTGTCAATGTTTGTGTTCAGATATTCAGTAGTGGTCATGAGCACATGTGCAGAGTTTTCACGAAGAGTTAAACTAAGTATTCTAATGCACTCTGACAAGAAAATAAGGGGGAAACATTTGCTTCAGGTAAAACAACAAACAATCATTTATTAACACTAGAGCTGGGCATTGACACAAATTCACAATTGGATTTGATTTCAATTCACAAGTTTGAACAATTGTTTTATTGACGCCTTTCCGAGGTTTAAATACTGATTGAGCGATTATATGTGGCATGAGACGGATTTCAGTAAGTTGTATCTTTCAACAAACCTTCTGATGGTCATTCATGTTTATTTTGTGTTGTAACTAGTAAAGCAGATGATCGGTAGCCAACATGAACGCTCCGCATTGTAGCTTCACTTGAACTGAGGCACGATAGTAATTTGTCATGCCACAAAAGATTGCGGCAGCAAAAGAGACGTATATGGTCTCACTCCAGTCTATGGAAAATTAGCTCGTTTTCGATTCTTGTGAGGTTTATTATACATGCAATTTCCCCCAACCAAAATTTTGTTTCTTCATTCAAAGATGGAAATACTTCCAGATTTTCATCTTCATAAAGGATGTTCATACAGACGTTCTACACCCACAGAGACATTCTACACCAGCTTTGAGGTCCCCAGTTACTCTGCAGAGAGGGAGCTCACACACACCTGCTTTGATACCAATCTTTCATTTGAAAGCCACTTTTCTAGCATCTGTAAAACTGCATTCTTCCATCTTAAAAAAAATCTAAATTACTACACATGCTCTCAATGATAAATGCGGAAAAGTTAGTTCTAGATCAGGGGTGGGCAAACTACGGCCCGCGGGCCACATCCGGCCCGCCGAACTTGCCGAACCTGTATTAAACCTCCTTCATTTTACATTTCCCTGTAATGTCACTCTGTCGCGGCTGCAAGCGGCAGTGGCGCTGAAGCTGTGCTGGAGAGTAGGCGTGTGTCGCAAACCCCTCTACACCCCCCTTTATGGCGTTAATTCCATGCTAAAAAAGGAACGAGCGCAAAACTGATGTTTGCGCACGCGTAAATTACATCCGCGAGCGGAAAACAGAGCTACACGTAAATACGGGTACCCGCGAGCTCATTTTAATCACTCGCGCGCGAATATTTCCCCGCTCTCGACTGCTGTTTTTGCTCGTGGGGCGGGGCTTGCTCTTGTAATAGTAACATCAAACGTCATTGGTTAGTTCCCTTTTTTCCAGAGGTCAGTTGTGATTGGACGCCTGTGATTGTCAATCTAGAGCTGAGGCAAATTATATGATTCAGTCACATTGCATATTATGTTTTTTTCTGTTGATTAAATTGTATTAATATTGTTTTGTTGTAATTTCACGTGTCCCAGTCGAGTGATTTAAGACCAAACTATACTTCATACAGGTTTTCTAGGATTTCTTATAGAGCGTGCCCGTATGACGTCACGCGCACCGTCGCCGCCATAATGGGGGACAAGTAGAGCTGGATACAGCGTGCACCGAATGTTAATCATATTGTGAAACAGTCATATTTTAGGCTGTCTAAGGTAATAACACACCAAGGTGATCGTACACAACAGCTGTCAAAGGCCAGACGTGAGAAATGCAAACAGTCAAATTCATGTTGAGAGAGTGATTGGCTTAGTCCGTCAGAAATATTCAATGCTATCATCCAGATCTGGACATACACTATTTGCTTCTTGCCCATCAAAAACCTAATAAAATTAAAGGTGAACAATGTAGATCATGATTAGATCACATGGATGTGCTTATCCGGATCTACAGTGAATAAAAACCATCCCACGACACACACATAAAGCGCTGCAATTGTCAAGCATTATATCCATGTATATTATGTACCTGCAAAAAGGCGGTATCCAACAGTTTGCCGATAATATATGTAACAATACCTGACCTCTGTTTGGGGTTTTTGAGTGTATTTTCTGTAGAAAAAATCATACTTTAATCTTAGCTTTTCATAAAGGTGTAGGACATCAATAAAAAGCATTTTGCAAGATATGTTCAGGTAACAAAAGTTTATAAAGATGTTAAATGAAAATATTTTTGGTCCAAACTGTTGGATTAGAAAGTAGTAATGCCTCTATTTTTTTATAAACTTTATTGCTAATGAAAACCATTTAATCTACCTTGGCAGTTGTTACACATCTGTCATTGACGACACAGGACGCCACTTCTCGCACCCAGCCACACACTAGCTGAATGTAAGCGTCAAGTCCTTTGTAACACTGAAGATCTTCGGCTGTATAAGGACTTGGGGTGAAAACCAGATAGTTGAGAACATTAATGTACCGTATTTTCCGCACTATAAGGCGCACCCAAAAGACGTGATTTTGTTCAAAAATCGGACGTGCGCCTTATAGTCCGGTGCGCCTTATATGTGGACTGAGTTCCAAAATCTATAAAATTGTTTTTGGGTGATTTTGATAAGCGCTCAGCTTGATTGACTGTCGGACCATTTCACACTGACACAGTGATAAACCAATCACAGAACATTATGTAATACCATATGCTTACCTCCTGAAATCTGACTCCCTGTCACTCTGCGCTTCCTGGAGCATATTCCCTTATCAATCCATGTTTTCACACAGCAAACACCCAGAACGCGCAAGCGGGGTAAAGTTAGTTTTGTTTTTTATATTCCTCACACATTCAGCATAAAATGGCAATAACTCTAAAAGGACTCACTCAAAAAAAAAATCTTAACAATGTATACTTATGGATACATATGTCTTAATGTTTCACAAGCTTCTTTTTCGTTATTTCCGCTAGATATAATAAGCAAGGAGCCGTAAAACCCGTCTGAATGTGAGTTTCACCTGAAAAGCTTGTCTCTTTGCCGAGATGTGATTAAGGGACCGTGGGAAAAGTGCAATTTTCTTATGGAGAAAGCTATTGATAGCATTTGGACATGCAATTCACTTTTTGAAAAGACAGGTTTAAACGTTGTCCACTGTGTCCCTTTAATGAATGCCACAGGTCTCATGTCTACACACACTTAAATTATAGCAGAAATCGAAAAGAACTTGCACTTTTCCCACGGTCCCTTATGCACAGCTCATCAAAGAGCAAGCTTTCCCGCGAAACTCACATTCAGACGGGCTTTACGGCTCAGTGCTCGTTATATACAGCCAAAAAATGAAATGGAAGCTTGTGAAACATTAAGATATATTTCCTTTTTGTGATAAGGTTGTTCAGATTTTTTTTGTGCGAGTCATTTTGGAGTTATTGCCATTTATCGTTGAATGTGTGACATATCGAAAACAAAACTAACTTTACCCCGCTGAACGAGCACAGGTTTTGAGTACTTAAATTAATACAAAGAAAACAAAATAATGTGTATAAAAGATGTGAGATGGATTGAAACTGTAAACTTCCTGAGCTTTGTCAGGATGAGAGATAAAGACACCAGCAAAACTGTTGATTTTCTTGAATAGCAGGAACTAAGCATAACTGAACTTAGCTTTCGTTTTTTTAAATACTTTTCTATTTTATATCATTGTTTTAATTTTTTTCGATTTGTATTCTTTATTTTTGATCACTTTTCATGCTTTTTTCGTTTAGTAAGAACTGTAATTTTCTTCAATAGCAGGAACTAAGCATAACTGAACTTAGCTTTCGTTTTTTTTTTTTACTTTTCTATTTTATATCATTGTTTTAATTTTTTTCCGATTTGTATTCTTTATTTGATCACTTTTCATGCTTTTTTCGTTTAGTAAAAACTGTAATTTTCTTGAATAGCAGGAACTAAGCATAACTGAACTTAGCTTTCGTTTTTTTAACTTTTCTATTTTATATCATTGTTTTGATTTTTTTCGATTTGTATTCTTTATTTTTGATCACTTTTCATGCTTTTTTCGTTTAGTAAGAACTGTAATTTTCTTCAATAGCAGGAACTAAGCATAACTGAACTTAGCTTTCGGTTTTTTTTTTACTTTTCTATTTTATATCATTGTTTTAATTTTTTTTTCGATTTGTATTCTTTATTTGATCACTTTTCATGCTTTTTTCGTTTAGTAAAAACTGTAATTTTCTTGAATAGCAGGAACTAAGCATAACTGAACTTAGCTTCTTTTTTTTTTCTATTTTATATTGTTGTTTTGATTTTTTTCGATTTGTATTTGTTACTTTTGATCACTTTCCTTACCTTTTTTCGCCTGATTACCCTAACTTTCACTTTCACTTGGCGCAGACCTTTTGACGAAATATCTGTGGAGGGACATCTGCTTCTCCTTTATCCACAACAACAGAAGCCTCTCCATCTCATCATTTATATTCGAACACAACTTCAATATAATCCTCACGCCCTTGGAAGGATTTACATTCTTGATAACATCGTTCTGCTTTAGGATGGTACATATCGTGGATGTACTGCGATCATAAGTGCGTGCTAGATCTCTCACGACACACACTGCGCTCATATTTATCCACAATTTCATGCTTCATTTCCATTGTCATCATGCGTTTCTTCTTTTCACTACCATCCTTACTACTTACTTTCTTAGAATTCGTCGCTATTATGAAGAATAATGCACAAAATAGAGAGAAAAATATCTACCGTATTCGCGGATGACTCGTACAAGTCAGTGAACACATGAAGTGAACGAGTGTCGGCGTCGGCCTCAGTACTCTAATATTTATTCCTATATAGAAGCAAAAATCTGCCCGAAGGCTTGCTCATATCTTGGAATACTCATATGTAGAGTCGCTCTACAGGAAAGCTGCATCTTCCAGGTGCTGCACACTGCCATGTGCTTCTGTCTAATCAAGACACCAGGAAAATTGCCAAGCTGTTCAATTCAGACACAGAAGATGATGACTTTGATTGATTAAAACAATGTGAGTGTATTGTTATACAGTAGAATAAAGTTCAGTAAAACTCACTGTTTTGCTTCCATTACCTTTTTGTAGACCATATGTTTTACCGTGCGCCTTATAATGCGGTGCGCCTTGTGTACGGACTAAGTACAGAAATAGAGCGGTAGTTGAGACTGCGCCTTATAATCCGGTGCGCCTTATGGTGCGGAAAATACGGTATGTTGTGTTCGGTGGAAGATTGACGTCCGCAGACCAGGTCACATTTTCATACGGATCCTGTCCCTTTATTAACGCTATTTTTGCCTCGTACCTGTCTCTTTCAAAATTCTCAAGTCCATTTCTATATTTAGTTTGACTCTTACGCTCAATTTTCTTCCTAGATTTACATAAAACGTTTTTTTTTCTGCGATAACACTTGCTTTAACGTCGCTTCCCCCATGACATTGATTAGAAGTGGTCCCCCAAAATGGCGGCTGTCGTAAAACTACGTTACGATCGGGCGCGCTCTATAAGTAAATGCACAGGTACAACCTTCACCCCGGCCCCTCTGTCAATTTTAAGAAACCAATGTGGCCCGCGAGACAAATAGTTTGCCCACCCCTGTTCTAGATTATTGTAATTATTGCAACTGGGTGGTTGCCCTACACACTTGATTAAAAAAGTCCAGCTGGTCCAAAACTCAGCAGCTTGAATTTTTACTGGAACCAGGAAGTATGATCATATTAGCCCAGTTCTGTCAAGACAAGTCACTTTTATTTATATAGCGCTTTTTACAAGAGAATGTTTCAAAGCAGCTTTACAGTGGTCACAGGAAAACAATAAAATGTTTTGGCTGTACAGCAGCTCTAGAAGAGCAGGCCAATTAATAATATAACCAAGATTAAAGCAAGATATACACTTAGTGTACACTATGGATACACTATTGATGGATGGATGGATGGATAGATAGATAGATAGATAGATAGATAGATAGATAGATAGATAGATAGATAGATAGATAGATAGATAGATAGATAGATAGATAGATAGATAGATAGACTGGCAAAACATATGTACACAAAAATAAAATAAAATAAAAAAGGGGTGAATGCTCAGTTTTGTAGTCTAATAATATAAGCAAGATCAACACTGCATTGGCTCCCTGTTAAACCCTGTATACAATTTAAAATCGTACTAATTACTAAATAGTTTAGCTCCCCAGTACTTGAGCAAGCTCTTACCACGTTATGAACAGTCCTCCATGTCTATTGTGATCTCAAAATTCTACCCAATTGATAATACCTAGAATACAAAATCAACAGCTGGCGGTCGATCCTTTTCCTATTTTGCACCTAAACTCTGTAACAGTCTTTCTAGTATTGTTCAGGAAGCAGACACACTTTAAAGACACACTGTCAGTTTAAATCTAGACTTACATTTACATTTTACATTTAGTTTTAGACTTAAAACACATCTCTTCAACCTGGCATACACATAACATATTAAACATTTTTACAATTCAAATCATGTAAAATGATTGTTAGACTGCATAATTAACGTAGTCAGCCGGCCGTATCCAAATCAGATGAAGGACCTGTACCTGGACAAAACACAGCCCTGAAGTGTCTGCAGTGACCATTAATCTACTAGATCTTCCCCTGTGAAGGCCTCGTGAATCTGATTGAAACCAGATGGAACTGGATCATTTTGAGTGTCCTGGGGCCTCATTTATAAACGTTGCGTGCGCACAAAAGAGTGCTTACGCCGCTCTCTACTCAATAATTGGTATTTATAAAAAGCAAACTTGACGGGAAAATATGCGGTCCTTCACGGAAGCTCTGACCCAGGCGTACGAACAAAAACGGGTGAAATGAGAAATGTCGACACCGTTGGCAGATGGAAGAAACACGTGAAAGTGAAACTAGACCAGTGTTTTTTAACCTTTTTTGAGCCATGGTACATTTTATCAAGAGGCACACCGCCAACTGAAAATTTAAAAAAAATGAAACTCTGTTGCCTATATTAACAACAGTCATTCTTATCAAAGTGTATTGAATGGGAATCAATTAAACACAAAAAATATACAGTATTTTAGGATTAATTTTAGGATTTAAAAAAAAGTTTTTAGACCAATTTGTCACGTTTATGTTAGTTTTCACTTATTCTGGACTCTTAGTTTACGTTGTTCTGTCACATGTTCCCTGTTCCTGATCTCACCTCACTCAGTTCCCTTCATCACGTATTAGTCACAGGTGTTTTGTGTTTCAGTTAATCATAGTCAGTATTTAAGTTCCCTTTCAAGGGAACTCGCGCTGCGTCTTTCGATCGCTTTGGGGAATACTTGGACAATGCCTCGCGAAGCACAATATGTAAACTTCCGTCGACCGAGTGTGAGTGACGGTCGCAGGTCGGTGACGTCACGAACCAGGTCATAAAGGGGTGACAGAACCCAGAGGCAGTAGCTTGTTTTGTCTTCGCAAGCACAAGTGTGAGAGTGTGTTGTGTTGTCGCGCTGGTTGTTTGAGTTCCCTAGACTAGTTTAAAAGAAAAGGGCTCTCCAAATTCCAAATGGCGACTCAAACATCTGTGTAGTGCGCGTATTCCTGCCTTCACTACATTTCGGGTGGGAACGCGCACTTACTATGTGTGTGCGTGGGAGCAGAGCATGCATACAGATGCTCCGCTCCCGCCTGGCGGTCTTTGACACTGAGTCCGTCCAGGCTCGGCTCGCGCTGCCCAGGGCTCAAGTCCCGCTGTAGTCAAGGATATGCGGTGATATGGGTCCTGGGATTCGCGAATGGATCAGACGGCGGGGTGTGAGACGAGCCCTGCTCTATCTCAGCCCTTTCCCGGCAGATCCAGTGCCCGTGCAGCCCGAGGGCTGTTACATATAGCACAGACACTGCAATGATCTATCTCTGAGGAGTTTTGACATTGTCAGCATTTAATGATGAGAGAATATTCGCCACTTTTCTCTCCAGTATGAGGAGTTTTTCGAGGAAGTGACTCGCGCCATGTTGACTATTTATTGCCGGCAAAGAAGCGTTCCTCCTAAGAAAATAAGTAATTAGATGAACGCGTCCTGTTAGCGCGAGTCACCCCCCGTGATATATAAAATGATCGATCCTGAGACTGAGGAGGCGCTTGCGAGCTACCTCTCTCAATCAGTATTGATGCAAAAAAAAAAAAAAAAACCCTACACTGCTCTATAAACCCGTGAGGATTATTTCTACTCTCCTGGGCAGTCGAGCATATAAGATTCAAGAATTTTATTTTCACATACAGTTACATACAATATACAGCTGTCAGTGAAATGTAAACAGGGTTATTGGGGGACCTCGATGAGATATATATATTATATTTATAAAAGAGGCATCTGCGGCTCAAACCTTTAAAGATAAGGAAATAAGTTCCTACTGGATGCCCCTCTCTCGTCTTCTGGGCTTTTTCGGCGACACAGTTGAGACGGTCGTCGATAAGTTCTAGGAGGCTGCTAGCAGCAGGTGGCGTTCAGTGTGCTGCTGCCTTGTTGCTCTGAAATTAGGGGCTGTGAGCCAGCCACAGCCCCAGAGCTCCTCACAATGGGCCGCTCTGAGGCACAGCGTCGCAACCCGCTAACCCCTCCAGAAACCCGGGGGGTCGGGCCGGCACTCCCAGCCTCAACCCTCTGGCAAGAGGACGGATCTGAGGACCGTCATCCTCGCCAAAAGAGGCTACATCAAAGAGGTCCTGGCGCTACGGTGCCAGACCTCGCACAGGCGTCCCTCCTCAGCTGCCACCCGTGAGTCTGGTTGCTCTGAGGAGATCGCCCCCTCCAAGGAGGGTCCTAGAGCATTCACTCCAGGCGTACCCCTGAAAACCGGGCCCTGGAGCGTCTGCCACTCAAGCACCAGAGGCCAGCCTTGAGAGGCTGGTTCCCTCATTAGAATTTCTGGTCGCATCTCATGCCTACCAGAAGTTTCTCATTGGGTCCTGCAATATATATATATATATATATATATATACATATTATTTTCTTTTAGCAGGGTTCTACCCAATGTGGTGGACCCTGAGCAGGCTCTGGTCACGGAACAGGAAGTAGACACTCTGTTGAGGCAAGGGGCCATAAAATATGTACCCCCCTCGGACAGAAAGTCAGGCTTACAGTCATTACTTCATCGTTCCCAAGGGGGATGGAGGATTGCGGCCCATCCTAAATTTGCGCCTTCTAAATCACGTCATCAATGTTGACTTTGAACTAGATCGTGACAGATCAGGTCTGAGGACTGGTCTGTCAAATCGACCTGAAGGGCGCATATTTTCATTCCATCCTTCCACAACACAGGAAGTACGTCAGGTTCGCCTTTGGGGGGAAGGCTTACCAATATCGAGTGCTTCCATTTGGCCTAGCTCTTTCACCTCGCACGTTCATCATATGCATGGTCGCAGCGCTAACCCCGCTGCACCTCTAATGAATCAGAGTTCTCGATTATACTGACGACTGTTTTTTCTACCCAGTCACTACAGCTAGAGGTTCAACATTGAGATGTTGTTCCCGCGCTCTTTAATGTGTTGGGGTTGAGGCTAAACGCAAAGAAGAGTGTGCTCTCTCCTCTCCAGAGGACCACCTTCCTCGGCGTTGTTGGGTTTCGGTTATGATGTCTGCACGGTTTTTCCCCGTGCGCATCGTTTCCGTCCTGTTAGCCGTCAAAGAGTTTAACTAGGCCAGCCACTCACTGTAAAGCACTTCCAACGAGTGCTGGTTCTCAGACAGCAGCTTCCTGCGTTACCCCGCTCGGGCTGCTGTACGAGGTCGTTACAGTGGTGGCTCAGAACCAGAGGGTTTTCCCCGAGGGGCAACCCTTTCCGCACCATCAAGGTCACGCGGCGAGGCTTACGTGCCTTAGATGTGTGGAAGGAATCCTGGTTTCTGTCTCATGGACCCGTATTGAGAGCTCCTTGTCGACGCGTATTGCTATCGACGGATGTATCTCTTACGGGCTGGGGAGCAGTCTTGAGAGACTGCGCCGCCCAAGGTCATGAGTACCTGTATTGGGAGCTCCTTGTCGACGCGTAATGCTATCGTCGGATGCGTCCCTTACGGGCTGGGGAGCGGCCTTGAGAGACCGCTCCACCGAAGGTTATGAGCACCAGTTATCCTGGCACATAATCCTGCTAGAGATGATGGTTGCTTGGAGGGCGCTTTAGGCGATCCTCCCAGACCTTAGGGGCCATCATGTGGTTGCTCAGACCGACAGCACCACTGTGGTCTCCTATATAAATCATCAGGGAGGTTTATGCTCGCGACCATTATAAAACTGGCGCGGCAGATCCTCCTTTGGTCCTAAGGGAGACTGCTCCATCTACGGGCAGTTCACATCCCTAGGACCTAGAATGTGGGAGCAGACGTCCTGTCGAGGCAGGGGCCGAGGCCCGGGGTTTGGAGGCTCCACCCCTAGGTGGTGGAGCAGATTTGGTTGAGATTCGGCCGAGCACAATTAGACCTGTTCGCGTCCGAGGAATCGACTCATTGCCCTCTGTGGTTTTCACTCTTGCACCCAGCCCTGCTCGGGCCGGGTGCCATGGTTCAGACATGGCCGAGGCTATGTCTATACGCCTTTTCCCCGATTGCTCTGCTCCTGGGAGTTCTGGAGAGAGTTCGTCGAGACAAGGTCCGTCTCACACTAATTGCTCCATGTTGTCCGGGCAGAGTGTGTTTTGCGGATCTTGTGTCCCTTCTGGTCTGAGCCCCCCGGGAGATCCCAGGAAGGATTTTCTGTCCCAGGCAGCGGGCTTGATGCGTCTCCCCTGCCCAGAACTGTGGAAACTGTGGGCTTGGCCTCTGAGGAGGCCCAGCTCATAGAGTCTGGTCTGTCAACTGAGGTTGTTGAGACCATCCTCCACTCCAGAGCTCCCTCCACGAGGAAGCTGTATGCCCTGAAGTGGAGACTCTTCACTTCTTGGTGTAGCGAAAAGCAGGTGAACCCAGTTACCTGTCACGTTGGCAAAGTGCTGGAGTTCCTGCAGGATAAATTGCACTGCAGGGCTGTCTCCGTCCACCCTGAAGGTCTACGTGGCTGCTTACCACGTACCTCTGGGTGGCATGTCCATTGGCAGGGACCCCCTCGTCACACACTTCCTCCGTGGTACTATTAGGCTGAGGCTTGCAGTACAGACCAAGGTTCCTACCTGGGACTTATCCCTGGTACTCCAGGGGTTGTCCCAGGCACCTTTGAACCTTTGGATGAGGTTCCCCTAAAGTTCCTCACTTTAAAGACATTATTCTTATTAGCTATAACATCGCTAAAAAGAGTTGGGGATCTACAGGTGCTCTCTGTAGCTCCCTCTTGCCTTGAGTTTGCGCCTGGGATGGTGAAAGCCTTCCTTCATCCCAGGCCAGGCTACGTGCTCAAAGTGCCCACTCATGTGGTCAGGTCTATTGTACTGCAGGCCTTCTGCCTTCCCCCCTTTTGGTGACCAGGACCAGGAATTTAAAAACAAGGTCTGTCCAGTGTGAGCACTGGACACTTATGTCCACAGGTCTGCCCTTGGCGTAAGTCAGACCAGGTGTTTGTTTGCTTTGGGACCCCTAGTGGGGCCCCAGCATCCAAACCTACTTTAAGCAGGTGGATAGTTGAGGCTATCACCCTGGCTTACGAGTCGGCCGGATCCCCTTCGCCTCTAAGGGTCCGTGCCCACTCCTCTAGGAGCGAGGCTGCCTCTAAGGCCCTTATATCAAGTGTGTCTTTTATCTGATGTTTGTGATGCGGCGGGGTGGTCTTCCCCCGCATACCTTTCTGAGGTTTTACCAGCTTGACCTCAACTCCGCTCCGGGAACACGGGTCCTCTCGTAGTGAGCTACGAGACACTCGTCGGCCTTCGTCACTGAGGTGGCGTTGGTATATCGTTCCCCAAAGCGATCGAAAGACGCAGCGCGAGTTCCCTTGAAAGGGAACGTCTCAGGTTACGTATGTAACCATAGTTCCCTGAGAGGGAACGAGACGCTGCGTCTTTGGCCTCAGCTCCTTGCGCCTTCCGGGCTTGCTCAGACACCTCTAAGCTACTGCCTCTGGGTTCTGTCGCCCCTTTATGACCTGGTTCGTGACGTCACCGACCTGCGACCGTCACTCACACTCGGTCGACGGAAGTTTACATATTGTGCTTCGCGAGGCATTGTCCAAGTATTCCCCAAAGCGATCGAAAGACGCAGCGTCTCGTTCCCTCTCAGGGAACTATGGTTACATACGTAACCTGAGACGTTCTCCTTGTTCACTCCCCAGGTTGTCAGTTGCCGTTATCTTTATGTTGGATGTTCTACGTGTGGATGCCTCCCTGTTTTGCACTCCTATGTGCTGTTTTGTTTTATTATTAAAGTGTTTTTGTTTGATGCTCCGAGTTCTCCATTTGTCTCCGCATCACACGCCAGTCTACATATCTACATAACACAATTAGTTGAAATTGAATCATTTTCCACTGCACACTTGACGATCTCTCAAGGCACACCAGTGTTCCACGGCACAGTGGTTGAAAAACACTGCTGTAGACTGTTGCGTGAAAGAAATGGCAATACTGCCCCTCATAAATAACATGAAGACTTCACAAAGCAAGTCTTACAATTTACAGCTTACACGAATACCCGTTTGATCGATCTGCAGTGTAAAACAAACAAAATCAAACTAAAATTACAACAGAAATGCAAATTAACACATTTTCAAAAAGAAAAGTGAAATATGTTCTGCAATAATATTGGCATGTTATACAATTCATCCTCATAAATAATATGGTAAACAGAACGAAATAATGTACAAAACTGATATTCTCGTCAATGTGTCCGTCTGGTGGAGCAGATATAGATGCAATTAGATAGATAGATAGATAGATAGATAGATAGATAGATAGATAGATAGATAGATAGATAGATAGATAGATAGATAGATGTATTAATTGCCCACTAGGGAAAGTGGTTTTCATAGTAAAAAAAAATGTTCATCAGCTACGGAATCATATTTCCGCCACATAAAAATAAAATAAATAAAAAAATGCGCATGAAAACTCAAAATTATGACTTATTAAATCGAAATTATGACTTTCTGTCTTGTGAGCACATTCCAAACAACACAGGGTGAACTGTGAACATATTAAGAAATAGCCTACTTTAATCGTAGTTTTACCAATGATGAAATTCTCGCATTATTCGTGGAACGACATGGAATAGCACTGAGCAAATGTCTTGAACCAATTTGCCGCAGAAAGAATGAAACGGACGCTGCTGCGGTGGCAGCTTTCATTGAACAACAACTTTAACCCTCTGACCAATGTCTTAGTTATAAATGGATCCACAAAATTAGGAGCACGGCTATGATACACACGCCTCCTCAGTCTCTAATCAACCCCTTCACATCTAAAAGCTGCAACAGAACTCGAGTTCAATCGAGCGATCGCACCGTTTCCCTATCAGTTACAATACCATTTTTTGGTGCACCCATCTATAACCATGACATTGGTCAGAGGTTAGAAGTTGTTATTTTATCATTAGTAAAATTACGATTAAAGTATTCCTTATTATGTTCACAGTTTAGCTGTGCCATGTACAAGACTGACTGACTTTTCAAATCTCATAATTATCACACAGTAAGTCATAATTTCGATTTAGTAAATCATAATTATAACTTAATTATGTCATAATTTCGATTCACTAAGTCATAATTTCGATTTAGTAAGTCATAATTTCGATTTAGTAAGTCATAATTATGAGTTTTCATGTGCAATTTTTTTCTTCTTCTGTGGCGGAAATGGGCTTCCATACCCCACACTGTGCCCTCCAAACAACATTTTTCTCCTCTTTTCCACCTTGCCAAAGATAACTTCTACTTCACATTGAGTGAAGTTAAATTTTTTTGATTTCCTCTCTGTGTTTGCCATGATTTCGCATGCCATGAATATTAATTTGTGGGTGTTTCACAGACTATTTATGGGCAAATATGGGCGTGACATGAAGCCGCAAAAGCTGCGCTACATTTAGAATAGACTGTGATTTATAAAGGGAAACCCGCGTAGGATGTGCGTGCACATGGTTTTATAAATCCGAATATTTCTGTTCGTACGCACGTCCTATGTTTCATCCTTACGCCACTTCTGACGCAAATCCTAGGCAAAGTTTTATAAATGAGGCCCCTGATCTCAATCTGACTTCTGACCTGAAATCCTGTCTATATAGTGCTGTTTGTTTGTTGCCCAGAAGAGAACTGGTCCACCGTTTTTGTTTTTTCTCCTTTCTGTCCTCTGTTCGAGTTTGGGTTCCTTGACTCTGTCTTGCTTAGTTGGGAACACTTAATACTTATTAATCATCAATATTATTAATTGGCCTGCTCTTTTAGAGCTGCTGTACAGCCAAAACAAACTTTGTTGGATTATTTTCCTGTTATCTCTGTAAAGCTTCTTTGAAACAATCTCTGTTGTTGACAACAATCTCTCACACTTGACTAGTGTGTAACTGACAGCCATACCTCAGGTAGTCCATGCATTCTCCTCTGCCGTCTGTCCTCCATGAAATTAGTCAGCCACTCTTTCCTGTCATCTGTTTTCTTCTTACTGAAGGCCTGAGCAAAGTTCACAGACAATTTTAATCAAAAAATCAAAGCAACAGCTTATATATGCAATTAATATCTTAATAAATCTAATGTTGCACCAAACAGAGTACAAACAAGATCCAACATTAATGAAAAGCAAAAAAAACTAACCAGTGTAATGGCCGCATCATCTTCGTTGCCATTGTACTTGAACATAATTCGATGTCTTTCCATGTCTGCAAAATATTCCTTTGCTTCTTTGCTAGTGCTGGTACCCAAACCTGACAAATATGTAGTTAACATACAGTAAAGAAAGCTACTTGTTTCTTGATGCCGACTCATTCAAATAAGTCAGGAAACAGAAAACAAACCTTTATAGTACTTAATGTGCCAAGTTTTAAAATTTTCTGTGTGCTTCTTCCATTCTTCAAATTCTGGGATGCTGTAGAATGATACTTCCTGTTTGTTCTTACTGGCCTAAAGAGCATATTTTGGAATTAAGTATAAAAAACTGATAAACTGAACTTTTTTGTTGTTGTTAGATGATTATCATACCTTCACAATGGGTGTGATGAACTCCTCCAGGAAGGTGTGCTTCAGCAGAGATGGCCAGTTGTGATGGAAGAAGTTAATGAGAAGACCCTTGATGTGAGAGCCATCTTGATCCTGATAGTACACATAACAAAAATTATGCATACAGGTTTAGGGAAAACAAGTATCTTTGCATGCATTCTGAATAAAAAATAACAGTTAAAGAGCATTAAAAATTAATCCGATTAAGACCAACTAAAGCACATAATCACACCTGATCAGTCATGATCATAATCTTTCCGTAGCGTAAGCTCTTTAGGGACTCTGGGTCGTCATAGCTCTTCTTGTACTGAAGACCCACGATTTTAATGATGTTGTTGATTTCTGCATTCTCCATTATCTACAAAGAAAATGAAAACGATCAGTTCAATAAAAATAAAGAAGCAGATGTGGACAAAACAATTTTGGGCCAATGAGATATAACTGGGGCAGGGCTATCCAGCATGACCACAGAGAAGGTTAGGCCACACACAAAAAAAAAGTTTACTTTTTTTGTTGCTTATATTTTCAAAAATCAATATCTAACTGATTAAATATTTTAAACGTGAACATAACTATACAAAATAAGTGTGTAGCAGTACACAAAAATTACATTGCAGTTGAGCTTTTGAAATATGAGGACATGTGACCCATCACCTGTGACCAGTGATTTCTGACATGTAATGACTATTGTACAACCAGTTGTTCTTTGTATATGTGTCAGCAACTCAAACCATTCACATTGACTCTCTAAGTAGAATGAAAATAATATTTTATTTAACCTGATCAAATGTACAGAAAGCAATCTAGAACACTCCCTTAACAATAGCTGGAGTTGTCAAACAAACAACATGAGTTTTTCAGTGAACGAGTTCTGGACCAACGGGTTCGCACCAAAACTTCAATAATAATCAACAAATCTCTTGTTTACATTGTGTTTGCACTGTTAGTTATGAGGAAAGCATTTGTTAAGAGTGCCAAAATTGAGTTGCAATGACGAGATCACTGTATCCATACGCTCAACATGTCTGTGATCGGCTACAGTGCTGCTACCTCTCATGCCGCAATCTAAATATAATGCTGTAATCAACACTTTTCACGATTAGTTAACTTTGACAGCTGTAATAGTAAAAACATGCTAAAAAGTATTCAAGAGAGAAATACGTGTAATACTCCACGTGTAATACTCAGCTATTTCATATGCAAAGATGTTTCATATGCAAAGATGCCAATCACAGCAGTGGCCGTTTACACTGAAGTCTTACAGCAGACACGACCCTTAAAACAGAGTGTTCAAATCAGAGGACTAAAATCAGGGTAGGAAAAATGCCTTTTATTTCTAAAATATGTCCCAAAAAATGTTTTATGTATTAAATATTATAAGTGCACCCTATTAACATTATAAAACAATATAACAATGACCCCTTTTAAAATTAGACATACAGTAATACCTCAGTTTGCGAGTTTAATTCGTTCCAAGAGCGAGCTCGTAAACCAAAATGCTCGTACACCAAAACATTTTTCCCCTTAAGAATGCACAAAAAATCACTTTGTTCCACACGACCATGAATGCCCATTTTATATATTTTTTTGGGTTTTACCCTATTACTGACATTTAAAACTATAACCATTAAGATATAGTATATATTTATAACTCATATGAATACTAATTAATAATTGATAATTAAACTTTACAAATACTTGACAATTTACTGTAACGCGCTGTGACGGAACGGCTGCCTCCCCTGATCTTGACACCGCCATGTCACTTGTATCGCCGCCCTTCGCTGGGTCCCTGACTGGAGTGGGTGCGAAGAGAGGAGTGGAGCGGTAATGAGAATTGGCGGCGTGTGGTGGGGCACACCTGAGGTCCATGAAGCCTTACCGCTGCCTATAAACGACGAGCGCGCCTCTCCTCAGGAGGAGGGTCTTTCCCCGTGCATGCACGCTGGTGTCCTCGTGGGTTCAGGAAGGGAGACGGAGGGTCGAACACACGCAACGCGGCTGACGGGCTAGGATGCCGGGCCACTATTTCCTCCCAGCTCCGGCGTAGAAAGAGGATGAGCCGCCGGACGTGATGCTGCTGTCCTCCGCGCAACAGTCAAGGGAGTCTGTTTTATTCTTATTTTGTGTTTGGACTTTATTTTGTTAAATAAACACCTCTCTAGGGCTTATCACCACTCCCTCTGTGCCTGTCGTTGGCTCCACTCGTCACACGCGCACTTCCTACCTTCCCTCATGCGTCTTATAAATAGCCCTCAGTGTTTGCTGTCCAGCGTCGCGTCGTTGTCTTCCATGCCTGTGTCTCCTGTGTGAAGTGTTCCTTATTCCGGTTTGTTCATGTTCCTTGAGTGTTTTGTTATTATGTTTAAGTTACTTTTTTCCCCCTCGTGGGTGTTTCTTTTGTGTGTTTATGTTTATTTCTGTTATTAAAATATCCTTATGCCTGCACGTGAGTCCTCCCGTTTATGTTCCGTGACACACATCATATTCACATGTAACAGTCGTTGTGATGATTAACGTAATGAACAACTTATAAAAAATGGACTGTGATGAATGATGCAACTAAACCGAGCAATGCTGAGAGAATTAACAAATTAAGGGGTGATAAAGGGGTTGGAACCATGTGACTGTTTTATGAGAGGCTGTCATTAGGATATTTCCAGTAAAAATGCATGTGATGATCCTGAGCGTTAGACTTTTTCCACACAAAAATGCGCGTGGGCTAGGGAATATTTTTCTCGCACACTGATACAATGCTCGTACACCGATTTGACTTTCCATGCTCGTACACCGATTTGCTCGTATACTAAGTCACTCATAAACCGAGGTATTACTGTATTTAAAATCTTGTCAATATTGTACTTCATCCTCTGCTCTTATTTTCTAGTATGGTGTGTCTTTCCGTGTCAAGGTTCCTGCAGCTTACCTGTTTGTGCGTGGCCTCCCTTACGTTGAGGATCTTTCCCCTGAGAGGAAACACTCCATATCGATCTCGCCCGATCACTCCTAAACCAGACACAGCCAGAGACTTTGCTGAATCCCCCTCAGTCAGGATCAGAGTGCACTCTGAAGAGTGTTTCCCCCCTAAATGATGGAGAAAGCATTTTTAATATTTTAAACAGCACTTTCATATTTACAGTCATATTTACATTTATTTAATTTAGTCACACTACTTTTACTGAAGATGATTGTGTGTTGAGCTTCAGGATGCAATGCCAAACTTACAGTTTCATTTGCGGACATTTACACGTTGGCTTGATGAAGAAATAATCACGTAGACACACTCTGTCACACTCTGGCCGTTCTGTCAAACTCAGGTAATTATATTTGGGCCGCGAGATCATTTTAATAATGGCCAGCGAGATGGCCCGTGCTCCAGCTGCCTCGCCAAACACTTCCTGTACTAACCAGGAAGTGGCTTATGATGCTTTGCGCAAGTGCATCATAAGCCACTCGCGCAAGTTATTTTTTTCTGTTATTTCTTATGGGAAAAAATTCTTTGAGATGCATATCTCAAGATATTACTGTATTTGGTTTCAACAACCAGATGGATTATTTTCAAATTCAGAGTTTTTGCTTCCAACAAGTCTATAGGCTTAATTGTATACAATGGTTTACATTAAGTTCATTTAATTAAAAGGATTAAATTTATCAAAGAAATAATCAACAGATTAATCAGTTATGAAAATAAACATGCAGTCATGTTAATGGTTATTCAGATTTTAAAGATCAAATGAGAAGCAAAACCATTTCATCTGTAGGGAATGCCATAAACATGTTGCACATAAAAATGTTGCATCTTCCAAAAGTGGAAGTACTTTAAATCTCTTCAAAAATGTACAACAGCACTATAAATTGCAGTACGAAGAGTTTTAAACTTCTTGTAATGATGTAATGCAAATTCTTTAAAGCTCGAAAAGAGTTCTGCCTTGAAAAAAAGTACTTTGTAAGGTTAATTTACCCATTGTGCCCATTACGAACTAAAAACTGAAGTATCAGTTACTGATATTATGAATATCACATATTCAGTATAATAATACTGAGATATGACATTTGCCTCATATTGTCAATTCAAATTGAGAAGAACATGATCTTTAAAATCTGCTGATATGGCTATAGACAAAGGGGTTTATCTGTCATGAACTCACCAGCATCATTGGCATCATCTAGTTTGGGAATTCCTTTAATCTTGCTGTGTTTGACAGAAGAGCATTTCTTGTTCAGCTGTGTCTGAGCCTTAAACTTCACCCAGTTAAGAATGCTCTCCACAATACCACAGTTTGTGGCCTATGATGGGACAAATAACTTTTATTACCACAACTCAATGGTTATTGAAAATGGCTTTTAAACAAAATTTCATTGGTCACAACTTCAGTCTTCATTTTGTCATGTTTAGAAGCTTTTGATATTGAAAGAGTCTAAAATGAAAATGTGAAAAATTAAATGCCACGTTTTACTGTTACAGATACTTCATATAACCTCTGAAACTGAAATAAGTGTTAGAATCAAGATAAGAGATAATCACACACTTACAGCTCTGATGAATTTCTCAGAGAGAGCACATTTGGACCCAAAGCTTTTTGTCTGTAGAGTCATGTTCTCCTTGGTCTGGGAATCAAAGGTTGGGTTCTCAATCAGGGCATTAACAAATACCCACAAATGGTTTTTAACCTGAAATTGTAAAATATTTTCTTAGAACAGTTAAAACAGTGAATTCTTAGCATTCAACATCTTAAGAGCTTGAAGAAGCAAAGTGGCTTAATAGATATATGTTGTTGTGTTCAGCAGTGAATATACACCTGGAATGGTTTCACAGAGACTCCAGCTTTGTTCTTCTTCTTCACCACTTCAATTAGTTTCGCCACGATTTGGTCCACAACATAGTCAACGTGTCTTCCTCCCTAAGATATCACACAGCTCATGAGTATTACATGACTTTAAAAGATGCATATAGAGAAGAGAGGAATGATAGAAAACCACCAGTAAAGCAGAAGTGCTGAGCAATGTATATTAACACAAAGTATGTTGTGTTTTTGCTTAGTTTACTTGGTACAACCCTCTAAATGTTGCACCCTTTAAATGTATCCCCTTTAAAGCACCAACTGCTACAGTTTTATGCAAAAGTTTGGGCACTCCATGATAATTATCTTAAATTCACTTTATAACCTGATGTGCTTTCAAATCAGCAACTTCATTTGGATATACCTTTTGGAAACTGTAACATTTCAATTATGAAATAACATTTACTTAATCAACAGAAACGTGCAATGTGAATCATAACAAAAGAAGACAGTTGCAAAAATGTGTGCACCCCAATGAAATAATCACATAATTATTTAGTAGAGCCTCCTTTTGCTGAAATAACAGCCTATAGACATTTCTTATAGGCTCTGACCCTGAATTCTGGCTGTAGGTATCTTCGACTCTTTCTTCTTTGCAAAATGTCACCAGTTCAGGAAGGTTTGATGCTTTGAGTGTGGGCAGTCCACTTCAAATCATTCCATAGAATTTCGATGATGTTCAAGTCTGGGGACTGGGTTGGCCTTTCTAGAACATTGTACTCATGGCTGTGCCTAAACTCCTTGGTAGATCAACATTACTTCATCCTCTTGACTGATTCTTGAAAATGTTGCTTAAGAATCTGCTGATAGTGGGTAGAATCCATGCGACCCTCAACTATTCACGTTTCCATTAGCTGCGTTTGCTACATAGCATAGTATGATGGATGCTCCACCAAATTTGACACCAGGGAGCAGGTTCTTCTAGGGGGCCGCTGTCTTCTTTTTTCCAAATTGCAAAGTGGTTCTGGCTATGACCAAATAACTCTTAGTTTCATCTGTCCACAGCATATTATTCCAAAATAATTCTGGCTTGTTTTTACTGCATCCTATTCTTTGTGCTACAATGAACACTACAGTGACACAAGACGTTCTTGAAAACCATTGTAGGTGGTCTGTGGTTTGTCTGTGACAATTCCTACCTTTCTTTGCCTTTGCCTTTCGTTTTTCCTTTTTCCTTTTATTTTTCTGTCTACCACATCTTTCCTTCACAAGGAGTTCCTGTGGCCTTCCATTTTCTAACTATATTTCTGACTGTGTGGATCAAGGATCATCAACATGGTGCCCGTGGGCGCCAGGTCGCCCACAAAGACCACACGAGTCATCCGCGGGGCGGTTCTAAAAATAGCTCACCAGTGAGCTGCATCTTTTTTTTCTTTCTTTTTTTGCTATTCTTTTTTTAAATCACACCCGCCAATCACGGCAAAGAGGCACACAGCTGACTCTGCTAGGTGTGCTCAATACTGATAGGTGCAGCTAAACCAATAAAATCAATAGCTGAAGCCAACCAAAATTTGCATACCAGAAAGCCTGAAAAATAGTGAGCTGCACTGCTGAATACAGGGCAGACATGGTGCAACATAGAGCATGATTTGTTAAAAAATTGTTAGTGGCTAGTCAAAATGTTGTAGAACTGATCATTTGAAAATGTAAATACTTGCAGAGATTTATAGAAATTAAAAAAAGTGTTGCCTATTGATATTGATCGGTTTCCTACCTTGTCCTATCATTGTTGATAATTATTGTGAGAAATCATTCATATGATTAGTGTGTTCACATATATATATATATATATATATATATATATCATTAATTATTAATAACAACATATAATTAAAGGTAAATTTAGCAAATTTGTTATTACAGAAGTGTGTATCAAACTGGTAGCCCTTCGCATTAATCGGTACCCAAGAAGTAGCCCTCAGTTTCAAAAAGTTTGGTGACCCCTGGTATAGACAGAGACCTTAATTCTTTGTGATACATTTTTGTATCCTTTTCCTAATTCATTTTGATGAATTATCCTAGTTTTTATGTCATTAGGGAATTCTTTTGACATTTCAAGGAGAAGCACAAATAGCAATGAGCTACATTAAATATCTTTTTCATGATAAGTTGCACCAATGTTTGCAGTAAGTTAGACTTGTGTTGCAATCAATCAGCATTAACTACATGACTACAGGTATTCAAATCAACATAATTGAAAGGGTGCCCAAACTTTTGCACAGCCTATTTTTCACATTCAATACTGCTACACTAAGTATTTTTGTCTAAAAAAAAAACATTACATTATTCAGCTCTAGAAACTGAATGGCATATCACCACAATCTTTTCTTTGAGGTGGGTGCCCTAACTTTTGTAACTTTAAAAACTGTATAATAAAATAGTTAGATTGAGATCTGGCATACCTGAAACTAGTTTAATTACACAGAGGTTTCAGTTAGTAGTCGTTTAGACAGACAACGGACAATTCTGAAAGATATGTCATTTTCTACATCCCTAGTTTCAGGAACAAGTAACAGTGTGTTTCAGAGACCTTGGTGGTGGCTATGCTGTTCACAAAGCTGATTTGCTGGAAGCCCTTCTCACTCATTGTGAGACACACTTCCCAGCGCTCATTCACCGCCTCATTCACCACCTTTAGAGCGACTCCCGTCTCATCCAGTTTATCCTTCACATAGAGATCCACATAACTGCGGAAACCATTCACCTGTACCACGAGACACAAATGCATGCTCATGAGAAATGAGTAGAAATATCAAAAAAATATTTGTATGTCTATCAGATTTTAAAAAAAATAAATAAATAAATCTCACACCGTACTGAGGGAAATGACAGGTGACTTACGGGTAGCTTTTTTCCATTGAGCATGACTTTAATGCCTCTACAAGAGCCAGCCACATCATACGCTCTGCGTGTTAGCAGAGCCACAATGTCCTTGTCCAGTTTCTCCATATTGAATTTGGCCAGATCAGGCTGGAAAGTTACACAAGTGAAGTCTTCTCCTTCAAAGTATTTGATCTTAGCCTCACTGGTCTTTCCCATGTTCTCCTGCCACGTCTTGGGGATAGATGGGAGGAGAAAAACTTTAAGTAAATATGTAAAACATCACGATAGCTGCTGTTTCATCACAACCACAACATATTTCCTGTATTTCAAAACACCCTTCAGTAAAAAGGTTAATACCTGTTTGAAGCTGCGTTTGTATTCTTTGCAGGCTGTCTCCACTGTAAACTTTAGGCTGAAGATGTTACACAATTTAGCACCATATCCATTCCTGCCACCTGAAGAACACAAGATTGATAAGTTAAAAATATGACATTCATCTGTAGGATGAACAAATCGCAAAACTGCATCATGACCATGAAATAAATCATAAATGTTGATTATTTCTCTTGATATTGTAATACAGATTATTAATAATGATTAACTAGATTGATTAATTGGCGATAAAGAGAATGACAGAATTTATTTGTGCAAATGCATCTAAGTCTTATTGATCCTCTTAGATGAATGAAAAACAAAGCTTGGTTCCATCCTTCTGTGAGGCAATGACAACAGTTAAGCTAGTTTACAAATCCAGTTAAAAAGTGTGTAGCACATCAAAAAAAGCAGCCATGCACACCACAAACACTCAGGGGGATTTATGCCAATATTTGTATTTAGCACCACTTTTCACTAAATGCTGCAGAAAATGAGAATGCAGCAGAGTAAAAATATTGTAAGCTGCATGTATGACTGCAATCATTTAAAAAAATGGTTTGTGACAAGTTAACATTGCCCAAATCAAGAAAAATGTTTGTTCAGCTACCTAAAATTCCATAGATTTCTATTCTTTTTATATAAAACAACAACATTTAATTCTAAAGCAGATTTAAACACAATATATAGTGCTGTACAGTACAAAGTTCTGTACTGTATACAATGCAGGTTCACACAATAAAAATAACTATTACAGGTTTCCAAAAGCCACAGAAAAGGCCTGATTACCATTTGATATGTAGCAACACCATGATAAATCAAGATTGAGAGAGAACCAAATGAACAGAGTTGCAATAATCTAATTGTGGTGTTAGGAAGGAAGATTCTTCAACATTGCGATAGATCTCAAATGGAAAAAGCTGCTTCTGATAACAGCACTAATTTGTTTTATCAAAAAATATTGAAGGGCTAAAGATCACTCCATGGTTTTTAATTTGTTTGCTTACACTGGCTGCGACTTCCACCTAACTGGACTTCCAGAGTAGAGAGGAGGAATTTGCAGGAAAACCTCTGTTTTATCCTCATTTAGATGCATAAACTAAACCAATCCCAAACCAGAACAGAAAACTTTTCTTCGTTTCCATTTTTTCAACAGTTTTTACGAATTAGAACTTTAAGAAAGGAAGGTTTTGTCAGATTTAGCTCTCTTCTGTGTTCAAATGTGTCCCCAAAATATGGTTCTGAAAGTACACACCACGTACATAAATATTTATTCTCAAAAATTCTTTGTTATATTAGTATGTCAAAAAAGTAACTGAATGATAATCAGTTACATTTAATCAATAACATTTCCATACTAACTAATTACCTGTCCCTTGTTATACCTTTATATTCGTGTTTTTCAGTTGGTCATTGGTCGGACAGTACATGTCTTCACACTTTGTGTAAGCTGTTGCGTTCCTGACTGGTTTGGATTATCTTTGTTTGTGTTTGTTTGTGTGTGTTAAACTGTGCTGCATCTGGATCCTCGCTGCTCATATGTAACTGTTAGAATGTAACTTGTTTAATCTTCCAGAGTTAGTCAGCTTAATTGTAGTATTTTGTACTTCTTATCTGTACTGCAAAAGATCAAGTTGATAAACAAGTTTATAGTGCATTTTTGTCTCACACTGTTCAGCATCTGTTCAGCTTGAGCCACACTGCAAAAATCATCCTGCCTGAGTGAGGAAATGTCAAGAATTAACAAGGCCTAATCAAAGCCAGATTAAGGCATAAACACCCATTTTGTGATTGTGTGCACCACCAATACTGCACTATTTTGTATCAAATTTATCATTTACAATTGTTTGTGTTAAATGTGATTAACTGTACAACACTGGTCAATCCACTAGACTGCTTGACGATTATGACAACAACTTCAATAACCAGCAGAACATGATACACCATACAAACAAATACAGAGAGGAGTTTTGACGTTATTATATTGTATTGTACTATATTGTATTACCTGTGACTTTCTTCTCATTGTCATCATAATTGCTAGAGGTGAGGAGGTGTCCAAAGATCAATGCAGGGACGTACATCTTCTCATCTTTGTGTTCAACAACAGGAATTCCCTTTCCATTATTCCACACGGCGATAGTGTTGGACTCTCTTTTAGAACCAGAAGAACAAGACATTACAATGCAAAGAAACAGAAGTGCAATTATGTTTTCCAAACAAGATTTGGCTCTTTTTTTAAATACTATTAAAAATTCTAATATATTTAAAATCCTCCCACAAAAACTGTAGTATTTTGTTATGTTTACGAAAAGGTAGTATACAAATCAGGCAAAAAGGGGCAGAATGTTTGTGTGCCTGTGTACCCGTAAATCGAGAATAATTTTAGAATCTAATCGTTACTGTCTGTCGTTACGAATCGAATTTGAAAGCGAGGATTCACAGCGCAGCTAAAAGGTGTTTTGAAAAAAACACCACAAAGTTTCTTTAAGTGTTGTTTAAGAGTTAGTTTAAAGTTATGGATTGAAAGTATGATAATCTCAGAACCATTACATCTATGGAGAGCGGATGGGTGGGTAGGTGGGTGGCTCTGTGTCTGTGTGTGTGTGTGTGTGTGTGTGTGTGTGTGTGTGTTTGCATGTGAAGGTGGAGTGAATGTGAAATGAACAGCCATGGGACTTTATTAGATCATGACACCCACTGCATGCTCTCCCATGAATCAGTCACATTTTGCCACTGAAGTAGTCAACTGCCAGCACCAACATTTACAAGAGCATTTTGAGCAGGGGTGGGCAAACTACAATATGCTCGCTGGCCATATACGGGGGGTAAATAATCCGCTAAATAATCCGGCCCGCCGAACTTGTCCAAGTTATATTATTAATTTAAATTGTATTATAATTAAACCTCCTTCACTTTAGCTTTCCCTGTAATGTCTGAATCTAATTCACTTTTTCGCTTTGCACTTTGAGTCCTTCAGTAAAAATGAGCGGACCGAAGTAAAGAAAAGTAGACAGTGAGTGCCAAGTGTTTAATAAAGAGTGGACAACAAAATATTTTTTCACTGAAGTCCGATCAAGGGCTGTATGTCTGATATGCCAATAAACTGTAGCGGTTTTTAAAGAACACAACATTAGCCGTCATTTTGCCACAAAACATGCTAACTACGCTAACAAACAGTCTACAAAAGAATGGGCAGCTACGGCTCAGAGATTGACGGTTAATTTAAAGACTCAGCACAGAAGACACTGACATTGTTTGGCTCAACCACTGTTCCCAAAAGTTCAGATCTAACTCCAGACTTTGATGCACTTGCAAAAAAAGGAGACCAATAACACTGTTCCCACTAAAACTGAATGAGAGTTTATCTACTGTGTTATTAAATTAATACATTTGGAAAACAATTTTTACAATGAAACTTGTACATTGATGCTTTGGTTAAAGGCCAAATATTTTCATGTAATGGTTTTTACATTTCATTTACATTAGTTCACACAAACACACCTTCCTTCTATACTGGCCCTTCTGTCAATTTTTAGAAACCAGTGTGGCCCCGAGTCAAAAAGTTTGCCCAGCCCTGATTTAGAGTCTTTAATCAGAGCAGATGTAAATGAGACTGTTATGGCTGCACTCACGGGTCGATGGTGATTTTGATGGTGCTCATGTTCTTGTCCCTTTGTTTGTTATCAGCTGCATTGACTGACGGTAAAGAAAATCACTGGTTATTGCATAAAAGAGCACTGACATTTATCCTCTTGATATATTTAATATATTATAATGCATTTCAAAATTACAAAAAAAAAATGCAGAAACATTCAGAATCTTCTTAAATGTTGTAAACTGACTACAGCAAATAGTCCTTATTTAGTACAGAAATATTTACTACAAAAATGCCACACTGAGACTTATGTAAAAAAATTTGAGTGATGATGCAAAATAATGGTTTAATCAAATTTGAATCGATTCAGTGAAATTAGAAATGAACTAAAGTTTAAAAATGCAATTTTTGCTACTGTGAGGTTGCTTTGTAGAGAAAAAAAACAACATACAAAAACCTCTAAGTGTCTTAATGCTTTCAAGTTGCAAGACAAGAAAGGATTGCACAACTCAGTGACAAAACATTATGGTTGAATAGCATGGACAACACAACCATTATTAGTGAAATGCTACAATTTTTAAAGAATTTTAAAGTTTAATGAAGACTACTGAAAAATAAAAGTAAAATAAGTAAAATAAATTATCACTGAGCAATCCTGTTTTTGTTTTGTTTTTCACTGAAAGAAACATAACAGAAATCTTACCAAGGATCTCATCAAAGATCTTATATAATCCAGGGACGAATGTGATCTCCCTCAAGTTCATTCCAATTTCTTCATCAAAAACCCACATTTGCTGTAGAACACACAATCACTTGAGTATTATGTAAAGAAATTAAAATGCAAATAATCAAACAGTCAGTTTAACATTTACTTCAGTAGTTAATCTACTACAATTAGCAAAACATGCAAAATTTCAATAACTTGTGTTTGTATTATAATGAGTTCCATTATAAAAGGTTGGGTTCACATTTTCTAAATTTTAGACTGAATCTCTAATCTTGATCCTGATAAAGGTTTTCTCTTACCTGAGTGACAGGTTCCACAGAGCCGATATATGTGTCAGGACGGAGGAGGATGTGTTCAAGTTGAGTCTTCTTCTGGTAGATCCTCTCCACTGACATCTTCTTAGAGCTCTCTTTCTTGACCGTCTCACTCTTCCCTGCATCTCCCCGGCCGTTCACTTCCTCTTTCTTCGCACCATTGTTCTTGTCAAAGAGGGTCTGTTGTTAGATACATCCATGCAACTTTGTTAAACTTGTCCGCGGCTATCAAGTGGTTCTCTCAAAAAGTTTGCGAACCTTTTAGTTGCTTATGATGTTGGAATTATTTTACAGAAACAAAAGAAAAATCATTTAGTTGGCTGTTAGACTAACAGTTGCTTTGCAAATATATTTTTGCAATAGATAATGTCAAAAATTCTGTAAATGAATGCATGCACTAGTGTACAGCGGTGTAAAAAAAGAGTTTGCTCCCTTCCTGATTTCTTATTTTTTGCACATTTGTCACACTTAAAAGTTTCGGATCATCAAATGAAATTTTAAATATTAGTCAAAGATAACACAAGTAAACACTAAATGCAGTTTTTAAATAAAGGTTGTTATGATTAAGTCTTTTACAGCACTGTGGAGGATTTTTGGCCCACTCATCTTTGCAAAATTGTTGTAATTCAGTTATATTGGAGGGTTTTCGAGTATGAACTGCCTTTTTAAGGTTATGCCCCAGCATCTCAATAGTATTCAGGTCAGGGCTTTGACTAGGCCATTCCAAAGTCTTCATTTTGTTTTTCTTCAGCTATTCAGATGTGGACTTGACTAATATTTACATTGCTTTGAGGATCTGAAACATTTAAATGTTACAAACATGCAAAAAAAATGAGAAATCGGGAGGGAAAACTATTTTTCACACCACTGTATAGTATCTCTCTGATTGTTTTGTCTGTCTGTAGTTTGTTGAACTCACTCAGTCCATAATCTTTTAGCATGTCTATGGTTGGGAAAAATGGCACGCTTTTAAAACTGTGTGATTTCAGTGCTTTAAAATACTCTGTGCTGTTATTTCCTAGTTTACACTAAATTAACATGTCAGAATTTCCAGGGACTTTACAATTGAATGGTCTTAAATGGCACAACACAATAGACATGCTCGTTTATTATGTTGTTGTTATAACATTTAGATTTATGCATTTGGCAGACACTTTTATCCGAATTTGTATTCAAGGAACACATTGAATCAGTTCTTGCTTTCCCTGGGATCGAACCCATCACCTTGGCGTCGTAAGCACCAATGCTTTACTGATTGAGCTACAGGAAAGCTGTATCCTTTTTGTTTTTGCCTGAAATTATGATAGCCAGGGCTGTAATCTTTCATACATTTTTAAATATTATCTACAAAAAAGTAAATAATAAACTTGAATGTTAATGCTTAACATTAATTGTTTGGGTCAGCAACATTTTTACTTGGTCTAATAATATCACTTGCAAAAATCTATACCTGTCTATATATATATTTGTTAAGATCGGTAATTTGAACTAGTTCATTAGTACTGGCCAAGGATCAGTTCTTATGATTAACATCATCTCTACATGGACTGTCCTATTGTTGTGGCTTTTTACAAACCCAAATAAACCCTTCCACCGTGTCCCGGTTAAAGATATACTCGTAATTTTGGACATTTGATTGTAATAGAGCACCAGTCTGTAGTCTGACTCTAACAAAAATGAGAAAGTTGAAATCAGTAGAAAGAGTTTTTCAAAGCTGAGAATCAACACAAAAGAACTTTCCTCCACATCACCATGAAGAGCTTCACAAATCCTCTTCATACACAAATTGATGATTAAATGTGGAGTATTTAAAACAGATGTTATGTAAATGGTTAATGTGTACTTCATTAATAATAAAGAGATGTAGATGGGTCTGTGATATCATTTGGAACTGGATGAATATTGCAGTAAAAAGGCTAAAAGCACACACCTGCGTACACACAGCGGTTATAATCTTTAATACGTAAAAAGTCTGCGTAATAACACGTGAATTACAACGTTAGTAATCATATATGACTTACCACCCAGGTTAATCCCCCGCTTCCCGCTGCACCGTTAGACATTTTCTATTGTGTGTGTCCAGAAAAACAATCAGGAACTGTCCATATGTGATTTCCAAACGCATCAAACGCCGGGCACCATCCGGGCTAGGCTCCAGTGGTCTTTCTTTCCTTTGTTTATTTACAGCTGTGATGGCGATGAGGTTCTGCAGGCTGGTTTCATGGAGGAAGTATGCCCGCTTCAACGTGATTGTTCCTCGGCTATTGTTAAAATCGACCACCGGCGCCTGCACAAGGCCTGGTGCTCTAACTAAGACTTTTAAATAACTTCTTTATATTAAAAGATGTAATAAAAATTGCGTATTACATGCTAATAAAGAAAAAAAAATTATACAAACAAACTAATTTAATTTTTCGTGAGCTATGAAGGAATATTGCCACATAAAAAGGATTTCCATTCAATAACAAACAGCCGCGGCGTCCGTCCGGCTACACCATCCGCATGGCGACATGCCCCATAGCTCCACCCGACCAATAAGAATCTGAGACGCCGGTATTTCAACCAATAGGAGTATGATCAGCGTCGTGTAGCGTCACGCACATTAACATTTCGGGAATAACTGACTAGTTCCATTGCCACAGAGTCAAGCAATTTCACTTTCTGTCTGTAAAAATTCTCGGTATTTGGAGTCGACTAGAGCTGACCCTGTTTTGCATAACGTTCAAAAACAACATGCAAATAATCGTGACCCCCACAGACTGCAAGTTGCCAGAGCAATCGAGTAGTGATATTAGTCGGGGAGCCAAAGTCTCAAAAGCTCAATAAAATGGGTTGAACCTGACATGGTCTGCCATACTTTTTATTTGTGTTTTTTCTGTTAACTTTGACCCTAAGAACCAATAATTGGAGGGTCTGCTCTGCCGGAAATATCGCGAAAAAAAATTGTGGCCATTTTAGTGTATGCACCCTTTATTTTTTATCAGAAAAATTGTGAAAATTTTTTTTTTCCTCAAATCCTCAGTGGGTTTGGTAGGCTGTCAATAAATGCATTCCAGATACACAGAACACATGTGCTGACAACATCCACTGAAAAAATAACTCTTAAAACACATTTCTACATGATTTTGCATCAATTTAATGCAAAAAAATTAGGCGTTTTCTCACTTTTTTTCAATATTTTCATCTTTACTTCATTGGCAATCAACTATTCCCCCAAGTTATGACATCAGTCAATATGTCATTCTTTTCACCAAACAGTATACTCATTCCACAGAAAAAAATCATAAAAATCCAACCAAAATCAATGGATCTGTGATGATTTCACTAATAGTTCATCAGCAGGCTCAGAACCTCAATAGAATTGAATGCTACTCTCAAAATTCCAAAAGACATGCTGGATATTTAACATGGTTTTTAATGTCCACATTATTAAGCATCATGGCCTAGGCATCTTTTTAATTTCAACATAACCCTGTTCTCCCAATGGAAATGTGTCACACAAGAAATATAATACAGCAAAATGACTTTCATTATTTTATTGCCACCGATGACAACTATTACTACTTTAACGAAAAAATAATTTAACATAACTTAATTAACTAGGTGCAGGTCCCTGTGAGGTGAGATAATCAGGAGGGTGGCACACTGCAGATACTGCTCTGGGGACAGACCTTCACCCTCACCACCTGAGGAGACACACACACGCGGCCTGCTTACGTGTCCCTATCTTCAAGCACAAGTTCAATCCTTGAACATCTGTTGGGGTCCCCGGTGCAGAGACATGCAATGCCACACTTCACATTGGCTCTTGCACAGGAGCATCTTCGGGCACACATGCTTTTCTTGCAGCGGCAGTATTGGCTGTGTTTGAGTTCAGAAGGTTTTGCCTCTTTCAGCATCATGGTTGCCACCAATTTGCCATTGACAAGTTGTCTACCAAAATCAGTGGCAGCTGGGTAGGTTGGCTGAACCATGTGTGCCCACTTACACACAGCCAACTGATGCAGGGCTCGGCGAAGGTGTAATAGGAAGGCGTCTTCAGTTGGTGGAAGGCAACGCATGTCTCCTTTGATGCTCACAAAGAGATGGGCTCGCAGTGCATCTAGAGTACCACCAAAATCACTCCTGTCATAGAGTGACACCATGTATCGCCGTGCTGCTGTTATAACCTCTTCCTGAACATCCAGGCTTTCCTCAGGGTCACCGTACCTGCACAGCGGCAGAAGGTCTGTCAGGTGTTTAATAGCAGTTGTGTAGGCCTGCCTTTTTCCTCTTCTGTACAGATAGCTCACTGTGTCACATCCGGTAAGTATGTAGGTGCTGAGGAGAAGGGATGTAAGATCTGATGCTGCAACATCATACTTTCCCGCCAGAACTTCTGTGATGGCATGAACAGGTAGAAAGATATCCATCGTCTTTACCCACAGCTCCTGCAGCCCATCCATGTGTGTGATGTAGTACATGCACATCATGATCACATCTGTGTCAGTTGCTACCACTACAGCCCGTTTGTGATGTAGAATTTGTATCGAGTATGCAATGTGAGCAAACATCCTGGTATCTGCCTCCTCATGTTTCTCACAGGAAAGTTCTGGAAGCTCAACCTGACAATCTGCTGACAAGAGGACAGTGCGACCAGGATCACAAAAGATTCCTCCAAGAATAAGTGTGCATCCTGCAGGAAGTGACTTGTTCTGAGCTGCCCATGCTTCCCCCATGTAGTTCAACAGATTAGCTTTATTCAGTGGATTGTGAATGAAGCCTTTCCATTCAGGTATAGGGAGAGTATCATGTGGCTTGTACTCCTTCATTTTGCTGGGGCAGGTCTTCATCCTCTTCTCTCGTTCCTCACCTTTCAGACTTTCAGCAGGGGAGACATCATATCGATCACCAACAAAGTGGATGCAGTCACACTTGTCTGGGAGGATTCCAAGGAGCTGCCTCAGGTACTTTCCTTGCAGTTCATGGAAGGTGCTACTCCCAAGATGTTGGTAACGTTGAATGAATGCCATGGCATCTACTACCATTACAACAGGCTTGTCAGACGGCGGTAGTTTGTCCACTTCCCCCCATGAGCTGCCAAGGGCTGTCTTGATTGCAACCAGGTAGTCTGCCTTGTTTCCTTTACGCATTGCATAACTTTGGTCAAGGGATGGATCTGGCTCAAACAGGGAGGCTGGGCAACTTGTCCATTCATGGCCAAACACTTCCACCTTCCTGTCTTCCTCTAAGTCCTGAACAAAGTACAGGTTCCGCACAACTGCTAGGTTTTCTCAAGTGCCATGTCTGTCCAGACACCATTGAGCCGTTCTTCTGTTTGACGTACAGTGAACTTCCCATCCTTGAATTCCCTATAGATGTTTGGAGCCAGTGTAGGCAAGCTTCTCATAGCTTCTAGGTAGTGGGGCAGGCAGGATACATACTTGTAGTGGCCAGCAGCTACAAGGTATGGTAACATCTTTTCCACTTCAGCCAGGTGTTCCTCCCACAGACCTGCACGCTCAGCATGGACGAACCGTCTAAGAATCATCACCATATCCATGTACATTAGCCATAACTTTGTGGTAGGTGAGGTACGTGCTTCATCAAACTCAGCCATCAAACATGTCAGCTTTTTAAGTTGATCAGTTGCATCAGCACACGCAGAAGTTGCCTTCTCTACATCCTCTTCTGACAGGGCATCTAGGAGTAGCTGAACATTGTTGCTAAGCACACACATGTACTCCAGGTCCTTCTCTTCATCGACCAACCATCTGGCAAATGCTTCCCAGTGTAGGGCAAACATGGCTGCATACACCATAGTGTGGGCGTGCAGCATTGCATAGTAGTCTTTCCCACTGATGATTTTGTTTGCTGTTCCACGGAGACAGACATCAGCTTCGACCATGATGTCTTCGATTCCAGTGGACTGCATCAAATGCCCAATGGCTCCAAGGAAATTCTGAGCAATATGGAAGCCACCCGTGCGCAAGATAAGTTTGGCATACTTCTCTTTGTTCTTCTTTTGCATACTCAGAACCACCTCATAGATTGCTTGATCACATGTGATGATGGCATACTCTTGACCATGTTTTCTCGACACATCCATGCAGTACTGAACAGACTGTTCAACCACATCTGGGTTTGTTGGTGACTTGGGGAAGAAGGGACCATAGCTGATCACAGTTGCAGGGATGGTATCTGGGATGAGAAATGCTTGGAATGAACTCCATGTTGGAGCAGCACAACTTGGTTTCAGGTCCTCCAATAGTACAATAGGGCAGCTATGCACTAAATGCCAGAGGATGCTCAGGTGGTCAAGAGGTTCTGCTAGACACACAGGAAGCTTAGGCTCTGTTTCAACTCCAACCAGGGAGCGACTCTTTTGACGATCTTTTAGACTGAGGTGGCTTTCCTTGGTCTGAAAAGGCTGAGAAGATTCCAGGGCTGGTTGGCGGGTTTTCAGTAGAGGTAAACTAACCAATGGTGTGGGGTCTTCATCTGGATTCTTGTACTGGAATATGATGTGTGTTGTGCCATGCAGTGTTCGTCCATCCTTTGTGTACTCTTGGAAGTCAAGGTTATCAAATGCAAACTGTGTGAATCGTCCAACCTTCAGGTTCGTTGGTATGAAGGCACCATCCCTAGTTGTCTGCTCTTCAACTGCCATTGCCATTGTTGTAATATATCTCTGTGCTTCTTTGCAGCTGATACTGTTCCCAAATCTATTTAAGAGTGATACAGTCGACTTGCTTCTGGTTTCCTTAAATATGTGCAAAGCTGTCCCAACGTGTTTCGGTGTTGGGATCTTGGCAACTGCTTGGCAGACATCCTGGGCAAGGTTGAGGACTTGTTCTTGCTGCTTAGGACTGATTTTCACACGGCCGTCCTCACCTAACTCTGGAGATGCATTTGTTATCATCCATGCCAGGTGGTTATATAGGTTAGAGCTCACTCTTTGGGATGCCTCCAGGTATGATATCTCTAGCTGCAGTGACGGGTCTTCAGTCATACTTCCAGGCATCTGGTGACTTCCACTGGCTTGAGCTGTTCTGGCTTCTCTTGCTTCCTTCAGGGCTTGCTTACGTTGGTCCTGGAGCTCCTTCCGTATTCTCTTTGCAGTGTTGTAGGAAGAGACTATGGTGTCATCTGGTGTCAACTCATCATCACTTTCTTCTTCATACTCTGCCTCTTCAGTTTTCTCCTTAAGTTCCTTCAACTTTGAGAGCATGCAACCAACATTCATTTCTGCTGAGCAAATCAGGCTAGAACATCCTTTCTGTGGCACAACCATTATTTTACAATTGCCACCTACTTCATAGTGCCTTCTAAGGCGGGCAATCAAGGATTGACATCTATATGAGGTAACATTGTGAACTCCATTGCTTTCCAAGTATTTACGGAATTCATCCCTCAAAGCTGTAACGAAGAATATGGCATTCTCTTTGAAAAGGGGCTCATCTATCCAAGATATGAGTTGGTTGAGTGCAGCATCATATGGAGTGGTGGCAGTAGTAGTCTTTTCCTGTGAACGAAGACGCTTTGTCAGGTAGTTGGTCATGCATTCCTTGTGGTATCGGAAGTCTTCAGCAATCATATCAGTACACCTGTTTCCATCAGGACCACGAATCTTGTGTAGTATCTCTTCATCTTCAAGTTTGTTTGCTTTTTCCCATACTGCATTCTGTCTGTCATAAGTGGCGATCAAAATGCTTACCGGATGTGACACAGTGAGCTATCTGTACAGAAGAGGAAAAAGGCGGGCCTACACAACTGCTATTAAACACCTGACAGACCTTCTGCCGCTGTGCAGGTACGGTGACCCTGAGGAAAGCCTGGATGTTCAGGAAGAGGTTATAACAGCAGCACGGCGATACATGGTGTCACTCTATGACAGGAGTGATTTTGGTGGTACTCTAGATGCACTGCGAGCCCATCTCTTTGTGAGCATCAAAGGAGACATGCGTTGCCTTCCACCAACTGAAGACGCCTTCCTATTACACCTTCGCCGAGCCCTGCATCAGTTGGCTGTGTGTAAGCGGGCACACATGGTTCAGCCAACCTACCCAGCTGCCACTGATTTTGGTAGACAACTTGTCAATGGCAAATTGGTGGCAACCATGATGCTGAAAGAGGCAAAACCTTCTGAACTCAAACACAGCCAATACTGCCGCTGCAAGAAAAGCATGTGTGCCCGAAGATGCTCCTGTGCAAGAGCCAATGTGAAGTGTGGCATTGCATGTCTCTGCACCGGGGACCCCAACAGATGTTCAAGGATTGAACTTGTGCTTGAAGATAGGGACACGTAAGCAGGCCGCGTGTGTGTGTCTCCTCAGGTGGTGAGGGTGAAGGTCTGTCCCCAGAGCAGTATCTGCAGTGTGCCACCCTCCTGATTATCTCACCTCACAGGGACCTGCACCTAGTTAATTAAGTTATGTTAAATTATTTTTTCGTTAAAGTAGTAATAGTTGTCATCGGTGGCAATAAAATAATGAAAGTCATTTTGCTGTATTATATTTCTTGTGTGACACATTTCCATTGGGAGAACAGGGTTATGTTGAAATTAAAAAGATGCCTAGGCCATGATGCTTAATAATGTGGACATTAAAAACCATGTTAAATATCCAGCATGTCTTTTGGAATTTTGAGAGTAGCATTCAATTCTATTGAGGTTCTGAGCCTGCTGATGAACTATTAGTGAAATCATCACAGATCCATTGATTTTGGTTGGATTTTTATGATTTTTTCTGTGGAATGAGTATACTGTTTGGTGAAAAGAATGACATATTGACTGATGTCATAACTTGGGGGAATAGTTGATTGCCAATGAAGTAAAGATGAAAATATTGAAAAAAAGTGAGAAAACGCCTAATTTTTTTGCATTAAATTGATGCAAAATCATGTAGAAATGTGTTTTAAGAGTTATTTTTTCAGTGGATGTTGTCAGCACATGTGTTCTGTGTATCTGGAATGCATTTATTGACAGCCTACCAAACCCACTGAGGATTTGAGGAAAAAAAAATTTTTCACAATTTTTCTGATAAAAAATAAAGGGTGCATACACTAAAATGGCCACAATTTTTTCTCGCGATATTTCCGGCAGAGCAGACCCTCCAATTATTGGTTCTTAGGGTCAAAGTTAACAGAAAAAACACAAATAAAAAGTATAGCAGACCATGTCAGGTTCAACCCATTTTTGAGACTTTGGCTCCCCGACTATATTATTATTATTTTTTTACTAAAGAAGAGAGGACTGCATGCTACACTGATTACTTGAGACGTGCAGGCAATGTTATCATCAATTTTCAAAAAGTAAATAAATAATAAAATAATAATATAATAAAATAATACTGTATACAGCAAGGCCTATATATAAATATATATATAGCCTATATAAAATGGAACCCGGTTATGATGACGGCCTCGGGGGTTGCAAAAAAAGCATCGAGATAACCTAGGATCAAGATAACCAAAAGCCAATATGATGATTTGTTTGATGACTCGATCAGCATGCTATAAAAAGTATATAGTGTACAGTGTATATATACAGTGTATACGTTTGTTAACAACAAATGGCATTCGTGCACAAACTAACAGCAGAGATTGTAATGGCTACTTTATATTTATGTTGGGAATATACCTTTAACATGACGTATGTAGTTCTGTGCACGCTGTTCTGGTGTGAGCGCGCATGGGGGAGGAGAGTGTTTTTGAGTGAGGAGAGAGATGGCCACTCTACCGCTGACTTATCATAATCTACTGTTTCTATTTTCCTACCTTTATTTGTGATGTTTGTCAGAGTGTTTTCTTTTCCCTGGTTTGTACCCACGCTCTATACATGTTTAAGAAGAGTGTGATTGTAGGAAACCCATCTACAAAGCAGGGGCGTAGCCAGAATATTATTTTTGGGGGCTCCCAGCTTAAAATGAGGAGGAACTCATTTTTTTATATTATATATAAGAGTATATTATAGGCCCCTTCGTGGCTACGCCACTGCTACAAAGCTTGTGTAATCAGTTTAATCGCCTCGAGTTTTCTTTAATTTCCATTTATCATCTGAGCAGTCGTCAACCACTCTGACAGCTGTTTCAAGATTTACCAGTATACGATAAAAACCAGTAACGACGTCTTTGTCGATGTCAATGTAATCTGGGAATTCCTGGACAGTGAAGGCGAACTCCTGTGCCTCCTCTTCCAAGATAGCATCTGTAAGGCTTGATTTTTGCACGGCACTGCACCGCAAGAGTGAGTGAAGTGTCATTGGAGTGAGCAACTATACAAACCCTGATGCACATTCAACGCGAACTCTGCGAATGTGCACTAGTCACGGGGATCGAGATAACTGATGTTAAGTGGCAACTTTGTCCCTCTTTTTTACTTGAGATATCAGGGTTCGGCGACATAAAATAATCGACATAACCGAAAAGAAAATGCCAAGAAAAATAGGGAGTTTGGCTGTTCCACTTCAAAAACATAGACATAACAGGGTTGGCGAGTCAATCAAGCTTGAGATAAGTGGGTTCCACTGTATATATATATAACGGAGTTTAAATATTGTTAAATTCATTAAATTGGGAAGACGCCATTGGCTGTTGCTACACTGTAAAAACAAAATCCTAATTTTACAGAAAATAACTCTAATATTTTTACAGTTTTTTTTTGTAAATATAAATTATGTTTAAAACTATGTAAAATTACAATAAATATCAGTAAATTAACAATATGACTGTTATTTTAAGGATTATATCATTAATAACCAATTACAGTAATTCTTATTTTTTATACAGAAAATTACTGTATTATTTATACAGTATTTTTCTATTTTTATACATTACGTACAAATTCATGTAAAATTACAACCAATATATGTAATAATTAACAATTTGACCATTATTTTAAGGATTATATCCTTAATGACAAATTACAGTAATTTCCAGTTTTAATACAGGAAAATTACCTTACTATCTTTTCTGTTTTCATTCAATACATACAAATCCATGTAAAATTACGAACAATATATGTAAATTAATACATTGTTTTATTTATACCATGTTTTTCTGTAAATGAATAACTCTAGCCTACTTCTAGAAAACGAAGATCCAAGAATGTGCATCAGATGTGTTCTTAAGAAGCCACAGTAAACTTTATTGTTTATATATGTAATACTCCTGTAAGGGAGTAAGGGAGTGATATATGTTGATTATAAATCACACTCAGTCACCCGCGATGTTCATTCATTTAACTTTATAACGTGAATACAACAGAAACAGACACATACACAAATTATATACAACAAGTACATAGCTTCACACTTAACAGAAACAAAGAGTAACGAAAGCATTAAAACACATATAACAAATACTTCCTGTGTGGTGCGGCATCGTCAGCGCGCGCGCTATCGCGGTACATTTGAGCTAACACCGTGACACTGAACACGTTGATACTGAAAACACTCAAGTGAGTGATATAGATAGTTTTCGGTCACGTGACATTTTTGACGTCATTGCGCATTGCCATGTTGGAGGTGTAAATTTTCATTGCCTTATTGTTTGAAGTCAACAGAAGAAAAGATAATGGAAAAGGATTTAAACACTGTGCAGACGTATCGTGACACATTGGACAGTGTTTCGGAATAGAGATATGACGATAAACTGTCGTTATTTGAAAAGAATGACCCATACACACTGGACAAGTCGCGGTGGTCTCAGGATGTTGAAAAGTGGCCGTGCGTGACAAACCCAGACATAGTAAACTTTCTTTTGTATACAACAAGTGCGTACACTCTGGACCAGTTAAAATCATAGAAAGGATTTGAAGCATATAACCAATTTATTTGTGGATGGGTTCGCGATGTCATGGTGTGTGAAATCAACGGTCTTTGTCTGCACACGGCCAGGGTAACTCACAGGGCAACATATTCGTAGATCTAGATCTAAATATTCATATTGTTGTTATTGTTTTTTTCTCCAGCAAGTGACTTACAAGAATTATCTATGCATTTTAATACAGATATTATTTTACAGTATAAACCACACAACACTTGTCAGGTCAGTTTGTTGACATTTAATCAGATATGCAGGATACGGAGATGTACAGGATTTACAGGTAATATGTACAATAAATATACAGATAGTTATTACTATAACAGGTGAGTGTGTGCTATAAATATAATTACAGGTTACTATAAACAGCATTTACAGGTGAATATGTACTATAAATGTAAATGTAATATACAGATGTTTCTAACTATAAACAGAATTTTACAGGTAGATGTATACAGTTGTATGTTAGCTTAAGGTAAGCTGTATGCAACCATTGTATATATCCTGCACTTGCTGCTATTGCACTTCTGGTTAGATCTAAACTGCATTTCGTTGCCTTGTACCTGTACTTGTGTAATGACAATAAAGTTGAATCTAATCTAATCACATTCCTCTGACTCTCCATTCGCTGCGTCAACATGGGTGTTATCACAACTGTGTGTAGTACTAATGTCGTCATATGTCCTTTCTTCATACTTCAACAAAGACAGCAAGGACTTGACAGCTTCTAAATTTTCAGTTTTGTCTTTTCGCTCTTTGAATCTCTTCGCCCTTGCTGGTGTTGGGGTCAGTTTCATTTTGTCATGTCCAAGATGAAAAGTTGGTACCCAATCAATATCAGAATCTCTATAAAGTGGTGATGGTTTGTCTGAAAAAAAACAACAACAGAAAGTCTTAGAGAGTTGATGTGTTGTGATCATTTTAGGATAGATGTTAAATTGACAATTCTCAAGGGTATAGTAGCCAACACAACTCTAGCAATCACTCAGCGTCTTCAACTGTATGGGTATAATTCCTGGTTTTTATTGTTGTCTGCATATATTGTATGCATGTAAATAGAAAATGAAATTGGACCTGCAGTATCTGATATGTTTAACCACTTATATAAGAGGTATGTATATATGCTTCTAACAGACTACATAAAAGAATGCATGTTATATATAGTTATAAAACACATCATGTATCTTTTGTGGCGACATATTCTTACTCTTAGTAGAGTTGTGGCATGTAATTTGAGCATTGCGAAACGTCTCAGGTTACGTACGTAACCATAGTTCCCTAAGAGGGAACGAGACACTGCGTCGAGACGCGATTGGGAACCCTTCAGTGTATATGTCTCTTGAAGCACAATAAAACCAACGTGCGGGCGTGTACGTCGCCGAGATGACGTCATCACGTCATGACCAAGGAGTATAAAGGCACGTCACGACCCGGAAGCGGGTTAGCTTGAACAGTGTCTGAACAGGCCGGCATGCCTAGGAGCTGAGGCTGCAAGATGCAGTGTCTCGTTCCCTCTTAGGGAACTATGGTTACGTACGTAACCTGAGACGTTCCCTGTCAAGGGAACTCGCACTGCGTCGAGACGCGATTGGGAACGAGGAATACCCACGCCGCCTCAGCGTACGGGGGTATGCCAAGCGAAACGTAGCTCACTACGATAACGCCAAAGATCCCAAGGCGGGGTTTAGGTCTAACTGGTAGAACCTAATAAAGGTATGCGGTGAGGACCAGCCAGCCGCATCACAAATGTCCGCGAGGGAAGCCCCTGCGAAAAAGGTTTTCGAGGCAGCCATGCTCCGAGTAGAATGAGCTCGGACAGACAGTGGACACTGCTGTCCTGCAAGCTCATAAGCTAAGGAAATAGACTCCGAAATCCATCTGCTCATAGTAGGCTTAGAAGCAGGGGAACCCCTGGGGGCCCCGAAACAGACAAAGATTTGGTCTGACCTGCGCCACGTGGCAGTCCTGTGGACGTAGGCGTCCAGTGCTCGCACTGGACAAACCTTGTTCTTTAACTCCTGGTCATGATCAATAAATGGAGGAGGACAAAGGGCCTGTAGTACTATGTGGCGCATAGGACTAGAAAGCACTTTAGGTACATAACCCGGCCTGGGGTAAAGGAATGCTTTAGCCAAGCCGGGTGAAACTCTAAACATGAAGGGGCCACGGAGAGGGCCTGCATGTCGCCAATCCTCTTGAGGGAAGAAATGGCGAGTAGAAAGAGAGTTTTAAGGTAAGGTGCTTATCTGAAATTTCGTCCAGCGGTTCAAAGGGAGCCTGGGACAAGGCCTGGAGCACCAGGGACAGGTCCCAAGGAGGCACCCTTGAACGTACCACAGGCCTCAGCCTCTGAGTGCCACGTAGGAAACGAACCATGAGGGGGTCCCTGCCCAAAGAGGCACCACTCAAAGGTACGTGGCAAGCACCTATGGCAGCCACGTAAACCTTTAGTGTGTAAGGGGACAGCCCTGCTGCGAACCTTTCTTGCAGGAACTCCAGCACGGTGCCAATCTGGCAGGTAACTGGGTTCAGCCGCTTTTCGCAACACCAAGAAGTGAAAATCTTCCACTTCTGAGCATGCAGTTTCCTCGTGGACGGGGCTCTGGAGTGGAGAATGGTCTCTACAACCTCGGTTGAGAGACCAGACTCTATGAGCTGGGCCCCCTCAGGGGCCAGACCCATAGTTTCCACAGTTCTGGGTGAGGATGGAAAATCCTCCCCTGAGCCTGGGACAGAAGGTCCCTCCTGACCGGAATCTCCCACGGAGTGCCGTCTAGGAGGGACACCAGGTCCGAAAACCACACCCTGCCCGGCCAGCGCGGGGCAACTAGAGTGAGACGGACCTTCTCCCGTCGAACTTTCTCCAGAACCCCTGGAAGCAGAGCTACGGGGGGAAAGGCATATAGGGGTAGATTTGGCCACCCCTGCCTCATGGCGTCCAGGCCGAGAGGCGCTGGAAGATAAAGGGAGAACCAGAGTGGGCAGTGAGTCGTCTCTCGAGACGCAAACAGATCCACTTGAGCCTGGCCGAATCTCTCCCAATTCTGCTCCATCACCTGAGTGAGGAGTCGCCACTCCCCAGGCCTCGGCCCCTGCCTCGACAGGAAGTCTGCCCCCAGGTTCTGGGCCCCCGGGATATATCGCTCGAAGAGAGAGCAGTTCCCTTTGGGCCCAGAGGAGGATCCTGATCGCCAACTTGGAAAGTCAACGAGAACGGAAACCCCCTGGTGGTTCAAGTAGGAAACCACCGACGTATTGTCGGTCCGGACTACTACATGATGGCCTCTGAGGTCGGGGAAGAACGCCCATAGCGCCATCCAGGCAGCCATCATTTCCAAGGCGTTGATATGCCAGGAGAGATGTGCCTGTCCCATGGACCTTGGGCCGAGCGGTCCCTCAGGTCCGCCCCCCAGCCCGAGCGGGACGCATCTGTCGACAGCATGTGCGGTGACAGATGGGCCCCAGTGCGAGCTTCTGGGAAAGAAACCAGTTCTCCTTCCACGGATGCAAGGCTCGAAGGCATCGCCTTGAAACCCTGATCAGACGGAAGGGGTTGCCCCTCGGGGAAAACCCTCTGGTTTTGAGCCACCACTGCAAGGGTCTCCAGACCCAACACTCTCTCGAAGTGTCTGTACAGTGACTAGCTGGCCTAGCTTGATATTCTGGACTGTGGGCAAAACAGTAGCAATGCGCACGAGGAAGAGCCGTCCGCATGCTATGTAAGCGAGAGGGACATCTCGATGTCAGACTGCTACCTGCTGTGACTGAGAAAAGGATCAACAGATCGTTGATGAGACACAGCCCAAAATCGTGGAGCTAGGGAAGCTAGTGAAGCTGAACAACAGCATGACGTCCCTAATGTCTGGGAGAAAAGTCCAACAGACCTTATACTGAGCGATCCCTCAGGACCGCCCAAAACCCATGAGAGAAGTATCTGTCGATAGCATATGCAGCGACAGAGTGCTCTCAGTGTGGGACTTTTATGGGACGAGAACCAGAATTGCTCCCACATACCTGAGGTGCGTAGGCATTGCCTCGTGACCTTGATAGTGTGGAAGCGGTTTCCTCTGGGAAAACCTTCTCGTTCTGAACCACCACTGAAGGGGCCACATGTACAGACGACCGAGTGGACCGCACTGGAAGCTGTTACCATGATGCCCAGCAGTCTCGACTGCTCAGTGAGTGATTGGTCTAGCTTTTGCTATTGACTGCTGGTGGGATGATGTCGATGAGCACGGGTGAAAGCCGTGCTGGCAACGACACAGAATCCCAACAACGCTTCGGAAGGTGGCTCCCAAATGAGGATACAACACCTTCCTACTTGCGTACAGTCTGAGCCCCAGCTCCTTCCAGTGAGCAAGAACGACATCTCGATGCCAAACTGCTACCAGAATCACCAAACATTGATGAAATCTGATGAAATCAGAAACCTTGAAGGTGCCGGGTAAAAGCTAGACTGAACAGAAGAACCAGACCGAAGCCCGTAAACTCTGGCTGGGAACTCCAGCTGAGCGTTCACTTCTGTTCCATAACCAGAGCCTGCTTGGGGGCTACCACTCGGGCAGGCACCCTGGATATTATTGCAGGACCCATTGGGACAAAACCGTACTCCAATAAGGTAACCAGCCTCTCGAGGCTGGCCTCTGGTATTTCTCGAACATCCGCTCCAGGGCCCTGCTTGCAGGGGAAACCTGGAGTGAGCGCTCTAAGACCCTCCTCAGAGGGGGCGACCTCCCTAGCGCCACCAGAAGTATGGGTGGCGACTAGAGAGTCCCGCCTCGGACCTGAGTGCCTGGCTCCCTCGGGATACCAACGCAGCACAGTGTCCAACAAAACCTCCCCATGGGAACGGTTCCGAGCCACTAGTGAAGGGAACACAAGTACAGGTGACTGAGTGCATAGCACTGGAAACTCTGCCTTGATGCCCAGCAGCCTCAGCTGCTCAGTGAGTGACTGGCCATTCCTAAAACGTGCATGACCTGGTTCCCTCGGGACACCAGGCACGCAGTTAATCGTTAAAGGGTGCTTGCCCAGGCAGTCCCCTAGGAGACTGCCAGGTGAGAGTGGAGCGACAGCAAGCACAGTGCGCTCACGCACCGGCTACACATGCCCCAATCGCTGGTGAGGAAGATCCTCGTCAATGTGACACTTACAACCTCCAGTTCCTCAGAACTGGATAGCTGCAGTATCCCCTCGTCAGGGTCGGAAGAAACCGCCACAGGGCGTGCTTCCGGTTCCTGAACGAGGCCAGACCTGCCAGGTAAGGGTGGAGAAAAGGCCAAGCCCGTCTCCGACCCCTCTGACAAGTCCATCTGCGACCCCCATGATCGCAGCCGCCGCTGGGCCTCAGCCGCAGCGGGACCGGAACCACGAGGAACGCTAGCCTGGGCGGTTTCCTCGAAAACCGCCAGGCGGGATCGGAGCGTTCGCAAACTCATTTGCAAAACAACCTGCACAATCAGTACCCTCGAGCGCTGATCGTGCATGCTCCTCACCCATTTACCTCGGTGCTGGAAAAAGTGCGTTCAACCGGGCCTCGAACCCCGGTTTCCAGCATGATAGGCAAACACAATATCCACTGTACCACAGCAGTTATTAACATACTGATGGCACAAAGTAAATACAACACCCAACTCCTCAGAGCCGGGTTGTTGTTGTTCAAGTCGGAAGAAACCGCACAGGGCGTGCTTCCGGACCTTGAGAAGTCCCCGCGATAGGGATCGCCGCTGAGCCTCAGCTGCAGCAGGACCTAAACCGCGAGTCTGAACAGTCTCCTCGAAGACTGTCAGACAGGAATGGCAACCTACACAGTCGACGCCCTCGAGCGCCTACCATGTAAGATTAGCCCTCCCCCGCACCTTCCAGTGAGCGAGAACGACACCTCGATGCCGAACTGCTAACTGTCATGACTGAGCCATGATGAGGCTCAGAACATGGATATCTTGAAGGCGCAGTGCCCAAGCCTTAGTGAAGGTGCAGTTGGTAAGTTTGCCATATCTGCGCACTTTTCTCAATCACACGTGAAATCCCTTTTCTTTTAAACTAGATAATACATACTAGCAAATACATACACACACACACACGTTGAGCTTAGAGCGCTGTGAAGACACTGAAAGCTAACCCGCTTCCGGGTCGTGACGTGCCTTTATACTCCTTGGTCATGACGTGATGACGTCATCTCGGCGACGTACACGCCCGCACGTTGGTTTTATTGTGCTTCAAGAGACATATACACTGAAGGGTTCCCAATCGCGTCTCGACGCAGTGTCTCGTTCCCTTGACAGGGAACTGGAAATGTGTCTAAATCCTAAGGTAAACTTCTCAAACCTTCTCAAACCGTTTGGCAAACCCACTTAATCTGTTGCATATTACACGCCAAACTAAGATTACTGTAGAGACAGAAAGTAAGACTGTTAAGTTAGCACTTTTAAACATCCGTTCACTTAAAAATAAATCACTTCTAGTCAATGATTTAATAACCACAAACAATCTAGATTTTATGCTTCTAAATGAAACATGGCTTGAAGACAGTTGCAGTTCAACAATCCTGAATGAAACAGCCCCTCCTAACTTTACTTTTATGAGTGTCTGCAGAGCTGTTAGGAGAGGTGGAGGTGAAGCTGCTCTATTTAAAGATGTCTATCAATGCAAGCAAGTGTCATTTGGTGATTACTTGTCTTTTGAATATTTGGGTTTTGTGTTAAAAGGTGTTCCTCGCATTCTACTTTTAGTCATTTACAGGCCTCCAAAATACTCTCCATTCTTTGTGGAGGACTTTACAGAACTGTTATCAGCAACTTCCTCAGAGTTTGACTGTCTTGCTATTACTGGGGACTTTAACATCCACATATGAAGAATCCAAAATGGCAAAATAAATTCTAACAGTTTTGAATACTTTTGATCTGACTCAGCATGTATATAGACCCACACACAATCGAGGACATACACTAGATTTAATTATCAGTAAGGGTCTAAACATCTCATCCATTGTCATTAAGGATGTAGCTCTATCAGATCATTTCTGTATTTTCTTTGATATATTGATCTCTCCGACTGTTGAAGCTAGATCTATCTCGGTCAAAAAGCGATGCTTAAATGAGAATACTAGTGCTCTGTTTATGAAGGCTATATCTTTAACACCAAGCATATCTGCAGTCTCTGTTGATTTTCTTCTTGATTCTTTTAACTCAAAAGTTCAGAATGTTATTGATAACATTGCTCCTGTGAAAGTCAGGAAGAAGAGTGGCAGACAAAAAGCACCCTGGAGGAATTCAACAGCAGTGCAAAATATGAAAAGACAATGCAGAAAAGCTGAGCGCATGTGGCGAAAGACAAATCTTGAAATCCACTATAACATCTATAAAGATAACCTTCATGCTTTCAATGTGGAACTAGGCAAAGCTAGACAGACCTTCTTCTCAAATATTATAAACAGAAACTTAAACAACACCCGCACTCTTTTTGCTACTGTAGAGAGACTAACAAATCCCCCAAGTCAGATTCCCAGTGAAATGCTCTCAGACAGCAAATGCTGTGAGTTTGCTTCCTTCTTCTCTGAGAAAATAAATAATATCAGAAAGGCGATCAGCACATCCTTGAGCCGCACTGGGGTAAAACAGATCAGACCACAATCTCAGAAAGTAGCTATTATGTCTGTTTTCGAAGCAATTGATGGTCAAATTTTGGAAGAAACAGTACAGCACCTTAAAACATCAACCTGCGCCCTTGACATACTTCCCACATCTTTTTTCAAAAGCGTGTTTAACTGTTTAGAAGCAGATATCCTAGAAGTGGTAAATGCCTCACTTCTTTCTGGGACTTTTCCAAATTCCCTAAAAACTGCAGTTGTTAAGCCCCTTCTGAAAAAGAGCAATCTGGACAACATCATATTGAGCAATTACAGACCAATCTCAAATCTACCTTTCATAGGCAAGATCATTGAAAAAGTTGTTTTCAATCAGCTGAACAAGTTCTTAAGCTTGAATGGATACTTTGACAACTTTCAATCTGGTTTCCGACCACATCACAGCACAGAGACAGCACTCATAAAGATAATAAATGATATTCGTCTTAACACAGATTCAGGTAAATTATCAGTGCTGGTTTTACTCGACCTCAGTGCTGCGTTTGACACCATAGATCACAACATTCTCCTTGACAGGCTGGAAAACTGGGTTGGGCTTTCTGAAATGGTTCTTAAATGGTTCAGGTCATACTTAGAAGGGAGAGGTTATTATGTGAGTATCGGTGACCATAAGTCTGAGTGGACATCCATGACATGCGGAGTCCCTCAAGGTTCAATACTTGCACCCGTCCTGTTCAACTTATATATGCTGCCACTGAGCCAAATAATGAGAAAGAACCAAATTGCATATCACAGCTATGCAGATGACACCCAGATTTACCTCGCGTTATCACCTAATGATTACAGCCCCATTGACTCCCTGTGTCAATGCATTGATGAAATTAAAAACTGGATGTGCCTAAACTTCCTTCAGTTAAACAAAGACAAAACTGAAGTCATTGCATTTGGAAACAAAGATGAAGTTCTCAAAGTGAACGCATACCTTCACTCTAGGGGTCAAACAACTAAAAATCAGGTCAGGAATCTTGGTGTGATTTTGGAGTCAGACTTGAGTTTCAGTAGCCATGTAAAAACACTAACTAAATCAGCATATTATCATCTCAAAAATATTGCAAGAATTAGATGCTTTGTCTCCAATCAAGACTTAGAGAAACTTGTTAATGCTTTCATCACCAGCAGGGTGGATTATTGTAATGGGCTCCTCACTGGCCTTCCCAAAAAGACCATAAGACAGCTGCAGCTCGTACAGAACGCTGCTGCCAGGATTCTGAGCAGAACCAGAAAATATGAACACATCACACCAGTCCTTAGGTCCTTGCACTGGCTTCCAGTTACATTTAGAATTAATTTTAAAGTACTGTTACTTGTTTATAAATCACTCAATGGCCTAGGACCTCAATACATTGCAGATATGCTCATAGAATATAAACCTAACAGATCACTAAGATCATCAGGATCAAGTCACTTAGTAATACCCAGGGTTCACTCAAAGCAAGGAGAGTCTGCTTTTAGCTGTTACGCCAGCCGCAGCTGGAACCAGCTTCCAGAAGAGATCAGGTGTGCTCCAACAGTAGCCACATTCAAATCAAGACTTGATAGAAACGCTCTACAGTGTTGTTGGTTTTCAGTGTCTACTCAGCAACTGGATGTTAACGAGATCTCGGGAGACCGCAGCTCAATGAACCACACGAGTAAAATCAAATCTGGTTTATTCAGAATGCAGTTCTCAAAGAAACAAAGAGGACAGGCGATTCTTATACTAATAGCCCTTCCCCCTAATAGGGTGTGGTGATGTAGAGAGAAAGAGAAAAAACAACTCCATATATGGCAGAGAGAGGGACAAAAAAGTTCAGACTGAAATGATACATAATGTATTATAGAAAAATAACGCATATAAAAGAAAGCATATAATTTCCCTCAGTCCCCTCTTTTAAGCTAAAAGCTTAAGCATTATTCACTGGTACATATCTATGTTGCCTGGTGGTTGCATCAATCATACTATACACTCTATTCATCAGACATTGCAACAAGCAGGGCCCAAAAGTACATAGGGCCACAAGAATCAGTAGTACAGGAATTATCATGGTGATAAGTGGTGTCACCCATCCAAACAGATTGTGCATCAAACCCCATCCCCAGTCCTTGGTCTCATCTCCGTACAGCTTATGCGCAGTGTTCTTCATCTCTTGCACAGCATGACCCACAGCGCCCTCAGATTCATCTTCAGCCGGGACGAAGGTGCAGCACTGATCCCCCACCATGGCACAGACACCTCCTTTGTCTGCTAACAACATGTCCAATGCCAGGCGGTTTTGCATGGTCATCAGGCGCAGGGCACCCAGTTCCGTTCTCACACCGGCCATTCCATCCGTGGTGTCATTGACGAACTTAGCTAGTCGATAATGCAGGACCTCAATGTGAGTCCACTGAGAGACAGTGCCGAACTGTGAGAACACAGAGGTCCACCACCTTGTCCAGTGAGTGGTCAGGCGATGCTCAGTGGGAACCTCATCCATTGATACGTCTCTCTTGTGGCGGCGTGTGGGTCGATGCTCGTTGATCCGCTGGAATATCTGGACAGGGTAAGATAGTTGAATTGGAGCACAGATACCAGACCAGTTGCCTGGAATGTCCGGGAACAATGAATTTGGGCCACAATACCACCACCAATCAATATTCAACGTGATACAATTAAGTTTTTGTGGACATCTAATCTGCATAAGGTCAGAGGGGTGCTTTTCTGAATAATTACCTCCCCTGGAAGAACCCCAATCTCTATTGATTATTATTCGACATTTTTTCTCCTTTATGGTGCCTAACGTTCCTATCCCTGTGTTGTTGTAACAAAAAACGAACACAAAATTCAATGTGAACTGTGGACGTATCGTGACATGGGGAGAAAGCTTGTGGGGTAAGGATCGTTTAACGAAGAAAGGGGGGGCATTTCGAGCCTGAAGGAACCCAATCATACCTGGAACCGTTGCTTTCCGATTGTACACATATTTGGGTGAGATTCTGTTGGTGCATCACGGGTAGCGACAGGCTAACAACAGACGACATCACTTGTTGACATACATAACATGATTTGTTGGTATACATCCTAGCAGTGTTATTAGCATACTGCCAAAACAAATTATCAGTTGGTCTTGAGCTCCATCCCATGGACAGTGAGCTCATCAATAAAACAAGGAACTGCATTCTGATAGTTCAATCAATAACAATATCATAGGAAATGAAATAATAGTTGGTAAGGATATTGGAGCTGATAATTCTTATGTCATGGACAGCGCTGCGTGTTCAGCTCCTCTGTCATGCAATAACAATTAATCAGCAAATAAAAATGACACGTCGTCAGTCAGCAGTCAGTCCAGTTGCGCACTGCCAAGCCCCTCCGTCCCTTGACGCAGTAGTGACCCCGAAGATCCTACAAAAGTGGCCCCTTGTTCAGGTGTTGACAGCTATAACAGCCTGGATAGATAACATCGTTAACACGCTCAATAACCAATTTAGAATTTTATTTTCTCCTATTTCTTGCGAGATGTTGGTGCACATGGTCCTTGCCAGCTTCCTGTAACACAAATCAAGTTAGTCAGATAACACAGGATTTTTATGCAGTTTCAGTCGGGTTGCATGAATCCACTGTGGGAAAGAATCAGTTAATACGGCGGTTCGAGTTACAGCAACAATTTTGGTGGGGGCACTAAATTTAGGTGCGTTCAATGGATCCCCCATTTTTAAGAATTGTTTTATTAATACTTCATCACCCACTTGAAAGGGGTGTGTCGTGTCAATTGGCAAAGGTGCTGAACTCGAATGCATTTTGCTCCAATTTTCGTGTAGAGCTTTAATCAACAATTGTGCATATTCACTTAATGGTACATCACATCCCCCATTGCCCAACACACCCCCACCCTTTCTCCATGGTGCAGGGAAAGGGCGTCCCATCACCATCTCATATGGTGACAGACCTTTTAGACCCTTATGGGGTGCCATTCGCATATCAGCTAGGACAGCAGGCAGCAATGTGGGCCAGTCTTGGTGACCAACCGTCTGCATGGCTTTTCTCAACTTATCTTTGATCGTTCTGTTCGCTCTCTCCACGATCCCTGAGGACTGTGGATGATACGGAATGTGATGCTTCCAGGTGATCTGGAGCTGTTTTGTCATGTCCATTAATACTTTAGCAATGAAAGCAGGGCCTTTATCAGAGTCAATGGCGAGTGGTATACCGTATCTAGGAATTATTTCCTTCAATAGATGTCTGACCACGGTGGAGGCGTCTTCTTTGGGACATGGGAACGCTTCCACCCACCTGGAAAATTTGTCTACAAATACCAGTAGATATCTGTAGGGGCCCCTCTTTGGCAGATGAGTGAAATCTACCTGCCATTGTTGCAGGGGGCCCTCAGGTAATGGTAGCTGTTGATGTTTCGCTACAGGCTTCGCACTATTATTCATTGCACACGTCACACATCGATCTAACGTGTCATTTACAAATTTTGTCAAATTTCGTATGCACACAAATTTAGACATCTCCTCTGTTACCCCTCTTCGGCCGCGGTGAGTGACACCATGAAATTGCCTAACAATGAAAGGCGCACAGGACGCTGGCACACACACGCGGCCGAAACTATCAGTCCAAATGTTATTTTCGTTAGAGCCTGAAAAAGATAATGAGAGAGAGAGAGTTTAGACATCAAATCTCTTCCTAACAAATTAAAAGGGCAGTCTTCCATAAACACAAAACGATGTGTCAGACGACATTTTGGGTTGTCTACACAGAAAACAGTGAAAGGTGGAGTAATATGACTAGGAAAAGGGACCCCATCTATTCCCACAGAGCTGATTGTTGTTGCTGAAACAGGTCCTTCATATGTGGATCCCAACGAGGATAAAGTGGCGCCTGTATCTAGAAGAAAAAGGTAAGCCATACCATTCACATTAAGCTCAACAATGGGCAGAGTGTTTCCCAATGCAGAGTTAAAGCTTACAGATAACAAAGCGTCATTATGCCCCCTTGTGGCGGAATCCAGGCTCTGTGGGCACCTCTAGTTGCCATAAGGCCCTGGCCCTCCCCTCTGCTGATTTTGGGCTGCGGGGGAAGGTGGCCTTTGCTGATAGTATGACTGAGGCACATACAGCTGTGGCTGAGGATGAGCCTCAGCGGGGGCTGGACCTTGTTGGTATGCCAGATATTTTCCGGGTTGCTGCTTAAAAGGGGCTTGCATTTGTACACCATTACGCTCATCATTCATTCTCTGTCTACACTCTTTGTACCAATGCCCTGGTTTTTTGCAGTAATTACACCTCCCTGGTTTTTTTCCTCCCTTAAAAGGCTTCTGGCCCTGATGGCCACCCCCCATTGAGACACACACAACATTCCTTGCCTTATCTGGAAACAACCCATCTGATTCTAAGGTTCGGATTTTTACAGCAGCATTTTGTACAGTCAAATTATTACGGTCACACAGATGGTGCTTCAATACTTCCTTATGATGTGGTAGGCAATTGGACATATACGTAGCAATGAACATAGGGTTGGCCTTAGATTTCTCTAATTCCATACCCCCTACACTCACCCATACGTCTGCAAAACGGTCAAAGAAACGGGCTGGGGTTTCATCCTTCCCTTGCTTACAATTGGTAACCTGTGATAGGTCTCTATTAGCCGATTTTACACTTAATAAATAAGCCTTCAAATCTTTTGCTAATTTCTCTAGCATCCCCTTGTTATCACCTCCCTTGGTGTGCGCGGCGAGCGACGGATAAAGCTTAGTGGTTGTTAGATCCTTTGGAGGATCCATTTTAAGTGGTTTTGGCGCGGAACGGTTTTAAGGACTGATCTTGGGACATATGAATTTGTTTTATCCCGCCACACATCTGCCATTTTATACCACACGTCATATCCTCCCTGCATATAGTTATAGGACCAATCAGGATCACCCTGTCCTCCGTATGTTAAATCATACGCTACTTTTAGAAATCCGGGGTCGAAAGTGCCCTCTCTAGGATATTACCGCCATTGCGTGTCTGCTGTCCAGCCAGCTAAATGATCAAGATAAGGATTCGTGTAGTATCCCCAACTACATCTTTCCATCCACGCTTTGGGTGTTTCACTGGGTTCTGGTTTAGGATATGATTGACCCATTATTGTTAGTATAGTTTATTATTAGTACAGTTTATTGACTAGACACTGAAATACCCAATTCGTACGTACGTTTGTATAGCTCACAACTTTATTTATAGATCGATCACGGTCTGAATTTAATCTGACTCCAAGTAATGATCAGTCCCCTATTCAGAGATACATCTAGTACAGGTAGTGAACCAAAATCATCGCTTACCTGACCAGATGTATCCCGACGAGCCCCCAAAACACTGATAGAAACGCTCTACAGTGTTGTTGGTTTTCAGTGTCTACTCAGCAACTGGATGTTAACGAGATCTCGGGAGACCGCAGCTCAATGAACCACACGAGTAAAATCAAATCTGGTTTATTCAGAATGCAGTTCTCAAAGAAACAAAGAGGACAGGCGATTCTTATACTAATAGCCCTTCCCCCTAATAGGGTGTGGTGATGTAGAGAGAAAGAGAAAAAACAACTCCATATATGGCAGAGAGAGGGACAAAAAAGTTCAGACTGAAATGATACATAATGTATTATAGAAAAATAACGCATATAAAAGAAAGCATATAATTTCCCTCAAGACTCAAAACACATCTTTTTACCTATGCATTTGCAGATTGAGCACTGTGCTATGTCCGAACTGTTTGCATTTATTTTATACGTATTATCTTTTTATTCTTTTAATCATTTTTAATGTTTTATTTTTATCATTCTTCTTTATGTAAAGCACTTTGAATTACCATTGTGTATGAAATGTGCTATACAAATAAACTTGCCTTGCCTTGCCTTGCCTAAACATGCAGAATTCAGCTACAAGCCATTGAGAAAAACACAATTAACAGTTCAATGTATTGTTTGTATTGTATTTACCTGATGTGAAATGTTTTGAGCAGACTCGTTTATACGGGTAGGATGAAGCTGACAGATCTGCTCTGCTTAATCGTGAAAGCCACAACGTTCTCCTTTTCTCCGATTGTTCTTTTGTTCTATCCCCTTGGTTAGTGATTATGGCAGACAAACAGGTAAAACGACACTTTATCACACCCACCACTGCTCGTACAGCAGCTAATCTTGATCGTTTACACCTCCAACATGGCTGCCACGTCTGTTACCGGAAGTGGCATGACGTCATATAACAACTATCTATATGTTGATTATAAATCACACTCAGTCACCCGCGATGTTCATTCACTTAACTTTAGAACGTGAATGAAGTCTCTCGCAAGAACTCCCTTCATCCCGCCACGCAGCGACCTGCACCTCACACGTACAACCAATCACACAATTATTAACTTGAAATTAATAACCTATTCTAGAACACAATATATTTACAACCAATATTCATATCAAAGAACAACAAACAAACAACAAAAAACAATCACATAAAAATAAATCAAACTGAATTATTTACACATATCACATATACATTTGATTAACAGCTAAGTTTTATGCATTTAGCTTACCTAACGCTAACCCTAACCCTAACCCTAAAAGCCTGACAATATCAATGCTAAATACCTTTAAATATTGTGGTACTCCAACATGTTTTTAACTGACACATCTTCTACTCACAAAGATCAGGACTTACAAGCTTACCACTCGTATTTAAAGCATTGTGGTCCTTAATCCTAACCTTAACCCCAAACCCAGGCCTGGTCTCACAGACAGGGATAAGACTAAGCTACGATCAGCCCTTAGTTCAATCAAGACATTTAAGTATCTTTAATATACAGCAAAAAAAATAAAAATAATAATAAGACACATTTGTTACATAAATGAATTGCCTCAGGCACAAAAGTTTATAAGGATTTGTAGAACATCAAATTGTCCTAAAACACTGCCACAGGGGCAACCACTCGAAGTCTGTCTAAAAAGTCTGTCTAAAAAGTCTGTCTCATGAGAATATACCATGATTAAAATGAAACTGAAGTTTTTGTCCTAAAATAACAAGCTGCAAAAGATTAAATGCAGACGAGAAGTCCACAAACAAAAAGCCATGCAAAAGCCCAAGCTGTTTTTGTGCTCAAAGTTGATGTGTTAGAAGCAGAAAAAATGGGCAAGCGTAAGGATTAACAGACGAGCTACTGGAGCTCAAACTGCTCAAGAAGTTAATGCTGGTTCTGATAGAAAGGGGTCAGAATACACAGAGCATCTCAGTTTGTTGCATATGGGGCGGCATAGCCGCTGACCAGTCAGGGTGTCCATGCGGACTCCTGTCCACCGCCAAAAGTGCCAACAGTGGGCACGTGAGCATCAGAACTGGACCACGGAGCACATATTTCGATGAATCATATTTTCTTTTGCATGATGGTGGCCAGGTGCGTGTGCATTGCTTACAAGACTTAAAGGATCTGTTGCTAACATATTTGGGGTCAGGGCTTTTTTTTACCAGCAAAAGGGGGACCAACACAATATTAATAAGTTGGTCATAATATTATGCCTGATTATGCAATGTTAGCAAACAAGTGTTGCTTTGGACAGAAGATTAAACCTAAACCAACAGGTTGTGTAACAGTGGCACACAGTAAAAGTGAAAATGAGAGTTGACATTATTAGACAGAGTATTTCTAAAGGAAAGGTCAGGTAAATAAATTGTGTTTTATTGCAGTGCATGATTGCCATATATATTACCATATATATATATATACCAGAGGCTTCCTCTCTGACTCTCTCCCAGTGCAGTCGTGTTTCTATCTGCTCCCGCCCTGCCCTGCTCTAGCTCTAGTGCTTTTGTATTATTGTCTCTTGTCTCTCCCTCCGACCTGCTGCTTGCTGGACTCCTGAAGATAAAATGGAATTGATTAACTGGTCAATCAGCGCGATCGACAATATTTTTTCACAAAGGAAAGGCGCTCCGGGAGAGCCGAAATGCCCTGATGGGACGTTTGCTTCGGGGTACGTGATGGACTCATATAACAAATGGCAAGTCCTGTGCCTGGAGGCTCTGTCCGTGGAAGACGCCGAAGATCTTTATGTTATTGGACTATTGATGGCGGGTATCCTATTCTTTGGCTTTGGAATTGCCCTGATCCATCGTAAGATTGGAAAGACAGCTGCGAGCAAATTCACCCAGCCGCTGTCTGTTGAAATTAAGGACCGTGTCGGTGCTGTGGGAAACCGTTTGAAGGAACTAGATCAGAGAGTGATACAGATTGAGGACCTGAATCGGACTACGGACACGCAGGGAAGAATGGGCTCCATCGGTGGTCAGGTCGGTGAACTCTTACGAACAGTAACTGGTTTGGCCGTGAGGCTAGACGAAATGTCTAAGGAACTGCATCGACCGGTCGAGTGAGACCAGAACTGATTGATTGATTATGATCCGGACAAATTACCGAAGATCATCAAAACAGACGGGTCAGCTGTACAGATTTCCTCATCCCTCAGCCACCGAGCCTGTCCAAGCACTTGCCAACCAGCCGGCTGACACGCCCAGGTTATAAATGGTGTTTGTCGTTGTTCTTGTGTTGTTATTTGGGATGGCTCGTCCTCTACTGGTTCCAGCACCTTTCGACAGTGTGTCCCATGGATCCAGGTTGCACCTCTCAGCTACCTTCACCGCTGTGTGGGTCACTAGCAGCATCTGGAATGGCCCAAACCAGCGCCTCTGCTTCCAATGCTTCCGCCTCAGGTCCTTCACAAGAACGTAGTCTCCTGGCCTGATATCATGCAGAGGTCCTTCTGCTGCCACTGGAAATGCTGCTTTAACCTGTTGGGTGACGTTATAGAAAACCTTACCCAGTTCAACACAATACTGTAACATGTCATGTTCACACAAAGTGGTGTCAGGTATTGGTCTAGGTTTTTCTGGTTCCCAGCCCATATGAGTAGGTTGTTCGAAAAGAACTTCAAAGTGGGAAAGATTTGACCTTCCCTTTAGCCTCATTCCCATATATGTTAGTGCTATTGGTAGTGCTTTTGTCCAGGTCAACCCTGTTTGTTCACACATTTTTACCACTATCATCAAATGTGAAAATGGTCTATCTGAGCTGGGATGCCCCACCTGTTTCATTACCTGACCCGTCCTACATTGTTGGCAGTGCAAATGCCGCATCTGCTGCAATATTCAGCTGCCACTGTGGAAAAACCTTTTGTGAAACAATTTTGTTTTATAACAGTCAGCATTCCCCCTTTTGACACATGGTCCAAACCCATGTGTCAATCCTGCATATGCCTGAAAGAAATCAGATGTTAAACAATGTTTTTCATTTCGGCCCAACCAGAGTCCGTCTGCCAATCTGAGTTTATCTGTTGGTGAAGAGAATTGTTGCATTAGTTGCTCAACATTACTCGTAGTTTCTGCATCAAACCTAGCTGTTTTGTAAGTGAAAGGTAGTGTGGCGGCAGCTTTCGTGACCACGTCAGCTGCTCTGTTTCCAATGGAAACGTCATCTTGACCTTGTTTATAGCAACCTTAGAGGATTTTACTTTGTGGCCACTTTAGGGTTTCGGCATATTTGGGGCTCTAGGCTGGACCGCTGCGTTGACAGCCTGTAAGTCTTTAACAAAACCATCGGTCGGCTGACCTTTATCTCTAATAGTTTTTTTTTGTTTTTTTTAAATTAATTTATATTTTTATTTTATGTTCCTAGAATTGGTGTTCTCACAGGAGAATCTGAGCATTCTATAATCACTCTCTTGTCTAACAGCGCATTAAACACAGGACTGATACCATCGATTGCTTCTTGTTTTAGTAGACATTACATCTTTTTTGGTCTATAGTCCACTTTTGGCGTGATGTGAACAGGCTTACATCCTATTATTAAACCGACGTCATACTTATCTTTTGCCCATAAGTTGTCTGGCACGGTCTCTAGTCCTTTAGGAATTTCAATCTTGTCCAGTCATGTCAATTGTGTCTCGATTGAATCGTCATCATCATTATTGTTCTCTGTCCTGTCAATGATTCATATCATGCTTGTTTATACCAACCAGTACTGGTGCTTTGATAGATTTGTCTAGTCTGGTCAATCATTTCCCAATCATTTAGTTCTCTACATTTTTGGATGAATTGGCTTGCATCTTTCCACTGTGTTTTTAGTGTTTTTTGAAAGAGAAATGTGTGGTCGTGCGTAGGCTATGTCATAAAATTATTTTTGAAGTTCTGTCAATTTTATGCCAACCACGCACCACTCATTACTCCAGTACAGACAATCAGACATCAATTCTTCAATTTCCATTGCCCCCCATCGCTGCGCAAATTCATCATCCAGTTCATTGCTGACATGGGCTGTGTAATGTAAATCTGCTTCGACCATGAAGTCAGCGGTCGGTTTAACTCTATCATGTGCCTTTATGGTCAGACTTGAATTTGGGGTCAGCTATTCGTACACAAACAACTCAGCAGATTTAGAGAGCAACCGCATATCAGCAGTGAGACCAGACTCATCACAGTAAATATTCACATGCAATTTACATAGCAAATCATCTTCCTAATAGATTGCATGGGCATGTCTGAGTGATCAGCAATTTGTGTTCAAATGATTTTCTATTAATCATACATGTTAAAGGAGTGGAATAAGGTTCTTCAACCCCATGTCCTGTGGCGCTTCAAGAAGAAGCCCACTTTCCTGACAATGACATTGGCTGGGGCAATTCTGTTTCAACAATTACTAAATTTGTGGTCCCTGAATCTAGCAAGAATGTTATTGGAGTATTTTTCTACTGTAATCTCTACCAAGGGCAGAGAAACATTGGGGTGGAAACACACATCAGCAAGCGTTTCTTCATTGCAAGGAGCGAGAGAGAAGAAAAAAAGTATTTGGACAATACTCATCTGCTTTTGGATGGACACGGCTCCCGTTGCTCACCGCCTCCCCATTTCAATCCGCTTATTCTTGTTCTTGTTTTCTGCTTTTCATAGCATCAGAATATTTATTGCGCCAGTGTCCCTTTTTGCCACAGTTAAAACAGGTGTCTCGGTCGGTCAGTGACTGGTCGTCGATTTTGTCCATCTCGTCCTTTTCCCCTGCCCCTTCCCCTTCCTGTTGTCCTCCATTGACATTCAGTCCAGACATATTTACCATTGCCAGTTGTAGTTCAATGTTCTTTTGCACTGGAAATGCAGTTGTGATCTGTGCTGTGAGTTTCGTCGCTCCATCTCCTCCTGCCACCTCTAGCATCGGCATCCTGTATTTCTGGACTTGTCGGTCCCTTTTGCCTTGCTGTGGGGTCACGACGTGAGTCAGTTGACTTTTGAATGTCTTTTCAACTTTTGCTGATGGTTTTGCTGAATAGCTGGGAGGATGTTCAAGTGGAGTGCTTGGTCCCGCTGCAGGACCATATGTCCGTCCACGGCTTGTTTTGTATTCATCGTCGTTGTCGTCGTTGTCATCGTTGAAGGGAGGTGGATGGTGACATGTTCGGTCAGGGTCAGGGTACAGGTCGGGAAAGCTGGACTCTTTGCGTCGTTGTTGGCGAGGATCGTTGTCCTCCTCCAGCACGTGTTTGTCCACTCCAACAAAACAATCATCATGTGAAAAGATAGAAGAACAAGACACACATTCAGTTTTTAACTCATCCATTGGTTTTACTGCTTTTCCCTTCCTATCTTCATTTGATTCTAAAAGGGCAATTGCTTTACATATCTGTATTTGTAGTCTTGTAATTGCCTCAGCCAACCACATGTCAATTATCCTACCATCTTTGGTATGGTTTTCCATTTCTGTTTTCTTTACCACATGAGTGAGCCAATTCTTCTTTGTGGCTTCTAAATTTTATACACTCAAACGTCCCATGAATCCATATTGATTCATTAAATAATCAACTCGTGGATGCCACCACGTTCCATGCTTATCAGTCATTATTTTAAAGCACCCTTTCGAGAAGTCCACTTTTGGTTAATTTTTTTTTTAAATTTTCATTACCCATGATATTCTTTCTTTACAAATTACTTTTTCCCTTTTTTTTTTTTTTCAAATCAGTTATCTTTAATAAGAATGGTCGAACAGGCAGAGGGTCAGGGCAAACAGAGAGATAAACGTAGTCAATAATCCAGGCAGGGGTCACAAAGGCAGGCAGGCAGTATCAGGCACAATAATCCAAGCGAGAGGTCAAGACAGGCAGTTATCATTCATAAGCGGTAATCCAGGCAAAGGTCAGGGCAGGCAGAACAGGGTCAAAAAACAGGTAAACAGGCAGAATCAAAAACAGTGTAAAAGACAGGAATATAAACGCTTGGAATTGACAACCGGGGCTAATCAAGACTTCGCCCAGAGCTGTGGGCGAAGGAGTCTTTTATAGTTCATGAGATTGGTAACAGGTGGCATGAACAAACAGACATGATGGAGTCCAGCTGTGTATGTGTAATCAGTGCAGTGTGATGGTTCCTGGGAAATGTAGTGTGTAGTAAAGTGTCAGTATATGTGTGAGCTCCATCTGGTGGCCATGGAGGGGAGCGCAGAGCTCATAATCATAACAGAGCCCCCCCCCCTACGAGCGCCTCCTGGCGTGAGGAAGCGAAAAGGCACCGCGCACCACCATGGCGGCACCCAAAGTTCAATGTTCCAGGGTGGTGCCGGGGGCACAGACCAGGCTGGTTCAGGCAAGGCTGGTGGGTCTGGGAGGTCTGGCAGGTCCGTAAGGTCCCAGGACGTAGCTGACCAGCCGAAGGACCCGATCGATGTCGTAGGTTCCGGAGACCGAGGCGTAGGCGTGGTGACGACCTTCTGAGGTTGAGCCAGTGTGCCCGAGGACTGGTGCGGAGCCGGTGTGACTGAAGACCGAGGTGACGACGTCGGGATGGAAGAGCCCACTGGAGCCGAAGGGGTGGAGGTGCAGAGTGTAAGTCCGTGGTGGAGGTGAGGTGATGACTGACTGAGGAGGAGCCGTTGGGATGAGGGAACCCGGTGGAGCTACCAGGTCGAGGGTCACGGGTGAAGCCGAGGACGGGAGGAGCCAGGACGAAGCCGGTAGGTCGACGGGCCGAGGTGGAGAGAAGGGGTCTGAGGCTGGAGGCGGAGTCAGGGATTCCCCGAAAGTCACAGGTGGCGCCGGCAGGGCGAGAGTCACAGGTGGCGCCGGCAGGGCGAGAGTCACTGGTGGCGCAGAGGCGCAGAGGGGAGCGCAGAGCTCATAATCATAACAGTATGCTAGACCCAATACCAACTAAGCTACTGAAAGAGATGCTTCCAGAAATCATAGATCCTCTTCTTGATATTGTTAATTCATCTTTGTCATTAGGATACGTACCAAAAACCTTTAAACTAGCCGTAATTAAACCGTTTATTAAAAAAACACAACTTGATCCTACAGAATTAGTTAATTACAGGCCGATATCAAATCTACCTTTTTTGTCAAAAATTCTAGAAAAGGCAATATCTTCACAACCATGTTCCGTTCTAGAAAGAAACAGCATATACGAGGATTTCCAGTCAGGATTTAGACCATATCATAGTACTGAGACTGCTCTCATTAGAGTTACAAATGATTTGCTTTTATCATCCGATCGTGGTTGTATCTCTCTGTTAGTGTTACTGGACCTTAGTGCTGCATTTGATACAATCGACCACAAAATCCTTCTAAATAGACTTGAAAACTATGTTGGCATTAGTGGAGTTGCATTAGCCTGGTTCAAATCTTACTTATCTGACCGTTATCAGTTTGTAGCAGTAAATGAGGAGATGTCATATCGATCACGGGTTCAGTATGAAGTTCCTCAAGGTTCAGTACTAGGACCATTGCTTTTCACCCTATACATGCTTCTTTTGGGGGCAATTATTAGGAAGCATGGCATTAGCTTTCACTGTTACGCTGATGATACTCAGCTCTATATTTCTTCTCATCCTGATGAAACGTACCAATTCACTAAATTAACAGAATGCATAACTGATATAAAAAATTGGATGACTAATAACTTTCTACTGCTTAATTCTGAAAAAACAGAGATTCTAATTATTAAACCAAAAATTTCTGCACGTAATAATCTAGACTACTGCCTAACACTTGATGGCTCTTCTGTCAAGTCTTCGTCGTCAGTTAAAAACCTGGGTGTGCTCTTTGATACCAATCTTTCATTTGAAAGCCATGTTTCTAGCATCTGTAAAACGGCATTCTTCCATCTTAAAAATATATCTAAATTGCAACATATGCTCTCAAAGACAAATGCGGAAAAGTTAGTTAATGCGTTCATGAGTTCAAGGCTAGATTATTGTAATGCTTTACTAGGTGGTTGCCCTGCACGCTTAATACACAAATTCCAGCTGGTCCAAAATGCAGCAGCTCGAGTTCTTACTAGAACCAGGAAGTATGAGTATATTAGCCCAGTTCTGTCAAACCTGCACTGGCTTCCTATTAAACACCGAATACATTTTAAAATCTTGCTAATGACTTACAAAGCATTAAATGGTTTAGCTCCACAGTACTTGAGCGATCTCCTAACACATTATAGTCCTTCACGTCTATTGCGATCCCAAAATACTGACCAGCTTATAATACCTAGAATATCAAAGTCAACTGCTGGCGGTCGATCTTTTTCCTATTTAGCTCCTAAACTTTGGAACAGTCTTCCTAATACAGTTCGGGAAGCAGACACACTCTGTCAGTTTAAATCTAGACTAAAAACACATCTCTTCAACCTGGCATACACATAACACATTATACATAAATTTTTAATCTAAATCATGTAAAATGATTGTTAGGCTGCATAATTTAGGCCAGCCGGAACCGGGAACATTCTCATAACATCTGATGTACTCGATACATCAGACGAAGAATGGCATCTACGCTGATATTGGTCTCTGTTTATTCCGAGGTTACCATGGTCAGCCGGATCCGGGCCGTATCCAGATCAGATGAAGGACCTGCACCTGGAAACGAGCACAGCACTGCCCTGAAGTGTCTGCGGAGACCGTGACTCTACTAAACCCTCCCCAGTGTAGATTATGAACCCATCTCCAATCGAACCAAATTAGACTTAATATTAGACTTTAATTATCAATATAATAATCAAACTATCAATCAATCAAATCCATCAATAATCATAACTTAGCACTTAATATTCATCAATTGTATTAATTCGCCTGCTCTTTTAAGGCTGCCGTTCAGCCAAACAAACTTTGTTTATAATGTTTTCATGTGACCAATGTAAAGCTGCTTTGAAACAATCTGTATTGTAAAAAGCGCTATATAAGTAAAGGTGACTTGACTTGACTTAAATAAGTTAGCTTTTATTTAAAAAATATAGTCTGCTACATTGTGATGTAATGTCTTTAAGTAATAATCTAATCGCGATAACGACATTACATAGTTCAATGTATTAGCTAACATTAACGTTACTGTGTGTTGTTAGCATGTGTTAATATTGTAAACTAGGTTTACGATTTTTTTTAAAAAATCTATATAAGAGCTTTGTAAATGAGCGAACTGAGAACGGAGTCTTGTACAAGCTCCTCTGTTAGTAAGTAAATGGCTAATGTGTGTGTGTGGAAAATACATTTTAGGAAGAAAAAATCCAGCCACACGATCTTCAGGAGCGGTGAGTATTGACATACTAACATTAGGAAAGCTGAATTTTCAGCATCATTACTCCAGTCTTTAGTGTCACATGATCCTTCAGAAATTATTCTGATATGCTGATGTGCTGCTTAAGAAACATTTACTATTATTATTAATGTTGAAAACAGCTTGTAACGCGTTTATTCTCTAGGAGAGGCCGGATAGCTTGCCTAAACGTAGAGTAAAACACTAAGACACAACTGATATTCCACAGGGGGGGTCCTTTATTAACAGGAACTGTCCATCACACACCGCACACCAGAGCAGTTGGCAACTAAACGCGTTACTAAACAACAACAAAACAACAGTAAAAGCAACAGAAATGAAAACAGTGGGAAAAACCCCCTGCTCGCGCTCTGTTCGAACGACCTCATTACTGCTCTTGAGAGAGTGAAAAAGCGCTCCGCCTTAAAGGAGCATTACCCACAATAACTCGTTACAAGCTGTGTACATTTTTTTTTTCAGGATTGTTGAATGAATAGAAAGTTCAAAAGAACAGCATTTATCTGAAATATAAAGCTTTTGCAACATTATAATTATCTATAGTGTCACTTTAATGCATCCTTGCTGAAAAAAATTTATGAATTTCTTTAAGTTCTTTCCCAAAAAAACAAAATCTTACCAACCCAAAACTTTTGAACGGTATACAATGTCACAAAAGCTTTCTATTTCAGATAAATACTGTTCTTTTGAACTTTCTGTTTATCAAAGAATCATAAAAATAACTGTTTTCAACATTGATAATAATCATAAATGTTTCCTGAGCAGCAAATCCTCATATCAGAATGATTTCTGAAGGATCATGTATTAAATACCGTATTTATTCGAGTATATCGCGCACACGTTTATAACGCGCACCCCTAATTTTCGATAAAAAATCGGTATAAAATTTGTTTCACACCAAGCATTGTAATTGACAAAAAACGTTGTTGAACACGTGCAGCCATGATAAAAAACATTTATTTATTGTATAACATATACTTATATAACATATATAACTTAAATAAAATATATAACATATATGTATTGACAACATAAACTAATGAACACAATGCCGAAAGAGAATTACCGGTAAAAAATATTTATTTAAAATCCTTCGACGTCAGATTCCTCATCAGAGACACTATAGAGTTGCTCCCATTCTTCTGGAGTTAATTTTTCATCAGTGTCTCAGTTGGCAGGAACATCTGTTTCTCCGGTTTCTTCGCTTTCTTCTGCGTCTGAATGGATGAGGAAATGAAGCGGCGAGGGGACTTTTTTTTTTTCTTCGCCCTCACTTACAGTGAGAGGCTGCAGCCTGTGATACGGGATGTAATGTATCATGCAATCGGCAATCGATTGCTTTGGGCTATGTTGCGGTTGTTGCCGTGGTTTATGTTTGAATACAGTTGCTGAATTGCACTCACGAGTGTGCCTTTTATTTTATGCATATATTGCTACTTAAACAGCCTGTAAAATGCGCAGCGCGAACTCACAATTCGCCGGCGCCCTCAAAGGACCGGCCGTCAAAACAAACCCCAGCCCAGCCCTCGTGCATAACACGCATCCCTAACTTTGATTTATTTTTTTGGTAGAAAATTTTGCGCGTTATACTCGAATAAATACGGTATTATAGCAATATTAAAAGCTTATTTTCTATTTTTTTATAATTTAATAGCATAAATGCAGCCCTGGTGAGCAGAAGTGACATCTTTAAAAACATACAAAAATATTACTGTTCAAAAACATTTGACCGGTAGTGTACACACACACACACACACACACACTGTTCAAAAGTTTGGGATCTTAAGATTTTTAATGTTTTTAAAAGAAGTTTCGTCTGCTCACCTGCAAGGCTGCATTTATTTAATTAATCATACTCACAGTAATATTGTGAAATAATATTACAATTTAAAATAACTTTTCTATTTGAAAATATTTTAAAATGTAATCCATTCTTGTTAGCAAAGGTGAATTTTCAGCATCATTACTCCAGTCATAAATTTAATAAATAAATGCTGTATAATTTTAATAAATGCTGTATAAGTGCTGTTCATTTTGTAAAGTGTTACAGTTTTGTATTCAGTATGTTTAGACTGTCACCATAATCCTAGTTTGAGAATTTGATAAACTATTGTTAATTACTGAAGTAATTTAAATTTTGTATTTTATTTATTCAAAAATTGTGATTTTAGATTACATGTTTTACATAATTTAAACACTATTAAATTATATGTGAACAAATGCTGCAAATTGAAGTTTGAGATGATTTTAATTATTTTTTATACTGTTTATACTTATTTTATCTGCCAAAATAAAACTTCATTTTAAATCTTGAGCACGTCTTGACTATTTATTGTTTGACTGTAATCATTTAGGAAATCTGTAAAATAAGTGTTTATCTGTAGAACTCTTAACACTGTCGTTTTATTGAAGGTGTTTGACTGTAATCATTTAGTAAATACCTGTAAAATAACAGTGTTTATCCGTAGAACCCTTAGCAATATCATTTAATTAAAGGTGTTTGACTGTAATAATTTAGTAAATACCTGTAAAATAACAGTGTTTATCCATAGAACTTTTAGCAATATCATTTAATTAAAGGTGTTTGACTGTAATAATTTAGGAAAGATCCATAAAATAACAGTTTTACACTGTAAAAAAAATCTTTAAAAAACGGTAAATGACTGGCAGCTACGGCTTCCAAACAAAAACCGTAAAAAAAAGGTAAAATATCTTACTTTAAACACGGGAAAAATCTGTAACATAACATGTTTTTTCACCACAATTTTAAATGAAAATTTCTGTAAAATTATTGTTTTTGCACTTTATTTGAATTAAGATATTTTACTTTAATTTTATGGTTTTTGTTTGGCAGCCAGTCATTTAAAGTTTTTTTTCCGAGAATTTTTTTTACAGTGTATCACATTTGCATGCATGACATTAAGGGGCGTAGTTATGTTAATGGAAAAAGTTTTAGTGGCTCTCGCACCTGGTAAGTCGCAGTCATGACTGCTCCGTGTATATACTGATTTATAAGCGCACGGTTGTACTTTTTTGGTGCACACAGTCTGTTTAATTTGTCTGTTGTCCTTTTATTCTGTCAGTAATGTCAAATGCGTTATTTGTGAGAGTATGTGTGTTAACTCGTAACCTCTGCCTATTTCAGTGTTGATCTATGTCATGCAACAACAGCATAAGAATGTGCGCTGACCAATTAATGGATTTGTGTTGTAACAGGTATGTTTTATTAGTTTTTGTCATATTCTGTGTTAAAGTTAGAGTTGAACTTGGCGCGCGCTGTGCTCACGTGCTGCGCTGCGTGACAACGCCATTTTAGGCCCATTTTTTCTGTCCTGTAGTTCCCTCATTAATGATTTATTTCATTTGTTTGGTTTTATGTATGTACTGTGTACTTATGTATGTATATATATATATATATATATATATATATATATTGTGGCAAGTACCCAGAGTAAAGCTTCAGCGTCGCCCTGTAATTGCTTCCCACCAGGCAATCAGCAGCCAGGTGTAGGCGCTAATGGGCCACACCTGGATCGCGTTAAGGGGAAAGGATTTAAGCAGAGAAGGAGGAAGGAAGGGGGAGAGCGAGTTCTGAGCTGCTGCATGCTAACTGTGCTTACTCTTTTCTCTGCTCCCCTAGAATCCAGCGAAGGCTGAGCTCCGAACGCCAGAGACCTACCACCATCTGCACGTCACGAATCCAGTATTAACACAGTATTACTTTGTTGGTTTATCACTCTTTTGTTTAATAAACACCCTTTGAGAACGTGTGCACTACAAAGCTGCCTATTTGTCCTCATTCGACCTGCCACAATATATATATATATATATATATATATATATATATATATATATGACCCTATATCCCAGGCTGGACTGTCCGGCGATGCAGTTGAGAACTTTGCCTAGCAGTTCTCACCTGCAGAGAAGCAAATGGAGGCTATCAAGTACATCCTGCTCGGGTGGGCCGCTGCTTCTTCCACCACGCCACTAGCTGTAGCTTCTTCCTCTGTTCCCACATGGCCTCAGCAGCAGTCTCTAGAAGTAAGTGACCCAGAAATGGAGGTAACAGTTTTTCAGGAGACGATTCCCCTGAGGAACGCCAGCTGGAGAAGCTTTTATTCTATTTTCTTTCTGTTCCACTGCTGCCAGATGCTATGCCTTGCCACTCTCATTCCCTTCTCCAGTCACCAGCAGGAAGCAGGGTCTAGGTCGAGAACACTTCGCCTTCTCACGTGCCCTCTGCTCAACCAAGAATCCAGATACAGGTGCACACAGGTCCCACTCTGGGATGCTGCACCTTTACAAGTTTTGAATTGGGGCCTCCACAGGCTCCCTTTAAAATGTTGACACAGAAATGCATTTTCAAATGCATCCGTCCACAAAATTGGTTTCCAGCAATTGACCTGAAGGATATATACTTTCATGTCTAGATTCTTCTGACCCAGACAGTTCTTACGCTTTGTGTTCGAAGGACGTATCAGTATAAAGTATACCCTTCTGGCTGTCCGTGTTGATCTCCACATGGCACGCTTAAAAGTGATAAACTTTCCTCCGCTGCCCGCTAGTTATTTTTACCAGGGTTGTAATGTACTTAAATAGTAATATTAGAAATTCAGTGTAAAATACACCTTATTTATAAAACACTGTATAAGCATACAGATGAACCCAAAATATGAATACCGCACAAAGTTTCACATTCTCCCTATACTACCAGTGAGTTACAACAAAAAGTACAATTTGCATGTTCATTGGTGTGAAAGATAATGTAAGGCAGGCCCGATCGCTCAAGACTGATCACAGACAAACGTTCTCGAAGTGCACCCCACTGATTTAAAAACCTCTCATCCTCATAATTAAATAATTATAGGATCTTCCACAGGCAAAACATGCTGAGCTGCTAACAAAAAAAAACGGCAAAACCGACGGAAACCGGCAAACATTCAAACACTTAAACACTTAAACAGATACTAAAATAAACAGATACAATCACAAAATAAAAGTAATGGCGACAGACTTTCACGAACAACTGTCGCACAAACATAAAAAAAAACTTCACAATGCTTAACCCACACCAACCACAGCTCTGAACCCTGCCCTACTTGCCAAATATCCCCATCACCCCTCGCTGGCCGGAGGTTAATCCCAAGACAGCACTCTACAGCCAGCCCCCCTCCCTTTTCTTCTGGAGGGCCGATCATGGCGGCCACGACACCTGGGGGTAAGGACAGATGAGGCAAGACAAAATGAGACAAAAGCATGAGAAGTGACAGAGACGAGAGAGGGAGAGATGAAAAAGTTATTGATCCGGTTCCCTGGACACGTTGGATCTCTTCCTTGCAGTGCCATGCGATGGCTCTGGACACTATGGGTGGCCCTATGCTCCTCCGTCTCCTGGTGCCCAGCAATGATGGCATCAAGGGCTCTCCGATAGCATGTCCCTCCTTCCTCTTAGGTTTCATCACCAATGTAACTGTCACAATGCGTGGAAACAGAAGAGGACCCAAATGCGGAGATGAGTGACGAGTGGTTTATTACAGACAATTAACAGGGCACAAGACCGTAGAAGTGCATTGACGAAGAACAGCAGGACAGGGTACACAGTAGGCGAACTGGCCGGTCAAGACTTAAGCTCGACGAGACACTCAGGCCAATGGAAGAGATAGGCAGCGGCTCAGGGATCCAGAAACCTGACACCAGGAGATCGTGATGAAATGCCAGAATTTTTCTTTTTAGCTTTAATGGTCTCGTCCTTCACTGTCGTCACTCCTCCTTTTATGCTTCCACTCCTCCATGAGATATGAGGCTGGACAATAATGCACTGTCCCTACCATTATCAATAATGCACTGGCCTTACTCGCCACACGCGTTTATTTTATTAGCAATATGCACATATTTACTTTTATTTACTCATATTTACATGCTGAAAACGGCATTGATATTTCTTGTCACCTCACAATAAATTGAATCACAATACATATGTCAAAGATGAGCATATTCCAAAATTGTCAAACAAATTTACATTGTGTTAATCTCAAGAAATCATTTTTTTGTGTGTATTTAACATTTAAAAAAATGCAGTCATCAATACAGCAAGTATGGACACCCTGCCTGTAGTTACAGATGCCAGCTTAAGTGTCAGAAATAACATTAAAAACATTGAAAGGTCTGAAAGAAGAATAATATAAAATGGTTCTCAGGTAGGTCTTTAATGAAACTGTACTAATGTGTCCACTATATCACAATATCCAACTAATGTGGGTGATTAGGTTTTTGTATATAGTTTCCAATGTCATCATAGTCACTTTCAGAAGAGATGGCCTCATTACTACAGCTGACAGGTGAGTACAATGTGGAGTCCTCTCTGCTGCTGTCCCCTATGTCCAATATAAGTAAATACATAGAAATTAATTTAATTGTGCAAAACATAATTTAAAAAAATCATCAAGAGGTTTGTATGTTTCAAACAGTATGGAACATCATATATTAATAATTGACCACTGTACAAAATCTCAAAAAATAACTAAAACATCAATATGGGGTGTTAATAAAGATTATCTGTTGGTGGTAGATACACACCTCGGTAATTGAAGGGAGGATCTATGGTGTGGCCCAGAACAGATCTTCCAGATTCCTGCTTCGGTATATATTCATTATCTGGGGCAAATTTGGAAAGCAGTTTGAATATCTACAGTTCTCAGGAACTTAACCTGGACCACTATTTCTGCATTCTCATTTGCTTTTAAGCCTCTTTAACTTTTCGAAAAAGTTTGGGGTTTGTGGATGTTCACTGTTCTTTGTTTAATGAAACCCTATGCTAACAACAAAACTATGCTCTTCTGAGTTGGTTTTAGGTTATTTAGATCTTATTTACTGTTAATAATGCTGTTTAATAATGCTGTTAAATAATCTGCCATGTTGCCTGTAAAACTGTCACATATTTTTTTAATTGCTTTGGCACAATTTTCACAAGCAAATTTTTAGTACTTAAATTTTTAGCAAGTTCTTAGTACTAATATCATAATAGATCCTCAAAAGTTTTTACTTGGGTGTACCTTACGTATAAAAAAAAGAATACCAAAGTGAATAAAAAAACCATGTATTAATTTTTTTTTATTATAATTATTAGGATTTTAGATCATTACAATTGTTTTATAACTTTTTACTACAGTAAAGCTCTACACTTCTATAAGTTATACATTTCTAAAATATATGAGATTTTAAAATACATTTGGTCCAGATGGCTTCCACCTAGGGAAAAAATGTTAGTTCAAATCTATGTAATGGCAATGGCAAATTGAAAATGTTCTATTCAGGTTTCTCATGTGAAAAAATTCTAGATTTATGCTTAGAATTAGTCATTTAAAAGCATACATTCTCTTTGTATGTGAAACAAAAATGCCCTACATTAGGGTCTTTCCTATTAATTTTCGATATGGTAGGCCAATTTTGAATGTTTGTATAGTTTTTTAATTTGTACAATTTAGGCTTTGAGTGAGTTCAGTTTTTTGTTTGATTATTAAGTTTTGAACTACTAAGGTTTTATTTCGGAAATAATCTTCTGTAAAATACCGTATACATATACAGTATAACGTTTGTGATAACTTGCAATGAGTCTTTTACAGCATTGTGGAGTTTTTGCCCACTCATCTTTGCAGAATTGTTGTTGGAGGGTTTGAGCATGAACTGCCTTTTTAAGGTCATGCCACAGCATCTCAATAGGATTCAGGTGACAAGGCCACTCCAAAGTCTTAATTTTGTTTTTCTTCAGCCATTCAGAGGTGGACATGCTGGTGTGTTTTGGATCACTGTCCTGCTGGAGAACTCAAGTTCGCTTCAGCTTGAGGTTACAAACAGATGACTGGGCATTCTCCTTGAGGATTTTTAGGTAGAGAGCAGAATTCATGGTCCATTTATCACAGTAAGTCTTCCAGCTCCTGAAGCAGAGCAGCCCCAGAACATTACAATACCACAACTATATTTTACTCTTGGTATGATGTTCATTCTCTGAAATGCAGAGAAATGGGAAATGGGATACACACCTTCTGTCCAGACTATACAGTATTTTCCTAAAAGTCTTGGGGATCACCAAGATGTATTCTGGGAGAAATTAGACAAGCCTTAATGTTGTTTTTGCTCAGCAGTGGTTTTCGTCTTGGAACTCTGCCATGCAGGCTATTTTTACCCAGTCTATTTCTTGTGGTGGAGTCATGAACACTGGCCTTAACTGAGTCAAGTGAGGCCTGCAGGTCTTTGGATGTTGTTATGGGGTCTTTTGTGACCTCCTGGATGAGTTGTTGCTGTGTTCTTGGGGTTATTTTGGTTGGTCGGCCACTCCTGGGAGGGTACACAACTGTTCCATGTTTTCGCCATTTGTGTATAATGGACCAAAAGAGTCCCAAAGTTTTATAAATTTGCTTTATAACCTTTTCCAGACTGACAAATCTCAATTACTTTGTTTACTTGTGTTATGTTTGACTAATATTTAAATTTGCTTGAATTTTTATTTGAAACATTTAAGTCTGGTACACATGCAAAAAAAAAAGAAAAAAAAGGAAATCATCAAACTCTTTCACACCACTGTATAGGATATTTTTCAGAAGATTTTGTGTGTGTGTGTGTGTGTGTGTGTGTGTAGATACAGTCATGGGCAAAATTGCATAATACAGTATTGCATTAATACATGTGTTGCTATATGTTGCCAGTCTTTCGGATGAGACGTTAAACCGAGGTCCTGACTCTCTGTGGTCATTAAAAATCCCAGGATGTCCTTCGCAAGAGTAGGGGTGTAAACTCGGCATCCTGGCCAAATTTGTCCATCATAGCTTCCTAACCATCCCCATTCTCTGATTGGCTTCATCACTCTGTCTCCTCTTCACCAATAAGCTGGTGTGTGGTGAGCGTTCTGGCGCAATATGGCTGCCGTCGCATCATCCAAGTGGATGCTGCATTCTAGTGGCGGTTGAGGAGATCCCCCCTTCCATGTAAAGCGACTTTGAGTGTCTATGAGAAAGCTCTATATAAATGTAATGAATTATTATTAAGTTGGCTTGAGAAAGCCAACTTAGTGATATTGTATCTAAACTTATTATTATTTTTATTATTATTTTTCTTCTTACCTAAAATTCTAAAAGAATCTCCTCCTACAGCTTTAAAGCTACAACCACTAAACTTTGCTCAGACTTCAGACCTGTTCTGACTTGAGTTGCTATATCGTTTCGGATCGGGGGTACGATGTTTGCCCCAGGGGCGAAAAAGCAGCCGAAAAATCCCATTGACTTAACATTGCGACGAACTTTGACGATTAATAACTCGGAGCGAGGAATTTGTAAAAAGATGAAACTCGCCACATTTGAAGAGGGTGACAGCCTCTGTAAGAACATACCACACAATGGGGTAAAAGTTGCACCCCTGGGGTGCTAGAGCTGCCCAAATTTGCCCCATAGAGATGAATGGGGAAGGCTGTCCCATGAAACACCATCTACTATGGCAAAATGCATAGGGATTTTGAATTGAACATATCTCTTCAGCACAGCGTCACAGAGACAAGGGGGAGGGCTCATTTTACTCAGGCGACCAATGAGTGTCTCAGGATCACAGTGAAGCTATTAAGCCCCGCCCTAGCAACCATTTAGAGCACCTTAGCAACCCATCTCAAACTGGCAAACTGCCAATCACCAATGTTTTCAACACTTCCTAGCCATGCCCTAGCAACCATTATCGAGCACCTTAGCAACCAAATGCAAAGCGAGATATCTTCAGTTCTGAATGTCGTAGAGGCGTTGTGGTTGGTTTATATCGTTCATACTGTCAAGCAGCCTTTGAAGTGACATCAATGGCAGAGGCTTAGCCACTCCTTAGCAACCAAACAAAGTACCCTAGCAACCGTTTAGCCAGACCTATATCTCTGCATCAGAAAGTCGTAGAGACATGGGGGTTGGGTCTATTGGCGCCATTCACTGACCAACTGAATCATCAGTAATCTCCAAATAAATCTTGTTAGCGACATGTTTAAAGTTTAAACTCTCAAAACTTTTTAAGCTTGAAGCTTTTACAACTACTTTCAGGCTGGGCTTTCTCAAGCCAACTGAAGTTTATAAAATAAACTTCCTCTATCTAGTTATTATTATTATTATTATTATATAGGTTTATTCCCTTTGTGTGTATTGGAACATTGAAATTTAAAATTAAAAAAAGGAAAAACAACAAATTTGACAATTTCACACAAAAGAGCTTGCAAATCTCCTATTCTTTTCAGAGAAGAAATAGCCAAGAGAAAGAGAGTTTTGAAAGTGACGAACTTAGGAGCCACTTCTTCAATAGGCTCAAAGGGAGCCCAGGACAGACCGCGGAGCACCACGGTCAAATCCAAAGATGGTACCCTCGAGTACGCAGGCCTTAGCTTCAAGGTGCCACAGAGTAAATGGGTAATAAGTGGGTCTCTCTCTGTGGGTCTCTCCCCAGAGATAGCCCACCAAGAGGGAAGTGGTAGGCCACAATGGCCGCCATATACACCTTCAAGGTGGACGGAGATAACCTGGAAGCAACATGTTCAACAAGAACTCCAGCACTGAACCAACAGGGAGGCTAGCTGGGTCCAGCTGAGGCTCGCTACACCACGCTTGTGGAGGGAGCTCTGGAGTGGAGAATGGTCTTGACAAGACCATTCTTAAGAGCTGGGCCCACTCAGAGGCCAAGCCCACAGATTCCAAAGTTCTGGGCGGGGGTGCAGTATTAGCGATCTGAGATCTGGGAGGAAGCTCCTCAGGGCCAAATAGACCGCCATCATTTCCAGACAGTTGATGTGCCAGGAGTGAGGGGGGCCGCTTGTGCTGAGCGTCCTTCTAGGATTGCTCCCCAGGCCGTGAGGGATGCATCCGTAAGCACTTGGCACAAAGGCAGCGCAGCGTGACCTTGATCATGCGAAGTGGATTGGTCCCAGGGGAAAAAACCCTGGTTTTGAGCCACCACAGTCTCATGTACAACAGGCCAAAAGTAATGACGTTGGACACTGCTGCCATGAGCCCTAACAGTCTCTGGAACTGCTTCACAGTGCGTGACTGGCCTAGCTTTATCTGCTTCACGACTGAGAGGATTGACTGGATGCGGGCGGAAGAAAGACGCACTCGCATCGAGACCGAATCCCAGACCACCCCGAGAAAGGCGGTGTTCTGTAGAGGGGAGAGTATACTCTTCTTGAAATTCAGCCGTAACCCAAGCACTTTCATATGGTTGAGAACAACATCTCGATGCCGAATCGCCAGCTGCCTCGACTGGGCCAGGATTAGCCAGTCATCTAGGTAGTTGAGAATATGAATTGTATATGAATATACATTTGGTGAAAGTGCGAGGGTATAGAGCTAGGCCGAACGGGAGGACCTGATATTGGTATGCCTCGCCCGAAGGCAAATCTAAGGAACCTCCTGTGATGAGGAAGAATGGAGATATGAAACTACACATCCTTCATATCTATCGTCACAAACCAGTCCTCGGACCTGATTTGTGGAACGATCTGTTTCAGAGTGAGCATTTTGAACTTGAGCAGACTTGTTGAGTATACGCAGAACCAAAATGGGGCATAGACCTCCATCCTTCTTGGGAACTATGAAGTATCGGCTGTAAAAGCCTGACTCTCTGTCTGGGAGGGGAACACATTCTATGGCTCCTTTCTCCAGCAGTGGCTCTACTTCCTGTTCCATAACCAGAGCCTGCTCAGGGGCCACTGTAGTAACTAGAACCCCTCCACAGCCTTCTTAGAAATCAGGATAGTCCTCAGATCAGGCCTACTGTTTGAGGGCTGCAGGTGAGAGCGTCCCTCTGCTTTCTGGGAGGAGTCCGGGTGGCAACGCTCTGTTTGCCCGCTTGGTGGCCTCCTGGTGCCTATCAACGACATTAGAGACGCCGCCGCCAAAGAGACCCGGAGGCACCAGCGGGGCATCAAGCAAAAAAGATTTAACCAGAGATGCCTCTCCGTAGCCACCAAGGCTGCCATGGACCGCCCAATGGCACGGCCGGTCTCTTTGGTGACGCGGAGAGATAAACCGGTCGCCCGGCGCAACTCAGAGTCTGGGAACAGAAGCTGCAGACTGTTTGTCGTGGCCAGTATTTATAGATTCCTGGTTCGTGATGTCACCCACTTCTGACATCTCATCGTGTGATTGGGCAGATTGCATACATTCTTCATGATGGATTCACGCAGGGGCGTTCTCACAGCGCTAGACGCAGCTCCCTTTAAAGGGAATGCAATGCAATGCTTTTCTGTGAGCAATACTTGATTTTCTGGAAAAATTTCAGAGGTGCCAATCGTTTTGGCCATGACCGTATGACCCACTCGCAACCAAACAGTTATCATGGCCAAAACAAAACACTGAGACACTTCTCAAAATATCTCTTTTTCATGTCCCACAGAAGAACATCAGTAACACTTGATTTTAGAGTCCTTATTATACAGTACCTGTTTTTACTGTAATAATAACAGTAAATTAAGTTACAAGCAAACCAAATCCTATAATTTATATATTTCAGTACTTGTTTGTGTACAGTTTTCACTTTGGATGAACTATCCCTTTAAAAATCACATTACATTTTCTTCTTTTTGCAGTACTATTGATAAACTCAATAAACTCCTAATTTAGGTAATGGGTGTAGAAATATGGTCATGCAGAATAAGGCATTAATTTGTGCTTTATAAGTACTAAAAACTGTCAACATGCAGTTGGACCAGATGAGTAACTAGTTAATACTGAGCAATGAAGTATTACAATGAAAAGCATTAAATCAAAGATCATATACTGTTGCACTAAACATATCGGCATAGCTGTGAATCCACCTGTGATAGAACAGTACTCAGCATTCTGTTGCACTCTTGCTTGTATAATATTGTTTAATTTTTCATCAGTTCTAAGTATTTGATAGATTTTCTAGAGAGAATGAAAATCATAGGACATTTAATACCTGCAGTTTGTAGGCTTTCTCTGTTTTCCCCTGTATTCTCATAGCATTCAACAGACTCCAGTGAGCACAGGTCCTGTGCATTTATGCATGTGTTCTCATAGCATTCTACTGATGATGTGCAGGATGACTCAAACGAGTCCACTGTATGAAGGAAAGGTAATTATAATATTCATTGTAGCCTAATCAAGGCCTTTTATATATCCAGTTTAAATATTAATCTAAAAAAGACATTCATAAAAGTTTTATTATATATAAATAATTCTCACCTCTTGTAGCAGGCCGACACATCTGGTGTGCTTCAGGATCAGAGGCAGTGTCACAGATTTGTTGGTATCCTCTCACTGAGACCTCTGCCAGTACAGCTGAGACCAAACAGTGTTTTATGTGTTTTTAAGAATGTAATCTTTTATCTGTTACAGTCTTTTTTATTGCTTTGCCGCAATTTTCAATGTTACATTTTCAAAACTCTTACTACCAATATTACAATAGATCATCAAAAGTGCACTTTTTTTCCAAAAGAATTCAGCATGTTTTCAATTGCGTTTTCAATCACACTTTTCACAACACAAAAAAAAGTTTCATCTAAACATCTAATTCAGAGTATGAATGAAACAACACTCTGTGTGTGTGTGTGTGTGTGTGTGTGTGTGTGTGTGTGTGTGTGTGTGTGTGTGTGTGTGTGAGAGAGAGTGAAAGAGAGATTTGCAATTTGTGATCAAATGCAAGGAATTTCCTGCAAGGGCAAGGAAATAGTCAATAACTGTATAACATCAGATTGATCAGAGGAAGAAAAGAAGAAAGAAGACAGATGGCATCAAATACAGCATTTTACATAATAGAATGTACACCATGTGTTAATGTAAACAGATTACTGTAACTTATCATTATAAATGTTAGGGATAGTATAGAATTAGTCATAAGGCACAGTGAGCTGAGAACCTTTACTGTATTACTGGCAAACTCTGTTCTAGCACAAATGGCTGGCCTTTCATCACACATTTTGATAACACTGAAGAGATACTATTACAAACATTGTGGATTTAATGTTAAGTAATGTAAGTCTATTTTCTAATTTGGCATCTATAGCCTGTTACTGTAATTATTTCAGCAACAAGGGTTATTTGAAACATCACTCTGTATATTGCATTGTTTGCTATATTTTGCTAAATTGCTAAACAGATTGCTAAAAGTACAGTAATACCTTGAGATATGAGCGTCCCGACATACAAGTATTCCGAGATACGAGCAAGCCTTCAAGAAATTTTTTGCTATGAAATACGAGTAAAGGTTTGAGATACAAGCATGCTTACAGAAACCAACGCTAGGTGGTCAAGAACTTGGAGCAGACCATGGCGCCTCACTCCTTCACTTCACGTTGACTTCCTTACGAATCTCCAGCGAGTTAATGGCATATGGACTTCACTAGAGGGAAACCTTGATTTTACAGCGAGGGTTACTGGGGCAATGAGGGATTCAAGAGTATTAAGCTGGGAGGAGCACAAGTCATGTGTGTTCAATAATAATTAATAATAATATTAGGTTCTGAGGCATACATAATTGTGCGTGTAGTGTATCCAATACACTACACAGGAAGAAACACTACATTTCCATATTGTGCTTGCATTATCCACGTAATTTACGTAATCCCTCCCTCCTCCTCCTGCTCCTGCTCCTCCTCCTCCGCACATGCCGCTACTGTATCGTCTGTCTCGAAGGTAAGAACTCATAATTAAAACCACATATTATTTTATATCACAGGAATCCTTATACAGTATAATTTTTTGTCTGTGTGTATGTCTCTATAGCAATTAAACAAATTGTCCATTGTTATTAGCAATAATAAGGGAGTTTTTTTAGAGGGCCGTAATGGATTAATTTATTTTCAGTTATTTCTTATGGGGGAAAATTATTTGAGATAAGAGCAATTCGAATTACGAGCTCAGTCCTGGAACGGAATATGCTCGTATTTCAAGATATTATTGTACCTAATTGAAAAGAAGAGCATACTGTTTTGTTTCAGTCATCAAACTGCATACTCACATTTCATGTTACAATAATCTTGTGTTTAAAACATTAATAATGTGGAATGAAAATATGCATAATTGTAATAAAAGCATGAGATCAGGTTTACTAGCTGTGTTACAAGTGTGATCAGTTTAAATTTTAGTACAAAGAGTTTTGAAAATGCACACCTTACTTATAAATAGTACCAAAGTGAATAAAAAAACTGTATTACTCACCAGCCTATAATAATATGTCAGAGTGAAACAGGATATTACATGAGAAAAAAAGTATAATAAGACCTGATTGTCTCAATCACCAATGTTTATCATTAACGTTATACGTTAATATTAATAAAGTCCAGCTTCTGCATTTTAGTTCTGTGCTCAAATCCTTCCATTATGGACAGGACAAATTTGTTGACCTACAGTAATTTAAATTTCAGGAGTATATGAATTTGAGACCTTGTGAAATCACATTTTGATTTTGTTTTTGTTTTTGTCTTGTATTGTCTTTTTGCTGTTTTATTTTTTGATGTTTAAATAACATGAGCACATTCACAGAAAGTCCAAGAATTAACTAGATAGAGGAAGTTTATTTTATAAACTTCAGTTGGCTTGAGAAAGCCTTGCCTGAAAGTTTAAATTAGTTGTAAAAGCTTCAAGCTTGAAAAGTTTTGAGAGTTTAAACTTTAAAACATGTCATTAACCAGATTTATTTGGAGATTACTGATGATTCAGTTGGTCAGTGAATGGCGCTGTTTCCCACATACAGAAGTAAGCAGCATTTTCTACAGTTATATTTGCAATCTTTGATATGTTTGCCAGTATTTCATAGTTGGTATGTAAAATAGAGGGATTAAACTTACTAATTAAAGTAAAAAAATCGATTGTAGACCTGCAAGTCTTTTTTCAGGATTTTTTCAAAAATGTATATCCATTGCAATATGGATATATACTAAAAAGTATTATTAAGAATAAAAAGTATTATTCACATTAGTGAAAACTGACCGTTGGGGATCAGTATTAGTAATTGGGGATTAGTATTTCTATATATATTATACTGCTAGGTGGTTGCTAGGGTAACCAGAGTGGTTGCTAGGGCGTTACTAATCAGTTGCTAGGGTAACCGTGGTGGTCACTAGGGTGTTGCTAGGTGGTTGCTAGGCAATTGCTAGGGTATTCAGAGTGGTTGCTAGGATGTTACTAGGTAGTTGTGAGGTGTTATGGGTAGTTTCTGTGTCATTCTTAGCACAATTTAACACTTAGCTAATCACTATTAGCATGTAGCTATTCACTGCTAGCATGTGTGGCATGTTGGAAATCCATTTTGCTAGCATGAGTCAATAGACCCAACCCCCATGTCTCTACGACTTTCTGATGCAGAGATATAGGTCTGGCTAAACGGTTGCTAGGGTACTTTGTTTGGTTGCTAAGGAGTGGCTAAGCCTCTGCCATTGATGTCACTTCAAAGGCTGCTTGCCAGTATGAACGATATAAACCAACCACAACGCCTCTACGACATTCAGAACTGAAGATATCTCGCTTTGCATTTGGTTGCTAAGGTGCTCGATAATGGTTGCTAGGGCGTGGCTAGGAAGTGTTGAAAACATTGGTGATTGGCAGTTTGCCAGTTTGGGATGGGTTGCTAAGGTGCTCTAAATGGTTGCTAGGGCGTGGCTTAATAGCTTCACTGTGATCCTGAGACACTCATTGGTCGCCTGAGTAAAATGAGCCCTCCCGCTTGTCTCTGTGACGCTGTGCTGCAGAGCTATGTTCAATTCAAAATCCCTATGCATTTTGCCATAGTAGATGGTTTCATGGGACAGCCTTCCCCATTCATCTCTATGGGGCAAATTTGGGCAGCTCTAGCACCCCAGGGGTGCAACTTTTACCCCATTGTGTGGTATGTTCTTACAGAGGCTGTCACCCTCTTCAAATGTGGCGAGTTTCATCTTTTTACAAATTCCTCGCTCCGAGTTATTAATCGTCAAAGTTCGTCGCAATGTTAAGTCAATGGGATTTTTCGGCTGCTTTTTCGCCCCTGGGGCGAACATCGTACCCCCAATCTCTTAGAAAAGATATAGCAACTCGAGTTTTTGGGGCCTGTAGCACTAAAGCTGTAGGAGGAGATAGCGTGTAAATTTTTGTACAGAAGAATAATAATAATAAGTTTAAGTCGAACAACAGTAAGTTGGTTGCTTCTCAGCCAACTTAATAAGTTTAAGTAGCATTTCAGTAAGTTGGCTGCTTCTCAGCCAACTTAATAAGTTTATTAGCATTTCAGTAAGTTGGCTGCTTCTGAGCCAACTTAATAAGTTTATTAGCATTTCAGTAAGTTGGCTGCTTCTCAGCCAACTTAATAAGTTTAGATACAATATCACTAAGTTGGCTTTCTCAAGCCAACTTAATAATAATAAGTTTAGATACAATATCACTAAGTTGGCTTTCTCAAGCCAACTTAAGAAAGTAAACAAAATGATTTCATGTTGATGTTACACATTTACATATACATATTTACGTATATTATATACTTGCATACTTATAACAGAAAATAATATAAAGTACAAACAATGTGAAATAAAACCGTCCCCTTCTTACCCTCCTCCATCACACTGTTCAGGTTTGTGGACTTTACAGCAGGTGTTTTACCGTCAGCACTATACCGTATTGAGTCTGCATGAGAAAGAAGAGAGAAGTCTACTTACAGTACTGCCTACTCATTTTCAGTGTTGGGAAAAGTTACTTTTAAATGTAATGTATTAAAATATTGCTCTACTACCTAAAAAGTAACTAATACTACTACTTGGCTACTTTTTATAGAAATCAATATGTACAGCAGTAACACCACACCAAGGTATTACTGTAGATTATGTTGCACATAATAGAGTTAAACCAAAAGCACACTCTGAGTTAGATGTTGAATATGATATATTAAGTCTATCATCTATGGGTTACATCTTGTCCCATAGTGTCAACAACCATGATGCAGCACTGAGCTCTCTTGAAAGGGAACATTTAAAAAAATATATATATACATTTTGAACAAAGTAATCTGATTACAGAATTTGTTACTTGTAATGCAAATGCAAATGTTTTTTTTTTTTGTATAGGGGAGAATGGAGATTGTTGTAACACCTCTTGCTCTATCGTATGTAACTCAGTGTTTACTGAATGTTGCTATATTTATTTAAAAAAATACTAATCTGAGTACATAATTATTTTGATTATTTTTAATCATGTAGCCTCATCAAAAGACATTAACTCTAACTTTGTAAACTGACAATATTACAGCTAACCCTGTGTTACAACCATCTCTGGTCTTTCCTACTTCCTCATCTGTCCATATCATTGCTTGTCCATAACACTTAACAATGACTAACTGTGAAAAGTGGATAAAGGAAAAGCCACTTCCAGACTGATGTCATGTTGCTCATAGTCCGTATCATACGATCCACTCTCAACGCTACTCTGAGGCCAGACACGTTGAGAAAATATGGGAACTACAAGCAGAGAGAGAAAACTATTTAAAAACATAGAAAACAAATGTTAAGTATTTTTCATCCACATAATATCAGCACAGAGTAAAACACACTCACCCTCAGCATCAGCGCTATTGGTTGTAACTTTGACAAGATGGACAGAATCTCTGTAGTTATTTTCCTCTGCATCAGCTGCAGGCTGTAGGTTCATGTATCTCTTCTGGACCACAATAGCTAAAAGTGAGGGAAAACAGGAAAAACTGTTTCCCTTTCATGGGAACTCAAGCTGCGTTAAAAGCGCTAGGAGAAATGCCTGACCATAGTCTTCTGAAGTACTATGAAACAAATGCGTGTGAATGCACGTGCGGGTCGGTGACGTCATGAACCAGGTCATAAAAGGGGGCACCGGAACCCGGAACAACAGCTTGATTGTCTTCAGCCAGTGTTGCTCCAGAGTTGGCTCCTTTTGGTCACGTCCAACCGGAAAAAAATGCATTGGGCTGGTCGATAAAAATTGGGCTTGTTTTCGATGACAAACCCGCCCAAATTTCATATATAAATGCATATAAATTCCATTATATTCCCCCGTCAACAATTTTGGTCTTGGGGGGGTATTTTTGTAAATGGACGGGTTTTTTGCTGTAGTTGGGCTGGAAATCGTCAGTCCAGTCTGGCAACACTGTCTTCAGCGTGCTGTGTCGCTTGTATTGTGTTGCTGGTGTGCACATATTTCCCTAGTCTAGTTTAAAAGAAAAGGGACTTCCTTCTTATATTTGGCGAACAAGCTGTGTGTTTTCAAAAAAAAAAGAAAAAAAGCTGAGGCTCAGCAGCAGGCTGTACCTGGGGATCGCGTCGGATCCATCAGCGGGGGTTGAGATGGGCTCCGCCCTACCTCAGCTTTCCTCGCAGGATCTGGTCTCTGTCATGTTCGGAAGCACGCTGTTTGAAGCGTTTGCCTCCGATCAGGCAGAGGCAGATTGACGCTGTAACGCTCCAGCTCTGAGGACTTGGATGTGCTAGTGTTTCGCCGTCTCCCTCTCTAGTATATGAGGCTTGTTCGGGAGTGGAGCGCGCGCTCAGTCTGCGCTCAAGAGCGCTGGCTGTCAGCATCGCGAGCAGCGCTCATTAAGTTCGCTCCGCTCCCGCCTCGCGCAGAGCGCGCGCTGTGCTTCGCGGTCTTTTACGAGCCGCTATCGGTACCTGTGGATCCGCGTCAGATCCGTCAGCGGGGGTTGAGATGGGCGCCGCCCTACCTCAGCTTTTTCTCGCGGATCCGGTCTCTGTCATGTTTCAAAAGCATGCTGCATGGAGCGTTTATTTCCAAACAGGCAGACTGACGCTTCAATGGTCCAGCTCTGAGGTATTGGACGTGCTAGTGTCAAGACTGGAGAGGAAGTTTAGCCATCTCCCTCTCTAGTCTATGAGGAGAATGTCGAGGTTGTGAATTGTGCTGTCCAACAGCCAATATTATTATGGCTGCTGAGACTAGGAAATTAATCCTATAAATACTTGGATTCATTTTCCTCTACAATCCCATCCCAGCGTCAGCAAAATCCCCCGGTGCTGCCTACAAAAAAAAAAAAAAGAAAAGCGGGTCATTTTTTCTTGTGGGCAGAATAGTTTCTGTGGAGCTCTCTCTCCGGGCCGCTAGTGAGACGGCCTCTGGCTGCTCAAACTAAGTGGCTCTGGCGGTTTCGGAGCTCTTTGGCTTCCTAGCCATTAAACTAGATACATAAGTATGTCCTCCTGGGCGCCCCTCTGTCACCTCCGGCGCTTTTTCGGCGGCTAGGTCTGAGGATCTGTCGTGGAGAAGTTTTTGGAGGCTGTCGCAGCAGGCGTTGTCCAGGAAGCTACCGCCCTCATTTTGAGGCTGTGTGCCAGCCACAGCCTCTCTTAGGGCCGCACACAAGAGTGTTGTTGCTCATGTCCCCCAAAAATAATTTTTTTGGTGGTAGGGCCTACATTCTTGAGCTCAGCCTGCTCGCCAGGATGCATCTGAGGAGCGTTCTCTTCGGTGAAAGGGGCTTAGAGCTTGAGGTGCTGGTGCTAAGAGCGCCAGACCTTGCAGAGGCGATCTTTCCCAGTTCCCGTCCAGAACGGCACGGTGGGGAGGGTTCAAGAGCATTCAACCCAGGCGTTCCCCTAGAATCCAGGCCCTGTTCAAAACTCTCACAGGGTCCTGCGCATAGTATCATCAAAGAAAAATATGGATATGCTCAGGGGCCTACTGAATGTGGTAGACCCCTAGCAGGCTCTGGTCATGGAACAGGAAGCACACTCCAAAAAACCTGAAGTGGGAATGTTCCCCTCTCGGTTAGAGGTTCCGGTTGTACAGCCATCTCTTCTTTGTTCCATACGGATGAGAGCTTTAGCGTTTTCTCCAGAAGACGTGCCCTCCCACAGCTCTCCATCCACGTAGCTCCGCAGGTTCCTCTCGGCCTAGCTCCGTCACCCTCACTTTTGCTTGGACGCAGCACGTTTTTCAGAATTTACCCTGGCGACTGGTCCCCCCCAGTCACCGGGCTAGCGTTTTGACGTTGAGATGTCGTTCTTGCTCTCCTAAGGTTGGGGGTTGAGGCTGAGCATGAAGAAGTGGCTCCTCCGGGCAGTTTAGTGCCAGCACGGTTCCCCTGTGGCGCACTTTTGCTGTTCTTCAGCCGTCAGAGCTTATAATAGGCCAAGCACCCACTGCTAGCACTCACAGAGTGCTTCTCTCCCTAGACCAGGGGTCGGCAACCTTTAATGTTGAAAGAGCCATATTTAAAAAAATTAATAATAATAATTCAAATATGTCCGGAGCCGCAATATAAGGTTATATAAATTAAGCGATACTTCGCTGAACTGTTGAGGGGAGGGGAGGGGGTGCGACACTCATGCGGCACTCAGCGCGACACTCCTTTCTTCCGTGGGCGGAGCGATAGCGGGACCGCTGCTACAAGTTACGTGCAGGGGATGAAAGAGCCGCAGCACAGGGGTGAAAGAGCCGCATGCGGGTGTTGGAAGTCATCTGGAGTGCTGTATCTGAGACTAGAGCAGTGGCTGCTAGAACCATAGGGGTTTACTCCGAGGAGTACCCCATATTCACACTATTAAAGTCACGGGGCATGCCTATGCACCTTCTATAGTGTGGAGACTGGTTCTAGGACCTGTATCGGAGCTCCGTGTCATGACGGATGCATCCTTTATGGGCGGGAGTGGTCCTGATGGGTCACTCCACTCAAGCAGTTCGTCCTTACCCGCTATCCTTCCCTAAAAACTGAGGTTCGGGCTGACGCTCTCAAGCTGGCGATTCCCCTCGATCTATCTCTTCCCCTGCTACTCGCTACTATTCCTTAACACAGGATGGTTAGGACGACACTCTCAAGCTTAGCCCCTGGGTGTGGGGCTGGATCTGAGAACCGCCCCCCTCTGCTAGTTGGCTATGAGCAGAGGTCCTGACACCGAGGTGTCCGACCTCACTTTGGCGATTCCCCTCGGTCTCCGTCTCCGTTGTCCTTAATCCGGCAACATTGCAGAGGTCTCCTGTCAGTTGGGAGTAGGCGTCCTGTCGAGGCAGGCGCCTAGGGTAATGGGGCTCCCTCAGTTCTCTGAGAGTTTCTCTTCCTCTTCCAGACCTGCTCTGGCTGGTTTCGAGTTTCAGACGTCGCCGAGGCTACGTCTGTATTATTCCCCTTTCGCCCTGCTCCCGGGAGTTCTGGAGCAGATGCGTTCGGTCCCTGAGGGGGCTTGGCGCACAGTGCTGGTCTCGCAACCGAGGTTGCCAAGACTGCTCTCTCCTCCAGAGGCTCCACCACAAGGAACCTTATCCCTTCGGCTGTTTCCTGCGGGACAGTGTTGCTCAGGGCTTCTTCTCCCGAGAGGTTTATGTGGCTGCTCCGCTTTCCTCATACATCCGGGGGACTCGCCCTTGGTCCCGGTTTCCTCTTTGGCTAGAGGTTCTGTCCTCTCCCCCCTTGGTGATCATGGCCAGGAATTAAGAACAAGGTCATCCCAGTGTGAGCACTGGGTTCTATGTCCACCAGGATCCTCCTGTGGCATGGGTCTGACCAGTTGTTCTTCCGGGATCCTCGACTGGGTCCCAGCCTCTATCTGGGCAGGGGGATAGCTGAGGCTATCTTTCTCGCCTGGAGTCGGCTGGACTGTCTCTTCTGAGCATCCAGACCCACTCCACTTGGGGTGTGGCTGCTTCAAAGGCTTTTTTCTGAGTTTCCTTGGCTGATGTCTGTGATGCGGCTGGCTGGTCCTCGCCGCATACATTCATGAGGGTTTATCATCTTGACCTCTCTCCGCTTTCGGAACATGGGTGCTCGTAGCGAGCTACGACACCCCTACGGCCGGCGGCACTGAGGTGGTGTGGGCATATCGTTCCTCTAGCGTGAACGATGAAAGGGAACGTCTCGGGTTACGTATGTAACCCTGGTTCCCTGAAGGGGAACGAGACGCTGCGTCTCAGCCTCAGCTTCTTGCGATCCGGGCCCGCTTCAGACAATCAAGCTGTTGTTCCGGGTTCCGGTGCCCCCTTTTATGACCTGGTTCATCAACCCACCACGTCACGAACCTGCACGTGCATACACACGCATTTGTTTCATAGCACTTCAGAAGACTATCGTCAGGCATTTCCCCTAGCGCTTTTGACGCAGCGTCTCGTTCCCCTTCAGGGAACCAGGGTTACATACGTAACCCGAGACGGTTTATTTATTTATAAATGTGTATTATTTATTTATTTTGGGGTTAATTATGACCTGCTCTTCATAGCTTCTGTGAAATTCACCCAAATAATGTTGTTGATATAGGAAATTATTTGCCAATAATTATTTAAAATTGATGTGCTTTAGATGATGTTGGTCTGTGGGTTTGGGCTTACCTTTCTTCTTTTTATTATGATGACACAAGAGGATATTTGTGATAACTGCAATCACAAGAAAGAAACCTAGAACAATACACCCCAGTAACTCTGGAGATGGGAAGAATCTATGTGAAATGTCCATTTTTGTTATCTCTAAATGAAAGGAAAGAAAAGAAAACAGTCCCAGGCATGATAAAAGAGTGGTGCTGCTGCCTCACCATTTCCATAAATGCAGCCAACCATGATTGTTAGATTATTCAAAAATTACCTTTGTTTTAATTTCAATGTAAAATTTATTTTACTCTCTATGGCATAATTGCAACTGTAAATAAACCCCTTTAATCTCCCTATGTGATTTCCCACTTAATTTTCACTTTTAGGATACTTTGAATGATTCAAGATCACCTGTGGTTGCTGGTGATGAGATTGGTATTTCACTGGTGGGAACAGTCAGACCAAGAGAATCTGGAAAATAAGAAATGTTTATCTTGAAGCTGTTTTACATAGGACTGCTCTGAGCTGGATGTGTGCTGCTTCAACATCTATGAAGCTCTGATCCACTTTAGTGTTAAAGGCAGCTCAGTGTGGCTGTGTACGTGAGACGCATCAGAGCAGTCTTATTATTTACTTGACATAGGCATCAGTATAAAAGGTCACCTATTCAAAAATGTCATCCTCTTTCTTTTCATCAGGATACCAGTTTATTTGAACGTATGTTCTAAAAAGGAGTTCTCATGGCTACCAATGGCGCTAAGTCTTTTAGGTAGTGTATGTGCGTTTTCTGACACCAGATGACACACAATATGTGCGTTGCATGAACGAGAAGCATGCATTCTCAGTTCTCAAGGGGTTGATTGCGTGCACTTATATCCACCACTTATGTGGTGTTATGTATGGCACAACGGTGATATTAGATCTGTCATGGAAACGAAAGATGCATGTTCATGTTCAAGCCAGTGCAGCGCTGCGCGCTTACCGCTTTCCTTCAGAAAAGAAGTGGATGAAGTATTGCACAGGTACCCTTTTATACTTAGTCACACCGGTGATGACATCATATGCTGCTGCCTGCCAATGTCAAGTTCGTTATCATATTCAGACTCATGCTTCAGACACCAGCACTGCTGGAGGCATTCCCCCATTGCAACTCCTAGGGGATGCAGCAGCTTGTTTCCTATTCTCAATCTCCAACACAGGGAGGAAAATAATGAATAAAAACAGAAGGTTTGGAATATAGCATATGAGCTGTATTAGCTGAAATATAGCAGATTTTTTTAGTTTGACAGACATCATCACTATGATAAGGATTGTGTTAAGATTTCAATATTATTTTAATGTTCCGCAGAAGACAATTAGAAAATTTCAGTATTTTGGTAAACTGTTGCTCTAACTATTAAAATATTTTCATACATTAAATGCAAAAACACTAAACATGTTACTTACTGTTGCAAATCAACCCAGCTGCTTTTGTTTCCTTGCATAGATATTCATTGTTAATGTGCTCACGACATTGCCATAGGTTTTTGTTATTTTGCTGACAGAAAAAATACCAGAGTGTTTCATTTTTATGCTTGAAGGGGGGGTCAAAGGCAGTGAAATGTTTGGCCATTCCACAATTCAGCATATCACAGGCCATTGTAGCTTCTTCCTTCTGCCAGGACGTGTCACACACTGTCCCCCATATACCATTGCGATGGATTTCCACTCTCCCAGCACATCGATCTAGACCACCTGTTAGTCGCAGAGCCTTGTATTCTTCATTAAAATGAGAGGAGACATAAGAAATATGCAAAATGTTAAAGTCACCCACCACGGGTGTGCATACATTATGCCTGCATACAGACCACTGCTTTGACACAACTTTTTGAAACAAATGCTTTTATTATTTATAATTTTAGAATTAATTACCCCGTTAATACACGTAATGTTTAATCCTATATGGACCTCAATGTCAATAAATGACTTTATCAATTACTTTATTTACTAAATTACTGACATTATATTCTAACTGTATAACCAGAATAAAACTGGCCCCTTTTTTTCTGTCTGGTTTCTTCCAAGGTTCCTTTTCTCCGTTATCCAATATCAAATGGAGTTTTTTTCCTTGGCACAATTGCTTTTGGCTTGTATGCTATAAGAGACTACATTTATTAAGTGTTATGTATATTTTGTGTGCAAGTATGGCAGGACTTTCAATGAACTTCATAGTTAAATTTTTTTGGGGTGGGCACTATGACCTTAAATCTATGGATCATAAAACAACAAAAAAGCTTATTATATTCACCAAATATTAATTAATGGCTAAAATATAGATCCATCCATAATGAACTCTCTAATCAACATAGCTTGAGATACCATTTATAACTCACACATAGTGTTACATACCTGAGCAAACCACACCTGCGTCCTCCTTATGTCCACAGTCATGTCCTTGCCTAAGTGCCGGACATTCCCATAAGCTCTTCTCTATTCCAGTGCAGTTGAGTTCATCCAGGTGTATGGGGCCTGTACCCTGGCCGTATGGCTCACCTTGCCCACTGACAGAGACAGCATACCCACAACCAAGCTGTGAACACACCACATTTGCATCCTCCAAATCCCATCCATCATCACATACAGTGCCCCAGGACCCCCGCCACACCTCCACACGCCCCCCACAGCGATGACCGCCGCCAACCAATCGGACAGCAGCATTGCCTGAAGAACAAGTTGGGAAATATAAACATTTAGACATATTTAAATAATTTAGACATATAGAACCTTTCAAATACAAACCCAAATCATGTTTACAGCAAAGCACTTACTAGAACGTTTATGGGGAAATGTGAATCAGAGGGTATAAAAGTAAAAATCTGGAGTTTTTTTATATACCGGTACTGTTTGTAAAATTTGTCTAAATAAAGTAACACCTCGGTTTACTTAGTATACGAGCAAATCGTTGTACAAGCATTGTTTTGATGTGCAAGAAAAATATTCTCTCGCCCACGCGCATTTTTGTGTGGAAAAGATCTAACGCTCAGCATCATGGCGCGCATTTTTACTGGAAATATCCTAAACACAGCCTCTCATAAAACAGTCATGCGGTTCCAACCCCTTTATCACCCCTTAACTCATTCATTCTCTCAGCGTCGCTCAGTTTGGGTGCATCATTCACCACAGTGCATTATTTTATAAGTTGTTCATTCCGTTAATCATCACAATGACTGTTACATGTGAATATGATGAAATTTATTAACGGAGCATGTGTTACCAACACGACACATTGCATGCTAATGAGACTCGCTCTTGGAACGAATTAAACTCGTAAACTGAGGAATTATTGTATTTCAATTCAATGTGGGACTACTTGTCTAGGAACATAGTTATGTTAACAATGTAACGTCTGCAGGTGTGTAAACAACCCAGATAGCAAAATTGCTATGACCCAGATCTAGCCTGCACACCACGTGTAATGATGATCAAGGCTACAAGAAAGCCACTGTACCACTGCGATGTGGCGGTTTCTCTGCTACTGCATGGGACGGTTCCGGAAGCCAGATTAGACTGTCCTACATTTTTTCCAAAGGTGGCCCATGTTTGTTTTATTATATTTGGGCTATATTCACTATTTTCTACATGGGCCATTTTAGGGTTATACCCAAGTTACATGTTTACAGCTTTGCATAAAAAGTTCATATTGATTTTCTATTACACATGTGGATATCTGGGTTGTATATGTGATCTGAAAGTAAAAGGGTTTATCAGTTTTACACAGTCATGAGATGAGTAGAAAATGTGGATGTAATTTGGCACAAACAAGGTTTGTAAGTGATTTTATCACATTAGTTTCAAATGTATAATGTGCAAGTTATATTATCATTTCAAAACAGTGCTTTAACAGTTTATCCAGGTGAATTGTTCCATTGTAAGTTGTTTATTGTAAAAATTATTATTGCATTTTTGAGTTTGATTTTCACAAACTGAGGACCGCATTGAAATTATTTTCTGTGGTAACTAGTAGCATGATACATTATCAACAGATCCTGTCAGAAAACTTAATGGTTCAATAGGCAGGATTTTTGAAAAACAAAAAATAAACTCATTCAAAAATAATGTCTCAAAATCATTACTTGAATTGAGTAGAAGTGTGTGGTGGAGTCATCTTTTACAGCCGCATTATGCTTATAATTGTGCTCTTATAAACTATTTTAACAAACATTCTGGGAAAATGTCTTTATATAAAAACTGAAAGAGTTTTTGGAAGCTTAGTGATGATGACGTTAAAGTCGTGGGACCACGTGATTTTTTTCCCCTCAAACCAGTTCAGCGGAAATTCCATCCTGCAGCTAATTGGTAGGTTTATGAATAAGTTTGAAAACTTTCACATTTCACTGCATTCCAAAGTTCGGACCTGTGAATTCACATTATCTGAAGATGATTTTTTATTTATTAATTTTTTTTGTGTATTACTATTTATTATATATTGAATTCATGTTTATAAAAAAACACTGCAACAGTCCTGATATGACATCATTCTCTTCAGTGTTCAAATAAATGTTGCATGTGACATAGATTTTTTTTTTTTTTTCAAAACTCCAAAAGCCTATGGAAAAATCCTTTTGGGATTTTGTCAAGGAAACCAGTGTGGAACTAACTGCCAGTTGGGCCTACAAGGGGATGTCAGACCTGCGCCACTCTACTCCTTTGTGTGGGACATTTCTGGGCTGCAACCTTTGACCAGCAGGTAGCGCAGGTGAGGGCGAGACTCATCGTCTGTGCTTGCGAAGCAGTTTTTGTCACGACACAAAACAATTCAACAACAATGCAATAGTCTTTTTGACTACTAAATGTAACTTGAGTGAGATTATCAAGTATTAAGCTTAGAGAGAGGAACTGAGGATCGTGCATGTCTGGAGACAGAGAAGCCTTGGCTGTTGTGTGTTATTTAAAACTGAGCTTATTGAAGCACCCTGTCTGTGAATTTTGTTTGCAGTTTAATTGAAATGAAAAGCACAAATCTCATTAAAAACATACCCTGACTTCCTCCTTCCTTATATTAGAAACACTGTTACACCTGCATCGTGCAGCTTTTACTTGTACTGAACCCAGAACATTTCTTTAAATTAATATACTGTCATCCTTTTCATAACTGTTATATTTTAATGGAAAAAAGGTACATACTTACCACATTTAACTTCAGAGATGACTGAGCAACTAGCGTTAATAACCTCCGTACAGTTCTTTAATTTATTTTTGTGATAAACACAATTTGTGAAACAGGTTGTGTTCAATCTCACACTGCTGAGTCTGTAGACCTGTCCACAGCCAAGGTCATGGCATATCTCACTGGACACATGGCGGGCAGTGTCTTCAGTAAGAGACACAGAGGATTCTGTTTCTGGGAATTTGATAGTCCAGGAACATGGGCTCGATATTAG